>OX276439.1:9490000-10690000 GCA_946251915.1 Abrostola triplasia
AACGTAACTGGCGAAATATGGGTGTGCTATATGTGCACCTCTGCCTACCCCTTCGGGGAATACAGACGTGATGTTATGTTACAATGTTCCACTATAACATTATTTCTATTACAGATAAAGAATACGGAATTAAATTAAAAGAAAGGAAAAAGTCTTCGTGAAAGCTGTGTAAAAAAAAAATATTTCTTCTTTATTGTGCTAATAACTGTTATTTTCTTAATATTTTTTTTTCTCACGAATTAAACACTTTTCGCTCTGAGTAAATAAATAAAGTAAAAGTTTTATAAATAAAAAAATAACAGTCATGCATGTAACTTTTTTATTTGAGTTCAAACCGTTAAAGCCTGTAACGGGATGTCGAACGGAGTTCATGTTTTTTTTTTTGTTTATTTTATTTTATTAAACTAATTACCGACCACGCCTCCTCCACGGCGAAAGTAGTGTCACGATTTGGTCACATATGCGGGACGCACGTGGTCAAATATCGCAAAGGATAGAATGGTTTGGAGCAAGAAAGGGGAGGCCTTTGCCCAGCAGTGGGAAACAAAATAAGCTATGAAAAAAAATACTAATTAGCTATTGGTACTTAAAACGTCAATACTCTACACAACTCCAAAATGTTTCGTACTACAAAAAAACCGGCAAAAAACTATAGTTACGTTTAAAAAACTTGTAGTAGTGGCAGAGAAATTCCGTAGTGTAAAAAAACGTAACAAAAAAACGTCAAAATGCCAGACAAGTTAATACATTTTTTCAATAAAGATCCGTTATTATTCATACATTAATAAGGTGCATTTTGCAATAGAAGTGGAATCGTGACTATTCATGTAGCTTAACTTTAGTTATGGGAATTATTATCATAATTATTAATCGAAGTTTGTTTTTATCGCTATTGCAAAAAAGCGCCTTTTTATTTTGTTGAGTTTATTATTAATAAACTATGGGTTATTGCAGCTATTCATGAAAGCGCTGACATATCTTTTGACATAATTGCGGACCCTTTTTTAACCTTTATTTTTATTGTACCTACGTATTTGTTGTTTTGAGTTCATATTGGAGTGCATTAAAAGACCATTCAGATATGAGAGACCCAATTGATCTTACGGAGCACCCTGGGCACTTCGTTCGAGTACTTCTTCTTCGTATCAGAATAGCCAATAGCGACATGATGAGGTCACGCCGTGCTGTAGAGATGGGTCAGTCAACAAGTATGGTAGCGAGGTTCCGTCCAGGGTGCGTCAAACATACATAAATGTCGTTATTCGTGAACAACATTCTTTCAGTTAGGGCTACATTATGGTTTCTATACCTCCACTCCACCTGTACCTATGTTTAACGACAAAACTGGGCAACTCACCTCATTCTGACAAATGACCACGAAACAAGATAATAATTATTATTTTATTTGTGTATTAATTACCTATCGACGCAAAATTTGACGATCTGGTTGGCGCAGTGGCATAGCGATTGGACTGCTGCGCTATGGGTTGCTGGTTCAATTTCTGCACAGGACATTTTTTTTTGCGAAATCCAGATGTTTGTCCCGATTCTGGGTGTTTGTGTTTGTGGTATTTCATGTTTGTGAAACGCACCCACGATACAGGAGAAATTCCTAGAGTGGGACAATGTTTAAAGAAAAAAGTTATTTACCTATCGATGTGATAATTATCTCAGTCGGCGATAGAAGGACTTATATAAACTTTCATTCATTTCAGCTGCTGTTTAAGTCGGGTGTTTCATGTCAATGTCAGACAAACCATTTAGTATTATTGCTTCAAACATGTTTTGACTGTACGTCAGATAAATATTTCGTCATAGTAATCATCACCTTGACGTACAGAAGAACGCTTGTACAGTCGTCGGCACTTGTTTGAAGTGGTCAATATCCAACTATTCTAAAATTGTCTTCTCTTGTTTTGATTTTTAAACGTATCATAACATAATATCACGCCTATATTGCCCGAAGGGGTAGGCAGAGGTGTATAATACACCCACATTTCGCCAGTGATGTTTTTAGGTCCCAATGTAATATGTAGGGCGAGCCTATTGCCATCAAATATTATAAACCATGTTTCGGGCTAATAAAGTTCTTATTCTTATCAAACGGGCACAAATCTAGACTCCGTGCTGCTACTGAGAATTACCTCATGGGAAAACCCAGTAAGACTTTGCCCGACCCGGGATTCGAACCCAAGACCTCATGCTCAGCAGTTGCGCTTAGCAACCACTAGACCAAAGAGGCAGTCAAAACATATCGTTTAGATATTTATTTATTGTAAATTATACTTAATCTTACTGATGTAAAGAGTGCTCAGTATTTAGAATTTTATAAACATAACCCGCAAGCGCTGCAGTCCAATCGCTTTGACACTGCGCCAATCAAATCGTCAAATAGAGATTTTAGAAATATAATTAATGTATGAAATTTTCAAAACCTCTAAACATTACTGTAATTCATTTATGTAATCCAGACATTAAACTTTGACCATTACGATCTTACCACGAAGATAATTTTCAAAGCAATGTATTATTATAATCTTAACATTTTGGCATTGCATACATAGTTTAGTGTTGACACGAGCATTCGTACTTTCGATTAAAAGCACATCTCGACACAAGGTCCCTTGCCACACATTTATAGTCCAAGAGCTAGCGATCACATTAATAATGCAATCGACTGAAAATACTTGAATATCCATTCATCTCTTAAATATTCAAAACCTATTAATTAACACTCTGACGGCTGCCTCGTTGGTCTAGTGGTTGCCAAGCGCGACTGCTGAGCACGAGGTCCTGGGTTCGAATCCCGGGTCGAGCAAAGTGCTACTGGTTTTTTCCATTAGGTAATTCTCAGTGGCAGCACGGAGTCTGAATTTGTGCCCAGTTGATGGCAATAGGCTCGCCCCCTATTACATTGGGACCTAAAACATAACTGGCGAAATGTGGGTGTACTATATGTGCACCTCTGCCTACACCTTCGCAGAATACAGGCGTGATGTTATATGTATATGTGATGTATTAATTAACAAAGTTAAAGCTATTAATAAAGCAACCGGTTTTATACTGTCACAAGAATTTTTATAGTACCTACCTACCTATTTTGAAAGATATTAATGGTGATATATGTTTATGGTATATTAACTTCTTATACACTTTCTCTTGTCAAACTGGCTTGGAGAAAATTCAAGGAAAACAAGAAACAGGAAATCAAGGCGAACAAGGTAATTAATTATGTACGTTATTTACTAAATCAGCAAGTCTTTAATTAGTGAAAGGGTGATTAGTTCTAAAAAATCAGTTTAACCCTTCAACAGGTGTTAATTTGTTACTTAGAACATACGAATAGCCTACAAAACATTCAATCATAAATGTAGGTAGATGTGATCTTCTTTATCTAGGGTCCCTATTTTGCTACGAATTTTTAGTTCGCCAAGTGGCGACCCTATTGAGACTGTCATTTATCCTTACATCAAGCTTGATAAAAACATCGAGATTTAACCAGGACCTCATTAAATTGCCAAGTAATAGTAAGCAAGCGTGTTCTTACTGATTGATTATTTATTGCACACAATAAAGTGGATGTACAGAGGCTTCACTTAACATGAGGTTCCCTACCAGCAAACCTTCGTGACATCATCATCATCAGCCGGAAGACGTCCACTGTTGAACGAAGGCCTCCTTAGGTAAAGAGAGAGGTTGCCATAATCTCCACGCTTGCAAGTGACTTGGGATCGCAGTATTGGTGGTGAAGTTACAGAAGACGCTGCTATATTCTGGTTTTCCTTAGTCGCCTCTTACGACACCCACGGGAAGAAAGGGAGGTAGCCAATTCTAGGTCGGATCATAATCAGCATATAACCTTACAGTGTTAGAGAGATTGTATTGGTGAGGACTTAAACAATGCTTACGTCATGCACAGAGTCTGGATTTGTGCCCGGTTGATGGCAACAGGCTCGCCCCCCCATTGGGACCTAAAACATAACTGGCGAAATGTGGGTGTACTGTATGTGCACCTCTGCCTATCCCTTCGGGGAATACAGGCGTGATATTATGTTATGCAAAGGGTATTAAGAGCATCTTTGTTCAGGGCAGTTACTGAGTGACTCAGACCTAACCTAGGCTCTCCAGAAGGCTTAAGACCAAGTTTAACGCAGACAGAATGATAACTGGATGTGTAACTGCGGTTACAGCAGGTTAGGCCACTCATAATTGCGCTTATCACGGCATACGGACGCGTCGTAATTGTGGTAAGTGTTGCGAAATGCGCATCGCTGTTATTAGGGTTGTAATTTCTTTTACCTACGCTTATTTTGAGAGTAAAGGAGTGTTATTACTTGTTTATAATGATGAGGCCTGATTGCCGCAATGGCTAGGCGCCTAGTGGCTTACCGTCTTTGCTTGTAAGGGTCTAGGTTTTTGTTCTAATAAGGACCGAAACAGAGGGTCCATTTTCAAGTCTACCAGTTTCTGGCCAAACCCAAAAACAATGAAACTAAATATGTATAAGTATGTTTTATGTAACCTATGTTGTTTTAACGCGTTATCCTGATCGTCTTCTAGATAATTGTCACATGAATATTTCCATGGCGTGGTATAGAGATTTTTTTTTTTTTTTAAAAACGTTGCCCCACACTAGGAATTTCTCCTGTGTCGTGGGTGCGTTTCACAAACATGAAATATCACATACACAAACACCCAGACTCGGGACAAACATCTGTGGTTCGCACAAAGTTTTGCCCCGTGCGGGAATCGAACCCGCAACCCTTAGCGCAACAGTCCAATCGCTTAGCCACTGCGCTAATCAGGTCGTCGAGATTAGCCAGTCTATAAGAGCTGAATTGAGGTTAACCGCCCAGGGTTCCCTGGACGTACTTACACTGGCTATTATTTTTTCCTGGCTATCACTGGTTAAGGTACTTGGACCTGACTTTATACCTGCTTATGTAAACATCGTAAATTAACAGTCGGATATTTCGAGGAAGAATTGCCAAATAGCCAATACCCAGTGATTTATAGCCAACGTAACATACTCACGCTATTGTTAACGTAATAATGTCAAAATGTGAATCAGCTGACCGGCACTGCGGCTGCCGGATGTTTTGGAGAAAGGCATTGGCTTACTTACTAGGAGAGTCGGCAAATATGTTTGTCGATTTTTTGGAATTTTGAGGTTAGATTTTCTGTGTGGTCCGCGTTTGTGTAACAATACATGGGAAGTGATTGAGCCTTGAGGGTGTGTGTATTTACTATGTGTATAAAGTATGGAGAGTTTTTGCACTAAGATGGTTATTGAATAATATAATTATCATCATCATCATCAACCTATATTAGTCCACTGCTGGACATAGGCCTCTCCTATGGCACGTCAATAATATACTTAAGATAATATTATATTATGAATAATATAATATCACATCACACTAGTATTATAAAGGCGAATTTGTGAGTGTGTTTGTATGTTTGTTACCTCTTTACCCTCAAACGGCTAGACTGATTATTATGAAATTTCATATGGAGGTAGCTGATACCCTGGAGGACATAGGCTACTTTTTTTCCGAAAAAATGTAGTGGGTAACACCGCGCAGCTAGTTATAAATATAATTCTTAAAAAAAGTACATTTTTAAGAGACAATCATCATTTATTTATGCATAAAATCATCAATACATACAAGTATGAGAAAACTCAGTTTTTTTTTGCTGACTGTACCTAGACAGGTTATATCGTTTCATTACTTTGTTTGGGTTGCACACAAATGTGTGAGTATTAATCAAATCAAGTAAAACACTCAATTGTGTAATTAATTGCAGATTTATCGATATCGTGCTAAATATAAAAAAAAACTATTTGTGGATTTTATAGCACTATGTTCAGAAAGTTAGTGATCTCACTTTCCTTTTGCTGGTGCTTTACTATGATCGGCGCTCGGCGCGGCGACGCCCACCAATTGTAAACAAAGACGAATAAAAACAGCATAACATCACGCCTGTATTACCCAAATAGGAAGGCATAGTACACTCATATTTTGCCAGTAATTTTATTGGTACCAATGTAATAAGAGACCGAGCCTATTCCCATCAACCGAGTACAATACCAGACTCCATGATGCTACTGAGAATTACCTAATGGAAATATCCAATAAGACTATGCTTCATCTAGAGTTCGAACCCAGGACCTCATTTTCAGCAGTCACATTTAGCGACTACTAGACCAACGAATCAGGCTACTCAATACCCACTAATAAACAAAGACAAATATCTTAGACATCCAATACAGTACAATTAACCTACTTTTCACCAGCTATCATAAATTTCTACAAGAGAAACTAAATAGTCGATCATATTGTATTGTCCAAATCCCATAAATTAGGTTTATTAGGGGAAAAGTGAAGAGAGTCAAGAGCGAACCGTGTTCGACGAAGCATGGACAGATGGGCGGACAGACGTCTGTGAAATATGGACGTGTATAGAGACTGCTTCAACTGTGAACTTGTTTAAATAATTTTTAAAAGTTGCGAATAAGTGTGGATCCGATATCTGACAAATGTGCTCGCTACCTTTTCATCGTCATCATCATCAGCCGGAAGACGTCCACAGTTGAACAAAGGCAGTTGGCAGGGGCCGACCAGGTGGCCTGACGATATCGCTAGAGTGGCGGGCAACCGGTGGATATAAAGGCAATGCTTTTTTTAACGACTGCCTTGTTGGTCTAGTGGTTGCTAAGCGCGACTGCTGAGCACGAGGTCCTGGGTTCGAATCCCGGGTCGGGCAAAGTGTTACTGGGTTTTTCCATTAGGTAATTCTCAGTAGCAGCACGGAGTCTGGATTTGTGCCTGGATGATGGCAATAGGCTCGCCCCCTATTACATTGGGACCTAAAACATAACTGGCGGAATGTGGGTGTACTATATGTGCACCTCTGCCTACCCCTTCGGGGAATACAGGCGTGATGTTATGTGTTATGTGCTTTTTTTAACCTTTTATGTGGTATAAGCAGGTACATATTATGTACCTACATAGGTAAAATTTCCGTTCAATTCAAAGAATTTATTTTTAATTTCGGGTAAAATCTAAATATTTCCTTGGATACACACACAACTGTTTTAGTAAATGAAATGAAATGAAATGAAAAGTTATATTTTGCAAACATTCAAAAAGTGTCTTCGCCTACCTCTTAAGCAAACAGGCGCGACTTCAGACTACAACTACCTTTGCCAAGTCCACAGCATACGTGGTACAACCAAACTCTGACCACAATAACGAGTACAATTGGAATCATCGCGCTCAAATCGCCGTATAATCGCATCAATTTCGTGCCGGTCGCGTAACAGCTGTTTCATGCTATTCCATTGATAGCTACTGTTTTTGTCGCTGAGTAAATTGATTGTGACAAATGATAGCTAGGAAACGGCTATTTAATTTCATTGGTTTGTTTATAAGAAGGAACGGTAGCTACATGTGTATTAAATATTAATTTCGGGTACCTATGTTGTCGAGTGGTATCTAGCCTAGAATTTACCACCCCCTTTCCTCCAGAAGATAGGCAGCTGCGTCTTCTGTAACTCCACCACCAATAATTCGATCTCCGAGCCGCTTGCCAAGCGTTCATTATTTCATGTTACATACATACATAACATCACGCCTGGATTCCCCTAAGGGGTAGACAGAGGTGGCTGTAAAGTATACCCACATTTCGCCGTGATATTATGAGTTGCAACGTAATAGGGGTCGAACCTATTGCCATCAACCAGGTACAAATACGGACTCCGCGCTGCTACTAAGAATTATCTCATGAAAAATGTCAATAACACTTTGTCTGACCCGGGATTCGAACTCAGGACCTCGTGCTCAGCAGTCGCGCTTAGCGACCACTAGACCAACGAGGTCGTCTTCACTCTTACACACCTACTTAAACTCAGACAACTGTACAATCGTTACTATAGATAGACAGCCAATAACTTATCCAACATTAGTGTATTTACCAACTTCTTGACTATACTGTATATTATGATACAATTTGCAACATCGGCAATAATGTTACAACAAAAATCAAATGCCAAATAAATTTCAAAATGCATTGATGACTAATAATGATCAATTCGTGAAAAACAGCACTAGCTACCCAACGGGTCAAATCTCAATTTGACACAAAACAGCACCTTTGAATTTTAACCTCAACGGAACGGTGTCGGAGTTTTGGCACTAAAGGTCACATCACTATTAATGGGCGCTATGGGTTACAACACTAGCCCTCTTATCCATATACGAGGATCATACCAGCATTAAATAAACCCCGTATAAATTGACATCGCTATTCTCTGTCATACAAACGACAGTGACGGGTATAATTTAGTCCATGGTTTAAATTGTATCTTTTTTTATGAATGGTTATGTATGTATTCATGAATTATAATAGGAAGCTGTTAATAATTTTAATAATAATAATTTTAATATAACACCCTTAGAATTAACCTAGGTAACATATAATTAATATTATATAGGTACTTGATTATTATTATAATACAAATTATAGTAAATATATCTAAGATTTACCACTGACCACGATAACCTAGGTTTCTCTCCAGTCTTGTCTGTTTGACAATCGAAGTTCCATTACTGCAGCCAATCAACTGAGAGTAGTCAACTACTGAGGAGATATTGTAGAGCTCACGTCACAACGCTGGGGTACGTAAACACAGATGCTCCCTATACCCTCAGACTCATAGTCCGATGGGATGGAAAATAGATACAAATGGAGATTGATCTCAGGCAGGACCAACGGCTTCACATGCACTCACTCCCTATTATTTCATAAAAAAATACAATTTTAAACCAAGGGTTAAATTATACATGTCACTGTCGTTTGTATATCAAAGAATAGAGATGTCAATATACTTAATACGGGGTTTAGTTAATGCCGGTATGATCCTCGTTTATAAATAAGAGGGAGTGTGTTTAAGAACGCAGAAGAAGCCAGAAAGAAAAAGCTTATGTCTTCTAAGCTGTTTAAGAAAAGCAAATGGACAGCCATATATAACTATTCACTCATATTATTATGTTCTGTCATTTAAACTTCATGGAACACATCAAATACAACGACGCCATAACCAGCTTTCGTTAATGCCGGTGCATAACCGTTAAATATTATGTTTGCACCGTGATGTCACTTTCGTTTTCATGGGAAAGTCTTCGTTAAGAATGCCACCGGCTTGTCCCGGTAAAACTGGATTTAATGCAGAGTAATTATTACCGCTAATGGTTTTGATGCTGCAATTCTCTTCCGACGTAATTGTAATGTAACCGTGAGGCTGTTTAATGTTGCATACGAATAGTACATCTGTCTGTTTGTCTAGCAAAAGCTTGCGTGAGGCCGCCAAATTCACCAATCAATCAAATTCGTTGTATGTCGATAAAGTTTAGGTGGTCGACCGCAGTGAAGGTGGTGTGATGATCTGACCACATAATATGCAGAACGCACATGGTAAGAAACTGCAAAGGATAGCGTGGTTTGGAAGAAGAGAGGCCTTTGGCTGGCACTGGGAAAAAACTTAATCTCAAATATGTAAAGTCGTATTTGTCAACTGTTCACAAGTTCAGCAACTTTTATGTACCTATATACCCGACGATTAAACTATAACTCAATAGTAACAAAAGAACAATAAAAAATTGCTACTTATTTAGAACAGAGCCTACTGTGTCGATTATATTTATCATAATATAACGTATTTTATGTCAGATGTGCCACTTGGAAGGCATAAGTCAATTGTCTTGACACATAATCTGGCATCAAGCCCATCTCGCATTATGGCAGGTTTATAAATAGCTCTTAGACTCATTAGCATGCTATCAGTAACCTTTTGATATCACTGTGAAGGGGTAATGAGGAACGAAATAATCTAAATAGACTTTTTGAAGAATATTCAAATGTTTCTCCCTTTTTATCGGATACAAATTGGACGTAGTTAAGCAGAAGGGATCCAATCAACATCGAACTAATTTTGAGATATTTGACTTTAAAGTTTAGATCATATTTCTTTATCAATGCGATACAAGAAACCTGCTGGTTTAATGACAGACGAAGGGTATTTTCTTGTATTCTAATATTTGAATTATGGAATTAAGTGTACTTAGGTTTACTTTTTTACCTCTTTAGTATGTCTAACTCAATGTTGGTGTGAGTGTGAGATGGATCTTTTCTGCTTAGCTACGTCCAATTGTGGCTACTAGAAACTACTAGCAATTGAAGGACAGAAGTTTATTTTTAGAGAATATTTCCAGCCGGTATCAATCTAGACTGGTGAAATTCGACTCTACACTTTTCTACTGTATTATATACACATATATATATTCCTAAATTCGACTAGGGTTTTTTTTGAAACATTATGCCGCGCAGGACTGCTAATTTGTGCGTTTTACACATGTAGCCCAGATTCGATCCGGTCCTTCACCAACGAGCGTGAATGAGAAAATTGATGCGTGTAAATGAGGCGAAAAATATTCAGGATGCCAATGGATATCCGTGGTCTCTGCCTACCCCTCTGGGAAATAGGCGTGACTTTATGTATGTAACACATGCCGCACAAATTGATATAAATTTATTCCCCGAAACGATTAAATAACTTCCGAGGGAACAAACAATTAGTACAAACTTCATGTTGAAAGACAACAATAATTATTGAAGTGATTAAGCCTAGTCTGAACTTCAGAGTGCTGCCATCGCACTGCAGTGATTACTGCTATTACGGTCATTAGATCACCGGGTGAACACTCGGTAATGGTGCATAATGATGTATTATAGCGGACGTTGTGTAATATAGGATTAGCAGAGATAGGTCAAGAGTATATTGATTTGTTGATGGATGAGTTTCTATTTTTTTGTTATTTGTAATAGTGTAAGAGTTGGTTTTGCGTTGTATTTCTCAGTGTTTGGATGAGTAATTAATTTTGTTGCATGATTATTCGCGTGTCAATTACACTTAACATTTTTTTTTTTTTAAAAAAACGTCGCCCCACACTAGGAATTTCTCCTGTATCGTAGGTGCGTTTCACTAACATGAAATATTCACATACACAAACACCCAGACTCGGGACGACATCTGTGGTTCGCACAAAGTTTTGCCCCGTGCGGGAATCGAACCCGCAACCCTTAGCGCAGCAGTCCAATCGCTTAGCCACTGCGCTAATCAGGTCGTCAAAATTAGCTTTTGATACGACAGATACGTTTCATAAAAACGTCGCCTCGCTCTAGGAATTTCTCTTATATAAACATAACATCACGCCTGTATTCCCCGAAGGGGTAGGCAGAGGTGTACATATAGTACACCCACATTCCGCCAGTTATGTCTTAGGTCCCAATGTAATAGGGGGCGAGTCTATTGCCATCAACCGGGCACAAATCCAGACTCCGTGCTGCCACTGAGAATTACCTAATGGAAAAACCCAGTAACACTTTGCCCGACCCGGGATTTGAACCCAGGACCTCGTGTTCTGCAGTCGCGCTTAGCGACCACTAGACCAACGAGGCAGTCCTTTTCTCTTATATCTTGGGTGCGTTTCGCATACATAAAATATCCCACAAACACCCAGACTCAGAAAAACCGTGTCCCATCCGGGAACCGAACGCGCGACCCTTAGCGCAGTAATCCACTCGAAAAACCACTGCTATTTATGTATTCAGAACAGCAAGTCAAGCTGATAATTGTAATTGGGATTATTAATTTCTCCTCTTTACGAGAAGAATCTTTTACAGAAGAGAAGATATTGTCTGATATTATTGTATATACCTATTTATTACCTTTGTTACTACAAGGAATCATGTACTTTGTTGCAGGGTACACAATGTTACATGAGAAAACAACTGGACATAGCAGTTACAACAGCGGAAGAGACAGGCTGAATATTTTACACAGCTAGTCTTATATTGTAAACACATGGAGTCAAAGTGAACAATGCCTCGTAAAACATCTTGAATGCTTCTCTCTCCGAAGTTTTCTTTAACATGTCAATAGTAATTATGAATATCTACAAGCGTAGTTATGTAAATATGATGATTTATCTTGTAAAAGTTGAGATGTTTGCGTGTTGCTATAGGTATTAGACTATAAATTAGACTGACTGCCTCGTTGGTCTAGTGGTAGCTAAGCGCGCCTGCTGAGCACGAGGTCCTGGGTTCGAATCCCGAGTCAGGCAGTGTTACTCGGTTTTTTCATTAGGTAATTCTCAGTACCACCACGGAGTCTGGATTTGTGCCCGGTTGATGGCAATAGGCTCGCCCCCTATTACATTGGGACCTAAAACATAACTGGCGAAATGTGGGTGTATTAAATTTGCACCTCTGCCTACCTCTTCGGAGAATAAAGGCGTGATGTTATGTTTTTTTTGTGTACAAGCATGTCAGAGGTCTACAGGCGGTTTAAACTCTGTCACCAAGTGGTTCTGCCTGATAATCTGACTTGCCTGACGTTATTAGCGTAGTGGCTAAGCGATTGGACTACTGCGCCAAGGGTTCGATTCCCGCACGGGAAAAACTCTGTGTGTTCCGCAGATGTTTGTCCCGAGTCTGGCTACTTAGAATGTTGTATTTCATGCCTTTGAAACGTACCCACGATATAGGAGAAATTCCTAGTGTGGTGCGTCGTTTCTTACACAAATAAAAAAAAAATAGCCGTCATTTTCTAATGAACAACAAATAAACCAATCAGATCTTTAAGAAGTAATTAAGTGTCTTCATCAATAGGTAGTAAGTTAGATCGTTATACAACTGCAGGTCAGGGGTTACGAACCATGCTTACTTTGTATAACCAAACCAACTTGTCACACTGTGACTTGCGTCTTTCGTAAAGTTAAAATGTCAATAGTTTCTCTTTGTAACAATGGTTATAAAAGGTATTGTAAGAACTACTAGGAATAAACTTTAGGAAGTTATTGTGGAAGCTAGTTATTTATCACATTGCCTTATTAGGTACCTGGTTTGAATAGCATATAAATTGGTATATTTACTTTGAGTTTGAATTGTGTAATGCCAGTTTATAAACTCACTAGCTGCGCCTCGCGGTGTTAGCCTCTACATTTTTTCGGAATAAAAAGTAGCCTATGTGTTAATCCAAGGTATCAGCCACCTCCACATGAAATTTCATTAAAATCGGTCTAGCCGTTTGAGCGTGAAGAGATGAAACCTCCCGCTCTTTACTTCCATCAATAAGGCAATTCAAAGATCAAGTAGTCTATCTAAATGCTATCTATCATGCATAGGTATTGCAAATACAGAATTAACAATCGACATAGGTAAAACAGACGACCTCTGACTCTCGCAACGTGATCTGAAAGTAATCAAATACTACATAAAAATGGCGGACAACGAAACGTTATTAAAAAAATTACCAATGTTTGTTCATCAATCATTTATAATAATAAAATAACTGAACACAAAGGTAACGCAATGAAGTTAACCAATAGGTTTCATTCATGTACCTAATGATAAAATTACAGTGATACTACCCATTACTGTTTCTTAATGTCTTGTGGGCTTCTGGGGTTGCATATGCGCAGTAATGTAATACATTACTTAACAGAACATCGTGTTTCGTTACATTTCGCAGGCATGAAGTCACACTTACGTAGGCCTTTTCTCGGCGGGCAGACTGATTTCGCTTGGAACTGATGCCGCTTTCGCCTCATTTACTCTCATCGCATTCTTTAACACGCTCGTCGGTTGATGGTTTTTATGTTTCCTGACATATTTCTTTATATATGGACTGAAAGGAAGGAAAATATGTCGGTGGAAATCGTAACTAATAAGGAGGTTGAGAACTGCCATATAAAAATATATAACTCATAAGCAGAATGTTGAAGGAGGAATATGTCCGAACGATCACCTAATCAAAGGGTCTATTCTCGTAGCTTAAGATATGCCCAAGCAGTGCCGGAGCAATTAAGTTTCGATAAAGTCAACTATTTACGTAAGGGAAAAGAAAAAGACGACATTGTTCGAATGTAGATGCTAAAAATAAAGTCAGATTTAGCCAAAACTTTTGTAGACACAGAGCACTGTTAGCATAAAGAAGTTTACTCTGCAAGACATGACAATAGGCTTCAACAAAAAGTGGTAGGTACAGTATAAAATAATTATAAAGTAACAAAATTTTAACAAAAAAAACCGACTTCAAAACAAATTTTATAACTATTTCACAACAAATTAAAAAGCACTAAAAAGTAAAAAAACCGCAGAAATTGGAAAACAATCATAGAAAAAAAAAATACAGTCGAATTGAGAACCTCCTCCTTTTTTGAAGTCGGTTAAAAAAGGAATCAAGCAGTGTAACAATTTCAACTCAAAAAAATTGTTTATACTGTATAACGGTAATGTAATTTGCGATATCAATCACTCGACATTGCCAAACTACGACCTTAAGCATTACTGACCAATGCTATCACAGTGTGTGTAATAACCGCGAATGGTGTCAAAGTTATGGGAATAGCAATGCGTTCGTGATAATCACTGACAGTTTCCGCGAGTACATTGTTTTAGCTACCGAAAACTATACAATAATGATGTTTTAAACAGAATTTTGCTCACAGTGCAGCGGTCAATGTCAATTGATTCTAATCGGTGCAATAGAATGCACAAGAGTGCGCACAAACACGTGCTCTCTCTCTATTCCATAGAATAGAATAAAATTATTCGCATAAAAACAGTTATTTCAGTGAGGGAACACACCTGTTTTGCTTAAAAGCTAAAGCATGCAAATTTATAACTTATGTTCTAAGGAATCTTAATGTTATAGTTATTTTTACACTTCACTTAGTTCATTATATCTAGACTTTGAGCCCCCTTTTGAGATCACATATCACTTACTTCAATGTACATAATCATAATCACTCTCATAGCCATAGATATGTGGGACAGACAGCCGATATGCAACTAGCATCCTAACGTTCCATAAGCGCCTGTAATAGGTTTATGTGAAATAAAAAACATTTTGAATTTTGATTTTTTTGAATTTATGACCAGAGAGAAAACAAGCATATCATCGACAGCTTAACGATCTTTTCTAGCTGTTTTAAATTAAAAGACAAAAGAAATAGTTACAAGTATCAAGTATTCACGCATTTCACGCCTATATTCTACTAGAGAAAGTCAGACGTATAGATGTAACTATTACGCATATTATTGACTATATATGCTGGTTTTACTTACGTGTGTATTCGGGAATACCCAAATAGTTTCGAACTCAAAGGCACCATTACTTATGAGACGGTTACGCGGCAGAATCGCAAACCAAACTTAACGAATTCGCACGTGATTTATAGTAAATGCTATGGGCAATTCTCTCGAAAGTTATCATAACTGATACACTCCCACACTTTGCCAATAACGGTATTACGACCCATATTACAAAGAGCCATTTAATTTAAGAGCTGGCTATAACCATAGCAGATATTAAAAAATGCTAATATTTTCAATCACCATCTCATTTCTATGATAATTCAAAAGAGCCGCGAGGAAAATAGAAACTAATAAACGTATTAAAATTGATGCTGCTTTAATTATTTTTAATGTTAATCACTTTAGAACCTAATACGACTATAATGAGTTTAGGCCAACATTAATGACGCTTACAAATATATGTTACCTCACAACATAATTGGTAGTCAATAATCATTTCAGCAGGAGTTTTTGAAGGGCTTGAAGTTACATAAGTCTTAGCTTCTTCTTCTTTTCAAGTCAACAGTCCTCTTCTCTTATATTTTGAGTGCCCAGTATAGTGCCACGTGCAGCATCAGAGGCTTTAGTTAGGTGTGCAGGTGTTTGGGACAACATTTGGGACAATTTGATCGGTTTGATAGGGAGTACCACAATGGTTGTCGGATGGGGTGGTGAACCCACATCTTGCCAGATTGTGTTTGCAGCGGCCTACCTCAGTTCTCTCCATAACTAAGTACAGTACTGACTCAGACTCCTCTATGAGTTAAAGGCTCATCATATACTCTATCTTCATCTGATCGTGACGGTTTACCGTCCCAAAAGTGGATAGGCTCTATAACCAGACGTGAGAAGATTACGGTACTTTTATATAATCGCGTACCTATTGATTACGATTCAGGACAAAAAATAGGCTTATTTTAAACCTACGCTGCCGCACTACAGCGAATGACCAAATCAGCTGAATCACAAAGCCATCGGTTTCCTGCTATAATCAGGTTTTCAAAGTTAGCTATTTATATAGAGAGGTAAACAATACGAATTGATCAAAACAACTTAATGAACGATTTTATTTTCTTTTAAATGAAGCCACAAATAAACCTCAACACGCAACCCACTTGTACTTAACAAGGTCAGCAGACTTTCAATTCGATATCGTTCACTTATTAGCACTAATACGTCTTTATGTTCACTCGACCACAAACACTGTGGTTACTTCAAATCTATTTATCATTTGAAGACGTAACTTGTAAAGTTATTGAATGAGGTATTCATAAGCTGTATTTTCAGGCAGAAGCGTATACCACACCCACATTTTACCAGTCATTTTATAGGTCCCAATGTAATAGTGAGCTTATTGCCATCATTATTAGCCGGAAGACGTCTACTGTTAAACAAAGGCCTCCCCCTATCAAAGGCAACTTGCAATTTGCATTCACCGGTTACCAGCAACGCTGACGATATCGCCAGACCACGTAGCGGGAGGCCTGCCAAAGCTGCGTCTTCCAGTTCGCGGTTACCATCAACTGGACACAATTTCAGACTGAAGATAAATGCCTAATGGAAAAACCCAGTAACATTTTCGGCCGTTTGCCATACCTTTATTATAACCTACCTGCTTGCCTTTGCATTTAACAACTTTAGGTACACTCTTTATGTTCAGCCATTACATTGTAATTATAGTATCTTAATAATAATAATAAAACTTTATTTCGGACAAGTCCATATGAGTGATACAAGAAAACACAGATAAATACAAACAAAACAGAACACAATCACATAGTAGTATGTAGGCTTATCCAATTCCTCAGTAATGGTGAATCCCACCTATCTGTCAACACGTTCAGGATACTATTGGAACTGGTTCGCACTCGGTGTAACAAAGAAGCGCATCGCTTTCTAATTATGGCATGAAACCCGTCAGTGCGCGCGTCTGCGAACATGCCCGAGGCACTACAATACCGGGGCAGCCCCAACAGTACCCTGAAGGCGTTGTTGTATTGTACACGCAGGGCGCTGTACTTCGTCCGCGTATAGTTAACCCACAAGGAACACGTATACATCGACTGGCAATAAGCTTTAAAAAGCGTCACCTTAACAGCGTCACTACATCGTCTGAACCTGCGGGCCAACATATTGCTTCGGACTGCCAGCGCCCTACGTTCCCTCTCCATGTCTCTGTCATCTTTCAAGTCCTCTGAGACCCAGTGACCAAGATATTTAAAGTGAGACACCTGCTTCAACTCGCTACCACTTAGGGTGATAGGTACTGGGGTATAACTTTTATTACCGGCTTTAAATACAAGTATCTCACTTTTTCTTGAGTTGTATCTCAGTCCATGACCCTCCGCATACGTCTCACAAATTCGGACTAACCTTTTCAATGCTGAGATTGAAGGACTCAGCAGCACCATGTCGTCCGCATAACTAATGTTATTAATACTAACTCCATCAATATGACACCCGACGCCAGTGCTGCTGAGTTCGCCAATAAGGCCATTCATGTACAGGTTGAAGAGTCGCGGTGAGGTCAAGCCACCCTGCCTCACACCACAATCCAACCTGTACACATCTGATGTTGCCCCAGCCCATCTTACAATATTAGTTTGCCTATTGTACCAATACTTTAATATTGTTACAATCTCTTGCTCACAAGATGTCTCCCCATCCAATTTTTCCCATAGCTTCTTGTAGGACACAAGGTCGAATGCCCTTGACAGGTCCAAGAAACAAGCATAAACTGGTGTCTTTCTGTTTACATAGTACTGGACAGTCTCCTTGAGACACATGATAGCACTCTCGGTTGATAAACCTGACCTAAAGCCAAACTGCTGATCGTGAAGGTTTATATGCTTATTCAAGTGTTTATCAAGAAGACTACAACTTGACAACTACTATAACTTGATCTCATGAACTGCACCTCTATATTCCTTCATGAATGTATTATTTACATTTAATTAACATTGCGGTTTACATCTGCTACTGGTATTTCCCTTTTCAATGTCGCGGTACATTCAATACGCATTTCAATGTCACAATGAACGTATCTAAAAGATGTTCTATAAATATCATGTTATATCGACCTAGAGCTTATACAAGACCTTTGAGTACTAAAGAAGTGTTTATAGAGAATATAAGTCTTAAGTTCATGAAAATTGTTCGTGTAATAAGCACTAGCGTTTTGAAGCCCATCATAAGTCCCTTCTGCCATACACGAGGCCCATACAATATTGCCTCTTACCCGACTACAGAAGATAATTACGTTCGTTTTTATACGTTTACTAAAATTAAGAGTCCATTTTGATATCAGCAGTCGTCTATCAGTTCGTATTATACAATCGTTTGTGAACTACCCATGGATAGAACAATTACCAGGCTTCTCTTTTGTTGGCGAAACCACTCGATAAAAATCAAAGGGCTTTCATATTTACTGAACACATTGATAAAACTCAAGTGCAGTTACACAAAGTAGAAATCTCAAATATCCACACTTATCGCGCGCTGCTGAGCACAAAGTATTGGCCAACATGTTTGCCAACTTCAAACAAAAAATGTTTGACCAAACATGTTCGTTGACTTTTGGTGTCATTTTTGCATGTCGCCCATGCTAACTTGCCTGGACTTTACAAGAGACCTTGACCCCTGAGTTTGTTTCGGTATTTCTGCTCAGTGGTAGTCAGTTAGGAAATGCCGACGCCATCTAGTTTTAAAAAAATACGTATAAGTGTTTTTGCTAAATCTATTTGCAAAAATTAAATCATTTATCATTAAGCTTAAATCTAAATTGATAGAGGACACTTGAAAAATGATGGACTCGAGCGGGACGCGACCCGCGACTTTCGCAGTACCGTGGCGCCACGGTATAACAAATTTTCTTTATCAATTTTAATACAAACATCTCGTGTTAATAAATAGAAGGTAATATAATGGCTTACAATTTCCCATAGTTTCACTTGTACCCTTCGGGAACTTAATATGAGTATTCAAATCAAGCTCTAAACTACCTGAGTGCCAAATGTCATCCAAAACCGATGAGCTGTTTTGGCGAACCAAATTCACAAACTTTCTTTCATGACAATTATAATATTAGTAGTATGCTCCTAAATGTTATACCAACTGATACTGCCGAACACGAACATACCTGGAAAAACAAAAAAGAAAATGGTTAATGAAATGTTATTGTCACATTAAGTTTCACATTGTTATATTTGAAAAAATAAAATAGGTAATCTTTTTTTTACTATGTTTAGTAATTAATCAAACAACCTCATAAACATAGCTTGTCTGCACCAAAGATTAATTAAAACAACCTTGTTTTAACATAACGACTCAATGTTTTAATTACACCCATCATCATTTGGTCAGCCAGTACCTTATACGCATAGCGTGATGATTTCGCAATTAAACCCTTATTAGATGACCTTTAACACTTGTCAAGAAGTCACCACTAATTAATACATCGCTTTAATATTATCTTTGCTTTACGATTTAATGTGCCTTCTATAACACGGAGCGTTCTCGATATTTTTTTTTGACGGTACAAGCCCACCTCTTTTCCCCATTACTGTGACAGCCAGGATCTACAATGATAATCATTGAGAACCATCGAAACGATAACGCTCGAGGCGTCCAAGAGAAATGACTCGACTGTCTTGAAACCTGTGACGAAATTAATCTTAAAATAATAGAATATATAGGAAGATTTGGATTATAGATTTATTCCCCACTTCCCTCCATAGCAAGCGGGAGACAAAATAATGGACCCTAGCTGTTATTTTGATTCCAAAAGCAAAAACATCTGAAAGCACAGAAGTCCACACACCTCCACGAAACCTGTACTCTGTAGGCCATGAATGAGACCACATATACTGGCTAGGCAGGCATTAAAGTCTATGAAAAACTAAAGTTTTCAATCATCAAACCACTATATAAAAAAGGCGATAAAGACATTTTAAATAATTATCGACCTATAACATTGATACCTATAATTTCAAAGATTTTTGAAAAATTGATGCATTCACGAATAACACATTTTTTAAACAAACATAGTATACTTTCGAAAGAACAAAATGGATTTCAGAAGAACAAATCAACCACACTTGCGGCTTTTTCTTTAGTTAAAACTGTAACGGAATTATTAGACAAAAAAAAACAAGTTTCAGCGATATTTTTTGATATGTCGAGTGCTTTTGATTTCGTTGATCATAAAATTCTTTTACAAAAATGTGAATTTTACGGTATTCGGGGTAACGCTCTGCAATGGCTTGATAGCTATTTAAAAAACCGTAAACAATGTGTAGAGATATCTCGTATTGATAATAAGTCAGAGTTGAACTTATACAGGTCGACTTATGAGAGAAATAGTTTCGGAGTTCCTCAAGGGAGTGTTTTAGGCCCATTACTATTTTTAATTTATATTAATGATATTCCAAAGGTTACAAATCACAAATGTACATTATTTGCAGATGACATATCAGTTATTGTTCCTAAACATGACAAAACTATACTTGATTATGATCTAATATTAAAAAACACCGTAGAAAATATAACAAAATGGCTAGACGAAAACAACCTTACAGCTAACATATCAAAAACAAAAGTCTTACAATTTAGAAATTACAACAGCATAGTAAATAAATTAAAAATAAGCCACCAAGGATTCGATATCGAAGAGGTCGATGAAACAAAATTTTTAGGTATATTGTTGGACAAAAATGTTAACTGGAAGAGTCAAATAAAAAACGTATGTACTCGCATAAATAAATTTGTATATGCACTTAGAAAATTGAGAAAATTAACATGTGAAAAAACGGCGTTATTGGCATATCATGGATACGTAGGATCTGTATTAAGATACGGACTTATACTATGGGGTAATTCGACGGATATAGGAAGGGCCTTTATATCGCAAAAAAAAATGTATCCGGGCAATATGTGGTGCCGGTCCTATTGACTCCTGTAGGCCTCTTTTCAACAGACTGAGAGTGTTGACCCTTACGAGTATGTACATTTTTGAAATAGGTGTATTTGTTAAAAAACATGACGAATTATTCGAAAAAGTTAGTGAAAATAAAAAGTACCCATCTAGAGACCCCAGTAAATTAGTTCTTCCAAAAATTGTAACCACTTTGTTTAAAAAAAATTGCAGCTGCTCGACAATCCAAATCTTTAACAAATTACCTCAGCCTATTAGAGAACTGCCACTTACTCAATTTAAAGTAAAACTTAAAAAATGGCTTATTGACAAATGTTTTTACACAGTTCCAGAATATATGTCATGTAAAAGTTAATGTATAGGTATGTTATAATGTAAAACTAATGTAATAATGTAATAGTATATAGGTAGTTAAATATAATATTGTATTTTAATTGAATACAAAAAATTTGCATGCCGGTTTAACGGTGAAACATGCAGCACTCCGTGATATTATGAACATCTTTGTAAACCATGTTTCAGGCAAATAAAGTTCTTATTCTTATTCTATTCTATGAAAGGAAACCTCAACAATGGGTCGATCTCCAGAGGCATTTTTTTTCGTGTTGGGCTGGATAAACACGTTTTAAAATCGATAAAACGGTTTTAAAATATTTTTTATATAAAGTTCGATGATTAATCTATGTGATACAAGGCTAAAATTATGAATAATTTTATTATAAATACTTTAAAAAAAATCTTAAACCCTAAAATCCTGATTGCTCTGGGTTGACCCAACTCCCGATTGAATGAAAAAAATATTTTTTAAATTTTTAATGCGAAGGTTCATGTGAAACAACTTATTTAGATTACATAACAAATAGTTATTCTTCATAGTAATTCAATATTTTTAGTTATATTAACAATACTTTTGCCACAATTTGAATTTAAAATCGTGACCGGGCATTTTATCTCATCGCTCTGCGCTGAGGCAAAACATCGCGCTCATCCCTAGTTACGCGTTATGGACACTCTATTCCCCTCCAGCGTGGCAACACCTGTAGTGGCCTAACCGCCGAGCAGGATACCTGTGTGCCACGTCCCCCCCCTCCAACATTACAAAGGTAAGTTTATGATTGCTCTGGATTTGGTTCTCGAATTTTATGATTGCTATGGCACGTTATTAAAATTAAATAGTAAGCTTGTGAGTGTGTTTATTATGTAAATTAAGTGATTGCTATGATGTTTTTTATGAGACGTTATCACAACTTTCTACTGCTTTTAAATTCGGTTATATTTATGATTTTGTGACTTTTTCTGATCGCTATGGCTGTGATTGCTCTGTCCAAAAAGACCAGAGTGATGATATTTTGCATTCATTGTACGTTATAAATCTATTTTAAGTAGTAGTACCGGACTGTAACAATGACAAATGATGAACTATGCATATAACCTTTAATTTATAACATTTCCTGGGTTTCTTTGGGTAACCTAACTCCATAAACAGATTTTGACGTATTTTACCTGATGATATTATTATATTGGCATTTAGCTAACTACAACCCTTTCTTCTCTAAAATTTAATGGCAACTATTCTTGCAGATTGTAATCATGCCTCGAAATAAATTATCTATTGAAGAAAAACGTCTTAGGAAGAAATTGGCTGAGCGTAGTAGAATGGCCAAGATAAAAAATGATCCAGATCTATACGCACAATGTATATATCGTTAGTTACAAACTTACAAATACAATAAAATATCGTTAGTTACAAAAAACCTGGAAAGCCTTATTAAGAAAGATGAAATATAGAGCTAATAGAGAATTAAAACTAAAAGATCAAAAAATTCAAGAGTTGAAAATAAGTAATGAACGTATTAGAAGACTGTTGAACAGGTTAAAAAATCAAAGTTGTTACACGTACACTGAATATGACTGAAAACGACTTTTTGTTTCACTGATTTCACCATTTATGATCGCTCTGTCACCAATTATGATTGCTCTGGTAGCGAAATTTTTTGAACTTAAAAATTTCCATTACTGTTTGTGTAAATTGAAGGCCAATAGTAAAAATGTTCTATTTGAATATCATTCTTTTTAATGAGATACATAATTACCATTAAATATCAATATCTGAAAAGCACCAGAGCGATCACACGAATACGCCCGTTTTGGAGATTGATCCCAATCCGGTTGGTCTTAATACACATCGATGAAACTTTTTGTGCGACAACTTTGGTCTATGATCTTGTAAACAATTATCAGCTTCTTGTATTTAGAAACTTAGGTCGTTGACGTATAATGACTCAGCCTTAATTTGCTTTGTGGGGCTAGAGATCTGTCCGGAATCATCATAATCATCATCAGCCGGAAGACGTCTACTGTTAAACAAAGATAAGGGGGAAATTTAGATAAGGGGGGGGGGTGTCATAATCCTTGCGCTTATCAAGAGAGAGGCCTATACACAGCAGTGGGTAAAGTCGGGCTGCGGGTGAAGACCGAATTTATTTTTTATTTGCAACTTAAATCCAATTTTTTTTTAGGTCGAATGCATCTGTATTTTGTAGACTTGGCTTTCATCAATACGTTCACTCATCACACTGCGTGAAATTTCACCCCGTAACTCGAAACTTGTTTTTAGGGTTGTCACCTATCAGTTAATATATTTGACATTTAAAGATATGGCACAATGTTCTTGCAAATGAAGCTTTATTGATATTGAAAGCTAATCAGTTCAAAATACAAGTAATTTCTAGTAGAATAGTGAAATTGGTGTCGCATAGCCGGGTACAATTTACGTAGAAAATCTCAAGACTGCTGTCTAAATAATATTATATAACCCAGACAGCACAGATATAACACCAATCAATTTATTAGGAAGGATATTATTGACAGCCCTGAGTTTCACACCAATTTCTCACGACCACGCGTTTACCCAAATATAAGCACACTTCGATTTGTATGCTGATTCGTTAGTCGAACAGAATTCGGACGTCCGTCGTGCGCCTGCGTCGCTTCGCGGTGAAAGTGAGCATCGAGTGACAAAACTTGGATGCGGCATATTTAACTTAGTTTCGCTCGTGTTTGTTGTGTTTTTGTGCGTAAATTTGTCATTTATTAAGTTATAAAATGTTATGTTTTACAAATCCAAACGTAAGCCAAATCCGTCCGACCATTACCGCATAGACTTTATAGTGAAGACAAATTGACATATCCAAAGCGTAACTGTATTCATAGCGCCGAGTATACTTGTGACAGTGACGACATTGACCGGCTCGGTCAAGGCTACCGCAAACAATTGGCTGTTAAACCAGCAATGTATACTCGAGTGAATTTCACCGAATTTTACTCACAGATGCATGTATGGAAGTGGTAGGTAGTACTATACTACACTTGTAGTCAGGAAACAGATTTCACTATCAGTTTTAAAAGGACATTGTAATAAACATAGTAAAACAAAATAGAGATATGAACTTGATTTTTTGAGGAGTTTACAAATTCGTTTTAGACCCGGCATTGTTTGACCTACATAATATAATTCCTGCATGTGAAAATAATGTCGTGAGTTAGGTACCTAGATATGAAAAGGCGCCTATGAGTTAAGTGGAAAAACACAAACATGTAAATTATAAACCGTAGCTAATCGTCAGATTAAATAACCTGACGTAAAGATATTTGTTTGAACCTTGGACTTTATTTTTACGTGCGGTAAATACTAAAGTTAGTCCAAATATTACACTTTATGTCACCAATATTAACGACCTAATTGGCGCAGTAGCTATGCGATTGGACTGCTGCGCTAAGTGGTTCGATTCCTGCATGGGGCAAAAATTGTGCGGACCACAAATATTTTATTTATTTTACTAGAGTCTGGGTGTTTGTGTATGTAATATTTCATATTTGTTAAACGCACCCACGACACGGGAAAAAATCCTAAAGTGGGGCAACGTTTTTATTAAAATAAAAAAAATATATTCCGTCAGAACAAAATGCTTAGGTATGCTATTGTATAGCTCATCTCATCTCTAAGCCTATCGCAGTCTACTGCTGGACATAGGCTTCGCCCAGTTCTAGTTGTAGACTATACTAGGCATACACTTTCAGCCATTGTATCAGCTGTCACTTTCATTCACAAGAAAACTAAACAGCTAAAGGTCTTAAATTATGCTAACCAACTTTCTTCTGTGAGTGCCGAGGCCATTGCTCTACGGTAACGGTCATAATTATATTTGCCTGTCAGCGCTTCGCTGTTAGTGTTAGACGGATCATTTGTTTTAGCTTTATCATCGTCATCTTGATAGGGTAACCAATTTTTTTTATCCAATGGATTTATTTCTTTCTTTACATTCCTCTTTTTGTAATTTTTCTTCTTTAACTATTTATGCCTTCTTAACAATAACTGCATAATTATAACGCTCGCGGCTTTGTTTGCCTATGTGGATTTTTTTTTAATCTTTTCCGAAACTAAAATCTACTTCCACCCTGAAGGTTTATAGGTATTAGTACTTCATTATTGTCGTATAGTTCAAATTATATAATTGTTTAATATGTACCTAAGCTGTAAAGTTACTATAAATAAATGTTTAATATTAGTGACAGAATTTTAAAAATCGTTTAGATTTTTCCGATGATTATCCCAACATACAAACAAACAAGTTGTATCTCATTTTATTATTATTAAACCCAACGATTGACCTTACTATAAGAAGTTCGGAAACGATCAGAATATTGATCTCCTAACATTAATAACTAATCACAATTCGTGTCATCTCTCACTGAATTTCGTAAAACCACCTTAAACTACTCATTAAGAGCTAAGTATGGGAACGTAAGGTCATTATCGTTTCTTAATCCGGTCCAAAACGTATGAAAACAGCTAAAATCGGTTGAGTCTGGTGAACGGTAATCTCCAAGTTATTTGCACAATGTTAATGATGAAACTATGACGCGATGGAACACGAGTAATGCAGAACTAATTCACTTTTATGATATCGATGAATAATAACCTTAGATAATTTGTAATATGTATGCGTAAAATAATATTAATCAAATTACTGAATATTATAATAGGTACCAGGTACCTAATGGGTAGGAGGCGAGTGGTATCCGGCCTAGAATTGACCACCCCCTTTCCTTCCGTGGATGACCCAATAGAGTAGTTATCAAAGAGGCACTTTAGGAAGAAGAAAATGTATACAAAGACATTAATTATACTTCTTCATATTGACCTGGGTTGTTTTTATCCCGGGTAACACCGCGGGCGCAGCTAGTTATATGACCCTTCGAGATATTATCGTCGTATATTTAATCATTCGTTTTGCCGAACGGCTTGCCACTTGTCAAGGCCCCAGGTCCACCAGGCTGCAGCTGTGCGCTGGACATAGGTACCATCACCGTAGTACGTTCTTTACTTGTATCCCGATCATCCTTATATACTAAGAAGCACATTTTAAACCTTTATTTCATCTACTCGAATAATGCCATCAATGCCTTTGACGCCATTAATGCATCAGTCACCTAGAAACAGGTTACTAAACTATTTTCTTATGCGGATCGCGGACCACCTGTCAATTCTGCCTGTAATCAATCAATACTGATTGACCAACTGACACCAACTGTGTTGCGGGCTGTTGATGTGGCGATCTTTAGAATATAATGGGTGCAATACATATCTTAGGTAATTATATGTCTATTAGTAAATGCGCATGTATATTCACGAATTTAATAACATGTTTGGCGAAATCGATAAGTATATGAATCGTGTTTTCAATAGATGGAACAGATATTCTAGTTCAAATATGTTTGTTACTATTCTGTAAATGATTTCCTTAGTGATAAGAGTTTATAAAAGTAATTAATAGATATTTAAATATTTGTACACCAGAACTGGTAGAATATTTATGAAACTAAAATAAATTATTGACTGCCTCGTTGGTCTAATGGTCGCTAAGTGCGACTGCTGAGCACGAGGTCCTGGGTTCGAATCCCGGGTCGGGCAAAGTGTTACTGGGTTTTTCCATTAGGTAATTCTCAGTAGCAGCACGGAGTCTGGAATTGTGCCCGGTTGATGGCAATAGGCTCGCCCCCTATTACATTGGGAACTAAAACATAACTGGCGAAATGTGGGTGTACTAAATGTGCACCTCTGCCTACCCCTTCGGGGAATACAGGCGTGATGTTATGTTATGTTATGTTTAAATTATTTCTTTCTTTCAAACTGATATTAAGCCATATGGGCTATAAACCTGCTTACCATGAACTCTTAAAGCAGGATATTTTCCTATATGGAAGGGAGATGCCACTACGTGCCATGTAGTCGTCTCCCTTCTCAAATGTTGAAGTCTAAACTGGCTTCACAGTTCAATATCGTGTAATTCGGTGTACAAATTGTATAGTTTATTGATGTGGTAGCATGGCAGGATACATTATTTTTTATAGCACTTTCACTATCATATTTTATGGTAGTAAATGATGGGTCGTATTCAATATATTCTTGTACTTAGATTTGATTTTTATGTACACATTGGTACTTTCTAATAGCTACAATAATAACAATTGTTTTTATAAACATATAAATATTTTAATTATTTGTGTCTAATATATAAAGAAATTGAAGATTTCCATTTTGAGATAGACTTATGTGTTAGGACTGTTAAATAGTGACAAGAAATAATAAAAATTTATTCACATTTGTTTTTACGTAAGTCCTATGAAGTCACTGAATTCTGAGCTAGTTAAGAACCTGTTACAGAAGTCAGTGGCCTCTCTCAGTTTTGGTTGATACAAATTGTAAATAAAAACAATATATACAAAAATAAAAAGTTAAAAAACCATAAAAAAATTCATCCCCATGGATGTCAACCGGCGACGTGCCTAAAAGACTGGCAACATTGCCACGTTGAATGGCAATGCTAATTCTTTGGCCAAAAAATGAACCAGCCCTTTGGTCACGTGTAGAGTCGACTAAGCGCTTTGCTAACTCTTTAAACAAATATTATAATAGGAAAGAAAGAATTCAATAAAGTGACGGATTCAGTTTATTTATGAACTGTGTATGTGTGTGCGATTTGTGAGATATACTTCACAAGTACAGTGGAGGTAACAAAAATAAAGTTCATGAATGAAAGTACGAACTTAAGTTCTTTCCGAGAGTTCGTCCGTACACATGAAATGTAACGTGAAACTCAGGCACTTTCATAAAATATCACTTAGCCATGATTTCGACCTACATAGAGAAGTGAGACTCCAATAACGCATTGCCACTTGACCGACCAAGCGGATATATGGAAACGATGGCATCAATGCTAATGTACGAAAGCGTCATCAATAACTATAGCGTCACCAATGAGTAGCAGATTGACATAAATTACATATTTAATGACACAAAACCGTTTATAAATGAGTGAGAAGACAGATATTCGAACCAAGTGATCTTTCTCTATCTATTTGGGTGTTGTTTTTTTTTTTTTTCTTTTAATTAAAACGTCGCCCTACACTAGGAATTTCTCCTGTGTCGTGGGTGCGTTTCACAAACATGAAATATCACATACAATAACACCCAGACTCGGGACAAACATCTGTGGTTCGCACAAAGTTTTGCCCCGTGCGGGAATCGAACCTGCAACCCTTAGCGCAGCAGTCCAATCGCTTAGCCACTGCGCTAATCAGGTCGTCGTGTTTTTGTTGATTCAAATCGAAAGGTAATGGAAAATGAATCGCTGATTCTCAATTTGTATTTCCATTATTCCATTAAACCTAACTACTAATGCTTATGTGAATTATCTACTAATAAGTAAGTATTAAATACAGGTTGTAGTTTTACGAAATATAATTCTTGTTGTTATCCGCAGGTAATACAACTTTCACCTATTATTTAGTGATCTACATATTATCAAATGGGACCGACTACTATTTTTTTAATCTAACGTCACCCCACTCTAGGAGCCTGTATCGTGGGTGCGTTTCACAAACATGAAATTCATACACACAAATATCCCAGACTCGGGACAAACATCTGCGGATCACACAAATTTTTGTCCCGTACGTAATCGAGCCAATAACCCTAGAGCAGCAGTCCAATGGCTTAGCCACTGCAAACTCAAATAATTCGTAACGTAATAAGGTACTCATAGAAGCTTCACCTTCAAGACATCGTGTCCATAGACAGTAGAAAGCAACTCATAAGTTGAATATTCATTTTCTGAACGGAAAATATTTGCTCATGAATAACCATGATTGACATAAAGGTATTTCACCAAGGGACAGGTCAATCCACTTCTTTGGGTTACATTTTTGTCACAGTGACTAATCAACTTAGAGAGCAGATATTAGAGTTGTCAAGTGTTTGCCCAAGCGCAGGCTTTCACTCTACTCTTACGACTACTATTTACTCTCTTTAGACTGCTTCGTTGGTCTAGTGGTTGCTAAGCGCGACTGCTGAGCACGAGGTCCTGGGTTCAAATCCCGGGTCGGGCTAAGTGCTACTGGGTTTTTCTATTAGATACTTCTTAGTAGCAGCACGGAGTCTGGACTTGTGCCCGGTTAATGTCAATAGGCTCGCCCCCTATTACCTAAAACATAACTGGCGAAATGTGAGTCTACTGTATGTGCTCCTCTGCCTACCCCTTCAGGGAATACATACGTGATGTTATATTATGTTATTTACTCTCTTAATCTGATGGGGATGGGACGCCAACCTGCCAGGACTATAGTTTCTGGCGCTGAATAAACCAGGACAGTCAATCCCGCCAACATTTTACCAACCACCACAGCTTGTTGACATACATCCACCAACAATCGTTTTATTTAATCTTTATCCTTATAAAAATGGTGATTAGTATTTTTTAGAACCGTGTGAGTATAGCTTTAGGCTGTTCACGTGGCAATATAAGGCTAGTACTACAAATATTTCAATACTTCAAGAGCATACTAAATAAATATTAATACATGCGTAAGAGTGTGTGGGATGGCAGCGCGCCGCTAGCTATACTTATTTTTCAATTTATTACCACGGCATTAAGAGATACAAGTGGCTCTTGGCTAATAGGTTCAATATGTCGGAGCAAAAGCGTGTGTAACTGTGTACAACCGTCGATTATGGAGTTATGTTGTCATTTTGTAAGTACTGACTTACTATGTTTGTGTTACGTTTGTACTCCAAACGGCTGAAGTGTGCAGTTGCATTCCCACATTCCTTGCTTATTTATGAGTAAACAGTTTTTCTCATTAAATTGACCTTTCCTTGTCAGACTTTAGGCACAGTATAATTCCAACCCTTCGCACAGGGGCCGAGCATTTTACCAACCTTGAAGCATACTTAATTCCAGTCATGATCTGCTAAATCCTTAAATTTCCGTAAATATTAATATGCTATATGCATCCACATGTAGCCCGCAACTCTGACGATGTAGTCGGTACACCCGGTGGGAGGCCTGCCAACACTGCGTCTTTTAGTTCGTGATCGCCACTCGAGGACCTTTCTTGCCCAGTGGTTACCGGTTCTTCGAGTGACATGGTCTGGCCATTGCCACTTCAATTTGCATCTCGTTAAAGTGAGAATGGTCAGGTATTGTGACTCTAGTGGTTTGACGAATTCTGAATACTATCGCGCAAAGAAACCCCGAGCACAACTCTCTCCATAGCTCGTTGACTGACACTGAGCCTCTCTAAAAGGCCGACCGCTAGCGACAACATCTCAGAGCTATACGAAATTATCAAATGGACTAACAAAACAAAAATAAATAGACTGAACAAAGTTAACCTTATGAAATCTAACCAGTTTCCATTCTAGGCGCCAACACAGCTGCACAGCACACTCAATATCCTATGAGAATACTTTCGCTACTCGAAACACAAAACATAGCTCTCTTCTTGCAAATATTGACTATTGTTAATAGTGAAAATGGTGAAACAATAGGTTTTATGGGAGAAATGGCGAATGCTCGTTAATTATTATCGCTTTTTATTTGAAATGGTTGATATTTTGTGCTGACATCGTGTCTTCTGAGATAGATAGTTAAGTAAATAGGTAGGCATATAAAGGCCTTTTCAATCGCTAGGTAACTATAATTGTGATGCCTCAGTGCATTCCTCGTTTATGGCCCTATGTGGGCACCTTTTTGGTAGCTATATAACCAAATTCTAAAGGGATATTGGTCGTCCACACTCGGTGCATTGGGTCGCAAATATTGATTTTATCGATAGTTATTATCGAAGCTTTAAGAAATATTTCAATATCTACATTTTTGAGCGCAGTGTGTATTACAAACTTAACCTTTACCAATACCTGCGAGATAATTCTGATTAATTTTATATCAACATACCCAACATTCAGCTATTAATAATAATAATATAAAAAGCCATGTTAGTAAAATTATGACCCACAAAACTTGTAATTCTCATAATAATAAATTAACTACAACCTGACATAAAAATACCAGACGAATTGAACACAATGGTCTACTTGAGATAACCATCTAACACCGGCGCGTGAGTTTAATGATAAATAATGACTGCGCTTGCGCCGTAATTTGACATCACCGCACATTTTATGCTATTAGTCGCAGATGGTGTTCATAATATAATATATTAATTTTTATAATGTATGTATAGTATCACGCCGTTATAATGCGGAAGGGTGGCCTGAGTTAGACAATGCAAAAAATAATAGGCATAGTAAAAGTAGAGTTTTGTAGATGACAGTCGTCAATCTATGGTTTACTTCGTAAAAGTCCCAGCAGGACCAATTTTATTTAAACATGTTTTTATTTTATAAACCAATTACAGGTACTTATAAAAGGTCAATATACTAGTCGCTCGGTTCGAACATATGACTCCTAAAGAGAAGAACCGGCTAGAAACTCCATATCTCTATGGAGTTTTAGGTTAGGCACAATAACAACAACATAACGTGCTCTAGGCATAAATTTTAATTAACTTATAATTGATCCCTGTCTGACCCCATAGAAAATTGAGTGAGAGTTCAGAAATGTGAGCTGCCCAGGTATTTCTCTAAGCAAATTCGACTGCACTAATAGTATAGTGTGTTCACAAACACAGCTTTCAAATATGTTGGTTTTGTTTTATGAATAAATACACTGCAAAACGAACTACACTTTTAAAATTTCAATTTCTTCTTAAGTATACAAGTTATAGATTTAAAATAGATTACGTTCTTTGAAACTATAATAAATTACCCTTTTTTATTTCGAACGTTCTATTTTAGTCCTTTTTATTTACTCAAAAAGTTTTCGCAATTTTAAAAGTGTGAATCTTAGTTTTACAGGCGTTAAGGCGTAGTTATATGAGGCGTCTAGCAATAATGAAAGTGAAGGAAGACGGAGAAATGGGTAGAGATTGCAATAATTGCACGCGATCGTTTTTTGTTACACATACGTAAATACATAGCAGCACGCTTGCCTTCCATTACAAGGTAAACAGATTTACTGAGCAATCCCAAGTATTTCAAATGCTTTCTGTGTTTATATGATGATAGATAGATAAATTAATATACTTTACACATCAAAATTGTTACAGAATTAATACAACATCTTAAATATAATACCCCTTCGTACTTCGGAAGGCACGTTAATTCATAAGTCCTGCGCCGAATCTTTCTCCGGTCGTGTCGGTCTACCATCCCATCAGATTATGAGAGTTTGCGAATAGGGAGTGCACCTATGTTTGCGCGCATACTTGTGCACTATAATATCTCCTGCGTAGTTGGCTAGTCTCTGATGAGACAGGCCTCCGAAATTCGGTCAGGAGAACATTATTATCTCTGTTGGCAATGTCCAGTCAAACCTAACGACAGCAAGACTATGTAGAGTAACAATTCAAATTCCGTCTAGGCGCGCGCCGGTTGGGTAACATTAGATCCATTATCATAAGTCGCAATGTACTGGAAATACCCACGTGTCATTACTGTGACGCATAGGCAATAAGTAAACAAACAAGAAATATAGCAATAGAAATTAATATAACGTAAATCTTGTCTGAATTTGCCCAGTTTTTTTTTTTTTTTTTTTTTTTTTTTTTAAAAAAAACGTCGCCCCACACTAGGAATTTCTCCTGTGTCGTGGGTGCGTTTCACAAACACGAAATATCACATACACAAACACCCAGACTCGGGACAAATATCCGTGGTTCGCACAAAGTTTTGCCCCGTGCGGGAATCGAACCCGCAACCCTTAGCGCAGCAGTCTAATCGCTTAGCCACTGCGCCAATCAGGTCGTCATCGTATTAAATTTGTGATAAATATCACCATCATAAAACCAGTGCTTTTAAAACTAAAATAAATCGTTCAGTATTAAGATTTGTGGAACAACTACAACAACTAGTCCTACTAGGATAATAAAATAAACACTTACAGCCCTTTGACCATAAACTTTTAAAGCAGGACAGTTTACGTCGTAGAAGCGAGACGCCACACGTTCCTGATAAGGGCTGCCTTTTTTATTTTATGTGTCAAAATAAGCTGCGCCTGAGTGGATAGGTGGCCGACTCTCGAATTTGATTTCGATTCAAATATGAGGCCGATACAAAATTATTTTGATTGAATGGAAACAAGATTAAGATTTATTAAAAATAATGTTGTATATTGTTCGATCTCAGATAGTTCCTCCCAATGGACACATAAGTTGAAGAGTACGAACTTTACAATTCCAAAGCAATTTTTCCGGAATTTAATTCAAGAGTGAGTCTTCTGGATGCTCTTTAAACGCACTAAGTCTGGACTTTCATTTCCACTGCCTAAGCCAGTTCTTAAAAATGTTTTTGCATGAAACAGTTTTCATAACAAAAGGTGAACTTGTTACATATAATTAGATAAGAAAAACAACTTTAAATAATATAAACTTGGTCATACTTAATAGTACAGCTATATTTCTGGACATACCGGTCTTAGGAGGTCAGTTACAACGCTACATGACAACACTTTCTACATCTATTGTTTTTATGTAATCCTTAGATTTATGTAGCCCTGGTAGTTGCGATAAATGTTTATGGGGCTTTTATGTCACTGACTGCCTCGTTGGTCTAGTGGTCTCTAAGCGCGACTGCTGAGCACGAGGTCCGTAGGGTTCGAATCCCGGGTTGGCTAAGTGTTCTTGGTTTTTTCCATTAGGTAATTCTCAGTAGCAGCACTGAGTCTGGATTTGTGCCCGGTTGATGGCAATAGTTTCGCCCCCTATTACATTGGGACCTAAAACATACCTAACTGCCGAAATGTGGGGGGAGTACTATATGTGCACCTCTGCCTACCCCTTCGGGTATGCTTTTTTTAAATCAATAAATCGTTTATTTGGACAAAAAATGTGGTTCATTTCATAAACACACCAAACTGCGTTACAGTATGTCGGCGGGTTAAATCAGTTGGGCCATAAATAAATGAAGATAAAAACTAAACCAACATATATTAATTGATTGGAGAAACGCCAATTTGCCAAGACGTAGGCTGAATTATTGGCCGCAGGTTCAGTATAAGAAGAGACCGATTTCCCTCACTTTATCTGCAATTCTGCATCAGCCACAGAATTTAACTGCACCCAAAATGTTTTTATTTTACTGACAGCTATCTCACGCTTTTATTTCTAAAGCAGACCGTGGTCCGCGGCGAGCCGGACTTTAGTCATCGTGTTGCAAACTTTCAAATCTTACTCATCCAGACGTGTGTAACAAAACTCTACAAGTTACTCAATTATCCAGTGTGAATCAACATACCTACATACGTATTACGACTATTACATACATATATTACGAATGCTACAGATGATACCGGCGTTACGATTTCTCCCTTGTTTTAAACCTCGCCCCACACTAGGAATTTCTCCTGTATCGTAGGTGCGTCTTACAAACATGAAATATCACATACACAAACCATACAGACTGGGGACAAATATCTACAGATCACACAAATACCTCGGATCCCTTCATCATTATTGAAACTAATTGCGCCCCGCGGTGTTACCGCTACATATTTACAGGATAAAAATTTGCCTATGTGTTAATTCAGGGTATCAGCTACCTCCAAATGAAATTTCATGTAGTATGTACTTATTTTTATGATAAATCAATCATCATCAACAATGCGGTAGAAATCATCGCTTGTATTTATTTTGCGTGACAGTAATGAGACGTGTGTTAGAGAATTCTACTCTAGTGAAAGATGAACTGTTTTCATTAACATTTTTTACTGCTTGACAAAGCTATCTGAGGCAAAAAATTCATATTTAATTTTATGTTGCAGGAATTAGTTATTCAACTCGATTCCTAGCTAGAATCATTTATCTTCTACGTTGGTTTGGGAAATGTGTCTGATGCACTGCGGCAGATTGACTAATTACAATTAGAATCACATAGTCATCTTTGATTTTTTCTGAACTTGGCACCACACTAGGAATTTCTCCTTCGTGGGTAGTGTTAAGATTCACAAACATGAAATATCACAAACACCCAGACTCGGGACGAACTTCTGCGGGTCTCACAAATTTTTGTCCCGCGCGGGAAACACTCGCCACCCACAGTACAGCAGCCCAATCACTTAGCCACTGCGCCAATCGTGTTATTAAATATCATTCACAATCGCATTTAGTAATTTTCATAATCATTTTTGAATAAAAATGTTTACTAGAATGAACGCCGATGTTGCCTTTTAAACTTTCCTTTGCCTACACATATAACTTTCTAAGTCAGTAGCATTTTAAGGCTAGCTTTTAAGGACTTTCCATATATGATATGTAAGTTTCTCTTACTAAACGAAGAGAAAAAGATTCTACATAATAATATTCGCCTACGAAGTGAATAAGGTTTACCATTGACGGATACATCAAGGCGGATATCGGTGTAAATTGTAGGCTCGCTAAGGATCGTTTTGTTCGGCATACAAATTGTCGTATTGTCTCCGTACTATCAAGTAGAAACTACCATTTAAATACAGTTTATATAAACGTAGATAACAGCTATTACTAACAGAATTCTACCATTGACTGTCTCGTCTACATACATACATAAAATCACGGTGTTGTGGTCGCTAAGCGTGACTGTGGAGCACAAGGTCTTAGGTTCGAATTCCGGATCTAGCAAAGTGTTATTAGGTTTATATCAGTAGCAGCACGGAGTCCGGATTAGAGCCCGGTTGATGGCAATAAACTCGCCCTCTATTATATTGAGACTTGACTGGCGAAATGTGGGTGTGCTATAGTTCCCCCTTTGCCTACTCAATTACGAACCTAATATAGGCGTGATATTATGTTTATAAATGCTTACTAACTGAATATATTGGGTGCAAGTAGAGAGCCTCTACGAGTGTCAATATTAAAGAACGTCCGGCGAACCCTGGGTGGTCAACCTCGCTACCGTCCTTGTTGACTGACAATCTACAATCTCTACACCACGGCATCACCTATTTCCAAGTGGGAATGGCTTATATCTATACGAAGACACACGAGAAGAAAACAGAACATATTACAATAGCAATCTAAGTAAAAATATGTTCTTTGTGGGTGTAAAAGTATGCGTGAAATCGCTCAGAGCAAACAAAATTGACTTCCCTACCTAGCTGCACAAACACTGCATTCTATCTTGCATCGGTGGGCGAGCCCAGTGGCCTATTACCATGCCTTTCACTGTACTAGAAAGTGTACTGTCGAAAATCCTCTACTCTCAGGGTAGCATTATACATTTCTATTAAATTTATCTTGACCTCATCTTTTAATTTAGTAGCTTGTATAATGATCTTAACATTTACTCTTTGTTGTTACATTTTAATTCCTATTCTCATGTTCTTAGGTGTGTAGGCACATCTTAATGGCTGATAATTCAAATGATAGTTATGCTTAGTTAACATCTCAGTTTAGTTTTCTTTTCAGTTCTAAAATAATTCCTTCTTATTAAAGTTTGTTGCAGTATGAAGCTAAATTAATGTTGAAGAACTTCTTTTTTAGCTTGGTGCCCTAGTATTTGACAGACCGGATTTTTTGTACGACATTGCAGGTTTAAACCCAGACACAAATTAAAATACTTTCTTAGATATTGAAAACTCCACTGACTAACGGTAACGAAAACATAGTAAGGACACCTGGATTTAAGATAGCATCACGCCTGTATTTTCCGTAGGCAGAAGTGCACATTTATAGTACACCCACATTTCGCCAGTTATGTTTTTAGATCCCAATGTAATAGGAGGCGAGCCTGTTGCCATCAACCGGGCATAAATCCTGGATTTAACTATCGGAAATCGACAACCTGCAGTGAGCTAGCGTGGTGATCATTTCTCAATCCTTCTCTATAAGAGAAGAGGCCCATGTAATGGGACATTATAAACCGTTTTTTCCCCTCAAGAATTGTTATTTAAGCTTTTTGATCGCCGTATGTGGGCATTCTTTCCTTCCCTTTTCTAGCTACTTCTCTTCAGTACCAAATGACTGACAATTGGCCTCCAACAATAAAAGTATCTTGTTAATAGTGAGAGATCAATTTGTTTGTGTCGTTGCACACGAATGGCCCTGTTTATGTTAATTCCTCATATCTATTCATGGCCAGAGTAAAGTTCTCACGGGTGCAGGAGTGCAAACACGTTCAATGGCGAAATAACTTACAAATTGTCATTTCTTTACAAATATTTGTACTAGTGAGAAATTATGTAATGTTTTTGTGGCTACTGTTAAGGATAATATTACTTTAATTGTACACTGGTACAACCTCGCTGCCATCTTTGTTGACTGACCAATCTTTACACCATGGCATGACCTATTTCTTTGTGGCAATTGGCTCATGCCAATCAGAAGTTTTAAAAAGAAAAAGAAGTAGGTTGATCTGACTTGAAATTAGAATCTTTTGTGACGTAGTCTTGTCCACTTTACATAAACATGCCTTTTTCTGCCTGACTGCCTCGTTGGTCAAGTGGTCGTTAAGCGACTGCTGAGCATGAGGTCCTAGGTTCAAATCCCGTGTCGGGCAAAGTGTTACTGTGGTTTTTCTTTAGGTAATTCTCAGTAGCAGATGGATGGCATTTCACGAGTTATATCAAAGGCCCCCATATAACATAACTAGTGATATGTAACATCACGTTGTTACTAGCACACTAGGGGTGTACATATAAGTACACAGTATTTAAAATAAAAAATGATAAAAAAGGGTTTTCTCTTTATCTACTAAGTTTGCGAAATGCCTCAACACAAACGGCTATTTTAGTAACAACCACTTTCCATACAAAAATCTGCGAGTGGGAGTTTCAAGGATATAATTTACATAAAACAATGCAAATGGCTACTGCGCCTATATGAGTCAGACTTAAGGTTAATTCTATGTTTTGGGGACAGAGTTTAAGGTCTTACTTAATTAGCCAGTAGACTCGACCTATAAGGATTCAATCACACTAATATTATAAAGGCGAAAATTTGTGAGTAGGTATGTTTGTATGTCTGTTACCTCTTCACGCTCAAACGGCTAGACCGAGTTTGATGAAATTTTATATGGAGGTAGCTGATACCCTGAATTAATACGGCTACTTTTTATCTCGACAAACACGAGTAATTCTTTTGCAATCACAAACATATTGCATCAGTTACTTATTGAATAGTATGACCGTTGAACTACCAAGTCAAAAAAAGCTAGTTCAAACGCATCACGCACCAATGTCTTTTCGATTTCATGTGCGTACTAAAAATTAGTTATCAGTTGCTAAAAACGGTGAAGGAAAACATCGTGAGGAAACCGGCGCACCTGAGAGATTTTTCAACGGTGTGTTAAGCCATGTCAGAAGCCTACAGGCGGTTTAAACTCTGACACCAGGTTGTTCATCAACCATGCGACAAGCAGACAAAAATATCTAAAGAATTTTTACGAGTATTGGCTAACAGCATGTCATCCTTGGCTTGACTCTTGAACTCGGTAATTCAAGTTGCATAATCGCTACTTATCGTGATTAAAGCTTACATTTCACGTTTAGTGATCTCCCGACCGAGCCTTACGTTATAAAACATTACCATATACGTTAAGAGGGGTACGCAAGTCGTGTGATGAGCATAGAGAACCTTCGTGGTGCATTTATAGTGCCCCCCAGACCATGCGACATTCGATCTACTTTGACTGCCTCGTTGGTCTAGTAGTCGCAAAGAGCGCCTGCTGAGCAAGTTTTTGGGGTCAATTCTCAGGTCAGGCAAATTGTTACCGGGTTTTTCCAATAGGCAATTCTCAGTAGCAGGCTCGGCCCTATCACGTTAAGACCTATATCATAACTGACGTTTAGGTATAATTTATACCATAATAACTTTTGAAAGTGTTATTCATATTATATAGTGAATAATCCGGTTATACTCACGTGTGTATTCGGGCATGCCTGCTGATTAAGCGGCAGAGTCATGAGCATCTCGCGACTCTGCCGCGTAACCAGCTCATGAATAAGGGCTCCATTCGAGTTCGAAACTAGTCGAGCATTCCCTAATACACATGTGAGTAGAACCGGAATACATAATAAATAATAATTTATACCTTTGCCTACAAAAATAGTTAAACTGTTACTCACAAACCAATCAAACACATGTCACTTGCTATACACAGCATCATTTGATTCTACAATTAACACAATTCATTTAGACAGAGACGTGGGAACATTGACTAAAGAGTAAAGACATTCATCAACACTGTAGGTGTCTCGATGTTTTGTTCGTGAAATGGGAGAAAGTAAGCATGAAAAGAATCTCACATAAATAACTGTTTGATGAATTATTCATTGGTGATGCGCTATTTATGTTGTAGCGGAGCTTGGTTTCATTCAAGATATTTAACGATCGCCGTCTTTAGGAAATGATCTGAGACGCGTGTTTGTAACTACGACACGATTAATAATTGAGCATAATTGTATGTGTCTTTTCGAAAAATATATATATAACGGAAATTACTTAAAATCTAACGCAAGCTTGTTCAAAATTGATCCTGCAATTATTTTAGTCAAATTTCTGATCAGTTTTTATGAAAAATAAACAGGTTTTTTTGACGCAGCGTTGGCAGGCCTCCCACCAGATGGACCGACGATATCGTCAGAATTGCGGGCAACCAGTGGATGGAATTGGCAAGCTGTCGTTCTAAGGGAAAGGCCTTTGTTCAACAGTGGACGTCTTCCGGCTTATGATGATGAAACAGGTTTTAACTATTATTTCAAGTAACTGGCTGACTAAACATCAATGTATGATCTACGATAAAATCCGTATACCTAGCTTTATTTCTATGTCTAATATTCGCGTAAATGATAGAAATCATTATACGATTATATTGTTTACATATCTAGCAAAATAGTTGTGAAATCTTAAATAAAAGCCAGATAGAAAGCACTTACGTAAATGAACAATGCCAATTACGCGTCTCTCCTTTTTGCGAAGTATGTCTAGGTCAGGTTAAACTGTTCGTAAATAGTATCCACGCAATTGCCAAAATATACATAGTTACATAACAGAATAGTAAAACGGTTTGTTTGCAAATTATAATTGTATATCCATTTGACGCAGTGGTTAACTTTCCACAAACTACGGTAAGTTGGTTCTGTACCCGTACGGGACAATTGTTTTTGTGATCTGTAGATCCAGATCCCTAGTGTGGCCATTTGCGCATAATATTTCTTGTGTTTTTTCGCACTAATAAAAAATATAAACAATTGTTAGAATAAGGCAACGTTTTAATGCAATTTACATACCTACGAATTTAATCAGTTTTATGTGGCCAAAAACTTCGCCCTACACTAAGAATTTCTCATTTATCGTTGGTGCGTTTCACAAACATGGAATATCACACACACAAACACCCAGACTCGAAACAACCTACGGATCGCACAAATTTTTGTCCCGAAGAATCCTACCCGCAACCTATCCAATCGCTCAGCCGCTGCCCCTTAAAAAGAAAGATCTTAACCCTGACAATAGTCACGGATGTTAATCGATAAAAGTTCTTGTCGATATCGATAAAGCGGTTATTTCACGGACAATTAGTGTCGTCCGCTCCAGTTGCGGTGCGACTGTGACGACATTTCTCTGTAATAACTAGTCTGTCATTCGCAGTAAAAAGTTAGTCTAGGGTTACATTTCGGTAGAATGCTATTGCGATCCCGCCTCCCCGTCGTAAAAGCGCAGCGCGGGCATGTGTGGTTTTTAGTGGGTATACTCCTGTGATCCAGCCTTTTTGGTACACGGGGGGGAGTCCCACATAACCCCGTCGTCTCCCAACGGTGGGGTATGCGTAAGGCATTTTCCATACGTAAAAAAGGGTTACATTTCTGGTTTTTTATCTATACGTTGTAAACTAGAAGGTCGTAAAGTGCAAATTAAAGTTAGTTTGAGAGCACGGTAAGACGAACTGATGTTTACCTGTAACAAGAAAAATAGAGTATAAGTATATCTATATGATTATAAAGTATCTCGTGGATTAACTCCTAAAAACATATCCAAATGATTTTAATAACAGCTTGTCTCACACTAAGTCAAGTTGTAATAGTATATACTTAAAAATATTTTTTTTCAAATGTTTTGTACTGTTATTGAACCAGCAGTTCCTGAGATTAGTGCATTCAAGCAAACAAACTCTTCAGTTTTATAATGTAGAAAAAGCCATGTCAGAGGCCTACAGGCGGTTTTAACTCTGACACCAGGTTATTCACCAACCATAGGATAAGAAGAAGCTTTATAATACTAGTATAGATAGCTAGCTAGCTAGCTTGACGACCTGATTAGCGCAGTGGCTAAGCGATTGGACTGCTGCGCTAAGGGTTGCGGGTTCGATACCCGCACGGGGCAAAACTTTGTGCGAACCACAGATGTTTGTCCCGAGTCTGGGTGTTTGTGTATGTGATATTTCATGTTTGTGAAACGCACCCACAATACAGGAGAAATTCCTAGTGTGGGGAGACGTTTTTTTTAAAGAAAAAAAAACAAATAACTATAAAATACATTCCAAAACGTTTATGATATAAGTAGAATCATTTAAAAATTACAATATTATCATGACATTAAACTTACATTATTTAAAAAACAATTAAAATTGTTTACAATACCCAACAATAGGTCATAATGTTTAAATAATTGTCGTTAAGAAAGTATTAAGTTAATCATAGCCGTATAAGTACAGAACGTAATTAAGTACCTACTAATTCGATGGATGTTAATTACTAACATAAAGGTTTCCAAAATTACTGGGTGGTATCTCTGGTGTCCATTACCTTTCGCTCAGTATGTAATGAATATTACAATTGTGTAAAGTACTATTATTAAGAATAGCTGCGCCCCGCAGTGATACCTGCTACATTTTTTCGGTTATTCCAGGATGTCAGCTACCTCCATATGAAATCCCATTAAAATCCATTCAGCAGTTTTTACGTGGAAGAGTAACAAACATCCATCCATACTTACATACTTTCGCGTTTATAATATTAGTAGGGATACCATTATTTCAACACTACGGCCTCACACGTTTATAACCATACAAACTTGTCTACGAACATAATTGCTGCAAGCCATTTTGATGAAGGTTTCATCGTATTATAAAATGTTTTAAATTTAACCATAAAACTGGAGATAAACCTTTGACATGACTGGTGATATCAATTGACTAATATAAATAGAATATTAAATAACAATAACAGACGAGCGTGTATGTGATCCTAGCAAATGGAAATCCGTGGTCTCTACCTACCCCTTTGGGAAACAGGCGTGACTTTATATATGTATTATGTATACATAACCAAAAATCTATGTAAGCTGTAAATGGTTTTACTAAATTAAATGTTGTTGCATTAGGAATCATTTTTTTTTGTCGAGAATTTATATGCTATTTAGAGTATTGGAAGAAAAAAATTATAATACTTAATATAAAAACTAATAAGTAAACATAGCATACCTAAATCAAAGCTAAATACATTTCCACGTAAGCTTTTTTATACAAAAAGAAACATCATAATCGGTCTATTTGTTTACAAGCTACGATGCCACAGACAAATACACAGTCAGACACGTCAAATATTATAACACCTTGTTTTTACATCGGAGGTAATAAAGTACTGCCTAATGTAATCAATGGTTCTTTACAATGTTATTATCACTCTTACAAAACTGAAAAACATTGACAAGTAAATTTAGTTTCTGGTTAAGTTGTATTGTAGTCCATCCGATTAGTCTGCTAAAAATTTGCGGCCAATAAATCAATCATACAGAATTGAATACTTATTGCAAAAAAACATTGCAATAATTCCGAGACGGCCAATATTTCGTAACATTATCTATCTAATAATTAACGATCACACACTAATTGTTTGCTGCAGACGGCAATAAAAGTGACAAAAGTAACACCAGGGTGACCTTCTTTCAATTTGCACTTGGCCATATACATACAAGACTTTCACAATCAAATATTGGGGCGAACAAACATAGTGTTTTGTGTATGTCAATATGGATGACATTGACTTTCCAATGATATTTGTATGTTTTGATGTGCAATAGAAATTAGAGTCCGAAGATATGAGCAGTATTTTTGGTCATTACTATCAGTTGTATTTAATAGCCTAAGATAATAGCTATTTTATGAAATGCTGTAACTGCCATCCTAAAAGCTTACTCAGACTTATCTTTGACTCAATCTTTGCTCAGAGTAAGTAGGTATCATATATTCGTAATTGTTGATTTTGTAGACACATTTCATCATCATCATCATCAGCTTTTAAATGGCCCACTGCTGGGCATAAGCCTCCTCCCCTAAACGCCACTGATTCCTCTTTTGGGCTTTTTGCATCCAGGTCTTTCCCTGTACAGCAACAACATCATCAGTCCACCTTGCTGACACATTTACTAAGCGCAATCTCAGACGTGCACAAAGATCAGTCTAAATAACATAACATCACGCCTGTATTCCCCGAAGGGGTAGGTCCACATATAGTACACCCACATTTCGCCAGTTATGTTCTTAGGTCCCAATTTAATAGGGGGCGAGCCTATTGCCATCAACCGGGCACAAATCCAGACTCCGTGCTGCCACTGAGAATTACCCAATGGAAAAACCCAGTAACACGTTGCCCGACCCAGGACCTCGTGCTCAGCAGTCGCGCTTAGCGACCACTAGACTAACGAGGCAGTCGGTTTAAATAACAACACTTTATTTAACTTAAATGTGAGAAGAATCTTAGATGTAATAGCTTAAGTGGAGAGACAAAGTCTTTCTTAACTGAATAATGTTCGATCACATCGCAAGTCATTTGCGGTCATAATTCGCATATTAAGAGGTCTATCAGATAAATGGCGGTAGAGTTAAGTGCACTTATGTACAAATCTTGGTTACAACCGAAAATTATTCCGTCATTGTCATTGAATTACATAATCGTATGAACATTTAGCCAATATTACACTAGTATCATAAAAAATAGAAGAGGACTATTCAGATATCAGTTGAGCATACATTTTTATTTCATATAGGACTCGTACTGAGCTGCTTGCTTACAGGAGAGACTGATCCACTTTAGCACACGACCGAATTAACTGGAAGAATGAAAGGGACGCCTTTGCCGTGCAGTGAGACACCGAACAGACAAGATAAAAAAAAAGGAGTCTTACTGCGATTACACCAAACTGTATAAACCAAACTTTTTAATTGCTAAATAAAAATTAGTTTAAGCACTAACAATAATGTTCTCCTTACCAAGTTTCGGTCACGGTGGCCTGTCTCATGAGGGACTTGCCAACTACGCAGAAGATATTATTATAGTGCACAAGTATGCGCGCAAACACAGGTGCACTCCCTATTCCCTCACTGTCGTGGTGATGGGACGGTAGACCGACACGACTGGAGAGAGATCAGGCGCCGAATCATCGGCTCAACACTACAGGCTGTTGAAAAACTAGTGTTATTTTTAAATTCAGATTACTAGACCTACATGTATAATTGAGTATAAACAGATGAACAAATTCAGAATACTGACGTCACCCTTAAGACGTAAATACTAAAAGGGAACTTGAAAATTCGATGGATGCGAGCAGTGGCTCACACACAACACGGTGGCTCAGTGGGCAGAGCGGCGCCACGATACGGCGAAAGTCGCGGATTCGAGCCCCGCTCGTGTCCATAATTTTTCAAGTTTATCAATTTAGATTTAAGCCTAGCATGGCAACATGCAAAAAAGATAGATACAGAAAGTCATATAAATTCTGAATATTTATACCTCTTACTACCAAAAGCCAACTCTTTGTCCAATATGGATTATATTCCAGTGTACCGGTTAACAGTTGACTTTCTAACAAGCTGTCACCAAGCCCACTCAAATCTAAGTATAACCAAACATAATAGCCATGTACTTAAGATCACAATAGTGCACAAGTAGGCCAATGGCCCGCCGTCTTAGTACTGTTAAATAACCTATTTCCTTTCATTTAATTGTTTTAATTAAAGTTTTTGATGACGACAGTCATAGAGTTGAGATGAGACATTCGATAATACCATTTTGTTGAAAATGCTTGATAGTTTTAATTTACCTAGCTTACTGTCATTAGCGTAAATTGAGTACCTGTATAATATTTATACGCTATATTCATATAATATTTTACAATATACTGAAGCTTATTTACACACTATAACCTATGTTGACGATCGACGACGACCTGATTAGTGCAGTGGCAAAGCGATTGGACTGCTGCGCTGAGGGTTGCGGGTTCGATTCCCGCACGGGACAAAACTTTGTGCGAACCACAGATGTTTGTCCCGAGTCTGGGTGTTTTTGTATGTGATATTTCATGTTTGTGAAACGCACCCACGACACAGGAGAAATTCCTAGTGTGGGGCGATGTTTAAAAAAAAAATGTTAAAAAATAAATACCTACATACAAAAAAAATACTAAATACCTATATTATGCATCAAAGTATTCCTCCTCATCGCTGTCGACTGGTAGGGTGCCCAAAAGGCTGGCGGCATTGCCACGTTGAATGGCAATGCTAATTCTTTGTAATTATATTATTATTGCCCGGTGGACCGACGATATCGTCAGAGTTGCGGGCAACCGGTGGATGCAATTGGCAAGTTGATTGTAGCGTTCTAAGGGGGACGCTTTGTTCAACAGTGGACGTCTTCCGGCTGATGATGATGATGATATTATTAGGTGAATAGAGAATAATCAGAAACTCTACATTAAAACCTAAGTATCTCGCTTCAATGGGGTTGCCCTTTATATAAAAAGCTTTAGTAAAAACTATACCATTGATATTATACTTTCATGTATATAAGTGTAGTAATTATTTGCGTCCATTACTCTATCCACAAAAAAAGATTAAATTGCAAAATAAGGAATAATCGATTAACTGCTTACTGCTGCGTCTAAGATGCTTCCTATACTTCAAAGTCCTGCAATTTTTTAGTAACTTATAGAGACATTTGGTCAACAGTCTATCAGTCCAATTACCAAAAGCCCTGCAGCGTATTCCAGCATAGGGCAGCCATATTTAAGACAAAGTAACTACCCAAATAAGTAACGGCAATCACAGCATTTCACACCAGAAATAAATCTAAGCAACACAGATTCATTCCGTCCGATACGTATTGAGCGTCAGTCCATTTAAAATTCGCTCCGTAAAATTAATCCTAAAACCTAGTAAAAAGTGGTTAATTTGTGCTAAAATTTACAGTGAGTGATAAATAATAATAGTCTTAACGATTAGTGAAAAAACTAGATTCACATATACACATTCTACCGAAATATAAACAAAAACATTTGAAAAAATCTATAAAACATCGGCCATTGCTTGCTTACGCCGGCGCCCGCTGCACCTACCCCGCACCGCGCACTGCCCCCGGAATTTCGCGGAAGCGACGACGACTGCGCACCTGTGCTGCACCTGCATACCAACTATCGCGCTTTGTTTACATATTTTGAGCACCCGCAGATTGGTAGCATGGATATGATTTGTAATACTTGCAAAATAGAAATTTCTTCAAAGTCTCAATATTTGTTATGCTCAAACTGTAATAAATACTACGACCTTGACTGTTTGAACATATCAGGAACCAATTTCACTAATTTCTCGTTAGAATACAAGGACAATTGGAACTGTCCGAGTTGTGTTTGTGTTCAACCCAAAAGTGTTAATTTACGTTCCTTGTCGACCTCTAGCCTCGTATCCAAAAACATGCATCCCAATAACAGTGATAACGTAAAAATAACAACTCGCGGCAGCCGTGCTAAAATGCAACAACAGGAATCTACCCAAACCGACTCCAATCTTCTCTTGTCTGAAATACGACTACTAAGACAAGAGGTCAGTGACCTCAAGCAACAAAACACTGACATCGGGTTGAAGTTATCCAATTTTTCTGAAGCACTCAATCAAAAAGTAGAGGACTTCGAGAAAAAATTGAGTGCGAAAGATAATGAGATAATTCTGCTGAAAAGCTCTATAATGCAACTAGAACAAAAATTAAACCTTTCGGAACAAGATAACATGAAATCTGAGCTCGAAATCATCGGAATTCCAGAAGAGAACAACGAGAACCTGGTGCACATCACGTTGCTTACAGCAACAAAAATTGGATTGCAACTATCTGAAGCCGACATAGACGAAGTATACCGTATAGGCAGTAGACGCACTAACCCAGCGGATAAACCAAGACCCATTGTCCTTAGACTCACTCGCCGTGCAAAACGCATCGACGTACTAAAAGCTGCAAAAGAAAGGCGCCCTCTTACCTCGGACGACATAATTACGGGTACATCTTCTAACATATACATAAATGAAAGACTGACTAAAACTAACAGGATTTTATTTCGAGAAGCACGGAAGAGAACAGAATTCCATAATTTTCGCTTCTGCTGGTTACGAAACGGGACCATTTACGTACGAAAAGCGGAAAAGCAGGCTTCAATTCCTATCCGAACGCCGAGTGATCTGGACGAAAAAGTTGGTCCGCCTCAAGCCGCGGTCGATATTATGGTCTAGTATATTATTGTTTTTTCTATTTCTCATACTTGTTCAATTTAAACAGAATACTTTTTATCTTTCTCAAATAATTCTATCTAATTGCATTGTTTGCATAATAATTTGTTTCTCAATAATACATTTATTTCTTAAGCTCTACTTGTTAATCACGTTAACACACAAACGTACACACATTCATTCACATATTGCAAAAAAAGAGATTTGCTTATATAAAGACTGTCAGTTAATTTACTTAAATAACGTTTGCGCTTACGACTGCGTCTCATTAATCCACTTGTACACCTCTCATTGCTTGCACACTTCAGTTACATACAAACACACTCTTACACTGAATATATTTCATTCGTTCGCTAAACAGAATACCTACGGTAATAGTGTACACCATGTAATTCATATAAATTTCATTATTTACACTTACATTTCACTTACTTATGTACACATGCCACATTTTATATCTACTCACTATGTCACAAACAGTTACGATACAATTCATACTTTTAAAGCGTACGCCAATAATATTGAATTAATGTATAATACACCACGTAATAAGTTGTCACTTTATTACCTGCGCATGGTTATATCACTGAGGATTAAAACATACTTCAACATCTACCGAGGTCCTGACACTAAATACATTTATAGCATAACATTATTTTACTATGTTTATAAAATTGTACAATGACAGATTTTTTAACTAATCAAATAGACAATATTGAACCAGAGTGTCAGGAGCTCGATATATTAGAAAACTGTCACACAGTTTTGTCCTCAAGTTATAACCTTAAAACACTAACATTTAATATTCGTAGTATACAACACAACTTCAACACTTTTTGCGTCGCACTTAAACGTATGAATATAACATATGATGTGATTGTCTTAACCGAATGTTGGCTAGCAAGTGGCCCAGTAATAGGTCAGATTCAGGGCTATATCTCCTATTCAACGCAGAATAACCTCAACCAGAGTGGAGGGGTCGTAGTGTATGTCAAAGACTGTTGGAATGCAACTGTCTCAGAACCTGCTATCCTAGACGCTGAATCACTTTTAATAGAATTATCAAGTAACATATCCTTGATTGCCATATATCGCTCCCCATCACATAAACAAGTTGATAACTTTTTGTCCTCTCTAGACGTAATACTTACCTCAGTTAGCAGATACCCAATAGTCATACTTACCGGGGATTTAAACATAAATATCTTATCTACATCGGATCGTAACTGTTCTGATTATATGTGTCTTATGTGTGAACATGGGTTAAAGCCGGTGATCTCTAAACCAACCAGGCTTGACTCGTGTTTGGACCATGTGTTCCTTAAATCTAGAAATCAGTCTTCTGTAGGCCTTGTCTGTAACACTGACATCACTGATCATCGCATGGTAATGTTGGGTCACAATATCCACAAAATCGCAAAGAAAAAAGATCGTGTAATAAATAAAATAAACATACCCGCCTTGTTAGAAGAACTTAAAAATACTGACTGGAGCCGGATAGAAACAACGCAGGATGTAAACTCCGCTGTCAATGAATTCTGCACTATATTGACATCCGCTGTTAAGAATCACACATCACTAAAAACAATAAGCCGGTCGAAATATATCTGGAAGCCATGGATTACACCTGGGCTTATCAGATGCATGAATCACCGAGATAAACTTCACCTGGATTCAAGGAAACACCCTAATGACCAAATCAAAAAACTTATATACACGAGATACAGGAATTTTTTTACTAATCTTATACACACACTAAAAACTAACTACGATAATCAAAAACTAGAAGAAAATGTACACAACAGTAAAGAGTTATGGAAAACTATTAAAAACATCAGTGAATACTCAAGTAACAATAACAATGCGAACGCCCTTTTAAATTTAAAATCTACTCCACAAGATTCACTTGACAGTTGTAATAAATATTTTTCTTCTATTGGCAAAGATCTGGCATGCAAAATTCTTACTGAAACCAAAGAAACACAGTCATCACTAATAAGTAAATTAAAACTAGGTAAACCCGTGGATTTTAACTTCTTCATGCACCCAACAGACGTAATTGAGGTAAACAAACTAATTACAAACCTTAAAAATAACAGCGCGCCAGGCATAGACGGCTTTACACCAAATCTCATTAAAGAAATAAGGTCTGAAATAATAGCCCCTTTAACCCACATTTTAAATTTAAGTCTAAGTACTGGAACATTTCCTGATAAATGGAAGGAGGCTCAGGTTACTCCGATACATAAGAACGGTACAAAACAAGACCCAGGAAATTATAGACCCATTTCACTACTTGCAATATTTTCAAAAATACTTGAAAAGATTGTAAATAAACGACTTACAAGCTACCTTGAAACAAATAAATTACTGTCTGAAAAACAATATGGGTTTAGACTTGGAAGATCCACCGAAGATGCAGTTAGCCTACTTACAAAACTTGTGACTACTAATTTAGACAATAATGAAAAATGCATAGGAGTATTCCTCGACCTCGCGAAAGCATTTGATACTGTCGCAATTCCTATACTGCTAAGTAAGCTGGAGGCAATAGGCATCAGAGGACTTCCACTCCAATGGTTTGAGACCTATCTCACAGACCGAAGACAAAGAGTAAAGGTGGGTGATTGTATCAGCAGTAAACAAAACGTCGAATTTGGAGTTCCACAAGGCAGTGTCCTCGGCCCAACTCTTTTTATAATCTATATGAATGATATACATCGTACGATTACCCAGAATTCCGAAATAATATGTTATGCAGATGACACAGTAATCATATTTCACGATAGGTCTTGGAAGGCTGTGCATGAAACCGCTCAGAAAGGGTTGTCTACAATAAAATTGTGGCTTGACCATAACCTGCTTTCCCTGAATATTAAAAAAAACCAATTATATTTGTTTCCACAAAACAGTTTCATCCGCATCAAACCTTACCTCCAAACTTAAAATCCACTCTCCAAACTGTAGTTTAGTTATTTGTTCCTGTGATGACATTCAAAAAGTAGAGAGTCTAAAATATTTAGGGATTATAATTGACCAACGACTTTCATTCAAACCCCATATTGATCTGGTAGCTAAACGTATTAGAAAGTTGATATATGTAATGAAGCAGTTACGTAACTCAGCCAATAAAAAAAACCCTACACCTCGTTTATGTTTCGTTGTGTGAATCAGTTATATGTTATTGTATAACTGTATGGGGCGGAGTAGGCACCACAAATATGTTACAAATCGAACGTGCCCAGCGATCGGTACTGAAAGTAATGTACAAAAAACCTTTTAGATATCCCACAGTTAGTCTCTACAGTGAAGCTTCCGTACTTAACGTCCGCCAACTCTACATTCTTAAAATAGTTACCAAACAACATAAAATAATACTTCAATCAACAGAATACTCCCAATTAACTAAACGCCGAAACTTCATTTGTCCTACAATTGCAATAAAAACTACTTTCGCTCAACACATGCAAGAATTCATGCTTGGATTTATATATAATAAAATAGCAAAATTCTGCGAGATAAAACATTGCAGAATTCATAAGGTTAAGGAGCTCGTTAAAAAATGGTTGCTTACCCAAACCTACATAGATTCAGAATCATTTATACGAGTTATGACATAATTTTACTCACACACACACGCACACATACACACACGCAAACACACACACACACGCATACACACACACACACACGCACACATACACACACACGCACACATACACACACACGCACACATACACACACATACACACACACGCACACATACACACACACGCAAACAAGCAAGAGCACCTAAAATTAAGTTTATAGTTCATAGTTATAAAAAAGAGATCTAATCTCTCATATAAATGTTACCATTTACTTTAATTTTTGTTATCTATGTTTAACTTTACCATTTTTATTTTTATCTAGATTTTAATTACCTACTATTTTCAATTATTACACTTTTAATTAATGATTTTTCTCTCTGACGATACAATACGTATCAAACTTGGAAATTCAAATTACAAAGTTCCAAGGTCTCCACGAGACAGGCTCGACCTAGTGTGGAGATCACCGGTTAAACATTTCCTTCTGTTGTTATTTAGATATAAGATTGTTAGTTTTTAAGGAAATTCGATATGTACTTTTTACTGGAAAATAAAGATTATTATATTATTATTATATTATTACAGACGATCAACATCCATCACAATCAACCTTTCGACCTAAGTGGCAATGGACCAATGGGCAGTCAAATACTCACCTATTTCAACAATACAATAATTAGCATCACATCACTAATGATGTCGCGTGACACGGTCTGTGTTGCAACTGATTGACCAACACGTGTGATCGATAGGCAGAATCCGTAATGTGACTGTGGCTGTGGTAGCGGAGGTCAGGTTTTGTAAGAAGACGAAGTTTTGAGACGCTGGGGTAATATTGTTTAATGTATTTAAGCTAAGACTGCCTAGTGGTTGCTAAGCGCGACTGCTGAGCACGAGGTCCTGGGTTCGAATCCCGGGTCGGGCAAAGTGTTACTGGGTTTTTCCATTAGGTGATTCTCAGTAGCAGCACGGAGTCTGGATTTGTGCCCGGTTGATGGCAATAGGCTCGCCCCCTATTACATTGGGACCTAAAACATAACTGGCGGAATGTGGGTGTACTATATGTGCACCTCTGCCCTTCGGGGAATACAGGCGTGATGTTATGTTATGTTATGTATTTAAGCTTACAGCTGTTAAGACACGCCTGTATCGTACAGTTAGCATAAGGACTTACTTATTTTAAAACTAGCTGCGCCCCGCGGTGTTACCCGCTGCATTTTTTCAGGATGGAAAGTAGCCTATGTGTTAATCCAGAGTGTCAGCTACCTACATATAAAATCGACATATTTTCATCAAAATCGGTCAAGCCGTTTGAGCGTGAAGAGGTGACAAACACACTGACAAACTTTCGCCTTTATAATATTAGTGTGTCTATAAGATGCAGTCACAAGGAGTAAACACAGGACACTATTAATTTTATATGAAAAATGTCACCACCTCTCTACGCAAGCCAAACACCAGTACCTTGCAACACTGTAAATTCGTGTCATTGTTATTTAAAAGCTTACGTTGCCGTACAATTTATAAAATTACTTCATCTAAACTTATTCACTTACAGAGTAATGAGTTCTTTAGGAAGTTGCGTATATAATTACTTCAATTGCAATGTTTTAGCCATTACTTTACACTGGTTGGAGTAAATGTTAGAAAACTGGCTGCAACCCTGTTATTCAAGACAGGGAAGTAGCAAGAAATGTGAATATGTCTTTACAATTACATTTTAATAACTATATTAAAATTTAAACACTAGTTTAAAAATATTGTTGGTCTAGCATCAAGCTGCAAAGCGCGAGGTCCTGGATTTCAAATTCAAACATTTACTCGCAAATATATGGTGTACAATGGTGTTCAAGGGTGTGACAGTTAGCTTCACATATTTTAAAATCATTATTACGTGTAAATGACATGATTCGATTCTTAGGTCGAGCAAAGTAGTAATGGGTTGTTTTTGGCAATTCTCAGTAGCACGGAGTCTGCACTTGTGAAATTTAATGGCAAAACGCTTGCTCTCTAAGAGATTAGGGCCTAAACATAACTGGCGAAATGAGGGTGAAGTGTACCGAAGACATGAAGATATTTATGGTGTATAATAAACTTTCGCCCGCGGTAACGCCTGCTTTTTTTTGTTTGAACTTTTCTCTCGCAGTTAGCTCTGAAGCTCTTACTGCTTAACCGGGTGATTGGCGAGACCTAATAAAAGGTCTCCAGCCAGGGACTACGCCTGCGTGGACTTGAAATGTTTTATAGCCTTCCTCGAAAAATGGACTTTCCAACACAATAATATTTTTTCAATTCGAGCCAGCAGTTCCTGAGATTGACGCGATCAAACAAACAAAATCTTCACCTTTTTAAAATTACCAAGTATATAAGCGAAAATCGTGTACCTTCAACAGCTAGTTGTATGAATGATAATTAATCATTACCTACATCCAAATGGTTATATCTAGCTTTGAGTACATGATTAATTACACATGCTCTTTGGACCTCATTCGCAACAACACTTTCTTAGTCTAGACAATCTTACTTTGAATACGTTGCTGTCATAATTATCTACTACCCAATTTTGTACACAGAGAGAATAATAAGAGAGGATTCTTCGATATTGTATAACTTATGTTTTCAGGAATTATCTTGGACTGTTTTGCTCTTACTTGTCAAAAGTAACGACATTTTGTATGATCAAGCTTGAAGCACAGTTGAACCTCGAGGAAGTGCCAGTATGACTGCCTCGTTTGTCGCTAAGCGCTGACTGCTGAACAAGACGTCCTGGGTTCAAATCCTAGTTCAGGAAAAGTGTTACTGGTTTCCATTAGGTAATTCTAAGTAGCAGCACTAAGTCTGAATTTATGCCCGGCTGAAGACATTGGCACCCACATTTCGCCAGTTATGTGTCCTCATCTAACTCATTCTACCCTTTCGGGAAATACAGGCGTAATAATAAATAATAAATGCTTTTATTTCAGACAGAAAGTCCATATGGTTAGTACAACATACAACTTAGAAACTAGTGTTAGTACTTACATCTAAAAGGAAAACAATTAATGACTTTACGCCACAGTGGTATGTAGGCGTATCCAAATATCCGTAATGATATGTTAGTTTTTTTTTAGTTTTACTTTTTCATTGCACGGATAACACTGTCTGACGGACTTCCGGACGTATCTGATATTTGCATTTAAACCGGATTGACGGCTTAGCTGGTTGACCGCAACTGACTGACATGCGCAGTACGTGACCTTCACTTAGACCCATTATAAGTAATAACCATAGGAGGAAGTTTTGGAACGCAATACACTTGATATAGAATCGTTAGTCTAGACGATTTTCTGAAAACAGTGAAAAATGTACTCTATTCCCTAAATCATTAAGAGCTGAATTGCTCGAGCATCGAAAGGCGAAGACACGTGCCCACTGCCCACCTGATTTTTTTTTTTTTTAATCCTTAAACCTAAAAACGCGAAGGTAATAGGTACTGGTTGATTAAGGTATACATTAACCAATAAAATGGCTACAATTCTGATTATTCTGTTCTTGACATCAAAAGCACCATAAATCATAAATTACATAACTATACTAATGAAAAGTAATAAAGTTCGCATAGTTTTAAATCATAAAAAATGTGACAGAACAATTTAGCAGCCGCGAAATGTGGCCTTAGAACATACCACAACGAGGTCAAGATCGCATTAAAATACTAAATAATTATAATAATATAATACCTACAATATTTAAAAAGTTTGTATCCAATTCTAGATCTTGATTTACTACCGCAAAATTATTAATGAACAATAAAATTAAGTTGGTTTTGTTCATAGTTACGTCATACTATGATATATTTAATGTTATCTAATACATACGTTGGTAGTTTTTTTAAACTTTGCCCCACACTAGGAATTTCTTTTGTGTCGTGGGTGCGTGCACAAACACACAACATCCAGACTAGGAAGAAATATATATGGGTCAGCACAATTTTTTGTCCCGTGCTGGAATTGAACACGCAACCCTTATCGTAGCAGTCGAATCGCTTAGCCACTGCACTAATCAGGTCATCCACTACATACGTCTCTACTTAAACCAAATTAAAAATCTGTCTGCATTATCCTATTTCATAGTCAACTATATTATCTCATGTCACATAGACAACGATATAAAATCTAGACACTAGAAAAATCTCATATACGAGAGATAATGACCACAGTCTAGGTGGAAACCCCCTCGAAATCTAAATTAACAAGCAAGCAAACCAAAAAGAGATGAAAATTCTTTTACCGACTTACCTAGCTCTTAAAAAGCACTACATATTATATTCAAAAGACGTTTATCCTTCGAATTCCTCGTATAACTCCATATAAAACTAAATATAAATAGCGGAATGTGATGCGTGTGAATGAAGCAAAGGGAGTATGCCAGGATCGTAGCAAATGGAACACCGTAGTCTCTGCCTACCCTTTAGGGAAACAGGCGTGACTTTAACTATGTAAATAAATGGCGATTCGAAATGGAATAAATATTTAATACGTTTTATATTTTGGAAAGTAAAATCTGAGTGTGATACATTAATATCAAGATCACAATACGGAAACGACCAATCTAAACTGTTATTCAGAGATTCAAGTTCCTAAATGTAGAGCAAGGTTATGGTTTTAATAATAATCATATAGTTAAGTGAATTCGCTCGATTAATTTAGTTTCTTGATGGCCCTCAAACACTCTTATTTTAATAAAGTAACCGCCGAAATAACTGTAATGCATCAAACAATGTATCTAGTAATTTGAGGTCAAATAATGTATTCTTATGAAACTGTATTGAACTGTAGGTAGCCTACGATTACCTACCTTTTTATTAGAGAAATCTTTATGGAATTTCTTTGTCCTGGGGTAGACGGAGAGGTATTTTAGCTAGGGAGGTCTCAGCAGCTAAACAGCAGTGATAACCGAGTGGTATGACCATTGGACTGCCAGGTCAAAGGTCGCAATTTCAAACCCTTGCACCAATGTCTTTTCGAATTTATGTGAGTACTATAAATTAATTATCAGTTGAAATAAAACTAGGTTTACGGATTTTATCAGTCAGACAGCAGACAGTTTGCCCGTGACCATGAATGCTGTAAAGGATTCGAAACGTCGGGACCAAAAACCAATTAAAAAACTGCGATAAAATCCGTAAACCTAGTTTTATTTCAACTGATAACTAATTTATAGTATATGTATAATATGTACTGTATAATATTCGCGTAATTGATAGAAACCATTAGTTATCCGTTGCTGAAACGGTGCAGGAAAGCATCATAATGAAACCGGCACACTGGAGAGATTTTTCAACGATGTGTCAAGCCATATCAGAGGCCTACAGGCGGGTTAAACTCTGACACCAGGTTGTTCATGAACCATAAGATAAGAAGAAGACCGGAAAGCCCCAGTGTTCTCCTGTGTTGTATACCTGCAGTTATTATTAAGGATACAGTTTGTAAAGTATTATAAACCCGATTAATATGCGCAAGGTTAGACGTTTTTAGGCAAGAGACTACCGTGTCAAATGTTGCAGAAATATGGGTGCGCAGCATACTACTACTTCAGGGAATTTGGGTGTGCCTTGTTTACTACATTTCCATCGAAAGACAATAAAAAGACTTTTATAGTTATAATGTTAAAGTAGGTATACCTATTAACTTATCTATGTCAGATTCCACAATCTGCTGTTTGTGCAATATTGCCAAAAGAGGTGCGAAGTTTCGCTTTACGTATATCACATATATAAGTAGACTATTAAAGGGGAACTAGTAGATGCTACACGCCAATTATTGGAATCATAGATTTTGTATCCAAGTATTGTAGTTCCTACTATTTTGAGATTGGAACATAACTGGACTTTGAAAGAACGAAACTGCACATATTAACTATGTCAAACTAATCAATCACTAACCAAAAAGCTATAAGATTAACTGTTAATAAAAGCCTACAGACAAAGAGTTAGAATCATTGTATTATACTTTGACCCCTACACTTCGAAAAGTAACGGTCAAAGGCCTATTCAAACAGCCACTAATAACGGTACTTCTACTGACTTTACAAAAAAAGAAAATAAAACGATATGAATTTAGAATTACATAATGTTAGTTTAAAAAAATAAAATGTCACGTAAACTGACAGCTCAACTGTCACTTTAACTTTTTTTTGTGTTAGGAAAGACACATTCAGCCTTCTCTGTCATTACAAATGTCATTACTTATTACCAAAGACTACTTACTAAAAAAACCTAGACATTTATATGGAAAATCTTTTACAAATATAATGATCGCTAGTTGCGAGAATTATTGTGCAAGTTAGGAAAAGAATTACGTATGACATTGGCCCTTTAGCCACGTTGACCCATTGAGTAGTATTAAAAAAAATACATAATTACAAGAGTCAATAGCAAACGAATGTGCAATTAATGATGGCTAATAAGTCGGTGGCTTTTGCTGGCATTTAATATGCGGACACTTTATTTTCACAAGCATTTGTGTGCACATATTTATTGTGATTATTTACAGCTACCAATAATAGCTAGAACAAACAACGTAGGATATATTTCTCAAAGGCAACGGATAAATTAAAATATGTACAAAAGTGTTACTAGAATTAATAAAATGCCCGACCCGGGATTCGAAAACCCAGGACCTCATGCTCAATACTCGCGCTTAGCAACCACTAGACCATGAGGCAGTCCAATTGGTCCATATTATGTGGCTTGAAAGCCAAACAGATTGCCTTTTAGCGATGTTTTCTTTAGTTAACCCTTAGGATTTCTAGTTTATACTGCTACTTAATTAACACTACACACTGCGTAGTATAAATCCAAATGACGTAGAAATCGCAGCTATTTGTATTGCCATTAATACCGGCACAAATGCCCAATTACGTGTAACCTAAGCCAGTGGTTAAAACTAACATTTGATCGTTAGCCTCAGAATTAACAGTAGAAACAAATTATTTAGAACAAGCCTTTAGGTGATATTTAATGTGTAGTTTAGGAATTATTTGTACTAAGTACTTATGTAGGAGTTGTTGAACGTTTGTTAGTATGTGTGTCACCTCATTATTACAAAACTGCTGAACTGATCGTGATCGTAAAGTAATTATCCGACTGCGCCACAAGGAGGGTTACTATATTATAAAACTTGCGTAAGGCAGCTTATGTTACGGTAACTAAACTGGCCTGCAAAATTAAGTACCAGAAATGGTTTTTTTTTAACTATAGAAGGTAGACATTTAAATTAAAAAATGTTTTACAGCAAATTTTAGCATCAAAGTATTTATTTCGAATTTTTTATAATAATTTTCATTTTGGTCCTTTTTTATTTACTTAAAAAGTTACAGCATTTTTTTAAAGTGTGATACTTAGTTTTACAGCCCCCTTTACTATGAGCTCTTAAAACGGGACGTGGAGTTTATGATGTGGAAGCGACTCTGCTGTAAGAGATCATGGTAAGGGGGCAGGCTGGAGTATTAGCACAATCTAACGTCAAAATCTTCGTATGCCGAATTAACAATTTTGCTTCTGTAAAACGTAGTATAAAGAGGTTTGGTAAACATTGTTTATTGATTTGATACAGACAATCATATAATATTTACCGGGTATTAGTTAAGAAGCTTATTAAACTATTTTTTATGGTACGAATAATTTTTAATTTTTCGCAAATAAATACAGGTAGGTATATTGCAACAAAATTGACTGCCTCGTTGGTCTAGTGGTTGCCAAGCGCGACTGCAGAGCACGGGGTCCTGGGTTCGAATCCCGGGCCGGGAAAAGTGTCACTGGGTTTTTCTAAGAGGTAATTCTCAGTGGCAGCACGGAGTCTGGATTTGTGCCCGGTTGATGGCAATAGGCTCGCCCCCTATTACATTGGGACCTAAAAACATAACAGGCGAAATGTGGGTGTACTGTATGTGCACCTCTGCCTACCTTCGGGGAATACAGGCGTGATGTTATGTGCAACAAAATTGAATGTTTAAGGTTTAAAGATCTGATAGGCGCAGTGGCTCAGCGATTGGACTGTTGCCTGAGGGTGGGTTCAATGAGCACCCTTATGAATATGTTACCTCTTCACGCTCAAACGGCTTGACTGATTTTGATGAAATTTCTTATGGAGGTAGCTAACACCCTGGATTGACACATCGGCTACTTTTTATTCCGAAAAAATTTAGCGGCTAGTTTTTAGTAATTTAAACCTGTCAGAAGAGTTTCCGTCCGTGAAGTGATGCAAATTACGTTTCACTTCGGAATGCGCGCGCATACATTTTGTGCTTCCTTTGTATTCACGGTGAATATAATACATTGCTTCCAGTTATACTTAGATACTTAGGATATTAGAAGACAAGGTCGTGATCTAAATGATAATGTTGATTTATTGGGAACTAGCTGCGCCCCGCGGTGTTACCCGCTACATTTCGGGATAAAAAGTAGCCTATGTGTTAATCCAGGGTGTCAGCTACCTCCATATAAAATTTCATCAAAATCTGTGGTGTAAGACAACAACGAAAGAGCGGTAAAAATTAGTAAGAAACCTGTTGCCTCACGCTATAACTTTCTACATACTTAGCACAGTAAATAGGTTCACCAAATACGAAATATTACTTGTACCAACGCTCAGATTCAGTGCTGTAACTTATGTATAAGAAACATAATCTTTCAATCTCATCTGTAATCTCGTAATTCTCATCCGGTCAGTTAAACAAACTTCACCAACCGATTATCAAAGGTTACAATAAATTCTTTTTGATCAGTGATAAATCTACAGTCGACGCAATCCGTATCTGGACAGTTGATTCTTCTTGACCTTTGACCTCAACCAGCCGCTGGTAATGACCCTTTACTTTAAACAAATTGGATCTTGCCTTTCGCAATGAATGAATTAAATTATCTAACGCTGGTTCATCAGAAGTTAATACTACTAATGCTTGAATCAGCTTAGGGGTCATAGACATGTGCATTCTCTAGGGTATAACAGCCTACTGTGCAAAATGTGCACCTTGCATCCTAACGTTTCATAAGCGTGTAATAAAATGAAATAAAAACATTTAGATTTTTAAATAGAAATTCAATAAAAATATAGAGTTCGGAGAACGTCTTCGTAATTTAGCAATTCTGCTATATATTTCCTTACAATGCAAATCGCCATTATTTTGCGTCGAAAAGTGCGTACCAGATAAAACGAATTCTCACATTAAATAAGTGAAATGTAGATTGAATTATTTTGTTTTCTTTAACCTGTAAAAGCTTTCATTTTACCAAGAAGCATAAAGTTTAATATATAAATTTCTCTTAAAAATCAAGTCTGCCACAGAAATCTTGATCGATCACTTAGTTCGGACCTAGTGACCTACACAGAAACACGTTTTGCTACCAATTTAATCGAAGCTGTTTAAAACACTCATTCTTGAGCAGATTTTAAATGTACGAGTCACAGTTTTGTGGCAGCTGTAGATTACAATCTTTTATCAGATCTCGCTTATTTTTTAAGGATTAAATTGGGTTACCAAGCAGAAGTTCGTTCAATTTCATTTTAAGCAAGTATTGAGTAAATTAATTCTCAATTATATGTTCTTCATAGGTATCTTGCCACAGCCGCCAACTTTAAGTGGCACTGGGCTGGTCACGTCTGCCGCATGTCAGAGCTATGGACGTAAACCACCACGCTGTGGGTTCCAAACAGCAACAAAAGACTTTGTAGCCGAGAAAAAAAAAGGCGTGACGAGCTAGACTCCTACCTAAAGGACTGGTGTCGAAGGGCAGCAGACAGGGACAAGTGGCAGGAGGGAAGAAAAGGCATTACCCTGCAGTGGGACGATACGGGCATATAATAATAACTGGTCTCATAATATACTTTTATTTCATTTTAAAATACTCCAAGCCCATTATTGACGAACATAAAATGAAAACGATTGGAGACAAATTAATGTCGGTCAAGTTTCAGAAGCTGGGTACGATCTCTTTTATTATTTTGTTTACGGAATTATAAGAAAGGTGTTTTAAATTTAGCTCTGTGAAAGGCCAAAAAATATGCCGTCAAATTATATAGTTTGCTTTCTGTATTTTAAGAGCGGTGAAACTTTGTTGATGATTTCATAATTATATACTTTGCTTTTATGATTAAAATATAGCAACTTAGTTTAGTCTTTTCTGACGCTTAGCGCGTTGGATTGACATCCCTACTAATATTATAAACGCGAAAATTTGTAAGTATGGATGGATGTAAGAGCTTTAATACACTATCTCCTATTCAGCCTTTATTTTTATGAATAATCTACTTAAATCTAAGTTAGACCTATGTTTGTTTACAAAAAACATAACCCTCCTTCCGGCGTAGTCGGGTAAAAAGGAAAGTTGTTTGTCACTTAACTTGCTACCTTATAATCACTTTGTTATACTTGACGAATTTGTTTAAAAATGTGAAATCTCTAAACAAAGCATTGGATAACTCTATGATTATGCATCACAAACGTGTGCTTATAGAGAAAGGTACCTTTTACTTTCGTTTCTCATTGATATCAAGTTGCTTCAGTTCTTATTTGATTGGTAAGTACTTTTTGTCACGCGAACATTCTTCTTTAATATTCAGAGATTTAATGCTCTGTGATGTTGAATGTATTTCGTCCTCCTACTGGCACTAAGATTGATTAAAAATAACATCACGCCTGTATTCCCCGAAGGTGGAGGCAGAGGTGCACAATGGTAGGTCAAATTAGGTAATTCTCTGTAGCAGCACGGAGTCTGGATTTGTGCCTGGGTAGTGGCAATAGGCTCGCCCTCTATTATATTGGGTCCTATAACATAACTGGCGACTAACATAAATTACTAAACTATTTCTAATATTTTCATGAAATATGATATTCATAAAAGATATAAAACTAATTTGAATTGTTTCAACCCGCTTTTATTTTAAACCACAGACAAAAAATAGTTTAGCTTATATAACTGTAGGTCACCGAGTATAATATTTACGTAGAGCTACATATCAATGAAAAATCTAGCTTTCTAGGCACCTTGATAAACTTAAAAATATTAGATCACGTATGTGTGTCAAGAATTTGACCAAAGTATCAAATTTACGAACAATTTTTATTCAAACCACGTTTTGCATATGTAGCTGGAGTTTATGTGAGCATTAAATAAAAACTGAGACCCAAGGCTGGTTACCAAATTGTTCAAGTAACTGAATGTAATGTGTATGGATGGTTGCGCCATACATATGCATGTATTGAGATTGATGGACTTCAGAGTTTTAACTTCATTCCAAGGTTATATTTTACGTGTTATGATAAGCTAGACACGTGTCAGGGTTGGTGGTGAACCACTGTACTGGCCTTCGGTGTTCCCTCTATACCTACCTCCCAACCTTAGCGGTCATGGCGGTTAATCTAAGGATGACTAGTCAACTACGCCGGAGATTAATTAGAGAGCAGAGATCACAAATGAGCCCTAACAGGTCTTTGAAATATAGTTTCTTCATTGAACGACACAACTCTTGAAATGGCATTAAAAAGCAGTACCAAGTCACCAATATTCTTTAAAGCAGGAACGATTACAAAAGACGACATATCGATAACAAATGTGATAAGCCTAGTCTTTTTAAACCTCACCCTTCCATCACCGATGAGCCTGTATGAGGAATGTGATGCGAGTGAATGAGGCAAAAGAAGTTTATCACGATCGTAGCAAATGGAAATCCCTCTGGGAAACAGGCGTGACTTTATATATGTATATACCCTTCAATCAACAAAACATTCAAACTACTACCATTCAAAAACAGCTGCCAATAAAGTATTGTCACGCAAAAAAGATAATAGCGAACGCGTGCATCAAGTCACACGCAAGTCCGCATCGTAACGCGTCAGTGAGCTTAGAGAAATGAGCTAGATCACCGACCCTGGACGGTATAACTACTGGTTATTTATAGTACCTGCTCAAATTCACGAGTGGTTATTCAAGAAATCCATCAGCATCAGCGCTCGCGATGTTTTCCTTCACCGTTTTTAGGAACTGATTAGAGAGTACAGATAGTACGCACATGTATTCGAAGACCTTTGGCAGTCCAACGGTCATACCATTCGGTCATCACTACTGTGAGGTGAGGTGAGGGCCTCAAATGCATAAGGAAGTCCCCTTCTCCCTTATCCAGAGGTTAGACACCTAGATTTCGCCGCTTAAGATGAGTCCCATATCGTAGTGAGCTTATTGCCTATCATTGAGCTCAAACGAATAACAAAAACAGATCTCTAAGGAAATAATATACTAATTCCTGTATTTTTAATTTTGAAATGAATGACCCTCTTTGTTGACCATACCCACTAAGATAATTGTCATGCGTTAAAAATCCATTTGCAAAAAGTTAACCTCGTTAGTAATAACGTCCGGTTGATCTTATACTAAAATTAAACAACCTTTAGGGGCCAAACTGTATTTGGAGTAACCAGTTCTGAATATAACATGTTACATGACACTGCCTTTAACGGTCTACCAAAACAGTGATTAATTGGTAATCAGTCTAGCTGATCAACTCATATTAGTCCATTTGTCTCTCAAAACGGATACAAGAGAGGTCCTTTTTATTATTATAAATTTGATTTTTTGAGACCTCGGACATTTATGAAAGTGTCTGTAAGCTCAGTATTGATGCAGGAAACGGATTCAGAGGTTGCCCTTCCTAGTAATGGCAGTGCTCAAATGAGTTGTTCCAATAAGACCTCGGGTTTGAAGAAATGAAAGGATCTGAAAGCACAGTGATACAGAAATATTTTCCAGAGTTAAATTGAAGATTGTATTACCTTCTTAATGTAAGGACGAACCAATAGCAGTTCGTGGATAATTTATGTACAACTCTGTATACTATCTACTATATATACCGGTTATACTCACGTCGGTATTCGGGAATGCCCGACTAGTTTCGGACTCTAACGGAGCCCTTATTCATGAGCAGGTGTCGCGGCGGAGTCGCGAGCCGAACTATATATATATAATATATATATTTCGGCTCGTATATAATATGGATAACACTCACGAAAGTTATTATAGTAAACTCTGTATACTGTTTATACATTCATAGTAAATCAAGTTCTGGTTCTGATTCGCTTGCGTGAATTTTCTCGCAATTTCGGGTTCAAACTCAAACATTTGTGATCCACCACAAACTGCAATAGCCACGATATATCTTAAGATATTCTCGTACATTAAAAGTAATGTTATTTTGTCTAATTTATCTAATTATACACTTACGAAAAATACTAAGAAAGAAACCGCAAACAATCTATGAATAGCCTTGAGTGCCAAATGGAACTTTTATTTTTTTCGTCTACATTGTAACGCTCATTTAGTCCCATTTAGATGAGAACATTTAATTGAAGAACTTTGTGGAACCATAACAGAACATAGGACAGGTTGAGGTGTGAAGTTTTGGAACAATTTCGCCTACTATGTTATGAAGTAAAAGGGGCGTAAATGGGGACAAATCCAGATTCTGATCCAAGAATTATCTAATAAAAAAACCCAGTAACACTACCAAACCCGGAATACGAACCCAGGACCTCGTCCTCTGCAATCATGCTTAGCGACCGCAAGCGTGGCAATCTTGTATAACGCCACTGTTTAATCAAAGCAATAGTAGAGGGAACCTCAATGCCATCCATTTGATGTCCGACGACGGATGTGCGCATGCGTTTGACTCCAATCGTGCAATCAACATAAAATATCTTGACTTAGATACGGCATTAAAATTGATCAAATGTAGGTGATCTACTGTGACTAGCGTACATACATCTGCGTAGTATCGCGGGACAACTTTGCTATACTGCCAGTCAATCAATAATATACCTAGATTCCCAGTGATATTAAAATTAAGTAGATAGAGAAGAAACTGTACTAAGACATCTGGTTGTTGGTAATGGAAACTAAATTAGTTTGACTCATAATATTGATTACTAGCTGACCCGGGGTATGAAAAATAGATGTTGGCCGATTCTCAGACCTACTCAATACGCTCACAAAATTTCATGAGAATCGGTGTAGCCGTTTTGGAGGAGTATAGGAACGAAAACTGTGACACGAAAATTTTATATTATATAGATAATGGAAAGTTGAACTTTGATATAGACACATATTTACTCGGAGGTATAAATACCAAATTGTACAGATATAAATAATTTACAATAACATTGGATATAACCCGAAAAGTCACGCAATAAACTTGGAATGTTTTCAGCAAATGTGGCTTTCAACATCAATGAATGGAATTTAATCTTCCATCAAGTTTACATGATACTGTACCGACAGCTATTATATACCAGATTTATTTGTATACAGAAATACGTGCCTACAGATAGGTACCTATCTACATATTACACATGATAGCTACAATTCTCTCTAACGGACCAGTATCGAACTAAACCAAAGACACTGCGCATTGAAGGTGACAATAGCTGTGATTGTACCGGTAGCTTGCATGTGTGTCAGAATTGAAGTGCAGTGTGCATCGCGGAATACCGCTAGCTGAGCTGGGAACAGCTAGTTTTAGGGCTTTTGCCTTTATTTTATAGAAAGCATTTACAATAGTAGAAGTAGAAAGATTTGGGAAAACCGAAGCAATTTTGTCGATAGTGACAATTTCAAGCAAATGCATGTTGCATTTGCTTGAAATTATATCTAAACTTTCTTTCGCAATATATTTAAAACTACCTGCGCCCCGCGGTGTTACCCGATACATTTTTTCGGGATAAAAAGTAGCCTATTTCTTAATCCCGTGTCAGCTACCTACATATGAAATGTCATTAAAATCTATTCAGTAGTTTTTACGTGAAAGAGTAACACATCATCACCATCCATACTCACAAATTATTGCATTTATAAATTAGTAGGGATAAGTTACCTATCACAAACATAATTCACAATCAAAGTTACACTTGCGTATACTCTAGATTCAATGTCAACCAAAAAAGCTAAAGCGATGGACGTGCGCGATCAAGAAGTCGTGATTACGATCCTACGTACCAAAATTAATGCGAATGGGAAAGCACAGACACCAGTAAGATATTACATGTATACAATATTATGTATATCTGTTTCTGTATATTAATGTCGTAGAAAACGATAGCTAAGAAACTATTAGTCTCTCTGATGATCTGCAGAGTACAGAGTTAATTATTGTGAAAGTGCAACACTAAGATGAGCTTTGGAAGCATCATTTGAATGTAATCCCACACCCCAGTACCACAGTATCAATGTAATGGCAGCACTAATGAGCCGTCAATGTATGCACACATTAAGAATCTCGCACGCGTTCGATATTCGCAAAACAGCTGGTAGAACCAGATATAATAAGAATTTAATAAAGTACCGTACGACCTGATCTCTTGGCCGGGTTCGAAGCGACCTGATCCGTGTTGTATGTGGACTACATATCGGGTGGATATACCGTTGTGAAGGGACAGTAGACTTCATGATGTCTGAAGTCAATGGGTCAATTTTATAAGGATTTTGATACGAACATTTTAAACTTAGTACGATTTGGTTTTAGTTGTGGTAATTGTAAAAATATATGTTTAAGCTAATATAACAATGATCGAGTTTGTAGAGCTACTCTCATAAGCTCATGCAATTCAGAATAGTTGTCTAGACAGCCTACAGTGTCTTCTTTATCTAGATTTTCCGTGTAGGAATGATAATAATATACTTTTTATGGATTTCCACTGGTGAGTAAAACAGTCTGTTTTAGCCAGACTCTATAACAAACCATCATATCACATAGGAATCCTTGCAATAGAAACGAAAGAAAAACGAACAATAGATATTCAAAGACATTGCTTTCGAAGCCATATCCGACTAGCCCAACTGACCATGTTAATGTTATTATTGTCTCATTTTGTCAAACAAAGACTTCTAACAATATCCTATAACAATTGAAAGCCGATTTTACTTTACCGTTACAATGGCTTTTTACGCCACCAGTCATACAATATCAATCTCACCATTGTGGTGTATTAAAAATCAATCTAGCAATAGATACATTCGGTACACCACGACTAGCCTGCTAGCTTGTCATTGTTTTTGTCACCATGCAATGCGTTTTAGATTCCAATCTAATGATACAAAAGTGTCTCAATTAATATTGTTGATAGGATCTTGATGACCTAGTCTTAGTTAAAATGAACGTAAATTAAAAATAGTAGAGTACTAAGGTATAAGTTGTAAATAATAAAAATTCTTGTAGGTAACCATTTATATGAAAGTAATTGGTCGAGTTTCTACAAGAGGATAAACAGCGAATAGCCCTCGTTAACCGACAATTTGCGAATTAAGAAGTAGAAGCATAATCTGTTAGTAAGTGTATTTAATTCAGTGTCGATAAAATTGTCCAATTATAATCGTATTAGTACGATGGAAACTTTCAACAAAATTTGGAGTAGATAAATGTCTTTTTAGAGTAATCCTTACTAATATTATAAACGCGAAAGTTTGTAAGTATGTATGGATGTTTGTTGCTATGTCACGTAAAAACTACTAAATGGATTTTAATGAAATTTAATTTAGTAGTTTTGACGTGGCATAAATTTTAATGAAATTTCATTAAAATCCAGTGGCCATCTCAGGCCATCCAGCCCATGCAGCTAGTATTCTAATAAGACAATTCTTTAAAAGATTTAAAACGTATTCATTCTTGAGACGTGAATTTTAACTTAAAAACGCAGAACTTGGGAAATACAATTTTCTCATTATTCATTATATTTATTTGCTATATTAGCGAATTCTACTAAAGTTAAACTTAAAATACGATTGTAATTTAGTTCACTCAGTAAATAGGTGCAAATTCCATCAAACAGTTCCATTTGGCACATAAATGTATGCCCTAAAGCGTACTCTTGGACGCTACACATTGACCATGACTCGCTCTGTGAATGTTTGGGTTTTTAGCCTTTGCGTAACACTCCCGCCAAAACTAAACTATTAGATCCGTTTCGTCGAGCCATTAGTGCATGAAGAAATAATATCATTTATTCTGCGAACAGGTATTTTTGGAAGGGGTCTTAGAACTGTATGATAACTAGCTCTTGTATATAAATTATTTATTTCACTATTTATATCCTCGATTATTGCTAAGATTGATTGAAAACAAGAAATAAAAATTAATACTTTAAAAAGTGCAGACTACCAATTACTTCTATTTTTAAATAGTCTGGCAATACCACCGAACACAACATCTATTTTATTTTTTATATATACCAGCATCAGGATTTTAAACGCCTACTACGGTATATTTAGCGATCGATTTAAAAATCGTTCAAGGAAGCGAGTCGAAAACCCGAAGTGATTAATTGCTGAATGTCTTTGAACGCGACCACTTTCTCCCGCGCGAAAGTGTCACACAACTAGTTATACATTTAAAACAATTTTAACGATGATAGCTGAATCGATATATCGCTTGGGAATCGATATGGTATCGATATGTATAATTTTATTATAGCGGTACGCGTGTGTGAAAATTTGAATTCGATTTTTATTAGAGTTAAACAACAATGGTTTTTGTGAACATACAAAAACTATTTAATCAATTCTCGTATTTTTCGATTTTTTATGTCCAAGTCACTGAACTTACGAGTATAATAATTATTGTCATAATTATTTATTTCTCAAGTACTTAGGAAGTATTTCACTTTTTTATACAACTTTTTATTTAACTTGCAATGTAAGTATTTATGTATGTATGTGAATTTGTAAACCACTGTTTGACATCGGATTGAAATGAAATTTTGCATACAGGTTGGTTGACAATACAATTTATGGTACATTAAATGCTTGTTAATTTTTTTTTAATATTAACATATTCTTATTGTAAAATCTTTACCCCACAGTAGCAATTTCCCCTGCATCGTTACACAATGATGACCATGCAGCAATAGGGTACTTAAGCCGTGGTTTTCACTGCCTACTCCTCAGGGGAATACGGGCGTTAATATGCGTAGATAGTTATGCACATCTATCAGTATCGCGTGCAAATATTTATCATTTCACAATTACATATCCAAGCAATGATTACGTCCGTACTTACAAGAAAATTATAAAATATGAACCTAACTAATTGCAATTTATATTTGTGAAAAATAAAAGAACTCTTCTTTTGTTTTCATACCCTTGTTGAGATATGTTTTGTTTTTTTTTTAAACGTCGCCCCACACTAGGAATTTCTCCTGTGTCGTGGGTGCGTTTCACAAACATTAAATATCACATACACAAACACCCAGACTCGGGACAAACATCTGTGGTTCGCACAAAGTTTTGCCCCGTGCGGGAATCGAACCCGCAACCCTCAGCGCAGCAGTCTAATCGCTTAGCCACTGCGCTAATCAGGTCGCCCTAAGAAAAAGAGAGAGCCCTAAAAGAGATTATTTTACCTTTTTTTTCATAAATTAGATGTAGTTAAAACTAGTTAAAAAAGGAAAAAGTCTTACTCTTATATAGGTTCAAGATATTAGGAACAGTTCCCGAAACTTCATATAATTATTAGATTAAGCTTTTTGATAGGATTGGCCGACCTTTGCGGGAAAGACATGCCCCAAAATGGCACTGGACAGGGATTCGTGGAGGAATAATGGGGAGGCCTTTGCCCAGCAGTGGGACACCAAACAGGCTTTGAAAACTATTTGATAAACCGCCACCTGTTTATAATGAAACAGCATAATTAACTAATAAGTATGAAAAACAGAATATTCTTCTAGAAATCGGTGATTAATTAATTATTTATCGTAGGTATTGATTGCATGTGAGTCATACCTACTTACTAATTGACTTTCAACATGTCCTTAATTTAGAATCACCTGTAATTAACTTTCATGTGATTAAAATCAACTAATGCTATTATCCCGAAGCTTTATTTTTGGAAATCTTTGTACGAGTAGAATAAGTATTGAATTTGTTATGCCTCAACAGGGTCCAAAATTGTGTCCAATGTTTTCACCTACCACCTAATCATGTACATTGTGGAATGCAATAAATAATTGAGTATTGCGTATCGATTATAATAAGTATGTTTTATCAATATGATAATACATACTTAAATCAAGTCACGCCTGTTTCCCTGAGGGGTAGGCAGAGACCACGGATTTCCATTTGCTACGATCCTGGCATACTTCTTTTGCTTTTGTCGTGTCATTCACACGCATCACATTCCTTACTTACATTTTATGAATAGTAATTTGTTATTGTATTGAATTGTTTAGATAAAATTATTGCAGAAAGATGTGTACCTTATGTTGTTACTTGTAAGGGACAAGATGCTGTTAATTTTTTGATGCAGACGAAGTCACGGGCAAGCGAAAGCAAGTTATCAGTATACACGTACGCTTTGAAGAGATTATAAAAAACAACATTGTGGGTGACCTTTGGTTATAAAGCTTTAAGTCTTGACCGTGGTGAGCGCGACTAATTGACTTGTCGATCGATTTGAGTAGGCCGTATATAAAATGGTTGCGTTTGAGTAGCCAATGAATTAAGTGTAGCTTGTTTTAAGTTTTATACATTTGTATTTTAAGTAACCACTACCTGATACCAGTGGCTAAGCGATTAGATTGCTGCGCTAAGGGTTGCGGGTTCGATTTTTTCACGGGGCAAAATTCTGTGCGAAACACAGATGTATGTCCCGAGTCTGAGTGTGTGTGATATTTCATGTTTGTGAAACGCACCCACGACACAGGAGAAATTCCTAGTTTGAGGCGACGGTATTAAAAAAAGAACACCAGTTACTTCAGTAAAAAGGTTAAAACCGAAAATTGTAACTTTTACAGGTCATTTAAGGCGGACCTACAGGTCAATTATTGTTTTATTATTTATTTCAGCCATGATCGTCCTACTGCAGGGCAAAGGCCTCCCTTTCCTTCCTCCATTCCTCGCGGTTGTGAGCTGCAATAGACCAATTTTTTTTTTTTTAAAGGAGTCCAGCTCGTCCCGCCATCTCCTTCTGGGCCTACCGCGAATTATTGTTTTATTGATAATAAAATATTACGATACAGTGAGAGTATTTTCTTCAAGGTCCCATTGAAAGTTGTGTACTTTAATTATAAAAGAGAAAATTAAAGAAAGTACTGTTAAAGCCTTACATTTTACTTGGTATTGATATAATAGTAGGTAATCAATCTGTATCTTCACGGTCAATGCTTTGCGTTGTAGGTAGGCAGTGGTTGCGATGATCCATATTTAAACTCTTTTCGTAGATGGTAGAGCAATTTTGTCTATGGTGAAGTATGGGTTCGATATTGTCCCTTTCGAGAACTTATGTAAAATGACAAATTATAAAAAAATGTAACTTAAGCATAAGTTAGAACTTAGTACATACTGTGTTAGTTATTAACAATTAAATGTTTGACGACCTGACTGCGCTAGGGCTAGCGGGTTCAATTCCCGCACGAGACAAAAAATTGAGTGATCTGGAGATGTTTGTCCCGAGTCTGGGTGTTTGTGTATGTGATATTACTAATGTTCGTGAAACGCACCCACGATATAAGAGAAAAACCAAGAGTAGAGCGACTTTATTAAACAAAAATTGGTATCTATTAAAAGTCTGAATCTATCATAAGTTCCTTAAATACCTATGTTGTATCTAGACATAGACATGAAGGCAGAGTCAGTGATTTCAATGTCTAACGTTTATTTTATTTTCTTATTAGTTCATTCTCAGTCCATCTTAGCTTCTAGCAGTTTTTTAATTTTCAGAGTAAGTACCAGTTTTATACTCGAATTATAATATTTTTATAATATGTATTTTTCGTTGACAATTAATAAATATGTTACAGAGTAGTATTTAAAAAAAACCCCGGAATTAAATAAAAAATATTTGCAGATCATAATATTAGATACAATTTATTATAACTATCCTTGTTACCGGTATTTTCGCCATTTTAGTGTAACGCATGTGGATATGATGCGGTGACTACGTTTATAAAGTCAGCTGATTGCCTTAAAATGTAGGTCACAGTCATAATTTTTACGGCTTAATAAAATTACCACGAACTCTACTTTTTGGTCTTCAACATTATGGAATGTTTTTATTACCCAACTTGCTCAAGTAGGATGATAATTATTTCGTAATTTTTTTGTGGTATAAATAAAAATGATTAAATAAAACTTACCTATGAGAACAGCCAATAATAATAGGCATCCGCCTAATAAACACGAAAACTTCATTGTGACTTTTTAAAATTCAAATCCGTAGATACACTTTCACCAAAACACTATTTCACTGCATTACTTGAATGCAAACGTAACTAAACAAAACAATTCATTCAACACCCATTTTGTTCACTGCCACTAAGGAATCACAATTAAAAAAATAATTTATTTTCTTCTATGGCTTACGGAGATGCCGCCAAAATTTGACAGTTTACTTTTTTAAAGCGCGCGTTAAACCACGTTCGAAAGTCAAGCGTTAACTGCGCATGGCCGACCAGCGAAACAGGTGTGCAAACCGGTGAAGTAAACGACCCGTATAACCCGGCCGAATTAAAAGTTTACTCAATTAAAACCACGCTGTTTAATTGAATGACGTGCCGTTTTGTCAGGGTTATCATTTGCAGGCGTGGAGCGTGTGTGCAGATAGGTAACGTTATCACACTTTCTATAACTATTTTCAAATTGTTACGTACTCATCATTTGAATTGGAAATTTGGAGCGATTTTACGTTTCGCTTTGGTACCTACTGGCGCAGGTTTAACATAACAAAGCTTTATTATATAAAATTACTATAAGAATAATGTAACCACTGATAATCATCTCGCTACGGACCGCAGCGAATCTTCAACACTGACCTGTGAATTTTAGTTACGCAGTTTTTTATTAACTTTACCCACACTAAGCTAGGTACTAATTTCTTTTGTATCGTGAATGTCGCATAATATCTAGACTCGAAACAAATATTGCGGTTATATTTGCGGAATTAGCCAACAATGTTGATGACCTAATTGGCGCACTGGCTAAACGATTGGACTACTGCGCTAAGGGTTGCGGGTTCGATCCCCGCATGGGGCAAAAATTTGTGTGGATTGCAGATGTTTGTCCCGAGTCTGGGTGTTTGTGTACGTGATATTTCATGTTTGTAAAACGTACCTACGAGATAGGAGATATTTCTAGTGTGGGACGATTTCTGTGCCTTGTGGAAGAATGCAGGGCGCAGGGTACGAAGTCTTTCGGCTTAAGGTAGTCAGGAGAATACCCTTTAAGCCGATAAGCAGCTGCAAACTAAAGCCCATGAGGAAATTCCCAAAAAAAAGACAGTTTGTATCTCGTATCTAAGGCTAAACACCTACCTTAATTATTGTACTTTTACATTATTAGATATATCTAGTTAATTATATATCCTACGTAAATAAAATAGAAATCCATAGCATTTTGTAGATTTGTAGTAACATAGAGCCATAAAATCCAGTGCATAAATCTCATTGAGATAAATATTATTAGATCAACATTGGCTGCGGGACTATAACTGCATGGGCTCGTATCAATTCGAGTATTTTGTTGGAAATCGACCGACCGACCAATTAACATTGAACCGTACCCGCCACGGCACCGGCTTGTCATTGAAATTAATTCATACGTCAGTCTAAACGCTTTTAGTTCTCTCTTGAAGCAAGATTGTTTGTCCATTTATAACTGAACTCCCCGAAGTAGACAGAGGTGTATATTGTATAATACACTAACATTTCAACAGTTATGATAAAGGTCCCAATGTAATCGGGAGCGAGCTTAATTTCATCAATGGGCACAAATCCAGACTCCGTGCTGCTATTGAGAATTACCTAATGGAAAACCCCAGTAACACTTTGCCCGACCCGGGATTCGAACCCAGGATCTCGTGCTCAGCAGTCGCGTAAATTTAGCAACTACTAGACCAACAAGGCAGTCCACAGCAACTTATTGAGATACAATTGGTGAAATACTAAAACTTAAAATAACCTTAGAATATAGAACAAACATAGGTAATGGTATTTAAGATAATAATATAATTATAATATATCGCAGGCTGGCAGGCAAAATAATACCATAGAGTTTACTTCGTCTAATACTTAAACTTATTTGTTTTGTAAAGTTCTAAAAAGTCTTAAAAGTTATCATGTAGGTATACTCAATACTTTATTGCATTTCATAATAAGAAATAGATGGACTTATAATAGTATAGATCTTTATGGACCCTGTCGGGCACAACAAAAAGCGGAGAGAGGAAGAGAGTTAACCTTATTATTTACACTATTATAAACTTACTAGCTGTTGCCCGCGACTTCGTCCGCGTGAATTTCGTGGTATGAAAAATAGATGTTGGCCGATTCTCAGACCTACTCAATACGCTCACAAAATTTCATGAGAATCGGTCTAGCCGTTTCGGAGGAGTATGGGAACGAAAACTGTGACACGAAAATTTTATATTTATAGATATTCTTAGGTACTTAGATTCCTCAACGGGTTTTTTTTCAATAAGTTACGCTAAGTTAAACCTTCACAATTTCCAAACAGTTATTATGTAGCAGTAGGTACGCGTCGTCACGCTTCGTACACAAATTATTTGTTTTTAATAATGCTTGTTACGACCATGTAACAAGCAATAAAGCAAAATAAACCTAGTATTTTTTAAGGTGGGGGAAGCTACTTACCCTATAATTAATTTTATTTAAAGAAAGAAATAATTCGTAGTACAATTACCTTTTTAAATAATGTTTGGCGCCAAAATGATAAACCTTTTTATGTTACTCCGTTCAGGATGACATTAGATACAAGTCTTTAAATTAATATCACTTAAATACAACTTAGTGTTAGTATGGTTAGCAGCAAAAGTACCTGCCTAGCCCTAAAAGTCAGCAGCTTTGTCAAATGGTAAAAAAAATATTATAAGTAAGTACATCAGAGGTACCTACATAGCCTACATCAATAAGTTCAAGAATATTAAAATTTCTCAGAGATTTCAGCGCCGACTTACGTAATTTTTTTATTCACTACGAAGGTAATCCCATAGAAATATGGAGTACTAAAAAGTACTTATACATTATGCGGATTATCCGCAAAATGTCTTGAATATCTGAATCAATTATTGCAATAACATCAGCAAGAATCCAAATTACATTCCCAGTACTTATAATTTTAAATCTAAACATAAGACGCTCATGTGGTGCCATCTGTTGCATAAATTAGAATTATTTGGGAATCTTATGATACAACGTACTTCAAATAGACAAGAATAGATGGCGCTGAAGCATGGTTTTTGCCTTCTGAATGTAGATGGCGTGTTATGCCTTTACTGATATTCTCGTTTATTGCACAGATACATAAATCTATTTTTTGTTCTGCTTGAAACATTTACGCATAATTTTTATTGTTCAATAGAATGTTGAAATAAATATTTTCTATAATTAACATGATCAGTGTAATTTCAGTTACACAACAAATTACAGAATAAGAATGTCATCCATTTCCTTTACTTTTTTTTACAGTTTATTGACTCGGATATAAAAATATTAAGCCAAGATTGAAACTCAAATTAAAAATCAGCTGATATAAAAATATTCGTTGAATTATTAATTTACTTATTTACTGATATTATTAATATAAACTTCTGCAGCTGATGACGCCATCGATATAATTCAACATACGGTGTGAAGGTTGTTCGCCATCGCTTACGTCTTACGTCGTCGTTGGCAGTGAACGGAACGAAGTGTCGTCGTATAGATCGCTCGCTGGCTGGCTGGCTGAAAATAGTGAACCAAAGTATGAGTTTTCGAAATATGTTCGAATAAAAAGTGTGTAGTGAGTGACTGTCATCCAGCAAGATGGTTGATGACGTGAAAGATATTACCGAAACCGCTGAAAGTAAAGGTATATGTGCAATTATAGTTGAAATGTGGCGTTCTAGTGTTAAAATGTGATTGAAAAATTGTCTAACCCTAAACCGTGTCGTGGCCCCACGTAGTGGGCTCGTGTACCGCTTTCGAGAATGTCCGAAGTGTGATACTGTCGTCACAATTGAGTGTTTTGTTTTTTACCTATATTTGGACGTCTTTTTCACGTCGTGGTATGTTCTATAATTAGAAAAACGCTCGCCAGACGGTAATAGTTGGCCGAGAATGTCTCCAAAAACGTTAGGACTCCGTAATGTCATACTGTCCTGTCGTACATGGTTTATGTTATGTTCGCGTTGTATTTACCGTTATTTGGGCATTTTATTTTGCTCTCTGAGGGATTATTAATGCGAAATTCTCCGCGTATGACGTAAATGTAATGATAGGTTGTTTGTGTGATGTGTAATTTGAGTCATATTATATGATTAGTAACGCGGACGTTTTGCGTTTATTACATATTTTACACGTACATTGCAGCTAACTTTCTACCCGTTTATCTTATCACAGCTGTATCTGTACATTTTCCGTGCTACGTGCATTGGATATAAAAATCTTCATAACAACTTCAGAGAAATTGTTCATAATCTATGTTTGATAAAAGATAAAAGAACGGCCCGGTATTACGCCCATAAGTGCTTAAATACTGGTGATATAATAAGTATTAAAAGGGAAAAGCCAGACAACATAAATGACAAAAGAAATGTATTCTGTATTAAATACAAAAGTACCTAAAAGAATGTTATACAATGTAGAACTCAATTAAGTCCTCAATATAATTGTTGACTTCTAGTTGATTCATTACATGATAATGTTTGCATTCTATAATTGCTATTCAATAACATTCTTGTAGAATTGCTAATGAAAATCAGTCTACATTGCAGCCTAGGGTATTTTTACACAACAATTTAGGATACTAGCAGTAGACAAGCTAAACTACCTGTATAATATGTTGGTTATTCCAGAAATGTATTGAAATCCCATCTTATCTGTTCAGAACATTTTATACTTGCTGGGTAAAAGTTATATGGACAAGTGACAGAGATGCCACTTAAATATTGTGAAAATAATGCAACGAAAATATAAATAGTATTTTTAATAATGGGTATAATATAGCATCCATAATATTCATAGGTTTTATATTTCATATAGGCCACTTATAAAATGTCTAATCAAGTGGCTTGGTTCAAAACCTCAACCCATTAAACATTCGATTTACCCTAACGTTAGACTTGGCACTATAAACAACTGCTAAGCTTGTAATGTCAATTATTCATTATTTTATTGATCCTAACAATTTGCATTAACAAGTTCATCATTTAACATTGAAATCTGGAGTATTGAAAAAGTCTAAATTAAATTTCAGTATTCTTAATGTTACTGTGTGTATAATCCTTGAAGCTAGCTCTAACATAATGTTTTTAGCAAACACATAACCTGGTATGTATACTATATAGTATATACATAAAGCTGGTTAAGCCTATTTAAATTCAATTTATCCTTTTTTCACCCAACAATATACTGTTATTATTTCAGTATTCAGAATTCACTTTATCCTTATGCATGTTCACATATTCAAATTGCTATTCACACCTTCACATTGCTTGTCTATGGTCCAAGGTTGTAAGATATAATGTATTCCTAACGCCTCCATAGATCTCATAATATGTAGGAGTGAAGTGCCATAAACCCAAATTAGTGTATTACACAAATTACTTGTTTAAATACAGAATGAATATGAAGAGTATTTGTCATATTGGCCAATGTCACGTTGTAAACATGTCTGAGGTGTGGTCTTTAGCAGTTACAGAAGATATTTAGATAATATTTTCTTATGATAAACTTAAATATTTTGTTTTTAATTTTGTCTGCTGCATATATGAAATAGTTGTATCATAATGACAAGAGGATAACTTATAATAATTATGTTGTGATTGACTATGCTTTTACTTAGCAATCTGCCAAACAGGAATATACGAGAGAATATTGTATAGCATTGTACATACTATTGTATATAATGTCAGGTTATATAATAAGGTTGCTAAAAACAGTGAAGGAAAACATGGTGAGGTAACCAGCACACCTGAGAGATTTTTCGATGGTGTGTAAAGCCATGTCAGAGGCCTACAGGCAGTTTAAACTCTGACACCAGGTTGTTTATCAATTATACTATAAAAAGAAGGTATATTATGTATATATACTGGCATTATGGTAAACTGTTGACATATCAGATGCTTATCCAACAATTTCCCACTCATTTATCCTTTAGTAGTTGAGGTCATGTTTATCATGCTGGCTTTTCTACTGATTCACAGTTTGGTCTCTTCACAGTATCAACAACACAATCAAATAATAGTTTCTACAAAATTTGCTACACTGCCATTACAGTTACATGATACAGGTCAATCAAAGTGCAGTTGTTTTCACATTTGGAGTGACATTGATTAGGGGTCAATGCTATCAACAACCTGTTAGTGGTATAAATGTAAATAAATATTTTACTATCACTTAATTATAAAAATAACTGTTCTATCTATTGGATAGTCATCTTAATATGTGGTACTGTTTGCATTAAGATATATTTATAATTTTTGTTTACTTGCCATAAATTTGGAGTCTGGATTTGTGCCTGGTTGATGGCAATTGGCTCACTCCTTATTACATTGGGACTGAAAAAAATACATATAACTGGCCAAGTGTGGGTGTACTATATTATGTGCATCTCTGCCTATCCCCTTTGGGGAATACAGGCGTGGTGATATGGTATTTGTTGTATGAAGAAGTTAAATGCTTCATGCATTGATTTCTTGTCTATGATTTTGAAATAGTATGATGGACTACATACAGTCAAGCTTTTTTGAAATGGGGTCGGCTGTGATCCATCTTCATCATCATCCTATTTGCGTCCACTGCTGGACATTGGCATTCCTATGGCACCCCACTAAGCTCACTCACAGTTTCTTTCCACATATTAAATCATCTGCATGAGCAGGACAAACAATGCTTTACCATTTATTCTTGTCATGCATACATATTGCAATAGCCTAATTTCAGTTTGCAACATCTTAAAGAAAACTATTTCGCCTACATAACTATACAAACCACTAATCACTAGTTACAAGAATAGCTTAACTAGCTAACAGACAAACAAAAACAATTAACAAGAGATGTAAACAGCTTAAATCCCATGGAAAATACCACAAATACCATACATTTTTTTACTCAGGAAACACCCATTATAAGCATCTTAGTAGCGTCTAAGAATTTAAAACTATTGACATCATATACATAATTAATGTATGAATCACCTTTCTCAGATATTAAACATTGGTTGGAAGCCACACCTTATTTAGATAGGACAATGACCTTTGTGTCTGAGTGCTAAAGTCTATATTTGTTTGTCTAAGCTGGTCCAAGAATGCAATATTTACAAAAACATAATATTATATCAGTATTAACAAGTTGGAAAGTAGGTAGTTGTTTAAATAGAATTATAATCTACCTTTAATAGTTATAAGAAGCTTTTTTGTTTAGTATAATTGATTTTGGAAGTCAAAGATGGTATCTTTGGTTATATAATTATTTTAGCTAACAGTAAGTTAGAGCTGTGCTAGCTGTTGGTAAAATTAATTCAGTTTTGTTGTAATGACTTGATAGTTGAATAATTAATTGAACAATAAACCTAATTATTTGAATACAGTAAATAAATTGGTTACATTTTAATTTAATGAGGTCTTTGACACTGGAAGTGATAACCTCAATGGCTTAATAGTTGAATTTACCTTTGTCTAAGGAAAAAAGCGAACTCCGTAGCCTCAATGTATAACGCGACTTTGTTTTTCTGTCTGTAGGTCTATCAATTTGATAAAACTGGTATTAACAAGGTAGTCTCCTTCTTATCGTATGGTTGATAAACAACCAGGTGTCAGAGTTTACGGCCTGTATTATTGCTGAAATTACCTATTAATTTACCTCTGTAATTTCTACATAATTGCTTTAGATAAGGATAATTTTACCTAAAATGCACAAACCAATCTGTGCAATAAGATAATTAACTTAAACTATTGCGTCATCAATCGATAATTTAATCGTGTAAATAGGCATCTATGTATTGTATAATCATCAATCAGTACATTACCTCCTTAATATAGACAGACAGTTATTCTAAATACTGCTGCAGTATCTCTAATTTAAACTTTAATCCGTTATTTATAAAATATTAATTTGCATAACCAATATGGCTTTCTCCAAAATATTACAATGACCCTGCAATACCTAATTCTTGTTAGAAAACCTTTGGATTTCGCAAGCTAATATCGTTTTTATTGCTTCGAAATAGGGACGTGTAGGCGTGAGTTGGGATGTAACCTTAATTTTATTTAGATTATAGAATATAATGTCATCGCCCACTAATATTGGGCAAGCTTTAACTAATAAGTGACCACTTTCTACGGTCGTGGTCAGATGTCTGTGGAGTTAGAAACTTGGCAAGGTTAACTAAGTAATGTATGATCAAATTGACCCTGCGCTAGCCGTTGCGGGTCCATTACTATGCGGGACGAATGTTCGTGTGATCGGCAGATATTTGTATCTAGTCTGTGCGCACTACATGTGATTACATGTCTAGAACCCTTAGAGCGCTACGGTTTTGTATAGAAGACAACGCTTCCGCGTCCTCTACGCCATAACTCTCAGGAGACAATATCAAATCCTAACATTTTCGTAATGTAATTACAAACAGTAATCGTAATAAATGTTACGGTTAGATATCTTCTAATATAATCATGGCGTGGAGGGGACGGAAACGCTTGTCTTTCAAACAATACTGGCGCTCAAAGTTTAACCCGTTATTGGCACAAGAGTAAATTACTCCTTTCTTTTTCCATTAGGACATTCTTAGTAGCAGCACGGACTCTGATTTGTGCTCGTTTGATGGCAATAGGCTCGCCCCCTATTACATTGGGACCTAAAAACATAATTGGCGAAATGTGGGTGTACATGTGCACCTCTGCCTACCCCTTCGGGGAATACAGGCGTGATGTTATGTGTTCTTCTACCTTCTACTATATAATTAAGGTCTTAATATGACGAAAACGCTGACACAAAAGAGCAAAAGTAGAATTTTCATGACAAACACTTTTGAGGACATCCTGGCATATTGCCACGGTCCACGTGCCAGCCCTTGACCTTGTGGTAGGTCACTATTTTGCTGCAAACATAGATCATTATCTACCACTGAAAACATAAACGGCAATAAGTTATCCACTCTATTTTTCATAATATTCGCAGCTACAGACATCTTAATCACAGAATTCAAACCATATAACATTACATTAGCCCAAACGGTTAGCCACGATTCTGTATCGAGATAACTGCTTATCCCAAAAGAATAGAGAGCGATACACAGTTGCATTCCAATAGCCGTTGATTAGGCGTAGGTGTTTAGAAGTTAAGCAACAGTTGTCGAGGTCAGTGATAGATGGATCTCGCGTTAGGTTAGGCGTGCTTGATTTGATTGCGTGATTATTGAGAAGATTAATTTAACGGTCTCAGTTTTAGGTTATATCGACAGAAAAAAATATTGTAATACACTTGCATACAAAACTTGTAAGGTTAGATAAATTACGTAATTGTAAAAAGACAATTTAATGTGAACGAAAGCGTTAATTAATATTTTTAATCGTACTATCGAATGAATTGCTTGTGATGTTTACTATCTCACCGTAAGTGAAACTAAACAACTTCGAGAACTGTAAAGAGATAAAAGATCGGTCAAAAATCGATAGAAACCTACATATTTTGGTACTACATGATATTACACACGTTTGCCTCTCCAATCTTCTAGATAAGTTAATCTATATTTGTCCGTATTGATCTACAGTCTGTGTTTATAACAAAAAATACTTTGTATACTTACGCAAGTGCATTCCTCACATCTCGCTTATCAGTCCTATTTAGATTGTGTTCGATAAACAAGGTATTATGTACCTACCATTCATCTGTATGTAAGAATTCTCTATTTGTATGTAAGAATGGAATATTTGTGAAATACATGCTAAATAGAATATCATTAATTTGAGACATTTTTTTTCGATTTTCAATTAAGTAGATCTTGATGGTCTTTTTCACTCGTTGTTAATGGAATTTAAAACTCTTGCATAGTTTTAAAATGTTTAGAAAAACAAAATTAAACAAGTAGGTAGTAGGCTAATCATATATTATAGTACTGCGGTCAAGTATGTAAATTATGGGGGAGTTGGTATGCGTGTGAACAATTTACATTGTAAATGAATTTTAGTACCTGAACTTTTTGTACTACAAACAATAATTTGTAGCAATTTAGATGACTCAAATCTACTATGTTATCTGAACAAATAGGTATTACAACCAGTTAAACTGTTCCCCAATATTGTTATTAAACGACACTGCTAAAACTTCAAATTCGCATCACTTGAGGCATTTGATGATTTGGTCAACATAATTATAATTAGTAAAATGATATCTAGGTACATAAGTATGTACCAGTTTCATAGTAATTAATAGGGTGCCCTCTATCTGGCAGAAACTTGTTGCTCCGAAACCTATTTGGCATAACTCACTTGACATAAACTTTTTTAAACGAACATTATTAAGGTAGAAAAAATATTTAATATAATTGTTTTTTGGCCTAATGTTTTTATGTCCGAATTTAAAATGGGATACTTTTAAGATGGCAGAATTGTATTGGGCATAATTACCTTTGTCAGAGTTACAATTTTGTATAATTTCGTTTAGCATAACGTTTATTTAGAGCGCCGATTATTTGGCATAATTTGACTTAGCATACTACGAAGATCACAGAATTTCAATAGAAATAGTTTTATTTGCCATATTGAAAAAAAAATATTGTTTTAAAAAATCACTATGGTGTGCTACAAAAGTTAGTGACAGAAATGAATCGCTGCAAAGCCGACTTCACGTAGTCTTGTCTGCCCTACCCCTAGAGTGTTATTTAAACCCGCGAAGGCGCGGAGGGGCGAGGCGGCCCGCGAGCTGAGGAGCAGGTGGTTTTAACGCACACCGCCGCGGCTGAGGCTGGCCGGCGAAGCCGGCCAGCAAGCCGAAGCTGCGGTGGTGGGCGTAAAACCATCTGCGACGAATAGCTCGCGTGGGACCGCCGCAGCCCCGCAGCGCCGGAGCCGTGACAGAAGCCATGTCTGCTGCATGTTGCATGCTTGCTGCATGTTGTATGCTTGTATGCTGCATGCTTGCTTGCTGCATGCCTGCTGCATGTTGCATGCTTGCTGCATGCCTGCTGCATGTTGCATGCTTGCTGCATGCCTGCTGCATGTTGCATGCTTGCATGCTGCATGCTCGCTGCATGCATGCTGCATGTTCCATGCTTGTATGCTGAATGCTTACTGCATTATCTTACTGGCAGGGAAATAAAAACTACACAATTATGCTCAAAGTAAACTGTTTTATTGAGTGATAAATAATCAAAATAAACAAAATTAGACTAATCTTAAATTAGCTCCTATTGCTTTCAGATAGCCAGTTTCAGTGTAATCTGACTGATTATTTATTATATTATCTATGCGAAATTTTTTATCCAATATCAATATCCAAAATCCAATATAATATCAAATGCATGCCAAAAGATGATTCTGGCTGTGAATTTTCTGCGATATGATGGTTCTACTTTTGATTATTATGGATATAATAAAATATATGCCAAAAAATGATTCTGGTTGTGAACTTTCTACGATATGATGGTTATACTTATTGATTATTATGGATATGAAATTTATACCTAAAGATGATTCTGACTTACAAAATTATGGGTTTCGGTGTATGGTAAATGAGTGTATGCCAAATTAATAACCTACTTATTACGTAGAGAATTACAAGATAAGTCGTTTCCAAGTTTCAATAGTTATCGCAATGGCGTTTGATGTTTATCGTTGCTTCGACCTGGGACCTATCATGGGACCTTGATTAATTTCTAACTGGCTAACTCATAAATTGAAAACCTTTTGTTAAGTTCATCTTCTATCCCGTAGCCTTTTCTATTCAATGTTTTATCAATTCTCCATTTTCATCACACATCTATTGTTACACTCTTATAGGCAATACAATCATACGATCAAGTGCCACGTTTCCGGCATTATAAATACTTTTGTTATTGGCAATTGCCTTCCGCGGCAACACTATGGAATTACCGAGCAATGTCGCCTTCAACTTGAATAGCAATTAATGTAGAAAAACGTTATAGTTTCCTTTCAATATTGGTTTTTCTGTCGTCTTAGACATGGGTTGTATATGTAGGCTTTAATAAGATCAATGAAGTATCAGTTTACTGTAAAATTGCTAACTTATTGACCTTACAATATTGTTTCTAAAAACGTCCATCGCCTCCGAATAAACGTGGTTTATTTAATCCGTAATACCTACTGATGAAGGCTGTATTTCTATAAGTGAATATCATAGGTCATAATCCTATTTCTGGCATGAAAGGCGTTGATTTTTGCACTTTGGTTGTATCTAAAATGTACTACCTTCGCCACCTACGTTCAGAAAACAATATATTCCATTCATCTCTTGATAATGTAATGTAAATACTTCCTTGCTAGTTATCTCTATTCAATTTGTATGGTCATTATTATAGTTATACAGATAGGAACGCCGGAAAATCGAACAGTTCCTTTTCGAGAGATTTATCATCTTATATTGACATCTTACGACCTTTCTGATCACGCACTGAACTTTATTTTATAACAATATCAGCTTCAGACGTGATGTCAGATGAGATCTACGTCATAATGAGTCAGTCCATCATAGATTCTATAAATACGCCCACTTAACACCATATTCATCTTCTAATCTAGAAAAATATCTGTCATGTCTTCTGGATTTAGATATGAATTTGTATCATTTGAGGTGATGTGAATTTATGGTGATTTATGTAACGATTACGAGTTGAAATATTATATGGATATTAAATTACTGTGTATCGTTGATTTAAACGAGATTTAGACACACCTACTACCAATTTGTTTGCTCATACGTTGTTTAGAAATTCGAAACCAATTATATCTGTCAATTAAAATAATTCAAGCTTCAAGTAATGTGATACGATGACCTCACTTTGTTTGGACTTAACCAATTCGTTGATTTCTTACAATTCAATTTTATTTTAAAGATAGTTGCATCGACTATCTAATTTGTCGCTATGAGCAATATCTCTGCACTTTTTCATGAAGATTGCAAATCTAGATATTACCACAGACGGCTGATGACAAAAACTAGCCATTATATTATTGTTAGTCAGTAAAAGTGGATCGAATGGAGTGCTCTAGAGAAACCTTGGTGCTCTCGTGTTTTTATATAATATTACCCGTTGCTTTAGCGTTATTATCGACTATCACGCATACGGAACTGTTATTGGGCTATTCGTGATGTTTGACAAAGATATTATATGGAAAATAATATTTCTCTCGTGTGTGAGAGTCGTTTTCTAAATATGTTCTAAGTGTAGTTTAGAAGTGTTTGCACCTCTCTTATAGTAATTCAATTCATTCAACTGGATAGCAGACGTTTGATGACAATTTACTTTCTTATAATATTTTTTCTTGCGTCAAAATGTTGAATCACGAAGATCAGCAAATTCATTCTAAGTGGCGCCGTCTAGCATCAATAAATCCTATGTACTACGGTTTTGTGGAAAATCTGCGTTTTGGATGATTGACTGCTGGCGTTTTGAGGTTCGTTCAGCCTCAAAGTGGCGAAGTCAATGTCAAAGTAGAACGCAGTCAACTAAATGTAGCGGAGCCTTCTAATGTGAATGATTAACTTAAATATCGTACCGAGTGGTCGAAGACTATCTATTTATCTTTCTTAAGGGGAAGTATATAATCGTCGATTGATAAATATGATTCAATGAAATTACTATGCGTTAGAACAGTTCACACAACACACATATTCCACCGCACCGCCTCAAGTTCCCAATAGCTGAGACTGTTCTAATCTCTGCCCAGATTCCAACTGCGGCTACATACCGAACTAGCGAGCTAGACCAGACCACTGCATTCCTTGCCGATGACGCTGTATTTACTAACTCTATTGATTGTAGGTACATTCAATTGATTCAAACATCCATCCATTCACGAGATTATTGATTAGTTTACATTTACTTGCGTGACGTCGCTACGTGCTAGTACGCATTTTGAATTAATTGGGTCAAGTCAACGCGTTTAAGGGTTTGGTATGTGTTACGTTTCTATATGTCAGCGGGGCGAATACAAATCGTTGTGTAATTTGTGTAGTCGATAAATATGGGGTCGATAACCTGCCTTCAATTTGGGACGGAAGAAATGGGTTAGAGTTGTCTGAAAAATGTGTTGAATTTTTTTTTCACTCGTCATACTTCTCATATGTTTTGCAATTTTTATTTTGAACTAGTTTGGTAATATGACCAAAAATAAACACTAGAAATTAGTAGCAAACTCAAATATGCTATTAAATAGTATATTATGACGAGTTTTAACAAAGCACCTACCTACTGTAATTTATAATTTTCATGCGTTTTGATCTAGTGCAGTAGTTGCCTAAGTCAACGTGTGAATCAAGTTGCCATTCTTCAGTTTAATTACCATACATAATAAAAGTACCTATTAAACAAAAGAAACAAATCTAAACTTGACTGCCATTCGCGGATACATGTAACTTCATTTAAGTTAAAGAACTTCATTTAGTGAGCAGTTTAAATCGTGTTTTACTAGTTTACCCCACTTTTATTGAACTTTGCAACTCGGGTCCTAGGATAGGAAATAGCTAACTGTCGTTAAATAAAACTTTCCAGGAAAAGGATTTATTTTCTATTGGATTTCTTTACAAGAACGGGGTAGTTGATTTTAGTACGACATTATTTTGTTACATAATGTAACGAATGTTGTAAATCCTTTATGTAAGTTACATAAAGAAGTCGCATTTTCCAACATATCATTAATTAAAGAACAACTTCTTAAATAGTAAAAAGTCTTTATTCTCAGATTATCATTTAGACGTAATTATAATTTGAAACAACGTGAATCGATGTCTGTTTATTTCAATTATTTGAAATAAGGTTTGTTAACATGTTATGCTACTTATGATACTGTCTGTACCACTTTACATTATAGCAGTAAAGAATCTACATAAGACATTATTAGTATTATTTATGACATTATATAGTAATCTTTATTGGAGTTATTTGTAACAATTTATACAATGGTGACAAAAAAGACATTCAGGAAATTTCCAATCATGTCAGATCTGCACAAAACTTCTATATGCTTCATTCCCATGGACTTACTCAAAAATGAAAGATAGATACAATGATGGCTCTCCAAATACGATAATTCAGTTACTACTCTCTTAGAAGGAAACGCTTAAAGTTTCCCCAAGGGTAAATTTACTTAGCTTTATTAACTTTTCCTTTATCGGTAGTAAGAAGAATAATGTATCACTGGGTTCAATTCCCACGCAAAAGCTTGTTAACTGAAGGAAACAGGCACTTAGTTCAATGATTTTAGCTAGTGCTGTGTCTCTATTAGCAGTGATTAGCTTCTTAATAGAAAACAGATCTTCTGAAAAGTGAACTTGCCCATTATTTAACTGTAAGGTGTAAATATATGCCGACTTGATTGGCAGTTCAATTCCCGCGCGTTACAAAAATTTGTGCGAACTGCAGAACTTTGGCCAGTGTCTGGTGTTGATATTCCATGTTAGTAAAATGCATTGACGATAAAGAAGAAATTCTTAGTGTAGGGCGACATATTTAAAAGAAAGAAAGAATATGATCTACTGGTCCTGTAAACATGTGTTTTTATCTTTATTCCCCAGTCTTCCTCCCTCCTTTCAGATGAAAAGCATGTAATAATACAGCTACCGTCTGTTGTCGATAGATACCATGTCGTGTCGATTGATGTCTGAATTCTAAATGGCCTCCGTTGCTATCGTTTAGTCTAGACTACGCATGTGTTTTGAAGTAAAAGTAAATTTGTCTGTTGCCCTCAATTACAAATTCAATACTAATCATTTATTTATCTAGATACTATTGGTTACTACCTAAAAGCTATAACTGTCCCACTGCAAAGTGAAAATACCTCTTCTCTTATAAAGAAGGATTGAACATTGATCACCACTCAAGCTTACTGTGAGTTGGCGGTACGAATTACATAAATATTAAACAATTTTACTCGATATTCGGCTCGATACCTTCCTATAGTTAAAACAATAATATAATCTTAAGAGCACTTAGGTATATCCGTGCGGAAATCAAGAACCTTGACCATAAACAAGCCGAGTGCTTTATCTAGGTCAGTAATTAATAGAACCGACAACACGGGCTTTAAATGGCTAATTTAAACTATACATTGCTAAGGAATGCACATTCACAGGTTAAGTAATACTTCTTAAAATCGCCAAGACTTCTAATCTTTCTAGGCCCTAAGGTATGTCCGAATTAATAAAAAACATATGTACGTATTGTAATCAAAATATTTTTTCTTATCCCCATTAACCTATTATAGGCATCTATTAAACGTAATAGGTAGGTACTCTAGATGAGCGGTTTTTAAATTTGATTGTTATGACGTAGATACTGCAAGAAAAAGCCCTAACTGTAATGGTTAAATTGTTGATGAGAGCAGTTGCTAAGTTGGGAAGGAAAATCAACAGCTGTCTGATTGCTTCAAATAGTATGAGCAACTAAAAACAATTGTACCGTATTCATATGTTCAACTATAATCAAGTTTAAGTTGAGCAACTTTCTCTGCCATGCAGAGGTCCAATAAGCGCTTAGAGTCGCAGACCATACTTAACGGGCTATAAATGTGGTCTTTAGAATGGACTGCATCCAATTGTCTTCACTAACACTCGGAGAAAGGGTCTATTAGGTGGCCACAATCGTGTATTAGTAGCAGAATACAATTCTCTGTTGTATGTCAATTGGAAGTTGTCGATTTAGTGTCACGTTTGTAAGAAAGAGGGTTCTGTCTACCGAGATATTGTAGTGGTCAATCGATGTCATGTTAATTATAAAAAATATACTGCTTCTGGTTCGTATTTCCGTAGTTATTGGTCAAGTCTGGACTAATAATTCAGACGAAATATCTTGTAATTTATTGATTGGCTAACAATAGGGAGATAATATGATTGAATCATTATGAAGTCTACAAGTACTTTATGCTAATACTGGCTGAGTCCCGCGCTGTCATCCGCTACATTTTTTTGGGATAAAAAGCCTATGTGTTAATCTAGGGTGTCAGCTACCTCCATATGAAATTTCATTAAAATCCATTTAATGCTTTTACGTGAAAAACAAACATCCATCCATACTTACAAACTATCGCGTTTATAATATTAGTAGGGATATGGAGAATTTCTTTATTTATATGACAAATTCGATATTGTAGCTAGGATTTTATTTAGGGTATTACCTAAGTTGCATAAGTGACCATGACATTGAAAACTACATTTAACCTATGTCCTACCTACTTCAATAAAATATTCTACATAAACATACGTTTACGACTATTTATAAGATTCTGAAGGCAATACAATTGTGTTTTATAAACTGTCATAAAATCTATTATAGTACCGATAAAGAAGTAATGGTCTCTAGTACAGTTTTGGAGATATCTCCATGATATATGTCTTATGATGTTGCTAATGCGATATAAAGCAGAAGCTTTTCATACGATATGCTATTTTAAATAATAGTTATCTTACTTCCAGCTACATAAATGGTTTAGCAATACATATGAATTTGGACTGGTTTTTTATTAAAAAGTAGAAGTGCAATCCTTGCTTGGTGCCATTGCGGAAAATAAACTTTTGGTTAATTCTCTTGGAGGTGTAATGTGTTAAATACCTATTGAGAAAATTATACCTGATACCTGCTACCTACATATTCAACAATCAGAAAAAGAATCGTAGTAAATACTCGTGTAAACGTGTTGTTACACGCGTATTGATCTTTGTTCTATTCTTCTGGGGAATGCCCTGCCACAGAACAATTATCAGTTGATATTTATTATCATAACTGATAAATTACAAGTACTTAAGGATTGTATTACTTATGTAAATGGAACTTTATCCCAGTGAAATTAATCAGGGATTTGGTAATTAAATTATGTTGGGAAACTTCTCTTGATTGAGATAAGGGCTAACTTGAAACTCGCACAAAGTAAACGAGATTCCTTAATGTTTGCCAGCCCGTACCGGATTCTCGAGTTTGCCAAACTTTATTAAGTTTATTTAGTTCAATATTGAAATAAAAATGTTCAGGATAAGTCAATTTTCTCAAACTTGAGGTATGAATATCTAAAGTAACTATGATACTACACATGGTGGTTTTATGGTCTTTATAGAAACATTTACGAATATCGGAATTACAAACTAATGCCCTACATAAAAGTCTTCAAGGGTTATACTGTAGGAACTAGTAACTAACTTAAATTTTAATAGTCAAATGCGGCACTATTATCTTGCACTTGTAACAATTTATATATCAATAATTATACATACATGACATACGAATATATGTATGCACAGGTACAGGCACATATCGGACACATCACACATAGTATAAATATCACCTAATGTACATACATACATACATACATAAAGTCACGCCTGTTTCCCTGAGGGGTAGGCAGAGACCACCTAATGTATTATCCTAGTTATCTCATTTCTAAGTAAATACTAAATAAGTAAGAGCTAATTGTAGTCCGCGGTAAAATATTGCCCAAAATGTTTCAGATTGGTAATTCTTTACTCATATTGGATTACAGTCATCTAATATGGCGCCGGGATTATGTTCTAGATTCCCTAAGGGGCAATTATTTACTTGGCCAGAATATAATGTTATATTAGATGTATGTCTAGATTTTGGCATCTCATAAGCTTCGAAGCCTAAAGTGGCTATTATTAAAAACGAACAAAACTAATGTTGTTTTTAAAACTTCAATTTTACGCTGTAATTTGACTTAATGGAATTGAAAGTTGTACCTAAATGTTTCAACTGAAGACGATTGAACGATATTAAGACCGTTATGTCTTAGCTCTAGACTTTTTAATAAAACAAGACGTTGCCAAATGATTGACTGAGCAAAAAACTCGTTGGATAAAAACTTCTTACTCTGAAATGAATGAAAGCCTTTTAAATATAAATACGTATTTGGCAATCGCTGTAGGAGTTGCTTTTTTTTAGAATAGAATAGATTCATTTATTTTCTCAGAATGTAGGTATTTACAATAGAGTTACAAGAATATTAAAGAATCCTTATACATTATTGTTTGAATATATTGAGAAAATATATTTAAGCCCTAATTTCTGTTTTTATACTTTAGTGTCTTTAAAATGCGCAGATATCCATACTTCCATACTAATATTATAAATGTGAAAGTAACTGTCTGTCTGTTACGCCTTCACGATTAAACCGCTGGACTGATTTTGATAAAATTGGCATGTAAAAAGTTTAAGACCCGAGAAAGGACACAGGCTACTTAACACGGGCAAAGCCGCGGGCTTGAAAAGCTAGTCATTTATACTCAAAATGATTAAAAAATATCTATAACTTTCAATTTCCTTCCCAGCGTCTCAAGAAGCACTAGACCGAGCGAGACTAGCCCGCGAGAGGCGCGAGGCCGAACAGAGGAAGCGTCTGGACGAATTACGCGCACACGCCGCCGCGGCGCAAGCGCAACGCGAGAAGAGAGACGAAGACAGGCGCCGGAGACAGGCAGAGCAACGCGCTAAGGACGACGAAAGGCGTGTACAGGTAAGGTTTTGAGAGTTATCTATATTATTTACGTATTATTTAGTCCGGTTGTACCTACTCATGTAATTTTATCGAGAATGCCCGGTTTTGAATTCAAACGGAACTTTATTTGAGCTGATTACGCGTAGCGATAGTATATAATCAAGGTTTTAAGAATTGAAGTTTGATCACTATAGGTATAGATTAGGTACTTGGATATATTGTCATCTAGACCTACAGTGCAGTGGCATGCAAGTACGATGATAAAAGTGTTTTACTCGATGCTAAAGTTTTGGGTTGTTTGACAATACCTAAGAAACGGGGCCCTATGTCACTCCAAGCTTTTTTAGGACTAAATTAAAGAAACGATGTCTAAAAATAAATCCTTTGTAATTCATTAAAGGCCCGAAGAGCGAAGAATCCAATTACTCGGGCTTATATAAGGTTTTTTCATCACAAAAGCCGAGCCACAATTTCTTTAACTACGTAGGAAAAGAAACGTTTCTATTTTCAGCTAAACAATGAATGTAAGAACATGAAAAAAGCTTCTAATACACTATTGAAATAATTTAGTCATATGTTAGGATCGTAGCTAATGGAAATCCGTGGTCTCTGCCTCCCCCTCTGGGAAATAGGCGTGACTATGTATGACTTCCTCGGTCTAGTGGTTGCTAATCGCGACTGCTGAGCATAAGATCCTTGGTTCGAATCCCGGGCCAGGCAGTGTTATTTTTCCATTACGTAATTCTCAGAAGCAACACGGAGTCTGGTTTTATGCCCGGTTGATATGGAAAAAGGCTCGCCCCCTTTTGCACTGGTGCCAATAGCAACTGGCGAAATGTGGGCGTACTATATGTGCACCCCTGTCTACTGCTTCGGGGTATAGAGAGGTTATGTTACGTTTTTACATACATACCATACATAAAGTCACGCCTATTTTCCAGAGGGGTAGGCAGAGACCACGGATTCCCATTTATTTGCTTCGATCTTGACAAACTACATGTTTTTATTCAAATTCAAATTTATTTATTTGAAGCTACGAGTATAATAGAGTACCCACTTATATTAATTCAACAAGTTAGAGTTACGATTTCACGTCGCACGTCCGTCACCCAAAAAAGAAAAACAAAACTCTTGAAGCGAATATTTACAAAAACATGTATTTACAATTTTTACAAATCACGTAGGTACGTACAGCAACCGGTAATTGAACCCAAGCTCTTACACTTTCACTGCGAACAAAATAATGGTTACGGTAACATACGACGGTGAAAATTAGAAATTAGCTTAGAAAACAAAGTTTAAGATGTCGATTTGATGTTTTTGTTTGTTGTACATACATACATAACTTACTTTATTATGTTGATGGCTTTAATCATGGTGCGGAAACTAAAAACTTGTACAAGTTTAGAGAGAGAACAAAGGCTCTGTTGGGCCAGGAATACCTTTCATATGACCAGAGGTGGGACACAACACAACTGGCGAAATGTGGGTGTATTTTACAGACACCCCTGCCTACCCCTTCGGGGAATACAGGCGTGATGTTATGTTATGTTTGACCAGAAACACTATACCGAGTCTGTTTTAATTTTGGGGTTCGGTAATCACGTATTTTACAAGCATATATTTCTACTAGAGCGTCTTGAACGAAAAAATCTTGTTAAGTCGAAACAGCACGACATTACTTTTATGCTAAAGAGAGTAATTGTGTAGAATTAATATCGAAACATTGTTACTGTCTGAATTGAAGTCTTATAATAATAATAATAATAATAATCTTTATTTCTCACTACAAAAACAATTACATTACTAAAATTTCACTAAGAAAGTACAGTATTGGTCTTCGATCGATTTTATGTTATACATTATGACGGCGTAGTGAGCATTGGTTGTCATAAGACTAAGTCGCTCTATCCACTCGTACTAGTCAAAGACTGTATCACGGGCGGATAGTCTTCCTCGCCCTTAGATCAACTAATTCTCACAAAACCTCAGATAGAGAACTGATCAAATTGTCTCATCTTGCAAACTCTAGTGATTTATCTAATAGTAAACAAAATATGTTAGTATGTCAGTGTAGTTCGCTTGTCTAATAGGGTGGTGTGTGTAATAGTGTGGTGGTTTGAACATGTGTGGTGGTTTGTTATGTGTATTTATGTCGTTTATGTGTTTTTAAGTATTGTTTGGTTTATATGTGCCTTACTTATTTAAATCAGATGTCAGGAGATTTTCAGTAGTATTGTAGTCCAACAGTTTCAGGAATTCATTTGTAGTTTTCTTGCAGGTTTGTGAATTGAGCTGTTTTAATTTTACATTTTTACTTACGGTGTTATATATGCTAGGACCGAGATAGTTAAAGAATTTTTGCGCAAAGGAAGTCTTTTGTTTCGGTATCTTATATACAATGTCTGTTCTTCGTCTTGTTTCAAAGTGTGGTTTAAGTCTATGCTGTGCAACTATGATTAATTTAATAAATAATTTTCGTACCGTTAGGACATCTAATTCTGAATATAGTTCAGCTGTCGGATATGTAAATTTTTTACGACTCATAACTTTGAGGATCATACGTTGGGCTCTTTCGACTTGTAGCATAGTGGTTTTTGAAGTGCCTCCCCAGACATTTAGTCCGTAGGCTAGTGTAGATTGGCAAAGGGCAAGGTAGACATTGCGTAGTAGTTTTATGTCACATGTGTTTCTAATCGTCTTAAAAACATACATTAATTTTCTTGCTTTTTTACTTAGGTTGATGATATGTTCTTTCCAGTTCAGGTTTTGGTCCACTGTCACTCCGAGATACTTAATATATTCTGTTCTGGAGATTGGTTTACACTGGCAGTTATTTGTGTTAATACAATTATGTGCTTGTATTATGATTGAATTAGGGGGAGGTAGTGTTTTAGCGTTTATAGTGAATGTAATAAGTTTCGTTTTGTCAAGGTTAAGTGTCAACAGATGATTATCCAACCATGTGGTTACCAAAGCAAAACCCTTACTTGCCGCTTCTGTCACAGCCTTCCAAGTATTTGAGTTAAACAATAAAACCGTGTCATCAGCAAATGTTACTACTTGGCCGTTGCGTAACTGCATGTTACAAAGGTCATTGATATAGATTATGAACAGCGTAGGCCCCAACACGCTGCCTTGTGGCACGCCAAAAGCAATGTTTTCTTCTTGGCTTAAACTGTCATTAATTTTTACCACTTGTTTTCGATTGGATAAGTAGCTGCGGAAGAGTTGCAATGGTTTTCCACGAATGCCTAGTCTCTCAAGTTTCTGTAGAAGGATGGGAACAGAGACGGTGTCGAAAGCCTTTGCAAGGTCAAGGAAAATGCCCAGAGTTTTCTGTCCTTTATCTAGATTCTCAACTATATATGATGTTAATTTATGTAATGCATCAGTAGTAGATATTTTTTCTCTAAATCCAAATTGATTTTTTGAGAGTAATTTGTGAGACTCTAGGTATTTTTTCAGCCTCGCATTTATCAACCTCTCCAGCACCTTTGAGAAACTTGGAAGGAGGGAGATGGGTCTATAGTTCGACACCAGTTCTCTGCTCCCTGACTTGTAGATAGGAACAGTGGTTGCCTTTTTAAATGCATCTGGAAAGATTCCTTTGGAGAAACAAGTATTAAATATATAAGACAAGGGCATAGCCAGGGTATCTACTGCTTTTTTAATAAAGATCGTAGAGATTCCATCCCATCCGGAAGAACTTTTAGATTTTAAACTAATTACAGTTGTTTTAATTTCTATTTCATCAGTTGGAAGAAGCATGAATGAGTTTAAGGGTCCCGTATTTGACTTTAGCGCACACTGTTTGCAAAGGTCTAACTCATTAGTGCCGGTCCTCGACAAAATTGTATTAGCTAGATTATTACCCACGTTAGCGAAATACCTATTTATATCATCCAATGAACTTTGAGTGGTTGAATTGGTGGATAATAGCTCCGATGGTATTTTTTGTTGGGTCTTCAAATTACACATTTGTTTAACTAATTGCCATTGACTTTTTATGTTACATTCCGCCTGTGCAAATTCTGATTTGAAGTAATTAATCCTCAGGTTTTTTAATAGATTATTACAGGTATTGCGATAGCGTTTGTATGTTATGTTGAGAATTGAGTTTTCGGGGTCTTTTTTAATTTTTTGGTGGAGTTTGTCTCGGTTCCTCATACATCTGCATAGCCCAGGTGTAATCCAGGGTTTAATAGTTATTTTTCGCCTCGGTATCTTACGAGTCACCGTGTGTTTTGATAAGATTTCTTTTATGGTATTCAAGAACACAGTTGTCATTAAATTTGGATCATCCATTTGCAACCTTGCTTTCCAATCAATATTCTGTAGGTCTCTTATAGCCGCATCATGATCGGTTTTGGCGTAATAGAGGTTCTTTTTGGGTCTATCGAAAGTCTTAAAGGGTATAGAAACCATAATACTATAGTGATCCGTTAAAGTTGAGTGACATACTAGGGTCAGAGTATTGAGTTTAGTTTTAATAAAGCAGTGATCAAGGCAGTTTGCCTTTCTCGTGGGCAGGGTATGCGTGGTAAGCAGTCCGTGAAACGCAAGTAGATCCATGTATTCGGAAACCTTTGTGCTAGGACTTTCCAGCTTAATATTTATGTTCATATCGCCTATCACAAGAATGTTTTTATAATGCTTTAGACTTGTTAAAATTTTGTCTAACGACTCTAGAAAGGGATCTAGTTTGGTAAAGGCCGGAGGTCTGTATATGGATACAATTGCTAGCTCATTACCGATTGTTGTCACTAGACAATTCATCTCTCGACAATAACTTGGTTCAAAGACATTTACGTGTATATTTTCTTTTAAATATAGGACGATACCATCATTTTGGTTTAAGTGTGTTTTAGTGTGGAAGAATCTATAGTTCTCCATTTCAGGGATAGTCATGTTTTCGGTTAGCCATGCCTCAGTAAGAATTATAAGATCATAGTTAATGTCTAGTCGTTTAAGAAGAACAATCAGTTCTTCGTAGTTACTATTTAAACTTCTTATATTTTGGTTTAAAATTGAGAAACTATTTGGACCCGTGTTAAATGCAGCCTTGCAGTGCTCCGGCATGTCTATAGCTATCGCATCTCCAACATTGACGAATTCGTCAATGTCATTTGAAATAACTTGTATATCAACCATATTATGCTTTATTAAATTCTTCTTTTGTTTAAGTAATGAGTTTCGCACTGCAGTTTTAAACTCTTTTCTACCATTAATCTCGATTTGAAATATTGTAGTCCATTCCTTGTTATAAGAGTCAAGCTTTCGATTGGTTTGTTTATCAATCATTTGAATGACTTGCAGAAGCTCATACTTACTATGAACTCTTAAAGCAGGACAGTTAACGATGTACAAGCAAGACGCCGCATTACGCTGCACGTAGCGGCATCTCGCTTCCACATCGTAAACAGTTCTGCTTTAAGAATCCGTGGTAAGGAGGCTGTTGTCCAAAAGGGGCGTCAATAAAATAGGTTTTTATACACAAGTTACTATTTGCAACATATGGCTAATATGACAGGCAGCGAGCTTATCAGGTTACGCTTGCTCCCAACATCTCAAATGCTAAAAGCTTAAGTGCCATACTTAGAAAACTGAATGGAATTTGCTTTGCTTGTAATTTCAGTCGACGAATTTACTATGCATTATAAATTAAATTAATAATTTAAGGAAAATAAAATGTGTAAGGTAAATATATAGATAATATTACATACTATTTACATAATATGGTTTTCGGATATACTATTCGCGTCTACATTAAACACTGTTCATTTTGCGGATGAGTTCATACACGTTTACAGCATGTTTGAATTAATTGTTTTGTATGTTTACCGTCTTATTACATTCGCAGGAAATAGAGCTCCTGTGTGGTAATTTTTAATCTAGTAATCAGTACCAACGCTATCCATAGAGGTCAAGATCGCATGATCAGTTGGATCCCACTCGAGTTGATAGGTCGCATAGCATCCCAGTTTCAATGACGCGGCGCAATCACCAGGAACGATCTGATTAAGAGTCCTTGCCATACGAATTAGGCCATTGAATGCTGTAATTGTGTCGGTAGTTCACGTTTTACATAAGAATATTGGCTAGTTACTTGATTAAAACGTGTAAACGAATCGTGGCCTTAAAAATTACAACTGTTAAGCACGGCTCCTGCAGTTTCCTGATTAGTGTAAAATCTACATTCTGCACCAAAACATCGATCACCACATATTAAATATTTGGTAGGTCAACAAATCTCAAACCCACTTTTTTATGATCCAAATTTAATCAAAATCGAGATAGAGTTCCTTACCCCTCATACTTTTTCATTTCACTCTGTAATATTTGAATGAAACTCTTTTGTCCACTTTCATAACAGCTTCGCTATATTCTGTTTAGTTTGGTTGAGCCAGCAGTCAAGTGCAGCATCTGGTATTGATGTTGTAGATGTTAGTTCCACTTTTGCTCAAGGTTATTAAGTGACCTTGTGATAAAAGTTCTAGCTTTCTTCATATATCCTTTGGGACTGTTTAACTTGGCTCAACAACTTTGATAACCAACGTCACCGCACTTGCTGATAACTTAAACAAAACTGAAGTTACACAAAGTCTAACAGGAACCAAAAGTGATTTGCAATAACCAAAACTTATTCCTTAGATCTGGGATAATTGCTGCCTTTTTATGTCTATCCTGCTTCTAGAAGATAGTTGAACGATACACAATTATAGTCTTCCTAGTTATTCAAGATATTTAATAAGGAAACCAGCTCTTCATCGCTGTACGAGCCAATCAGCCAGCATAGTAGGCAATGACCTGATCTATATGGGTCCTCAAATTATATTATATTCGTAGTTTGCGATAAATCGCCTTTTTTCACAATGTGTCCGTAATATTTGTAAGAATAAAGATGAAATATATGGCTGGTATAATGCCAAAATAAATTTCAGCATCTTTCTCAGATAACCTTCGTTTGAGTAAATATTTCTTTCGTTTACCAAAATTGTGTACTCAAGCTCGTGTGATAAAGTATGTCTCAAATATTCTCGGGACATTACTCTTTCTTTGTGTAGTTTGTTTCTTTTCCCCACTACTATCTATTACCCAGTAGTATATCCCACTACTATAGTAATGTGTATATATTTTCTTTTACACCTTTAGACCACTAAACTTACAACCAGTTAATTAGACGTGATTTAATATGTACCTTAAATAATAATTAGTTGTTTGAGTATCTTAAATAAATACTTTGATATTATATAATGAATACTTGATGTGTTTTTTTTGTATATTACGCATACTAATTGTTAAAAAATGTAGGTATCCAAATGTAATACCTATAACTATATACACCATAAATCCATCCATTAAATTACTTTGTGACATCTATGACAGTAGGATCTAATTTTCAGCTTATTTTATCTTCACTGATCACTCTTTAGCTAAGCTGTACGTGTGGGGACAGGGCTGAGTGGGCTGACCACATTAGTTCAACGGGGTCAGACCGTCGAAGCCCTAGCCGTTGGGCTATTTTAGTTTTAATAGTTTGGTAGTGACGTAACAGATAGAACAAGTGGTGAGAGCATTGCTATTTAAACTCTATCTAGTTTGACCTGGATGTAGGAACTGCGAGTCCTATTTAACTTACTGTCTTGCATAATGTGTTAGACTTTATCAAAGTTCATTGGACCTTTAAAGCGATAGAAAGATAAGAGTGGTGCCAAATGTGCTTCAATGTAAGATGATAAATTGGTATAAACTGGCGTGGTTCTCTAAAATATATTTTGTTTATGTTATGAATACATACATTATATGATACACTATCATTTTCATGTCGACAATATCGGAGAATTGCCCTTGCGGTTGAAAGTCTTAATATTGTTGTATTTTAGGGATTACAGATACCAGTATCGTACACATTTTTGGCTAAATTAGACGTCTTGAGCCAAGTTAGCTACCATTTGTAGCCACAATTATAATATATATGTTCTTTTTACTTAAGCATCAATAAGGTTATTCATAGTAAAGTATTAAACCAGTTGAATAAGGGTCCGTCTCCGAGAAACTTATGTAACCTCCCAAAACTTCAGTAATTGGATGGTCATTTATTTCCAAGATACGCCAAAATTACGTACCCTCGAACTCTCGGACATTGTAAGAGTTTCTCACAACGCGTATAAGGAGGCTGCTCCAAAGCTTTCTCAAGTGAAAATAAATTCTCCCAGATTATCAATCTTAAACCGAATATGGATATTCACACAATCTTTCTCCGCACATATTAACACGGGTTTCGCAATATTGATTGCGGTTTGTCCACTCTGTAATTAATAAGGCTTTTTATGCACTTGGCAGGCGCACTGCAGTTAAACCGCTGGACGTTATTGCTTGCGATTATCTAAGTTGGCTTTGCCTAGCTCGTTTTCTGTAACTAGTTACTGTTCAAATACGTTTGCTAAGCGTTGTGGTTATGGCCATATTGCCTGCTGACCAATAATTGTATTGCTGTGTGATTGGTCAGTGGTGGAAACCGGTTAGTTATAGTGCTTTATGCATTTCTGAATGGAGTTTTATTATTGAAAAGCATATATATGAGTTTTACCAACACACTAATTTGCTTATTATCAATTAGTTTAAAAACTATCATTAGATCTCTACAGGACGATTAATTTCACTAATCTGCCCAGACCATGGTATCTTTCCGTTCAGCCTAGATATAGTACTGGTTTTCAATAAGCAGACTGGCTGTACGGCTAGTTCAATAAACAAGCTGTCAGCTTATGGGATCCGCTCAACTTGGCAGCTTAATTGCAGAAGCCCGCTCACTGTGTCGAATGCCTTAGACCTTTATTACGTACGCCAATTAGCATACTTCTAACCGCTGGTGCGGCTCGATTAGCTACTTTTACCTATGAGTAGGACTTGAATGTTTTATTTTAGAACCGCTTTGAAGTCTATACAGAGTAGAAAACACTTATAATAATTCTCTATTATCGAAAATCTTTAAACAAAATTTTGCTCTGGGAATCCTATGTCACATTTCAGAGAAACAATTTTAAAAAAAAAATTAAAGCACTTCAATCCATACTCCAGAAACTGAATATAACGTTTGTTACATTTCAACGTTTTAATTAAAATCAAAAAGAAAATCACATTCGAATTTGATGAAATGTAAATATTTACACATTTCTCACCATTCTCTTATCGTCTACTTTTTAAATTCAAATTACACTGTTATTCCAATTTACGCCAATGCAAGGACCGCATAAGTGACAGAGTAGTGACCTAAAAGAGACGGCGATAGGTTGGCACCCCGCCAATGTGTTAGTCGATGACATTGCAACGATTGCAGGGGTGGTTTGAGTGTAATGGACGAAACCGGCAAGTGAGGAAAACGATGAAAGGTCTATGCAGGGATTCAGGCTTCGTAAAATAAAATAAAGTCACTAGGAAAAGTGAAAAAAGTAAAATAGAAGTCATTAGGAAGGACCAAAGGATTCATAAATGTATTATTGCCATGAATGGAAAATATCTAAATATTCTTCGACAAAGATCTAGTAATGCTCTACTGTTTAAAAGCCATTATTCTGCTTAGAGACAGTTTAGTCCCTTATTTGGTAGGAAAATCTCATGGAATCTCCTCGTTAAAGTCAAATGGTCTGCTCAGTGATGATGAGTATTAGGATATATAAACCCTATAGAAAACTCTAGAATAATACAGTAATTGTTTATTGGAGTCATTAACAACCCATAAGTCATCAACAAGGCGTTCACAAAGAAAAACTGCATATTTCCTTAAGCTTTGTGAGATCCGAGTTGAATGGTTAACATACAGGTTTGAATACGTCATGGTTACATAACGCGTCCTTGCTTAGATGACGTCACACATTCCCACGCACGCCGGTGATTGTTTAAACATGAACGATAGAATATTGATTAATAACAAATTATGGTTTTATCGTTTGTTCATGATTGTGGAATTTTTTATAAGTACACACGCGCTCGGTCTGAGGTGATAGGTTCACGATTCGAATTCCCAAAAAAACTGTTTATTTGGGTTACCTAATAATTTGAAGGATTTTAAGGGCATTTCTGGGTCCACATGAGCAACTGTAGAACTTACTTTAGAAACAAAGAAGTTATTAGTAAGACAACAAAGTTAGTTAGTAAAGTAAGGTATGCTAGTCTCATTACGGCTAATTAAGCTTAACTCAACTCCCAACCTACCCATTCACATGCACTCCACTCCACCTTCTTCAGTACATTTCCGCACCCAGTAATTTAATTATAATTATTAGAAAATGTAATGGCTGTAGCATGGTGTTGTCTTATCAAACGGGCATATCGCTTGTTTATCGACCGTGTTATTCTGTAGATATGTATCTACTCTGGCTATACATCCGATGTATTACGATGACAGTGGCTGTACGATTTTGGTTGCTTTAATTATGTCTAGACGGTTTTGTGGTTGCAAAAGTACGGACTGCTGATTTTGGTCTTGATTTTAGTTCCAGTAATATTGAGCTGTTTAGTAGCAACCTGCGGTTAAGAAATGAGGCTGTTGGCTTCGTTAAACTTATGCAGTCTGACGATGCTTGTACAAAAAGCACTCCAGAATGTCCCAAACTGTTATCCAATTTCCGAACAATGGAATTGGTTCATTTAATTTACCACCTAAGCGTTTTCCGTACACGGAAACACTGCCAGAGGCCCGTAACGTTGACTAAATCTAAGAGTAACATATTTGTAGCATACGAACATTATTGAATATACTCCTATAGGGACAAAAATGTATGGAATTAAAAGCGCCTCTTTTAGCTTTTCAATGTCCTTTAACCCAATTTACGATTTTCCCACTACGTTAGCATATCGCGCATTGATCTCGACACATTTATCTCCGCACACAATAGTACATCAGGTGACCAGGTCAGCGTTACATAATGCTGGCCTATTGTCAATGAGGTCATGCGCTAACTCGCGGGAGTTGCGAGTACTATGCGCGCGCGCAGGTGCCGCGTCATTTGTTGTTTTTTTTTGTAGTGATTGTAGGATATTGTACTAAAGGTAATATTTTTTAAATTAAGCATGAAGATAATAATGACTACACTCCTATATGATTGCAAAACAATTTCTGCAAAATATAATACATACAATGTCATAATAGAAAATACAATCTTTAACACAGTTTATTCGACTATAATCTAGAATTCTAGATCATGCAGTAGCCTAAGTATCATTCTTACATAGCCTGTAATTTCTAGGGAGCAATTTAATCGCCATCGATTCCAATATCACTTAGGCTGTCAGTAAACAGACACGGCGATATCCAGCGCAACCTAAATAACTGCATTCTCATCGATCCATCAAAGTTCACCTTATACATCTTCTACCCTGTTACGTCTACAATTTTTCTATATGCACGTACCTACTTTATCATTTGTTTCTGAATCGTTGACCACAGTATAAAAACTTGCCCTCATAATCTCATGATTGTACTTACTCGCTCAAATATTGCGGTACCTTTGTAGGAATGTTTGAGTCAGCATCAGTAGTATCTGTGCTATTCTTGCTCACGATAATAGATATATATTTTTCGACAACCGAGTCTTTCTTTTAAGGTACTTGTCAGACTATAGGGTCCAAGGGCATTGGCACAGTTATTTTACTAACTCATGACTAGCAGGCGTGGCTTGACCTTACTTTTGTCATCCTATTCGGAAAATACAATATAATTACATAATACCAAACTCCGTTCACTATTTTCCTCTTCAATGACTCAAAATCCGTAATTTAACCCTCCCTAAACAAAGCCCATTTTCGAGCAACTCATATTATTGTCTCAAGACCCCACACATCGCTGACAGAGCACATTAAACTTGTAAACTTAAAATAAAACTCAATTTACACAAAACTACTTAAAGTCAAGCGTTCATAGGTTACAACCCAACACAAATACACCCGGCGCGCATGAAAAATTATTTAAAATTAACTCTACGCATCGTCAAGGAGTCGACAAAAATAACAGAGGGCCACTTCCTTCAGGATTTACTACTCAAATAACGGGCTCGTTGTGTACAGGCAGACAGTTTCTCTCCTAGTGGTTCACCAAAGGAGGAGAAATATTCTTTACAAATTATTCACATTAAAAATATTCTGTAGAAAATAAACAAAAAATTAATTAACATTCTGCATACTGATAGATCTGTCTCCCACGTCACGCCAGTTTGGTAATGTCAATTCCAAGTTCAGTGTCTCAATGCTGTGATTGTTATGTAAATTATCTTACGATCTTTTTTGTTGCTGCAAATACGAAATAAAGACAATTCGGGTGACATTAAGTTTTAGACGTGACAGTTTATAATGGAGCTCACGGGAATTATTTTTTGGGTAAGTCTTGAATAAGTTTTTTGAATCTTAAAACTTATACTTGGATATAAATTACGTAGCAAATTGCAATTTTCATAATGCAACTGTTCATTAATTCCTATAACCTCTCAAAAAGCCTAGGTTCTTCCATTCTCATGTACTATTTGAGTGGGTTAAAATGATTAAATAAGCGAATATAAAATTTCCGTCACTGCCTATGAGTGTAAAATATGTCACGCATATGTTAAGAGATTATTAGGCATACGTATGTTTAGAAAAGTGATGCATATAATGTAGAGCTAGAAACTATCGGTAGGAAAGTATGGGATTAAGGAATGATAAAACGTTAATCATTAAGAACGAAGCACTAGGTTATAGTGTTAATCTGAAGCTGATTGAAATAAAATATACAATTTGAATTTTGCACTTCGTCAGGTGACAAGCGACCGCTCATCGGCCGCCATCCGCCCAGCTTTAAAGTGGCACGTCTGAGCCGCTAAGCCGGCTTTCCGATTGACTACGTCGATACAATGACGATATAAAATACCGCAGAAGCTGTAGCAATGTTTCTATTGTTGGTTTATGTTTAGCGAAGTTTCACTGGACTTGTAAATTCGAAGCAGGAAGTCCGCGAATATTGTTCAGATATTGATTTTATTGACGCAATAGTACAATTTATTGGTTTAGACGTTTCTGGTTATGCTGTGACATGTTTTGAATGACTTATCCATGAACAACCAAAAATAGGTCGTAAGTCCGATGGTAATGAAATTTATGAATGCCAAATACTAGCCAATCGGTAGACTGACTTTAATCGCTAAAGTAAACTAGCTAACCGCTGGACTTTTAGTGTGGGGTCGGCCGATCAAATATCCAACCCTTAAAACGCAAAATCGATCCTTGCCCTAAACTAATATTTGCATGTTATACAGATGTTTGTGCCAAGTCTGGGTGTAGTATACTAAAAAAATATAGTTGAACTCGTGTTTTAAAAATCAAAGAACAAGTCTACCGAATAAATAGCGCAAACATTGGCTACCAACAAGCAAACACTTTCAATATTGGCATTAAATTTGCTACGTAACGTTTTCAATAAGAAAGCTAAAATGTTTGCAGATGCTAAAATAAATGTTAGTAAAACCTACTTTCATTGCACACAGCAGCTACAGTGCAGCCATTTCGCACGAGTAACATCTATTTGTATTGATCCAACGCGAAAGATAAGATTAATTCGGACCGAGATAAAAGAAAGTGTCTCAAGGGCACAAGAAATTCGTAGCTACGTTTTACTTTAAATGTTTGTATTTGGATGGCTTTTTATGTTTCAATTTTGTGAAATGTGTTGAAGTTTCAGAAAAGGAATGTCATCACAATAGTAAAATGAGGTGAGCCTTGCCAAAAAACGAAATTTACAATGACTGGCAAAACATTAATGATTTTCTTATTCCGGATTCTCCGCGTTCTTTAACAAAACAGAAAGTATTTAGGTATTTACCTAGTGGTACAGCGTAATTTCCAGATCGATATTAAGAAAATCAGCATAGTAGTGCAGGAGCAAATATTTCCATTCTAACCAGAACATGAGAAGTATTAGAACAAATGCATTAACTAAGCATGAATAACGAATGTGATTAATGACTAGACGATGAATAATGAGCATGCAAGGACGTACCATTCAGCCTGCTAATAAATGTACAACAAAATATGACACAGTTTCTAGATTTCCGACGAGAAATTATCTTACGGCACTGTTGCACTGGGACTTGGGGAGAGATAGTGAATTTAGTTGCTTCGTTGCCGTCGACGAAGTTGACATGAAATGCGACTGATAAAGTCAAATAAACTAACTTTATGACTTGAGTATCTGAAGAAAAAATAGAATCTTGAATAATCAAAATATCTCCTAGCATATTTCCACGTGGGAGATTTGGAAGCCAAAAATCTTTCTGATAACGATAATACGCTTTGACTTAAATTCTTAATTGTTCTCTTTAATCAATCTCTTGGTTCTTTAGAATCTGAAGCCACGCTTGAATAAAGTTTACAAAGTAAAATAATTAGCCTACATAGAGCTAGCTAGATAGAGCTAGCGTTTGGAAAACGCCAGAGACTTAAGATGCTTCCATAAAACTACGCCTTCTTGAACCTTAGTGTTCTTGACTCCAGTCTTTGCCTCTATTGAAGTCGTTCACCCTCGTGGGCGTAGCCTGGTATGCATATTACGTATCGCACAAAACGGATGAATCTTGGTATGCTGTTGAACGTGTAGGCAAACGTTGTGTTGATTTTACGCGGTTGCTTCTGATTTTAGATCGAACGTTTGCTTTCGTCATTGTTGGCTGTTTATTGGTTCGTTGTTCAATGCCTGCACGTCGCGTCGTTAATCCTTAAATATTTAATGCTGTAAATAGATTGTTTGACTATTTTAAAGTTTCGATGGGCTTTGTTTTATTAAATTGCGAATTTACAGCCGATCGATAGTTACTTAAACTTAACTTTTGCTAACTAAACGTAAATAGTAAATTATATTTTTGTAATACCTGATAATACCTCTCATTTTTTATAAAAAGGTTGCACTGAATATGATCTAGAAAGTTTCTTTGTTAACCAAACTATGTCCAAGAATAGAATATTCTATTTAGCAATTAATTCCTCTAGCGATAAATCTTTCAAAACTCATAAAAACAAAATTAAATCAACTCTAACAGTTTGATCTAAAAATATACGGTACAAGTTTTATAGAATATCTTATGCGTATGCGCCTCAGCGGAACTCTGAGCATTTTTCAATGAACATCAAATGGAAGTCTGACTTCCTGCATCTCTTCGACTGCCTTGAGTAGTTCAATCCATTCATAGAACTCACGATCTTTGATTTTAAGATGCAACAAACAAATCAGTTTATAAATAGGCACTCTTTCTTCAAATAATTCTTTATTTACTTTACCGTTTTGGTATTGTTTTTGCTTGTAACATTTACTAGTCAACTAGTTTAGTTTTAATTGAATTGGGATTCCCCAATCTTTTAAAGTCAATTTAGGCTTGTGTGTTACAAATACTAAGTGTTACGTGATAAATAGTTTCATGTTAACGACAGTGACCTTCATTCAGTAAATGCTAATTGATAAAATATTTTAGGATGTGACTGATGCTATCGGTGAGACAGTCGTAAGAAATTTCTTTTTAAAAGTACTTTTTTGGCTTCTGCATTTGAATAAAATTAATCAAATATCGAGCAATGTATCCTAGAGTAGTAGGTACGTAAACTTTTTATTACGGATATAATATATGAATTGTAGTGTGGGCGAAACGCACACTTAACCAAAAGAGCACGTCTTTTTAATGAGGTAAAGGTTGAATAATAATTTTCTGTCAACCAAATGTAAGTGCGACAAAAACACTATTGTACATTCCAGTCCCATTTGTTGCATGTTGGCTTATTATATACGAATATTTTTCGTCGCTTTGTTCCATTTCTCTCACGAACATTTCCGTCTACGACATTCAATTCAGTACATGTGAAATTCTTTAAAGATTCAGCGAATATTTTGCATTCATTACGGTCGTACGTTCGCGTCGTGCCAAGCGATCCGAACAGGCAATGATGCATACTTCCTGTTGTTCCAAATCCTAATATCATGTAGACATCGTTTAAGAAATACTTGTGCCTTATGGACGGGAGAGCCTTTGTCGTGATACACCGAATAGGGCCGAGGTCAACTCATCGTCCGCTATTAATCTTGTGCGAATAAGGAATTGTACTTGTGGTGGGAGTATTCACCCGTGTGTTAATAACGTTGTCTGAAGTCTATCTATCTTACGCCTCTCTAACTTTCATATTTTCTGCATTATCCGTCAAGAGTCGTCAATAGAAGCTTAATCATGTTTTGTAATTCCAAATCACCTATTAGTTATGTTTCAACAGTGAGCTGTTTCTATTCTTAACACGGCTTACTTCTAGTTGTAATGCAAATGGCAGTTTCTTGTGAGCTAGTAGAAGTTTTTGTTATAAAAGTAGGTAAATGGTAGTTCGTGGCGCCATTTATAATAAGATTGGTAGTATGAGGATGCTCATATAAATAAGTGGTAAGTTACCTACGATATTTACGGACGAAGTTAACGCTTTGAGAAACGTTCAATAAGCCACTTTTGGTAATTTATTTTGTCAGTAAGTAAAGAGATCTTAAACATAAACGATAACATCATCTCTTTATTTTGCCTGGTCTACCGCAGAAGATTAGCCAGTGTATTTATGATAACGTTGACAAGTCTAAGGCGTGTTTATAATCTTATATTGTTTGCCATGGCGACTTGGCGACTGTTGCTGGATCAGCGATCGCGTCCGGTCAAGTAGAACGGAGGTATCGGCTTACCAGCGGCACTTCCTTATCAAGCCCTTGGACGGTTTTTGTTGGGTGATTCACTTCTAGATTTTGTGTCGTTTGGCTTTATAGCTAGAAGTTGTTCATTTAAATTGTCCTGCTCTTCATTACTAGCTGAAGATATTTTATTTTATTATTCGATTTTTGTTATTTAATGTTTAGTTTTTTTTAAGTTTAGAATTTCAAAACAACAAAGAATATTGTTTTGTTTGAATTTTTAATCGCCTTTTATCCAAACCAAGGCCATAATTTGCTGGTGATAAAAGCGATAAGAGTTTGATGTTATTTATAAGTTCTCGAAAAAAAGACTCAACTGTGCTTTTTCTCCAGGCTCCAAATCAACCTGTTGTATACAGTTTCTTTATATAAGACTACATAAAAACATCACTTCCCTTACTTTGTTCAAAATTGTACGGTTTGTCGCATTGCGTAAGTATTATCAGACGTCTGACCTATGAGCAAATGAACCATGGTAGATTTAACTTCTTTGTCTGTAATTAATTAAACATTAGCTGAACAAATGCACTTGTACGAATAACATTAATTCGGGGTAACAATTGATATCGGAGTCGTATACTAATTAGCGTCTCATTGTATTGTCTTGTCAGTTCTAATAATAAAGTAATGACGAACATTTGTAGTGAATAGCTTCAGTACTAGGTGTGTAGTACGAAGTCTATTGAGCGTAATTACTTGACTTTACGTCTAACATCTTATGTTAAATGTGTTCTTTGAATAAAATACACTGAAATTCTGTTTTTAACTAACATTATCCTCGTTGGTCTAGTGGTTGCTAAGCGCAACTACTAAACATGACGACTGGGGTTCAAATTCCGGGTCGGACAAAGTGTTATTTGGTTTTCCATTTGGTAATTCACAGTAGCAGCACTGAGTCTGGATTTGTGCCCGGTTGATGGCAATAGGCTAATACCCTATTACATTGGGAATTCAAACTAAAAATGAACAAATAAGAATTGCTTAACATCGTTCATAAAATAACATTACAGTTTCAACAGTTTAAACCTTTCTCCCGCTACGTCAAACCCTTTTGCTTCGGTCCTTATTAACCAAAGGGCACGTCGCGTTGTGTTGATGCCCGTTTATTAAAGAAGACGCGTGGCCGCAACCCTGACGCGGCTAATCAGAGTATAGCGGCCTAAAGTGATTTATGCGGCTACATAGTTTATAGCGACAATTGTGAAGGAAGGGGATGTATTTATTAAGCTTAGTTTGTACGTAAACTTAATGCCTGTTCCGATTGAATGAAAACTGGTTAAGTTGAAGAGTCTGTAGTAGACCATCTTTCTGCCAGTTTCGATGTTATGTATAAAGAAAATACTCGAGAAAATACAAGTAGAACTTTCTGGAAAAATTTTTTTAACCTGTATGAAAATAATGGCAATCTTTTGTTTTTATAAGATAAATGCACATAAAACCTTCATATTTTGTAGTGGTGTTGGCTCGATTCGACGATATCAAATAGTGGTACTTAGCAAGACGTGGTCCCAAGCTAAAAGAGACTAATCCATGCAATATGTATGGCTTACGGCGACCTCATTTGCCTAGAATTTTGGATCAGCCGCTCCTGCAAGTCGACCCATTCCAGTATTGAAAACTACAGCATATTCATTTCAACTTTCCTAATCGAACGTTTATCTTGAGTAAAACACTGATACATTCTTATCGGCCGATTAAACAACTTTTATTAAATGCAATTTATTGGCTTTATCTCTGACACTCCCTGTCTTGAATGTCTAATTCAAGGCACTTTGATAATGTTATATGTACTTTTGGCATAATTTACGAATTTGTTTTTATACACTGTTTGATAACTTAGTATTTAGTTCAGTATCAGCAGAGCACGTTGACTCTGCGCTTGTTCTTTTTCCGGTCGCGACGGTATGCCGTCGAATTGGATTATAACTGTGAGGGAATTGAAAGTGTAGTTATCTTGTTGTGATTGGCAGTTTCCCCTGTGGTAAGGTATGTAATTTAAATGAGATATGTTTTGTTTTAGGTTGAAGAACGCAAGCGCGCGATATGGGAGGCATCAATATCGCGCCGCGAGGCGTTGCTGCAACGAGAACGCGATCGGACGGAGCGGCTGGAGCGACAGCGCGCAAACCGCTCCGCTCCCCGGCCGGCGTTCGCTTTCGGCTCATCCACACCTCGGCTACTAGAGCCGGTAGACTCGGCTGGATTCTTCTGGGCAGCGCGCAGGTTAGTTGCACGCAACCTGATCAATTTAGAACACTGTTACGTGGCTTGTTACAGATGACCGACATAATGAAGCACATAGTGTTGCAGTATGCTACATGTTGAGCTACAAACGCTACTTGACGATCTTTATAATAATTGGAATGCGTTCAAAGTATAGTTAAGATTTAGTACCAATATCCTAATGTAATCAATAAAAGCTCTAAACGTCAAAATGGTGATTTAGGACTTGAATTAATGTGGATTTTAGAACTTATAAATAGTAGGAACTTAGAACGTATAAAAGAATTAGCATCCAAAGATTTGAATAAACATTATTTTAGTTAATGATCATTGCCTATGTTGTATGCCTATAGAATATTTAATGTTAGTTTTATAATGAAGCGATAATGGTTGTTCATAAATGTCTTTATTTTAAATGGCCTTATTAAACTGATTCATTGGTTCAGCAAAACCATTGTCTTTATTGTTTTTATAACAATGATCAATAACGATTTGTGTTTACAAAACATTGGAAGGGCAGGAACGTGTTTAGGACAGGTTATAGGTACACTTCTATAGGTGTGTACTGTTGCCTTTTTGGTTTTTAGGATTTAATTAACCGTCTGAGCGCCAGTCTTGTATGGAAGACGAGCGTTTTAGTTCCCTCCACACTAGAATTTTATTTGAAGACATTAAATAATCGAACATTTATCACGATTATTGTTTGTTATCACATAACTTAAATGTTACGATTTCATATTGTCTCCTGGTCGAGTTATGGCATGAAGGGTGATGAAGCGCTGTCTTCTATACAAGACCGAGGTGCTCAAAGGGTTAAAATGCTACTGTTTTTTTTATTAGAGAAAGTAAATGATCATTTTATAGATCGCCAGTAATTTAAGCTTCCCCGAATTTGGTTCGCTTTGCTTTTTTGGGTTCTCACAGGTGTCGGGTATTACACGATCTGCGACGAAACTCCAGTAAATAACAAGATTTTTACCCATTTTTATTTAATTCTGTTTTTTTTCGTGCACTAATTGTTTTTTTTTATTTTCCCCATCAACCAGTACCAACCCCATAGATCAGATGAACTTTTTTGAATCACTGTAAGCAGTTTTTTTTATTTAAATTTTTTTGTTGTTTTTTTTCTAATTTTACTAATTTGTCATGTTGTTTTTTTACTAATTGTTTTAATTTTGACATGCCAATAGCACAGTGCTAGATGAGTATTATATATTTAGCTTGGCTGTTTAATTAGCAAAAAAAATGCGTAGATGTTAGCTAGAAATTTATTTGAAGTAGATCTTGGTATGCATGAGGAGCATGGTTAATATCATATGTTGTTAATATATATTTTTTAATATTATTCCGATAAATTTATCGGGACCGTGACTTCCTTGAAAAATACGTACCTACTGACTCAAATTAATCTTTAAACTAAAATTTGACATAATATTGTTTTTAAGAGCCTAATAAGTAATAACACAACCACCACATTTAAAATTTTCCATTAAATGACCTATTAACTACTTATCTGTTAATATTAATTAGTCAATAGTTCTGCAAATACGTGATATCTGATAAGCCTTATGTACCTAATAGCACGTTGATAGCAAACATGACTACAACATATTGTAGACGTTCAATGTCATACCTGTTTTGTTTGTGGATTAGGCAAATTGTATTCATATTATTTACAACCAAGAGGTTGTAATGACATAATGGTAGGTACCTTTACGACCATCGATGCCATGAACAGATAGCCCACGTCATTTTGTCCTCGTCAATCTAATACACCCGTATTTCCTGATCTGGTAGGAAGAAAGGTGCACCCACAGTCAGTAGAATACGGTGCTTACTCCCATGCAATGACCTATGCCAGACAATTGTCGTTTATCTGACACCATCCGGGTGGTGCCCGGCCTAAAATTTACCATCCCCTTTCCTCCCGTGGGTGTCGTAAGAGGTGATTAAGGAAAAATCCAGAAGATGGGCAGCAGCATCTTCTGTAACTTCACCACCAATACTGCGATCCCCAAGCCACTAGCCAAACGAGACCTTTGTTCAACAGTGGTTCTTTCGGCTGATGAGACACTATCAAAATTCCGAAACATTCGATATGACGCAATATCTAAGAATTTGAAAGGACAATCTTTTCAAAGGAAACTCCTAAAGAAATATAGAACTTAAATCTTACAAATGCATTATTTGGAACGTAGCCATGATATGTCGCTACTTGACCTAAGAGCCGAAGAAACTGTATACCAATCTTAATGCAAGGTCAAGAATTACGATCAAATGTCAACGCCTACTTAAGTGTAAAACTAGATTTGACAGATGAAATAACAGTATGAGATACCTATATAATGTAGGTATAATATTTGAGATCTGTCTAGTTGACTTGTTCAACAAATATTGCTTTACGAAGATAATTGTCTACGTGACTTTAATAATTGTCCACGTCTAGAACTCTTTTAGCGTAATCTTCATCCTCCTTTTCCCATTTTTTGTCTACTCCATTTTCTATTTATTCTTTACTACCTACGCTCCGCGGTGTTACCCGCTACATTTTTTCGGGATAAAAGTAGCCAATCTGTTAATCCAAGGTGTCAGCAACCTCCATTTAAAATTGAATCAAAATCTTTCTAGCCGTTTGAGCGTGAAGAGGTAACAAACATACAAACTTTGCAAATCTCCCTCGTCTTGCCATTAAATTGTCTCCGCTACTAATGCGGCATTGAAGTGACGATACAATCAGCTGTCGAATGACGTCACGTGTTAATTCCACATAACACGTTTACAGCTGATAGTGCGTTAATCAAGGATGGCTTTGATAAGAACCGCTATTGATACTCGATAGTGCAGCTCTATTCTATATGGTATCAAGGTTTCTTTGAGACTAATCGGCGGCTATGATTGGAAACGTATTATGGTTTGAGTATCCTTAGGGAAGGTTCATATCTGACGGAACATGCGTTGCGTATTATCGGTCGCGTAACGCCAGAACAGACAAATGTATAGAAACACACTTTTGTCTGTTCTGGCGTTACGCGATCGGCGTTACCAATAAAAAGATTATAGTATAATTTTAACTACATATTTTGTACCTTAAAATCATACAGATTTATAGTGAGGTGCGCTCGCGTGCAGTGGTGCATTACAATTGCAGATGATCAGCTTTAAAGTAAGCGGTCATGTGTGTCGTTTTTCTCCATACATGCCGATTTTTTCTTACATATTAATCTGTTTCCACGATAAAATTATTGACCAGCAAAATTTTGGGACTTGCAAAATTCTCTTGTGACATTGCTAACAGGTTTTCAGAAGTCTCTTAAAATAACCAAAGGCTATTTTATACATGCGAATCTCCTCAAATTCCTGCATTTTATAACCGAGGTATTACATACATCAAACTAACCCTGCCGCTTAGAATTGTCTAAGACGCTATGTATGGTGACTTAATAAAATATACTCATCGTCCCAAGCAAAACCAGCAAACACAAGCTAGCTGACAACAAAACCAACAAGAGCTGGGGTTTACTAACTTATTAATGAGCGCGAAACATAACAAAACGATAACAAACACCGGTTCTCAGTCAGTCACATTTTTATGATAATTTTATAACATACTTGAATAAATAAATATTGTTGAGAGTGGTCCTGGAGTATGAGTTGAGATGTTACTTGTGTGTTAATATGTTCGTGGAGCAGCGGTCGATTCCTTAACCAAGTAGTGTTAGCAGTTTTGACACGAAATTTATGAAGCTTCAAATTAAGAATTTAGCTTTGAGAGTAATTTACTGTGAAATTTCATACCCATTATATCTGTTTTATTCATTACTTAATAAAGCTGTTGATGTGACAGTATCTTAGATAAGCTTGTTAGGTAGTCTTTTCTTTTATACCTCCTTTTATATAATACCTTCTTATCGTGTCAATGTCTCAGCTTATTCCAACGACTCTTAACCAATACGCAGACACATCGCTGCCTTGCCAGTACAAACGTAAATACACCTGATTATATATTAATGCCTGTAAGGTTGTGTTAAGGGTGAATGTCAATAAACTCAACTGTCTGGGAGCAGACTGGACTGAGACGGCCCAACCCTCAGGGGTGACTCATATACCTTTGTTACAGCTGAAAGCCTGTCCCGATATGCAAGTAAACAAAACTTTAAAATAAATAGTGTTGGAGCGCATATTCCCCTGTAGGATAGCTGTATTTTTAGCATTAATACATTTATATTAAACGATGATAAAGCATTCGTTTTTTGAACAGTGTTTTGCCTTTACCTTAATCTTTAAGAACGAAGACGAAGCATTGTGTCATAACTATTTTTTAGGAAGTGGATTAGTGTGCAAGTCACAAATAATGAAGAACTAGCTACCTAATGATAAAAACGTAGCCCGCTCTTAAGACAACTCAAGTTGTCGGAAAATTCTGTGAATTAAATCGGGCATTGTTTAGTAGACGGTATACACATGCCGCTAAAGCCAAACTAAGTAATGTTTTTTTAAATACATGCTCTCAACTAAGTAGGTACGTGTGGTGATTTATGGTCGAAGTTCAGCCATTGTGACGTGTGGTTCACAGAGTGCTGTCTAGACGTTGACAAAATACCTTGAACTCTGTGCTGTAAGTCCTTATCATTAACGACATCTCTGGTGCCTTCTCTAGCGTTAATGCCGAAAGTGTATAACGTTATTTTAAACAAATATTGATGAATAGAGGCTTTTTACGTTGCTTGTTATTTAGGGAGATATACAGCATGCAAAAAGTTGCACCTATTCCTTTCACAGAATTTTTGTTATCTTCTATAATTCATGATAAATTTATGTGCTTTAAAAAACATACATAAGAATAATAATCGTTTATTTGCTAAAATTAATGGTGTTTACAGAAGGAGGTAATATCACGGCAGTCACACGTATTTCGCCTACTTTTACAGGCGTAATTATAACCTCACATGTCCTCCATGTCACCCCTTTGTCAAAGTTGGTTAAACATAAATACAATTCGTGCTCTTTCTTTCTCCTTGAAACATTATTGAAACCTCCCAAGTCGACATTAAAAAACATTAGTCTTAGATATTTGTTTACCAGATGAAGAAATACCTACCATTTATGAAATCATCGTGCTCATAATAAATTCTACGCATGCGTCTACAAGAATGTTGTTCAGAGTCGTTTACAATTAGAATTCTTGTTTGTATGTTATTCAAACAGACTCGTTCGTAGCTCGGAAAATAAGGGACATTGTTGTACGATTTTCATTCAAGGAAATCGATTGAGTATTAATCGATTTGATATAGTAATCGATATAGTATCGATTCCTGTTTTGATGGCTGCCGTGAACGTCTAAGATAAAACACAGTATATAGTGCATATATATTGATCACTCATAAGGCACGTTTTCGTCTCCGTTGACTAATTACGCCTCTTGTGGAGGAAACCAATTTCCTTTGACGTTTTCCTTTACCTCATAGACTTTATAGGTACTTACTAACATTGATAGAACATAATGAGCCCAAGGATGTCAATAATAATCTATTAAACAACGTCTAACAAAAAAAAACTCGAATTTATTTGCCCGAGGCTTACCTCAATGACTCACAAGGTAGACATTTATTTTTATAAACTTGAAACTAGTTTGTTAATTGATAAGCGAACAGGACCATGCAGGTGTCTCAATAAATATGAGCATACACCTGGTCGCTTAAAATAAACATCTAATTATATTGATCAGTTTTTATGGGGTACATGAGTTTGTATTGTATCCTTTGGGCCTCGTAGTAGGCATAGGCCTGATCTTATGTTATTACTTTATTCTTCGATGGTTATTTACGTAGCTGTTACAGCTCTTTATAAGAATAATTTCCTGGAGATGATCATAGCCTTCTATAATGTATTTAACAATTCAATGTTTATCTCTCTTAATCATCTGTCTTCATTGTACACTTCTCCGGTTCTCAAGTACAACAGAATTTCTTCTCAGTCTTTTCTTTTTGGATGGTTGCTTTCAAGTGGTCGCAAATCGATTAAAGGTCTTCGTATGCCTAACTAACTTGTACCAACAATTTAAATAGCAATCCACAGAATATCTTGTTAAACAAAAATTCCCTATAAATTTCTTTATATTATAGAAATACCCCTTATTCAAACGCTCATATTCGACAGGGCTTTCTCATCATTTATATAAGTACTGTGATATAATATGGCAGACATCCATCAGGTTGGATATCAGCCGCATCCAAATTATACTGGCTGCAAATTGTGCGTGAAATTGGAACATTTGTTAACACTTAGCGTCTTTATAACTTTTTGACTACATCGTATGGTCTTTATAACCGTACATATAGGCGTAGCATGTAACTCTTAGTCTTTGATTTGGTTTTAAGCGAACTGCCCCCTAACATGAACTCTTAAAGCAGGGCTGTTTATGTAAAAGCGAGACGCTGCTACATGCAGTGTAATGAGGCGTCTCGCTTTAACAACGTAAACTGTCCTGCTTTAAGAGTTCGTGGTAAGGGGGCTGTTAGTCGCCTTTTTGTAAGTTTAAGTTCTTTAAGTAAATACTATGGGTCGCGGAGGATTATAAAGATAAAATCTTCATAAAACTATGTAGAGTATTTATGTTGAGGAACTCCATAATCATTGTAAGAGAAACTAAACTAATTAATCACAGGCTAAAATCTTAATGAGCCCTCATATACTAAATTACGGTAGGTAAAATTTCACGCAATTTGTTAGAATCGCGTTGGTACACAATAAAGCGTGTTTCGGTTATTTTGGTGCGCTTCCACTGACATTTTGTAGACTTAGATTGTATTTAGGTCACATACCTATACCGTGTTCAGTGTCCAGCGGATTCTAATTAAGTCTAGACTAGATTTTGTGCGTAGAAATATGATGTTTAGGTAGGGTTGCGTTTGGCTGATATAATAGTTACGAGGTTTGAGGAATTTTGGTTTTAATTGCATGTATAGATAGTTCAATTCAAGTTGTAAGACGACGAGAAATGCCTTAAGAACACACTACTTTATCATCAAAGATCAACGTTCTTTTAATTATAGAAACCAAATAATGAAAGCAACATAGACATTTAAAAGCAATATTTCATCCACGAAACTAACACGAAAAATCAATTTGGCTAACGAATCTGATTAACACTTTGATACATAACCATAGTCGCCCTGCAAACAAACACCAGACCTTGTCAAGGGCGTTAACCAGATTAAATTAAACGACCCCTCTGCGTGTGATACACGCCTTAATTAATCTTTGACACGCCATAACCACAAACATAGCACGACACGCGATTTACGAATATAAACCTTATGCGAAAACAATTAGGTGCATGTGAAGCGCAAATAGATTTTAAGTAATTATTACATACGTTTGATTGTTAAATAGTGGGAATTACTGTTCTTGGTCAGTCTATAATGTATCATGGCTTCTCAGAATATGAGTAATGATTAGTTTTTCCATATAAGCTTAAACCAAATTAAATATAAGTATAAAGGTATAATAGTAGTTTTACATGATTTGTAGGCTAACTAAATTTTACTTATCTAGCCTAAGTATGTATTTGTTTTGAAGTTTGTTGTCATTTCCAACGAAAACCTAAAGGGAATTCAGGTAAATTAGATTATACACAGCCGCGTTCCTTGATAAACAAGTTATTTAATAGTGCGTCTATTTTATTGGCCTGCACTGTATCTAATGGACCAATGATCCCGTTTTGTCGTAAGTCAAAGGAAGGAAGTGGGTCAATATTGCGCGACCACAGTGTACTAGTTTAACACCACTTGAGCATTAATTCAGTCTTTGCGGTGCAGTACCGTATATGGTACAATGTGGGTCATGCAAGGTCTTAGTGGTGTTGTCAGGGTAAGTTGGCTACCAGATGGCTTTTTGGTGCCTATAGGACGTTTTGACCAGTCAAAAATTGGACGATCCAAAATAAATTCGGTATGAAGCAATTTGCTTAACAGTTCCACATACAGATTGCAATAATGCATTCGACTGATAAGCAATCTGAAATAATGGTTTATTTATTTTTGTTGTTACTACCCCTTCGTGTATTACAGGCCTGATAACGCGCTTTCATTATGTAACTGTACGCATAGAGTATTTATACCGAAGTTTTCATCTGTTAAGCCCAAGGTAATTCCTTGGCCTGGATTTCAAACTGTACCTAGTTCCTTTCCTCTGAAAATGTTTAAGAATCTGTATTACGTCAAGGACTTGCTGTGATAAAAACGTGCCTTGGTAGTATTTTAGGTCGTAAACTCGACGCTCACGAAACGACAACTTACGGCTCTCGCTTAAGAGTTTTACCAGACTCATAAGTATAATACATAAAGTCTCGCCTGTTTCCCGGAGGTACAGTTTCCTTTTGCTGAGATCCTGACGAACTTAATGCCCTTATTGGCTCTCAGTATATTCTTCATACATGCTCACTGCTTCGGGCAACTCCTAATTCGCCTTTGCATCATGATTTTTCGAGGAGTTGCTAGAATATGAATTCTGAATGGTCTTCCTCAATGATGTAATCTAAGTACCAAGGAGTGACAAAATACATAATCAGCTTCCTATTTTAATGTCTACCTAGCAATAGTAATCCAGGCAACATCCAGGCCACGTCCGCGGCTTCCGTCTTGGTTTACTGACCTCGTGACGTCATTAGCCATGTCGATTGACAACCATTGTCTTCCACACAATGGTCCATATCAGCTAATTTGTCAATGGTGAAACTTTTTGTGCTTATTATGCAATTTTTCGGTTGTTTACAATGTTTGGAAGGTTCGAGAAAGCTGGTACTGTTCTTTACTCAGCAAAATTAATTGTCTTTTTTGTTATTGGATTAAGACAAAAGGCTTAGGTAATAATAAGTAAGCTGACTAAAGGAAGTAAAACAATAATGATATTAGCAACATCTACTTTAAGAAGAAAAATATAGATCTACCATTTTACTTGGTGAATTAAAAATGTGTTTTAAGTTACCAACGACAGTGACAGGTATAGTTTAATCAATTGTTTAGCGTTGACAATTTTTATAAGGAAAGGGGAAATAGTTTGAAACAATTTTTAGGATATTCCCATATGTTTGATTAGCAGTATAAAATGGGTTTCTCATTAAAACTGCTAGTTCGTAACATTAAATTTCATATTAGTGCATTTGGTAAAAGCAATACTCATAGTTTCTATCAAATTAGGACCTACCGCCTACCGTTAATATTGATTAACCGTTGGGCACCAGCACTAATCCTGCGGCTCTCCTAACATGGATTACTGTTGTGACGTTATCGTATATTAGATACGGTACGTAGTAATATTCTATAGTTATGATTAGACTAATAATTAAACTGAGGATTTTAAGTTTTTCCTTTTGGTAATGGTAGTATTTAGTGGTGGTGGTATTTTTGTTATCCGACTTCAAAAAGGAGGAGTTTATCATATCAAAGAACGTTGCAAAAACGTTGCTGTAATTAGAAATTTTAATGAGTCCTATTTAGGTATTTTGTGGCCTACACGATATATTACTACTAGCTGCGCCCGGCAATTACCCGCTACAGTTTTTCGGGATCAGTTAAGACAGCGTCAGCTTACCTTCACACCAAATTTTATCAAAATTGGCTCAGCCGTTTGTGCGAAAAGACTAACATACTAACACTCACAAATTTTCTCATTTATAATGTAAGTGTGAATCTATACCGTGATGATAGCAGCTCATGTCATGGTGGGTATTGCCTGGTAAATAATATCATCATAGTAAATAGAAGATAAGCCACCAGTCATAGATTTAAAAAAAGGCAGTTCGTCATCATGAAGTTTAAACTCCTGTACATGACTAAACCGATTGGCGACAGTGTTGTTAATATGGGTCATTGTGTATTTGTGCCATTGCATATTTATTACATTGTCGGCGTGGTGCAGTTTATAGGTCTGCGTAATGAAACGTACCTAACTACCTACTTATGTGCCGAAATTTGCTAGGTTCTTCAAAAAGGCTCGGATCACATCTATGTGTAAAATTCGCGAAGTGAAAGAAATCCTTGTTAATAAAGAATTACCTTTACAAATAGACACTTTCTCGTAATAGACAGAATTATTTGTTACTATTTGTGAGTGTAAATAAACGATGATGTGCCTTAATATTTATACATACCTATCACTAAGTAGGTAGATGCTAAGTATCTATCAACTCCATATAGGTTCAATGATAAGACTATCTACGGGAGCAGGAACTTGTAGAGGTTCACCTTCTATTCCTAGAACGCGGAAATTAAAGCATTTTTTATTATACAAAGCCTTTTACCCGACTTTGGCTGAATTCGTAGCTTTTTCCCTATGAAGAGTTTAGTTGGAGGATCATTTCGCCACCGTATTAAGTATTGTTGTTTTTATTACTTATACTGTATTGGAATTTAATGAGGGTTAAAACCTTTCGTCTTTTGGACTAACTGCGGTCTCCGGGCTTCAGTCTTAGTCAAAATCAGAAGCCAAGAATTTGCCAATGATTAGTCACTTATTGATTAACTGAATAAGCACAGGTAAAATAATTCCAGGATCGTAGCAAATGGAAATCCGTGGTCTCTGCTTACCCCTCAGGGAAACAGGCGTGACTTTATGTATGTATGTATGTAAAATAATTCCGATTGCGGAACTCGGACTGCGGTAGGTATAATGTAAAACACCGCATCTGGCTGACGGGAAATCGACCCCGAAATAGTTGGCACAAGGCCAGCCTGATAATTGCAAATGCCTATGTCCTCTCTAACACGAATCGGAACTGGACGTCGGAAATAATTGCTTGGACGTGACCAACACGTAAGATCTTCTTCTTCCTCTTATCGACATGAGCCATTTGTCGTGGAGATTAGTCTATCAACAAGGATGGTAGCGAGGATGACCGTCCAGGCCGCACGTACTTAAGTATCATCGCTCGTGGAGGCTCTACTTGCACCCTGTAAGTTGATCGCGAAGATTTGAATATTTATCATCCCTAAAATACGTACATAGTTACATTCTTGTCTTTGAGTAGTGTTAAATTTATTCCCTGATAAGCGCATGACCATAAAACAATAGTATAGTTCACGACCTTAGTGGTTTCATCCCTTATAAAAAAGAAGAGTACTAAAGAACTCTAAATAAAGCCAAATAGGGGTCAAAATACAATTAAAACAATATAGTGGTGTTCGCTTTCTAAGAAACCTTATTGTAAATATAGCTGAACTTTGAGTCTTTGAACTGATATTGTGAAATTCGGTTACATTTAAGTTTTCAGCGAAGACTTACTTGCCTATCATCGTCATTCAACTTGAACTAATAACCGTGTTACTGCGTGACCTATCCTAACATTCGTACGATAGACAATACAATATTAATATGCTCGGTACACCATTTGAATAACATACAAGGCAACATATTAAAACAATAATGGCGGTCTTAGTATTGCCATGTGAATTTGGACCAATCAAAGGTAACAGAAAGATTCACCAAAAATATTGGTAATTTATTGAAAATAGATTCTCCAGGAAGAGATTTGATCTTTGAATTGCTTTTACAGATATTTATAATTAAAGTAATTCATTCATATTACAATTTTGGAAGTCTTTAAAAGCGGTTGTGCGTAAAATACTTGTACTACGTAATTCTTGTTTATTAGGTAAATAATGCTAGCATAAGAATAATGCTAGATAGAATAAGCCTAACCGCTTTTAATCTATGTTTGTAATGTGTCAGTATAAATATTAAGTTATAAGTACGAGGAAGTAGAGCCGATTATAACGAATTAAATACCAAACATTATAGCGTTCTGCTACGTATTGTTGAGAATCTGGTTAGTCGATATTAGTTTTAAAATATTCAACTTCAGTTCATATAAAATACGTAATCTACCAATATACCTGTATACTTATTACTCACACAATCAAACTAATTCAATCCAATATTAAATTCAATATTTTTTTTAATTACGTTTCAAATACCACAGAATTCACAAGTTGTCATACTGATTGACAACGAACAATATTATCGACCGATAAAATCTGACAAATCCGTTGGTTTATTGAATTTAATTGATTTAATCCATACACGTTGATTATGTTTGACGTACTGACCTTACTTATCTTGTCAAACGTCAGTATCGAGTATACCTGTGTCAGTTAATATATTTTGACGTAACTTGTTCAAACAGATGGAATATGAGGGGCAATTTTTGTAATTTAGAAGGTAATTTCATCTTTGTCGCATGTCCTGATGTCATTAGACTTATGAATGTAACTATTGACATTAAAATCATTGAAATGATATCGTAATTACATTGTAGAATTACTAGAATTGCCTCTTGAATTAGATCGATTCTAGCAAGTTGCGTCGTAGTGCATATTTATTTTTATGCTGTGTTTTCATTAGGGGACATGTCGCCCAACATTCATGTGGTATGTCTTTTGCGACTTTGTGGGACATAGGCGATATGTTTCCGCGACATAACCCCTAATGAAAACGCGGCACACTATTTAAAACTTGTCGGGCGACATCGCGCGGGACACGCAAATTTCGTGTCGAGCAACAGAGTTGCGGTACATAATATATGTCGCCTAGTGAAAACGCGGCTTTATTGCGTTCAAGTGCAGTTATGCGATTATATTATGTATGTATATAGAAGCCTGTAACAGCTTGTAGATAGGTGTATGCTGAATGTTTATTAGCAGTGTAATATAACGCTTCAAACTAAAATATATAGGCAGATTGATGTGCTTTGTATGATGTCGTCGATAGACAGTAATTAATACATTGTTATTTTATTTAGAATAATTATAATGATTGTCTCATTACCCTAACATTATAATTTTAAAACATTGATTGAATTCTACTGACCATCACTGGTTAGTGTAGCTGCTACACACCAGTGTAAAGAAGATGATACTCTCTAATTAACAGCATTACTCTTCGCATTATTTTAAAGTGATTCTCACAGCTAATACAAATAGAGTCTAATATAATTTTGTATGTTTTCAGGGCGGCATCAACAACAAATGTGATGTTCGCGTCTGCGCCGCTCACAAGACGCGCTTCTGCACTCCACTTGGATTCGTCAGACACTGATAATAAAGGTATCATCATCATCATTACAGCCCGGTAACACCCACTGCTGGGTCTTTCCTAATCTAATTAGATCTTTATTGTATACTAACCTTTTTCCTGCAATGTCCTCTTACCATGAACTCTTAAAGCAGCATTTTACGTATACTTACTTATCTCGATACTTAACTAATCATTCTATTGCGTCACTTAAATATTGGTATTAGTTAAATTCATGTGTCACATCTTAAAATAAATCAGGATATTAGCAAGATGGCGGCGTTGCCAAACATCAAAGACGTTGCCTCAAAATCCTAATAAACCTATAAAAGAGAAAAGCGCAGAAAATTCTTTGGTAGATACATATACTTATGTACACTTCTCATGTTTAGAAGATGATGCATTTATTTCATCACGTATGCATCTATCACACATGTTACATTTCTGACTCAGCCTCTCTCAAACCTTTGGCCTGAATCTTCCGCCTGCATTACATAATAACTACAAAAATAGAAATTATTTAATATAAACTTTGATACGTTATTGTGAGACTAGTAAAATACGGTGTAAAGTATTAATTTTGATGTGGTTTAGTATCAAGATAAGTCTGTGATTTTTAAATGTATTGCCATTGTTATTTCTTATCCATGCTGCCAATGAAGGAGTGGTGATGTTCACCAGTTATTGTAAGTTTACATTTTTTACAATTCTTAATAAGTCGTCTACTTATACGATATACTCCCCTTATTCATAAAAAAATGCTAATTTTAAACCATGGATTAAATTATACCCGTCACTGTTGTTTGCATGTCAAAAATAGATATCCATAGACTTAACACGTGTATAAGTTAATACAGGTATCATCCTTGTTTATGAATATGAAGGATTTAGATTTACGACCTATTGCTGAAAAGTCCACAGTCGTCTAGACATTTTGTTTGTTCCATATATCCACTATGACGTCTAAAATGACTGCAATAATGACAAAACATTAGAGATATTCTTTCAATACCATGAGATCTTACAGTTATTATACTAATGGCCGAAATAATTGTCTCCGTATTGTAATTACCTTCATACGCTGACTCACTGCATAATTCGCCATTGTATTGAGATCGAGTACGTTCCGACCTTGCGAGGTATTAAGAAAAGATTATGCTAATGCGCTGTGTAAGCTACGCCAGTGAAGCGTTATACTTTTATCTTCGCCTTACACATACTCGATTGAAAACGATTATGCATGCAATATCGATATAGTATTGCAATATCGATACATTGATTATGCTATGGATATAGAGACTGTGGGATTATTAAAAACTTCTCTTTTTTATAACATTTTGTTGGTTGTTGCATTTGTGTTATTATCTACGATACATTATCTGTTATATTAATGTTTGTGTAGCAGAAGCACAGCTTTAATAATCTGTTATTAAATCTACAAAGGATAGGTTATGCTTATGCTAACATTTTACTAGGTCTGATTCTGTAATAATTTATGTATTTTTTTTAGACTACTTCATCATTACATAGTCGGAAAATACCTATATTATGATTTTCCTTAATCAAAATAGTTACAACGTGACAAAGAATAATGTTTTTGTAATTATCAAACAGCCTTAATATTATGTTTAGGTGTTCACCTTTATATAAGTCTGCAATTTTTTGTTTACAATCGAAAAGATACTAAACAGCTTTAATATTGATTTAAGTTGTCAAAAATGACATTAGACTGTCACTTCTGACATTACTCCATGTCAACCACTATATCAATATCAATCCGTGTTGCAGACGAGCCCGACCGCAGCCCGCAGCCCGTGCTGTGGTCGTCGGTGGCGCGGCGCCGCACCGACCTGGTGCCCACCGTGCCCGCGCCGCGCGCGCCAGGTAGGGCCTACTCCATGACGCGGCTGGACCGCCTGCCGCCGGCGCGCCCGCTGCACTCCGCCTCGCCGTCCATGCATCACCTCAACAGGGCCCGTAAGACGACTTCACGTGACGCAACGCTTCGCAAACGTCGGCTGGGCATAGCTTTCATGATGATGCTTCGCTTGTCGGGTTCGCTGGGTAGTTGCCGGTTGGCGAGCGTTTTGAGTGTGCTTTCGTTTTGGTAGTGTGCCGAGGTCTTCTGGATAGTGAATACATTAGGTATCTCCCAAGACTTTCGCAATGAATTCACTGGGTTATATACCCTAATTTCCCTAATAAACCTGGGATACATCCTGCATTTCACTAAACCCCTTAACTTGTTTGTTATCTATCTCCAATAATAACGCTAAGTATGATTTTTATCAAATACTTAACTTTTTCGTCAATATACTTATGAATATCCGAAATTAGGATGATGAAGTCATCATTTACCTCTTCTTAATCAAAATCCATAATAGGTATATCAATTTACGACAGTGGCTAAATTCAAACTTTGTCCCGCGGTAGTCGTTGTTTGCGGGAGACAAGCTTTGGCAAAAGCTTGTTTGTTATGGTTCACATATAGGAGTGTTTGCTTGACTGACAACCAGCGCAATATCTCAGCATCAAACTAAATATATCTTGCACTTGTGTGACATGTGCCAAGTAACTTACGCTTTTATAAAACTGCCCCCTTATGAACTCTTAAAGCAGGACAGTTAACGTGATGGAAGCGAGACGCCGCATCACACTGCACGTAGCGGTGTCTCGCTTGCAGTACGTAGTGTCCTGTTTTAAGAGTTTATGGTAAGGGGGCTGTTCTTTATAATTATTGGAAATAAAACGTAAGCTAGCATTAGCAATCGGTTGATATTGTGTGAAATGCTTGAGTACTTAGCGATTCCTTTGAACAGTTTGAGATAGAGGCTTGCGTTTTGAAGTTTGGGGTGTATTTTAAATTGATTAGGCTCTGTGTGTTTAAAAGAAAGTGATGCTTAAGGTTTAGTATTTTGGCCTGCTGTGGGACAGTTTTTGAAAGGATTACTTATACTATTTATCTATGTATCTGTTTAATAATGTATGATAATACCTGAATTTTTGCCATACTTTAAGTCCTTCCGTGTATGCATAAGCTACATTTTTCACTAAACCATTGTGTAAGCGGCACAGACATATTTTCGTCTACCTTTAAAGTTTATTGGAGTAGTTTTTTATATTGTCGAATAACACACTCAATTATGTGAGCTTTAAGAGCTATAAAGCCAGTACACTCGCGGACGACAGGTGAGAGATAACTAAATTTGCCATTGTATATTTCATCTTATTCCATCGAAATAAGGTATGTATTTCAATGTTCGAAAACCAATTTTGGAACTGCGTAAGACTCGCTGCAGTACCCGGCCATTGAAATTGATACCTTATTTAGATTTTCTAAGGATAAAAATACAATGTCAATTTTAATATTCTCTGTCGTCTCGACTGTCTTTTCAAGCTGGTCCATAGAGTAAGAAGTGCTTTTGGGTATATGCCGCGGTTGCTTCTGTGATCTTCACATTGCGATGCTTTCTCGCAAATAAGAATTTGACTAACCTATTAACATTATTATTGTAATTTTAACTTAAGCATAATGGTAAATTAAGTTAATTTGTTACTAACTGGTTAATGTTTAATACATCGTTGTTATATCTCGGGCGATGTATAATATTTGTTTGGGTCATAGAAATCTTCTAAAATTATGCTTATACCTCATTTCGAAACTGTCATAATGGTGTGTGTTCATTATAGCTAGTAGGAAGTGACGTCAGAATAACCTGTTATTTGATGCACAGCGGATCCCGATGTGTGGAAAGCTAGACACGCTAACCGCCGCAAGCGCAGATTCGACCTGCGCAGGAGCATTATTTATGTGTTATTTTTCATATTTATGTATTCATTCTTCGTAAATTTTTGTCACAATTGATTTTGTCACTCATGTAAATTAACACGATTTATTTTTAAATTGATCATCTCGTCTCACCGGGTCGCTTGGTTTTCGCTTCAAAAATTTTTGTTCCATTTTGGTCTTTATTCCATTAACATTTAGGGTCATTTTTAAATGAAAACATCGGCTAAAAGGTATTTACCGCTACCTCTTATAGCTCTTATACACAAAAGCTAATTCTGGCTATCCATATGGTTCGCTAATACCATAGAATACTGAACAACTGGAGTACTCAAACAAATAATTTTACATTAACGAAATTTTAATTATTGTTGTCATTTGTTGATAAATACGCACTCCAAACGCTATTTACTCTATGATTTGTATACTTAGGACATTTAACACCTAATAATGGACCAGTATCGGCTATTGTGTACAAGAGTGTAAATTTCTTGGTCCAATCTCTTTATCTATCCTACGGTGGTGTGGCTGCCTGCTCTCTAAAGGTAAGAGTTACTAACTGCTTTGGCTTTCCTAATAAAATGTGTGCACTTCCCTCATATAGCACCCACATGAAAATATTGTGCACAAAATTGTGAAATATATATCTTTTTGTTAAGGTGGATGTAGATTACTGTACTATACTGCCTACCCCTCAGGGAAACAGGCGTGACTTTATGTATGTATGTATGTACTGCACTAAACACTTATATGATTATTCTGAAATGAATTCGAATGTATCTAATATGTGTATGAAAAAATATAGGTATTGATCTGAACCCAAATAATTTGTAACTAAAGAAAAAAAACAATAACTGCAATATAAAGTTTTAAATATGCTTTAGGTGCAACATTTATTTCTCAAAAGAATCATTTCGTCATAGAAAATTAAAATAGAGTATCCATTACTTATGATTGTAAACTTTGCGTATTCTATTTTTATAGTATTCTGCACCCACCTTAATTTTTTTATGATGAGTGAAACTGCATGGATTTCAAAAATGAGTTCTTTTGCCATACACTTAAAACATTTATTTGTGTGCATAAATTTAATAAACAATGGCTAGTTATTTTATCCTATAATAATATGCCTAAATATCATTTGTTAAAATACTCCAATAGTATAATTGTAATTTCTTACGCTAAACAATAAATTGCAAGAGCTCAACCTATTATGTTTTCTATCATGCATTCTTCATCAACATTCTCTCAAAACAACTCATACGCATCTTTACACTATACAATGAAAAATCAGTATTCTACCTATTTATTATTACCCACACACATTAAACATAGTATATACATTCTATGCATGTCAACTCCTGGCATAAGTAATCTATCTATATCCATAAAAATCTACTGTACTGAAACTAGGCTGTATGCTCCGGACGGCTTTTCATGTGTTGCCATGTCCGAATTAGACAAATCACATTTCTATTTGTAACACAATTTACTACCTGCCAGACACTTCCTATTACAGTCAATAATGTTTATACAGCTCAATGTACACAAAGATACACGATTCATCATCATACATTAGGTAAACACAAACATACGTGCACTCTTCATGTAGTATGTATGTTGTAAATACCTGTATTAACACATTACTATCGTATAATGCTGGGTGCACATGAGCCAAAATTATATTAAAAGTAAATGTTTGTGAACCTATTTACGGTACCCAAACCATCGGTATAACTTTATAAGAGTCTTGAAGAATCCTATCTAGGTATTCTAAATATAATCTTACTCGCATAGATATCGACACTATGTGAATTTGTAACTCGGAATCACAAACTTGTGATCGCTAATATCGTCTAATTGACTCGAAAACTTTATAAACAACTGACCTTTTAAGACCAAAATATTTTGTGGAAATCAACTCCCGTGAATAAATAACTGTTGAAGACATACGAAACTAAACGGAAATTACCGAACGCAATTATTACGGTTTACGGTATACAGTACATATGCCAGTGCACCCAGCATTACTAACACCCCCCACACCCTGACTATCGCCTCCCCCGGCGCCGCCCGCTGTACAAAGCCGATGTGTGCAGAGCCGCGCTCGGGCGACACGACGCCGGGCTCGCGGCCGGGCAGCGCGCTGTCCAACGCCGCGGGCGTCGTGCGCAGGCCCGCGTCCGCGCCGCGCAAGCCCCGCCCCGCCTCCATCGCCGGCACGGGCGTCAACACGCCCAGAGGTAAGCTGATGTACACTCTATGTGTTGACTGATACAGTTCAAATTCCTTTGTAATCCATTTTGGACTTTGTCTTGAGTGATACAGTTCACATTTCCTTGTGTAATCTGTTTTGAACTTAGAGAGTTTAGTGAAACAGTGCAACGTCCTTTGTGTAATAACGTTTGGTTTTGCAGCTCATCCGTTGTGCATCTTGTTCTATTTTGAACTTTGTGTAAACATGCTATGGTTCAATTTTGTTTAACAAGTGCGGTCTGTGTAGCTGAAGATATCTGTTGAGCGATGTTCAATGTTGTCTTAAAAATTCGATGTTAACTTAAGTAAGCTTTTGTAAATTAATATGAATGTGTTATGAATGTTGACTAACTTATTTATTTGTGAAGGACATTTATGTTTTAACAAAATGCTAACTTAATATGAAAAAAATACATCTAAGTTCTAAACTTATTTCAGTATCGACATTAGGCTCAAATTAGAGTAACACACTTGTTTTAAGACGTTTGTGCAGCAACTAAAGACCGAATAATTGCTGAATAACCGTCTCATATTTCGGCTTTGAGTTGACCTAAAAAACCGTAAATAAAAAATACCACCGTTACCAGGCTTAATTCTGGCTTGGATAAGATTAGGCTTAGTTAGGGAGGTTATCTGTTATTGATTGATCTTCCTCTTACGAAAATGGCTTGTTATTTTTAATTACAGAAAGTCGGCGATACAGAGTTTAAGCTTCATGCTATAATTAGTTCATATATTTTTTGTTGATACCGTTAAAATCATGGTGTTGCATGTGAAGGCGGTGGTGACACGCTATCGCAGAGTGCGGCGACGACGCCGAGTGTGTCGCGCGACAGCACCGTGATGGCGGGCGGCGACGTGCCGCGCCGCCCGCACACCGCCCCGCGCCGCCCGCGCCCCGCCTCGCTGCACGCGCACGCCAACACCAACACCAAGCCCGGTCAGTAGCCCCAGGACTCCCACAACCGGCACCAAGCCCGGTCAGTTCCCCCAGGACTCCCACACCCTGCACCAAGCCCGGTCAGTTCCCCCAGGACTCCCACACCCTGCACCAAGCCCGGTCAGTTCCCCCAGGACTCCCACACCCTGCACCAAGCCCGGTCAGTTCCCCCAGGACTCCCACACCCTGCACCAAGCCCGGTCAGTTCCCCCAGGACTCCCACACCCTGCACCAAGCCCGGTCAGTTCCCCCAGGACTCCCACACCCTGCACCAAGCCCGGTCAGTTCCCCCAGGACTCCCACACCCTGCACCAAGCCCGGTCAGTTCCCCCAGGACTCCCACACCCTGCACCAAGCCCGGTCAGTTCCCCCAAGACTCCCATACCCCGCCAAGCTGGCGGCCGACATGCTTCCTAACATGGATACAAGTGCCATACCTCAAAAAAATGCTTGTGTTGGAATTTAAAGATGTTATTAACTCACTCTGTAATATGCAGTTCATTAACATATAAGTTTATTGTTTCCAGTGCTATCAGTCGCGCCTGGTGAGGGCAAGCCGCCAGTACACAGAAAGCCAAAGCCATCCAAAGATCACGAAAAGGTATATTTTATAATTATTTACCCAATTTAAATATAATACTAATACTAAATAGATAACAACTAGAGGTAACGATAATATCGTTTTGGAATATACTACAACCGAGAAAAAAAGAAAATTACCTAAAAAAATTAAGTAGTGGACAATAGCTATATAAATATCGTCTATTCATTAAACTTGATCTAATTTTCTCCAAATTTACAAGGTAGGTGGTAATTAATTGTTACGGGCTTTGCCCTGCAGTTACTTGTTACTGATGTCCCCCCCCCTCCCCCCTCCTACAGGCGGCGCGCGGCAAGTCCCTGTCGGCGTCCCCGGGCCGGCCGCTGTCGCCCTCGCCCGCCGCTTCCAAAGAGTCCAGCGTCGACAAGGAGATCGCTAAGGTGACGCTTAGTGCTTTATAGCTACTATATTATTATTTCAGCCATAATTGTCCTACTGCAGACCAAAGGCCTCCCCTTCCTTCATCAATTTCTCTCGGTTGTGAGCTGCGATAGACCATTTCTCTTTAAAGGAGTCAAGCTCGTCCCGCCATCTTCTTCTGGGCCTACCGCGACTACTATATTATAGATATATTTTTATATAGATATGTTCTACCTACGTCATGCCCACTCCACTGCTGTGCTTTGACCATTGTATTATGATGTAGCAACATTCTAGCCAGCCGAAGTGCTGTTAACTGTAGTGTGTTTTGGAGGATGTGAAATACTTCATCTCTAGACACCGAAGGCGTTATAAGATCTTTTGCCGGCTCTGAAATGGGCTTATCACCTATTTTATTTATACTAGTAAATAGGCTTTTATCAGTGACTGACTGGTGCTGTCAATAGCATTACATTCCTATCTATTAAAATTTTTTTTTCCCCACTCAATCTTACCTTATGTTTTGACAAAATTTTACCATCTACTCTTTTAAACTCCTTATTTCGATTTGAACTTTTATTTTAAGACCGTTGCTAATTAAAATCATTATCTCCCCATCAGCCGGCGGCGGCACCGACAGTAGTGTCAGACAAGAGTCAAGTGGATGCGATCGAGGTGACGCACAAGTTAGAGGCGCTGCAGATACAGAATGGAGACGCACACCACGTTATTGATAAGGTAGTCAGCTCGGGGTACTTGAAACTACCACTTAGAGACGTTATACTTCATAATAATAACTTGTATGTTTATTAAATATATTCCCGGAATTATGAGGGCTAAGCTATTGGACTGCTGCGCTAAGGTCTACGGGCTCGATTGTATATATATTATATAGTAAAATTTGTACGAACCGCAGATGTTTGTCCCGAGTCTACCCAGACTCGAATGAAATATTACATACACAGACCACCGTTTGTGTATGTGATATTTCATGTTTGTGACACGCACCCACGATACAGGGGATATTCATAGTGTGGGGACGACGTTTTAAAAAAACAATATATATCACAGCTCCGGATTAGTTTGGTGCCGTAATTGAAAATGTTACTCAAAATATCGTTATCGTTGTTCGGATAACGTTCCAGATACTAAATAATAAACAGTTACCATATTTTGAGGGTCATTCAAGTCCGAAGTTTTGTGTACTAGAGGTAGTTTTTGTCATTGTTTCTAAATGAACAAATTGTGTTTTAAATGTGCAAACATTTCTTTAAAATGTACTGCCAACAAATAAATCTAAAGGTTTTCTTCTTTATTTTAAAATCTGCATATTATCTTTCTGCTTATACATCAAATCCGAATTCATAAATGCTAAGAATTATATATCTTAGTGATTGTCTTCGTTTTAATAGACATGTTTCATTTTCATTTTCAGTCAAACGAAATCAAAGAAACAATAGAAGTTAAGCAGGAAACGAAAATCGAGCAAGTAACAGAAATAACGAAACATGAAGAGAGAGTAATCGAGAGGACCGAACACAGAGAGAAGAGGGAAGACAAGGAGGAGAGGAAAGAGCCCTCCGTTGAAAAGACTGAAGATAATGAGATGACTGGTGAGTCGAGTGTGGTTCATATTATAATAACATACACAACATCACGCCTGTATTCCCGAAGGGGGAGGCAGAGGTGCACATATAGTACACCCACATATTTTCGTCAGTTATGTTTTTAGGTCCCAATGTAATAGGGGGCGGGCCTATTGCCATTTTGTTGATATTATATGTGTTTTTAATTAGCGTATGCCAATCTCATTAGTTAGGTAGAGATTACACAGGTTTGGCTGGAAAATTCGTATAACACATATCTGTATATACGTTGGTGGACCTCATCATCATCAGCCGAAAGACGTCCACTGTTAAACAAAGGCCTTCCTCTTAGGTTGGAGGGGGGTTGCCATATTCCCCACGCTTGGCAAGCGGCTTGGGGATCGCAGTATTGGTAGTGAAGTCACAGAAGGAGGACGGAAAGGGGGTGGTCAATTCTAGGCCGACTACCACTCGGCTGGGTGGACTTCAGTATATATGTGTATAGTTCTTACATGAACATGATGTATGTCCCGCAGCGTCCATGACGGCGCGCCGCATCACGACGGAGGAGGAGGCCAAGGCCGCGCTGGCCGAGCGGCGCAGGAGGGCCCGGGAGGAGCTGGAGAGGCAGGCCGAGCTCGAGCGGCTCAGGTAACTTATAGTCTAGAATATTCCACGTATTATAAGGAATACGAGGCCAGAGTATACTAGAATAGTTGCAAATGAAAACCCGTGAACTTTTGCAACTATTGATGTATGTATGTAGCTTCGGCTACGACCCGTTGATTCGTGTGGCCAACTGCGATGGTGGATACGATCCCGTATTGGATAAGAATAGGTCCAATGCGAGAAATTTTTCCGAATCTGGGTGTCTTCAGATGAGAAAATTTAGTTCTGTGGAACAGTTCACGTTACAACAGTTCTCAGTTTAAGGCAAAGTATATAATTCGATAAAAAAACATTTTAACAAAGTCTTGCTATCGAATAAATGACACTATGTGACAATACGATAGGTACAACAAATCTTAACCTCAGTAAGGCATTTTCTCCTTTACTTATAAAAATTGACAAGTTTTTGAAAACTTGACTAAACTATACCTGTCACTTGCATGTTAAAAATAGAGACGACAATAGAGTTTGAGTACAATTAGGATACGTTTTAGCATCGTTCATAAGTAAGAGGGTGTTTTCCAGACTGCAACGCGAAGCCGAAGAGGAGGCGGAGAGGCAGCGGCAGGAGGAGGAGAGGCAGAGGCGGGAGGAGGAGGAGGCGCGTGAGCTGGCGCGTCTGCAGCGGCAGATGGAGGAGGAGAAGCTCAGGAAAGCTATCGAGGTCTCTACTACACACTTTACTACTCAAACTAGAACGTCCATTTGTAAAAAAAAAATGATATTTTTTTTTTAAATTGTATCCTAATAGAGGACTTAGTAACTTACTTGACTTAGGAACTCCAAGTTCCTAATATATGCCCGCGGTTTTACCCGCGTTAAGTAGACCATGCCCTTTTTCGGGTCTTAAACTTTCTGTATGCCAAATTTTATCAAAATGACACCATCTCTTTTCAGGTCCAACAGCAACTTGAGCGCGACGAGGCCGAGCGTAAAACGCGCGAAGAGGCCGAGAGGCAAGCGCGGCTCAGGGAGGACGAGGACAAGAGGAGGGCGGCCGAGGAGGCCGAGAAACTACGGAGGGAGGAGGCTGAGAAGGAAGAGAAGGAGAGGCTCGCCAGAAAGCAGCGCGTAGAGGCCATTATGGCCAGGACTAGGCTGCGGAAGGTTGGTGATTTATTTGTTGGACTAATGGCTGGAACTAGTTGAAAATCAGTGTATAGCTGCATCTCTTGCCACACATAATAGGGTATTTAACACCATCAACCAATTGATATGAGGGGGAGAACTCAGCAGTGGAATAATGAAGGTTTCGCAGCCTTTATTATTCCATTACATCATCCTCATGTTTTTTGGTTGTGAAATGGTTTAATTAATTATTTTTCAGAGAAATTGTAGTGTCTTGGAGTTATTGGTTAATGGTGTCAATTATCCAATTTTATCTATAAATTATATCTATATAATTATGTATTTAATTTATGTGTGGCATACTATTAAGTTGGTGGAAGGTTAGGGCTATTATTATAGGGTTATGATTTGATTCGGTGGTTGTAGAGTTAGTATTATGATGGGCTTATGGAATTTGTTTGGATATGAAAATCGGTTTATATATGATAAGTAGATATTTATTCAGTACATGAGATTGTACAGAAACGGGTTTAAGATGAGTTGGATTATCCTCCGAAGATTTATAGAGTGATAAGTATGGCTGTAAGTGTATATACGTATACGGGTGGTGTATTAAGCGGATAATAAATCCGTCAGCAGGCGGAAGAAGAGAAGAAGCAAGCCGCGCCCCCGCCCGCCGCGCCTGCGCCGTCTGAACCCGCGCCTGCGCTGGAGGCCCCCGCCCCCGCCCCCGGCCCGCTGGAGGCCCCCGCCCCCGCCCCCGGCCCGCTGGAGGCCCCCGCCCCCGCCCCCGCGCAGGCCGAGGGCGCCGCCCCCTCCCCCGCGGGCCCGGAGCCTGCGCCCGCTCCGCCCGCGCCGGCGCCGCCCGCGGACAACGGCAACGCAATAGATAGCGCACCGCCCGCTGAGGTCTGCGCCCTGCTTGTATATTCGCCATGCCTCTCTCACTTGCATGCTTAAAACTACACCTTACATTTTAGATTGTTTTTTTTTAATCATGAAACTGTGATGTTTAAAAGAATAATATCAAATTGTTAATGCATTCAATAATCGTATATTATTATTTTAAACAAAATTATGTGCATATTATTAATTTATATTACCCTCTTTACCTATTGCTCATCTTGTATGTTTTAATTCACAATTATTTATTTAAATCGCACATCATTACCACATATTCCATCATGTATTAATATCTACCCTCTCCCCCCCAGCCCCAGGAGCCAGCCGCGCCCGCGCCGCCCCCCTCCGAGAGCGCGGCCCCGCCCGCCACCAACAACGGCAACGTCACTGCCGACCTACTGGGCCTGTCCGAACAACTCGCTGTCAGTACACTATATACTACATTATTTTACCTAATAACTTAATTATAATTTAAAATCTAATATCTTAAAAAATATTGCTATTTTTGTATAGAAAAAGGTGTAATAGAGTAAATTTTTTTTAAGACTTATTTAACCATTTAAAAAGTACTGTCTAAATAGATCTATCGTATATTATTTGAATAAACTTTAGAAGAAACGCCATAAAAACTTAATTTCACGAATTTAGACATAATTTACGAATAGATAACTTTCTGACACCCCCGTCCTAAGCGCTAAAAAGAGTTAGATATTATTAAAGCAAACAAAATTAATTTAATTTATGTCTTTCCAGACTGAGGACAAAACCGCCGAGCAGACGACGACAATCAAACTTCCAACTAACGACAACGCACCAATAACCAACACGCCAATCGAAGCCAACAACGGGAACGTTCCCCAACAGGCCAACATTGGCCACATATCCGCCAACTTCATACAAACCGAGCGTTTGTCCAACGAGAACCAAACAAAGATGGCCGACGTGCCCAAAATACTAGACGACGACTTCACCACGCACAACGGTCACGGGGCGACTCACAACCATCCCTTGACATTGCAAAATGCGATCTAAACATGTATAAATAAGGTTGGTAACTGAATGCAGTCGGTTTTCATAGCGTATATATTGGCTGGACGGTGAGGTTGTGATTATGGCACGCTATTATTGATAATGTCCGATAACTTGGAGTTAGATAGGGTTATTTATTCTGACTATTACTGTTTGATCGCCGACGGCTCACTGCTAGGAATAGATAAAATTAATACGCGAAAATGGCTCCCTAAAGACGAAAGGGAAATATTCGTTATACTTTAAAACGTCCAGATATTACGTAACTAGTTGGCGGTCAAACTATACAAACACGGAGATGACAACACAAAGATAGAGACAGCAGACGAGTACTATCTATGCCTGTCTCTTTTCTTTATATAAGCCGATTAACTTGAAATGTGTGTCACGGTGCTTTGAATAAATTTCACACATTAATCACAAATATCCACTCAAAAATCAAAAGTTTAGTTATTCATCGTTGGTGCTAGTAATTTTTTATAGATAGACTGTATGTAATAGTAACAAATTGTTAAAATAGACACATAAGAAACCAGTTTTAGGTATCCGATAACCAATACTTGTAACTTTAAAATTATCTAAATATTCTTTCCATAGTTTCATTACTCCAAATCGACAAAAGTGGACTTTGAGAATGAATTTAGATCCGGTTAGCACCCTAATATCACCTTAGGTATCCTAACGTCAAACGAGCTAATAAGGCGTGTGTTTAGTATCAAAAGTCAAGTCTTGGCATTTAATATTTTTTCTAGAAGCTTTATCTGTCTTACTGTACATAAAATCATCTTAGTCAATCATGAGATTCGCTAGAAATTTTCTGACCTGAACATTTTCCAGCTCTTAAAGGCTAGGTATATGCAACAGATCTCTTAAAATAACGCTCTCCAGACCGAATTTCGGTCGCAGCGACCTATCCCAGCTGAGACTAGCCAACTACGCAGGAGATATTATAGTGTACAAGTATGCGCGCAAACACAGGTGCACTCCCTATTCCCTTAGTCTCATAGTCCGATGGGACGGTAGACCGACACGGAGAAAAATCAGGCGTAGGACCAATGGCTTAACGTGACTTCTGAAGCACGAAAATGTCTTAATGCAGGGGAGGTATTGTTGAAGCGATCTGAAATTGCGAAGCCAATATGTATGCGTGAAAACAGGGTAAGATTGTAACTGTCACTCTACGCGTCTAATAATAAAAATAACTATTTAAATATACTACTGGGAAACTGGATATATACAATGCTTTGTTGACTATTTTGCTTAGGATTTACTTCAGATACGAGTATCTAGTTGATTTCATAAACAAACAGTTTTTTATTGAGAATTTTTGCTTTGAAGAACTTCGGCTCCATCAAAATGTAAATTTGATTCTAATTTATACTGAGTAATGAAATGTTGCCTACATTCATACAACTTTGTCGGTAATTCTCAGTATGCAACAGAGCTTGCATTTGTTTATGGTTATGGTACTAAATTCGCGCACTATTATATTACGTTAACATAAGTGGCGAAATTTGGACGTACAATACACCTCTGCCTACACTTCAGAGGATAAAGGCGTGATGTTACGTTATAAATACTTTCATCTATATTCTTGAGTAAATTCTAAGCAAAAACAATATAATCAACCATTAATTAACAATATTTTCTAATGTCAGATGGTATAAGAGTGACGGTACACTAGGAGAGAACTAAATTATTATAATATATTATAATTAATGCATTTATTGTAAATTATCGCAAATGAATACTTGGTTTTACTAACAAACCGCTGATTGGGCAAATATAAGCTTCATTGTGTGACGGGAGTCCAATGAAAGCGGAGCAAGCATCCGTACGTAAACAGTAAAAAAAACCTTCGCTTACATTGGAGTCCCAGAGACCAGACAACCGTCGATCTACTACCAAACCATGTAATCTGTGTGGACTAACTTCGTCTCAAGATAGGCCAAACCAGTTTTGATCCAATCTCCAATGACTTATGTTAGAAATGACACTTATAAAGAAAAATATGTCGAATTGTGACGTTTAGCAATCGAGGTTGGATTGGGATTTGATTAAATACCTGAACTACCTTACTGATGGGAGTTATAAGTAAATAGAACTACCTCCCAAGTGGCGATTTTAGTGATTATTCTCCAAAATCACCACTTGCTTCAGTTTTGGAGTTTCAACTAACTCCAATATGAATTACATGGTTTAATCAACGTTTGGAATCAATGTAGGTTTAAGATATAAATACGAATATATTATTTATTCAACTATGACGTTGTATACTAAGACACCAGGTCGCTAGCTCATGCCGTAGTTATGGTCCGATGTGCGTGACATTTCGATCCCATCTACTTGAACTACGCTATGTCGAGAAACTGCAGCAGAAGATTTTAAAGTCGAAATTTTAATTATTCTTTTATTATGTAATCATATGAAATGTATTTTCTGTTAAGAAAAGGGGTTATTTAATAAAATAGTGGTGTGAAACTGTAAAAATACAGAGAGAGTATAAAAAGTGAAAGAATCGACTTAGCGTAGTACATATAGTTGTTGTCGATATGTCACGTGGTACGTATAGTTTATAAAAATAAGCTTAAACATGAATACAGCCAAACCAATGTTAATTGAAATGCCATTAGATTCAGTGGTTAGTCTCTATGTAAAATATTATTGAACTATACAAAAAGTTGCATACTGTATAATGTTTGCCTGTTGCCTTTAACTGATAAACTGATCGAAAATACTTTGTGATCATATTTTTTGTCCCAGTGTAAGGAGGTAAGAAACTTTTGATACGATAAAAACCTCAAGAAAATTGTCACTGAAAAGAAAGCTACTAACTTTGAACATGAACTCATGTAATAATGTTGGTTTAATGATATTTTGTATAGAATTGTGAACCTTATTGTCCAATTAATTAAGTTTTATTTGCAGTAAACACCACACATGTAATTTGATATTCGAAAATCCGTCTCGGTAGAATTGGTGTTGTGTGGTAAGTTCTAAATAAGTTATATTTAATTGTATTATAATTTTTAATACGTCTTTGATTATTAGTGTGAATAGCTTAATGTGAAATACTTATATAATGAGCTCATAATATAATACATATATAGTGTATTGATGATAAAGAAAATGGAAGTTGAAAAGTGTTTGGTTTTGTAGACATGGACTTAATGAATGCGCATTTAACCGATCAATAACAAGAGATTCTAATAATAAAACTTATGTTTAAAAAATGTAATATTTTATTATTAAACTGACGTATACTGAAGTAAGCAAAATGAATGCTGCTACGAGTCTGGCTATTTGCTGGGAAATTACACAAACAAATATTGTTTGTTATGACATTGTTGTACACAAATATCCGTATTCAAAGTCAATTATAATATATTAGGGTTTAGTTTGATGGCAATGAAAATAAGTTTTGTGGTGGCAACACTTTGTTTATGGTTTCTCCGTATTATCAATGGATTAATTTATGTAAATACATGTTGCCATGGTCACAGCTTTCTGAATGATCTAGAGTCAATGCATAATATAAATTGGTCATCCTCTAATGAAGGTAACCGCATCACAGAATTATCGGAATAACTTTCAAATTTCAGTTCTATGTCAATGTAAATAGAGTAAAGAATCTAATAACCTATGGTCTTTAGGAATTTTCTTTGGGCCATACCCGTCTCAGTAATCACGATGAACGCACAGATATGCTTTGAACACGGATAGATGTGTGTCACCGAAACGCGACTTTATAATGTTTTTCTAAAGAGTTTTTTAGAAAAGGAATCAAATGAACAGTATATATTTAGGGAAGATGATGAAGTTATGCTTAATAAAGTTACAATAATGTAATTTAAGTTATTTATCGCGTTATATATACAAATTTTTGTATCATAAGTAGATAGCATTCAATGTTATTCAGCTTCTTTTTATAGGATGTTAAAGAAATCTAGTTATTTGATACCGTTTCATGAGGTTACAATGGGTTGCATTAATATAATTTACAACTGGACTAAGATTCTAACCGTTTACTAGTTATTGTATAAATTAATTGTTAAGTCGAAAAGTTCTAGTTAGGTTTCCATATAAAAACGTTTTAGTCTATTATTATTGTGTTAGAATTTAAACTTATTAGCCTTAACATTAATTTGCCTGTTTGAAAACTGTTTTTTATGAAAATGTAATTAGGACTCGTCGACTTAAAGGGAGTGTTTCCCATACTGTATATTATTCCATAATATTTTCTTTCACATAATAATAATAGTAGTTTTTCCAATTCACATGTATTGTGTGTCGAATGCATTGGTTTGTTGTGTGTGTCGTTAGGTAAAGGTTAGCTATATGAAATGTTAAGGATTTAGAGAGAATGCGGGAATGAAGAATTTGATTTACAGTTGTGGAACAAATCAACCACTCCGTGTGTAAGTTGTCAGTGCATTCGACACACGATAGATGGACATCCACAACAAATGTCACTTCACTGTCATTGCCAAATGACAAGCAATTGACACTTGTTGGGGATGCCAACATTTAACAAATTTATCATACGATTTTTGCTTGTAGGTAACATTTGTACGATTTGTGTTTTATGCTTATCCATCCACTCTTAATCGTTCAAATTAAATGATGAATCACGTAGTATCTCACGGCCTTAATTATTATAAAAAATATACGCAATCCATGTTAAAATAAGTGTCTTGGTTAGTAAACGAACATTGCTTCAAGATTACTAATAAACTTCAAGTTATTTCCCTTGATTTTGTAGCTAAGATTATCCTTTATTTTTTACTAACTGGGACACTTATTCTGGCCAGAGTTATATCTGGGGTGACGTTGACATTTCTTCACTAGATAATTTGACATTGACAAGTGACAGTTAACTGTCAATATTATAAATAATTATTTGCGATGGTATTACATTTTGTTTTTATTGCAAATCATTTGGCGTTGTCGAATTATTTAGTGTCAACATGTCAGCCCAGGTGTGGTTCTTAGTAAATGTAATATTTTATTACAATGATCAGTGTGACAGGTCGCCTCCATTGTCACGTCGACCGTCATGTTCCATAGTTTGACTGCTAAGTTATTAAGTTTAAATGTGTTGACGAGAGTCCTGTGTTGCGTATGATACAGTACACCCAGCAGCTTACGCGACAATAATACCAAAATAAGCTAGTCTAAAATGTTATGTAATTATTGAGAAATCGTGCTAGTAAAATTATTTTTTTCCATTATTCAATTATATTCTAAATTTATTTTCGGTTGAGAACGGTACTTTTGTATGATAGCGTTAGAAATGAAATATGGCGGCCTGTCACATTTCGCCCGCGCATGTGTGTGTGTACGCGTCTGTGTGTATGTATGTGTGTGTGTGTGAGTCAACGCAGTCCATACATCGGTACGGTTAGTAGTCGTTGAGAAATAATAATGTAATTGATATCATACATAGATGGACATGGCTTCGATGCGTTATATAACTACTGTATTACGTTTATAAACATCATGGATTTATTAAATGAAACAATTTTAATACGAAAAATAAATACAAAGAAGTTATTTCTGTGTCTTTATTTGCCATTGTGCATCTTACGTGAAATCCCTAAGAAACTGCTTTATACCCTGCTGGTTAAATAAATACAACCAGTGTCACATTCTTGTTAGTCTAGTGATCGCTAAGTGCTACAACTTCTGAGCATGGTTCTGGATTCGAATCCCGGGTTGTGCAAAAGTGTTACTGGATTTTCCCAGGTAACTCAAGTAGCAGCACGGAGTCTGGAGTGCCCGGTTAATGCCAATACGCTACCTAATTACATTGGTGCCTATAACATAACTCGCGAAATAAGGGTGTGTACACACCTCTGCCTGCTCCTTCAGCAAATAAAGGCGTGATGTTAATTTACTATGATACTTTCATGTGTATCTGTGCATAGTACTTACGATCTTAACACGCTAGGGTACTGGGTCAACGGAATACTGCGTTGGAGGCAGCAAGGTGTGCTAGATGTTGAGTTCTGAACGTCACAGCTAATACTATTTTTTTTTAATCATCGCCCCACTAGGAATTTCTCCTGTAGCGTGGGTGCGTTTCACAAACATGAAATATCACATACACAAACACCCAGACTCAAGACACATCTGCTGATCGCACAAATTTTTGCCCCGTGCGGATATCTAACCCGTAACCCTTAGCCCGGCAGTCCAATCGCTTAGCCACTGCGCTAAACAGGTCATTGAAATACCGGTTGCTCATAATTTTAAATCATCAGGAAACCGGCACATCAGAGATTTTTCAACGGTGTGTAAAGCCATGTCAGAGACCTACAGGCGGTTTAAACTTTGACACCGGGTTGTTTATCAACCATACGATAAGAAGATAAACATCTCGATAAACACCCACTTATACTCAATACTCAATTCTTTATTAGCATTCCATAAGTAAAATACAGATGGTACCTACATTTAATATAGAATCATTATGGACCCGGTGGGCACAGCTTAAAGAAGTTGGAGAGTTGTGCAGCTTATTACTAAAATTATACTTATTATATCTTAAATACTTTTATAAAACTCTTAACTTTCTTAACATAACTTAACTCTTACTTTTATAAAACAGTAATATATAATAAAATAAAAAATGTTTTGAATGAGTGCGTGTGTGAGTATGTGAGTGTGTGCGTGTGTGTGTGTGTGTGTTTATATGTGTATATTATATAGACACTTACTCTTACAATATATTATTTAAAGTCAATAGTAATCTGTCGCGTCATCCAACACCCAATAACCTAATACTCTCTAGTTTTAACATTGTCTAGGCAACAATAACATCAAATAACTGACTATCTAGTTACTTTTTGTGTGTAAAACTAAACTCTAACTTGACTTCAGACATATTTATAGCAGGTAACTCTACTTACATTGTAATCGTTTGATCAGAACTTCGTAGTAATGAATATCTACCTACAAGGTTATTGATACTGAACACTGGTATACTTTGTTTTCTGCTAAACTTAACTATCTATAAGTTGAAGTCACAACGCTATTCATTACAAAAATTTAAGGTGTATTTTGGATACTTAGGTTCTTGACGAAACTTTATTATTGTGATACCTTACCCATCGATATTCATAAGTCAATAATTTATCTTTACGTGCAAATGGTATTTAATTATCTACGTTTATTATATTGTATCTACTTATTTAGAATGGTGTGTGTACGAGGTGAATAGAGGCTAAGAAGATTGTTACCATTAACCTACACTACCCTAGACCCTACAATTGAAATTTTATTATAAACAACAATCTAGAAAAACCTTTTTGACAACTTACTGTAATAATTTAATATTAAAATCAGTTCCAAAGTTAATCTCTATTGACCCTATTTTACAGTAAGTTCCTACTTATCTACCCACATAATGCACATTAGACATTACCTTCGACAAGCTTGTGTTTTTTTAGGTTTCTTACCCGTGGATAGCCAGAGCACAGTGCAAGTAGAGAGGTTTCACGAGTAACGATACTTAGTACGTCCGGCGCACCCCGGACGGTCAACCTCGCTAGCATCCTTGTTGACTGCCCAAACTTTACACCACGTCATTACCTATTTCATGTGGCTATTGACTTATGTCGATACGAAGAAGAAGAAGGCTGCTGGTGAGCGACTACCCACCTACAGTCTCTAGTGTATGCATGGAGAGATTTTATAGTTTTTCCTTCCAACCAGAAGACAAGCTGGATGTAGTTTTCCAAGCGATATCATAATGAGAATTTTATTATTATATAAGTACTTATTAATATCTAGAGAATGTGTGTTTGTGTGTGCGTATAGGTTGGTTATAAAGGCTATTTTCATTCACTCTAAAAAGATTAACCCCAGTAGGTACACCTACGAGGCTACTTTAGTTCGGAACTGTAAACGTCATTCGACGGTAGGCACCGTGAAAAATGCAGAACAAACGTGTCACCGTTGCGTCGAAGCCTGACGAATAGATAATCTTGCAAATGCTTCGACAGATTGTGATTTGACTCGTATATCTGTCTGTCACGTGAGTTTTAGCAGGTTTTTGTTCGGCAAACAAGTACCTATTAGGCGTTAGCTTTGTGGTTCTAACACAACCCGTATGTGATATTTAGTTTTATCTGTGAAGAAATACAATTTTCTTTCGTTGTTAGAAAAGTAAGTTGTAAAAGGCGATAGCCAGGTTTGCACCCAATTCAATAGGCTCACCACCTCTTGGAACTCACGATGAGTATGAATTGACGGAGTAAGTAGACTTCTTTCGCTCAGTTTTTCTTCAGTTCGGCTCGCGACTCTGCCACGTAACCAGCTCATGAATAAGGGCTCCGTTCGAGTTCGAAACGTATTCGGGAATGCCCGACTAGGGCATTCCCGAATACACCCATGAGTATAACCGGAATATACAGTAAATAATATGGATAATAGGTACTCACGAAAGTTATAGTAAAGTAGACTTCTGTTAAGAAATACTTACGTGATTCCTTATTACACGTGCCAACACTGACTTTTTTGATTACTTACGTATTTAACAATAATTCAGACGCAACTCAGGTCTTAAAATACTCTTCTCTATAAACAATAATGGGCTTAACCCCTATCATAACGCTCTTCCTTGCCTCATAATTACAGACTCAGGGATGTGTTACCAGCTTATTATGATAGATTACTTACCACTTAACTTATAAGTTTTTAGAACTAATAAATCGCCCGTTATCAAGGTATATAACAGCTGTTTACAGATCTCCAACTTTAGTAACTTCATAGCGCATTTTACTACGACCACTGTAGATACTCAAATATAAGTTTTAAACAAGTCAACAACAAACAGGCTGGAATTGAACCCCTCAGTGAGTCTAAAACTTGAGCTCATCTACTGAGCCATAACATAACATCACTCCTGTATTCCCGAAGGGGTAGGCAGAGGTGCACATACAGTACACCCACATTTCGCCAGTTATCGTTTTTAGGTCCCAATGTAATAGTGGGCGAGCCTATTGCCATCAACCGGGCACAAATCCAGTCTGGATTTGTGCCGTGCTGCTACTAAGACTTAACTAATGGAAAAACCCAGTAACACTTTGCCCGACCCAGGATTCGAACCCAAGACCTCGTGCTCAGCAGTCGCGCTTAGCAACCACTAGACCAACGAGGCAGTCTCTACTGAGCCTGAGAGAGAAATGTTGTTATGATCTTTATGTAGAAACAAGTTCTTAAAAACTAAAGTAAAGCGACATTAAAATTGACAACTGCGTATATTTATTTCACTATTGTTATATAAAGTTTTACATTTTGCCAGCCCTCACAAAATGTTAGGTAATAGAGTAGGAACCAATAAACAAACAAATATTCATAAATACACTAAAGAGAAAACAAAATGTTAACAACTAAGTAAGATCTAAAAGATTAGAAGACCTAAGATTAAACTGGATATACAAAAGAGTTCAGAAGGTAATTTTTAAATTTTGCATTTCTATTTGCCTTTTTAATTTAAAAGTGAAACATTATAAAGTTACTACACAAATGTATTGTGAACTCGGTAATTCGACTACACATTTTCGTTAGTGCCATAAATATTATTATTTTAAACCAGCCTCAACTTAAATAGTTTTATTGAATAACACAATAAATAGTAAACTTGAGATTTATAAACAAAATCAAACAAATACCATAAAATATCTAACTTTAAAATTCCAATGTTATAGTGATACAAATTACAATTACGAATACAATCTACATTTATATTAATTGAAAATATTTCTAGTGGAACTATCTACTATATATTTTAATCTTTATACTTTTTATAATTTTATTTAACCATTAGGAATTATATTCTGATTATTCGACAGACATTACGAAGATCGTTTTCTAGCCATAGGTTATTTTATAGAGTAAATACATTAAAGTTAACTCAACAGTAAATATTTTTTAAAAGAACAATAATTAAAAAAAATTGTTGATCGTTAAACCAATCATTTTCCAGAAAACGTTCCTAAACTTAGATTATAACTTATAATAATACATAAAAGCAATTAAATTTTATATAAAAAAACAATTTAAGTAGCATACAAAGTGTTTCTGATAGTCATTTAAATTAAAAATACTATATATAATGTTATATTTTAAACAATAGATATTTACTGACTAGATTTTTAATGAACAGTGAAAGCAACGCTAAAATAAGCCCTTGTTATTTTAACTGGCAAGAAATCTTATTTCATAGGATATGTTGTAAGGTAAGTCTTTCAAGAAATGATTAGCATATTATAATTATAATAATTCTGTTTTAATCAGTTTTTGAAGACACTTAGTTTAGGGACTCCGTTTCTTGGCTGGTTTCTGTAACAAAAATATATAATTAGTATTTACATAACATCTCGCTTGCCCCCAATGGTGCTGTGCAGATATATTATGAAAGGTGATGCTTTGCGCTAGAGGTGGATGGAAGAAAATATCTTTGATATTATTATATAAAAGCCCCTTTACATGAACGCCTAAAGCAGGACAGTTTACGTTGTGGAAGCGAGACGCCGCTACGTGGAGTGTAATGCGACGTCTCGCTTATGGCAAGGGTAATTGTTAATTAATTGAAGTATAGAATATCTATATAATAATAAAAATAAAATAAAAATATCAGCTACACCGCAAACTGCCCTTGCCTGTTGTATGCATTCAACTCTGTCCATCCTAAGGTTGTCTGTAAGAGATCGCCTAGTGCGATAAGACCGCCCATTGTACATTATCCTTATATAACTGTACTTATGTTTATTTTTGGTGTACAATAAAGAGAAATCTATCTATCTATCTAATATCGTAACCGTAAAAAATGTATTTAACTTTTAACTTCCACGTTTCTGTAGTGCATCAGCAATGTTTGCTGATGCTCACACCGATAGCTTCACTGCTTTATGGCGTAAAAAGACCGCATCTTTCATCAGTCGATTGCGTGGAAGTCGCCACAGCATCTTGAGTGCTATAGCTGATCGGCACGATTGCCCCATAATGTGGAAATTAGTACAGCGGACTAAGTCACTGCTATCACGTACTAAAAATATTATTATTTTCATTCTTGTCTGTAATGTTCTTTATATTTTAGGTAGTATTGTTATTATATTATTGTGTTCCTTGTTCATTGTTAACTATTGTAAAATGGATATCAGTTATCTGAATAAATAAACTATATTATTATTATATTAATAAATGCTGTTACTGCCAAAACTATAAATGATAGCTCAGTTGGCAGAACTGCGTCACGGAGTGGCCAAGGTCGCGTGCTCGAGGCCCGCTCGTGTCCATCATTTTCCATCATTTTTAATTTTTTTTTTTTGCCATTTTAAGCTTAGCTGAGCAACATGTTTGCATGACACCGAAAGTCATATAATCATAAATTAGTTATTTTATTATGTTTCATAATTACTCACATTAGTATGACTACTATTAGTAGTATAAAGGCGAAAGTTTGTGCGTTTGTTTGTATGTTTGTTACCTCTTTACAGTCAAACGGCTGGACCGATTTTAATAGAATTTTGTATGGAGGTAGCTGGCACCCTGGATTAACGCAACTTTTATCCCGAAAATGTAGCGGGTAACACCGTAGGGCGCAGCTAATGTTCGCCATTTTCGAAAAGCCATTTTAAGGTAATTTAAAATTTTTAATAAGTATACACTTTATATAACATTTGGTTTATAGTTACAGTATTGAAATAAGCATAAGAGAAGTAAAGAAACCCAAGTGAGTACATAAGTATGTTTTTATACCATTGTCATCATAGGTGTTGTATACTTAGTAGTTGAGATTCTAAGAGATTTTGGCAAGTCGTAGAAAAATAATTGGTGACACCATAAAGTTAAAGGCGACTTAGGATCCCGTAGTCGGTAGAGTAGAGAACTATAGTAGCGTAGATAAATAGAGTACCCCAGAGACACCTCAAAGGAAACCAGAGGTAGAACCAATGTAACCCAGTATCACTCCACTGTAACATTTGGCAGACCTGCCACCAAATAAAGTTAAAAAAAATCTTAAGCAATAATAATTGTTTATATTAAGCTTGAAAATCAAGTTAGATTTCGATGAATTAATCAAACTATGGCGCTTGCAAAGCTTGGGGATTTTGGCGACCCCCCCATACGTAAGGGAGAGGCCTTTGCTCAACAGTGGACGTATTCCGGCTAATGATGGTGCATCAAACTATATAATTTATCAAAAACCAACGTTTATTTGGTGTCATTTCTACCATCTGAAACAGCTATAACTAGTCAACTATATAAGTAATGCTTTCCCGTTTAAACAAAAGTTTTGATACCTGTTCCATAAAGATTCACTTGTGAGAGAAGATATAATCTCTGAAACATCACATTGATTACTGATCCACTGAGACAAACACTTCAGCATTTTATTTCTGCCCCCTGTACCATGAACTCTTAATGCTACGTGCAGTGTAATGAGTCGTCTCGCTTTTTACGTAAACTGTCCTGCTTTAAGAGTTCGTGGTAAGGGGGCTGGGTTATTTAATATTAGGACACAGATTTTCCTGCATTGGTGAATAGGTAGATCGAGGCTTGGATTAGCCATGATGATACTACCTACGTCGGAATGTCCTATGAGTATTTTCTCCTGTTTCTATAGGAGAAAAAAATATATAAATAAACTTTTACATCTACAATTATTTTTTATACAAATTGCTTAAAACGTTCAAGATGTTTTCAAAAGAAAGGAAAATTGGCTTTTAATTGATGTTGATGAAACTCAAAAATATTCTTGGCTATTAGATAAAAAAAAGTTGCCTTTTAAAAGTAAAACTAAAATATTTTAGGATCAGACGAAGAATTAAAAATCATACTGCCCACGTCAGGGGTCAAGTTGTATAAATAATTTTATACAACTGGTATACATAACTGTCTCTGCTTTTGATAAATATACGTACTGCTATGCGATCCCCCCAGTTTTGTTGTAGCCCTATTAATATATTACCTTGACCTTACATAGAACAGTGCTAACAAGCATAAAAACTCACCATCAGCCCACTTCTTGCCCCGCATGCCGAAGAAGCCCATCTGAGCCTTTCTCTTGGGCAGGGGTCCGTTCTGGTCGAGCAAAAACTTAACTTCGTGCGGGCCACTGTTTTTCAGGTCCTTCTTGCCCCTAACGCCGATAAATTTGCCACGGAACGTAAGGTCATAGGGCCGTTTGTTATTCATGGATTTCTTTCCGCGAACTCCAAAGAACTGGTGTATGTTGGTCGCGCGTTTCTCAACTTCGTTCGTGAGCGGTTCGATGTCTGACTCCATTGTCTCCGGCACTAGCTTGCCTAAAGGACGCTCGATTTTGGACAGGTATTGCAGGAGCAGTTCGTTCAGTAGCGGCAGGTCCGGGTCGATTCGGCTCTCAGTCGAGGAGTAGTCGATTTGTCCGATAAGGGAGCCATCCCTTTTCGGCGCCAGTTCGTTGTTTTCGAAGTCGGGGAACATCGCCTCTTTCTTGCCCCTCATTCCCATGAAGCCCATAGGAGCTCGTTTGTAGTACAGATCTGGAGTTTCGAGAACGTCCTGAAGGCTTTTTTTCCCTTTGACGCCGACGAAGAATTGGGGTTTTCGCTTGTAGAATTGTTCGGTGCCCTCGTCATCGAAATATTTCTTGCCGCGCATGCCGAGGAACCCTTGCGGCACCCGCTTGGCCAGCTCCTGCGCCGCGGCCAGGGACACCAGGTGGATGGTGATGAACACGAGACACGCTCTAGGTGATCCCATTGTTGTATGATCTGTAACAGAAATAACCTGATGTTAGTAAGAAACAACACAGCACTGATAGCCGAGTGGTCTGACCGTTGGATTGGCAAGTCAAAGGTCGCAAGTCCAAACCTCGGTACGCACCAAAGCCTCATATATATATGTATTCATATGCGTTCTATAAATTAGTTATCAGTTTCTAAAAACTGTGATGGAAACATCGTGAGGAAACCGGCACTCCTGAAAAACTTTTCAACGGTGTGTACAGCCATGTCAGAGGCCTATAACAGGCGGTTTAAACTCTGGTTAAACCAGGTCGTTCATCAACCATAAGACAAGGAGAAGTAGAAGAAGTAACAAAGTAACAATTTTTCAGCGACAATTGCTAACTTCTGTTTTAAAGGTTGAAGTCGAAATATTAGAAACCTGAAAAAAATCGCCAAGTTCCCTGTACATTGCTCTTGACAATAAAATAGCACTAACAAACACTTGTTCCGTATGTAAACAAAAAGGCATTTTTAAACTGTTATTGTCAAGTATGTAACAAAGGTGGAAGGTAGGTCATTGTCACATAGTGCTAGGTAACATGTACCTAGCCTGCCCACCTACTAGCACCCAGGGGACACACCGCTTGTGTGCCCAGCGCCTAATGTCATCACTAATACAATATTTACATGCCTACTATACATAGCTGTGCTAGGCTTTACAGAACGTGGCGGGCTTTTAAGGTTATAAAAACATAATATCACGCCTGTATTCATCAAAGGGGTAGGCTGAGGTGTACATATAGTATGTAGTAGTAGTACATCCTCATTTTGCCAGTTATTTTATAGGGCCCTATTTTATAGCCTATTGCCATTCACCAGGCACAAATCCAGAGTCCGTGCTGCTACTGCGAATTGCCTCATGAAGAAATCCAGTAACACTTTACCCGACGTGGGTTCCTAACCCTAGACCTCATCCTCAGCAGTCGCACTTAACCTCAAATAAACTCAATTCTAAATATCTTTCCAGTCTATGTACAAAATACAAAGGAAAAACAACTTTTACTATAAGCAAAATTACTTGAATTACAAACTGGCAATACAGACATCGACACGTAACCAAGGGTCCCATTTTAAATGATCTATAGCCATAATAAACACGTCCTTTGTACCGGGCGTAAGCAGAATAAACACAAACGACTATATCTGTGGCAATAATTTCTTTATTACGCTAAAGTCGGCTACAAAGGGACACACGGACTACATTAATATTTATTATACATATTAGATGCGTATTTATATCTTTAATATTGTTTTCGTTATATTGTGTTTGATTTGAGTTACTTTGTTATATCTGAGGCGTTATTATTACTTTTAATAATGGGAATTCACTGTACACGTGTTAGTTTTTATTTCCTGCCTCTACAATTTTCTATTTTAATAAGAGGAAGAAAACACGGTAATCACAAAAAAATACCAGTTTTTTTTATTCATGTTGTAATTTAGGTACAGTCATGCTTATCGCCTAATTGCTTTGAAATGTAACATTAGGAATGTCTAAAATTGTAAGCATAATCATAACATCACGCCTGTATTACCTGAAGGGGTAGGCAGAGGTGTATAGTAAAACTACATTTTGCCGGTTATGTTATAGGTCCCGATGTAATAGAGGGCGAGACTATTACTATCCGCCGAGCATAAATCCAGACTGCATTCTGCTACTGAGAATTACCTAATGGAAAGAACCCAATAACACTGCCTGACCCAGGATTCGAACAGGACCTGCTCCACTAGACCAACCAGACAAAAATAGTACCTATGTTTATATAAAAAAATACTTTATTTGCCAAATAAATTGCACACTCAGCAACGAGAGTATATCGGGTAGTAACTACATTAATCCTTCGGCTACTTGTTAAAGCAATATATAAATATAACATAAGGTCGTCATAACCCCTCAACTGATGACGTCGGAAAGTAAAAAAAGATAACTAATTACACAACGGGAACTGCGGACGACAACTGCGTTCTACCTGAATGGTTCGACAGAGATAGATATAGACAATACTGTGGGAAAGAGTAGGACAGAAGTCGTGCTAATGAGGGCCTGAATCACCCGTTGACATTGCTGAAAAGGTTTTTAAGATGTGTGGAGGTTTCCTTGTGAAAATTTAAATTGTAGGTAGGTTTTGTGACCGGTTGTGCTTAGTGGGTACTTGGCTTGTTGCGTTTTTGATTCTGTATACATAAATATTACATCTAATTACAGAGCTAGGATATTTTACGTGTCCATAAATGTAGGGTTAAACTGCTAAAGCACTGATAAAGATAAAGATAAAGATCGTTTATTTGTAAAAAACACGAGTATGCAGTACAAACAGGTTTGCAAGCAAGATGGTACAATAGAAAGACACGTCCTTACATGTTTTGCCCACACGGGCGTACAAAATTCAAAATTCAAATATACTTATTATTATTATGAGAAAATTTTATTGTCTACTGTTTAAAAACATTATTTTTAATAAACTAAACACAGGTAACATAGTATAATATATAGGTTATTAATTATTTAAGAAATCATTTAGATTATAAAAACATCGTTCTATTAGATATTTTTTTAGTTGAAGTTTAAATTTAGTGATAGGAAGTTGCTTTATAGATTTTGGTATTTTATTAAATATTATCGGTGCAAGACAGAAAACACTGTTGTGCATTAGTGCAGTGTTAGACGGTACAATACACAGTCTATCGTTACCTCTTCGATTGCGTACAACTACATCAGAAAGACGGCTGAATACATGAGGGTTTATTTTAACAAAAATGGCTACTTCATATATGAATAGAGAAGGTAATGTTAATATCTTATATTTAATAAAATAAGGGTTACAACTTTGCGTGGTTTTAAGTCCAAACATAGCTCTAATACATTTTTTTTGGGACTTGAAAATAATTTCTTTACTTGTAGAGTTGGCCCAAAATATCACACCAAACCTCTGAATGGACCCAACAATGCCATGGTACGCGGTAACAAGAGCGTCACAGTTTATTACAGTTGCTAATTTAAAAAGTGCGTATGCTGAAGAACTAACCCTCTTTACTAGTCCCTCTGCATGGGCTTTCCAGTTTAGATTCTTGTCTACTGTAATGCCTAAAAATTTTGTTGTGTCAACTGTGTTTAGAATAGTCCCTTTATAACTAATCATATAATTAGGGGTAGCTATTCGTTGACTGAACCACATTATTTTTGTTTTTTCAACATTAATTTTCAAATTATTATTGTTCATCCACTGGATTAGAGACTGGATTGTGTCATTGATTTCTTTCTCCTGTGTATTCTTATTTTTGGCATGTATCGTTACAGTACTGTCGTCAGCAAAAAGTGTCATAGGGTACTTTGTCACTTTTGGTAAATCATTAATGTAAATAATAAAGAGTAATGGTCCCAATACACTGCCCTGTGGTACTCCGAACTTAATTGTACGTGTGTCAGACTTATACACTTCTTCAAATTTTTTTAAGTGATTAATTTTTGTGATCTCTGTGTACTGTTTTCTGTTTCTTAAATAGGTTTCTATTAGCTGAAGTACATTCCCTCTAATGCCATATGCCTCTAATTTTTTTAATAAAATTTCGTGACTGACATAGTCAAACGCTTGGGTCATATTGCAATATATTGAACAAATAGGCGTCTTTTTGTCTACACTTTTTGTGATATGATTCAAGAAATCATAAAGCGCCAAATTAATAGTTTGGTTTTTCCGGAAGCCCTTTTGTTCTCTAACTAATATATTTTGTTTTTCTAAGTAGTCATAAATTTTGTTATAAAAGTATTTTTCAAAAATCTTTGAAATTATTGACAGTAGTGCGATAGGCCTATAACAGTCCATCTGTAATCTATCTTGTTTTTTAAATAATGGTTTAATAATTGAAATTTTCAATTTTTCAGGAAATGTTCCAGTAAGGATACTCAAGTTTATTATATGGCTCAGATGTTCACAAATAGAGTGTGCTACATGTTTAATAATTTTTGTCGATATTTCGTCATGCCCTACACTGCCAGTGCTCTTCAGTGACTTAATAATTGTTATAATATCATGAGAAGTACTAGGTGCCATAAACATAGATTTATTAGATTTATTAATCATTGAAATAACTTGATTACCTGAGCCTGATATTGGTGTTATTTTATCAATTAAGTAATTATTAAACGCGTTCGAAATTACGTGGGGAGACGTCACTGTGCGATCTCCGATTTTTATTGATGTTATTAATTCTTTTGGAATGTTTGTTTTTGATTTATTTATGATCCCCCATGTAGTTTTAGATTTATTTCTTGAGTTTTTAATCTTAAAATCATTTTGTGCACGTTGTGTAAGTTTAATGATTTTTTTGTATATTTTATTGTAATTTTTAAATTTATTTAGTTCATTAGGTTTTAGTCTATATGTCCAAAGTAGTTCTCTCTTTCTTTTGCTGCATTTTCTTATTCCACGCGATAGCCACTGAGGACGTCTTTTAATATTAACAATAATTTTTTTAAGCGGAAAGCACAGGTTATATAATAGTTTAAACGTATTTAAGAATGAATTGTAGGCCTGGTTTGCATCATTAGTTTTGTAGATATCAGAAAATGAAAGTTGTTGTAAATAGTTATTAAATTTTTCTATGTTTTCTATACTATAGTCGCGACGTTTTATATGCCATTGATTTATAGTATAGATTTTACTGACAGTGAATTTTAGTATCTGTGAAGAGTGGTCAGATAAGCCAAAATCAATTACATTTGACGTGCATTTTTTCCCCATATTATGCGCATAATTATCAATGCAGGTTCCACTCGAGAGCCTCGTAGGCTGTTTTATTTCTAATTTAAGGTTATTGTTTAATAGTAAACATTCTAATTCTAATAATGTATTAGAGCGTTTTAGACAGTCTATGTTAAAGTCACCTGCAATTATGACATTTCGCTTACCTCTTCTTGTAATATTTAGCAACATTTTATGGTAGCCGAGTGGTATGACTGTTGGACTGCCAAGTCAAAGGTGTAGGTTCAAATCCCGGCTACAATGTCTTTTTGAATTTTGTGCGTATTATAAATTGTATCCGTTGCTAAAAACAGTAAAGGAAAACTAAGAGATTTTTCAACGGTGTGTAAAGCCATGTCAGAGGCCTACAGGCGGTTTAAACTCTGACATTAGGTTGTTTATAAACCATGATAAGAAGAAGGTTTAAATGTAAATTTAATTAACCCAATTAAATTTACATTTAAACCTACTACTTAAACTCATTTGATTCAAACGAATTTCTAAATACACATTGCGATAAGCTACTATTTTTTTTGTAACTCCTACAAACAGACACCATCTACTTCCATGTCACGCCATTTACGCAAACTCTTTGGCATCAACTATTCCGCTGCATTTTTATAACGTCAATAAACCTGGCGTACTTTAAATTTATTAATGCTTCAAATTGACAGCTCGACACCCAACCAATTCCCACTTAAACGGTATTGACAGACTGTAGCCCGGTGTAATTATCACGGGGTAGTTACACGAGTGGAAGTAGAAACACCGGGCGTTTCCGAAAGCTCTGTGGCCACAAATTTGTTTATCCGCAAAATCGGCGCTCCATTAAGGGCACTGGTTGGATATATTGCATTGCTCTCTGTGTCTCGTACACCTATTGGTGGAGACGTATCGGGACAGAGGCGGACTTGGAACAGTTTTGTTTTCATCGTGAGGTTTATTTATTTATTTATTTAATACTTAAGTACAGTTGTGTACAAGGCGGACTTAATGCCTTAAGCATTTTCTACCAGTCTAACCTTCAGTTTATTTATATAGGTATTAAATTATTAATAAATCTTTGGTGCATTTGGAGTCTAAAGTAAGACGTAATTTGGACCGTCAGCCTTGCTAATTGTCTTGCCGATTTGGGTTTTATTTTTTGTAAACAAAATACAACAGAAATATTATCAAAATGTTTTTCTCGAGTCTCGGTGTTTGTGTATGTAATGTTTCATGTTTGTGAAAGCGTCCACGATTCAGGAGATAGACTTAGAGAGGAGTTTTTTACAAAAAAATAAGGAGCTCTAAGATGTAAAGTTGGCTGTCAGTCCCGCTAATAAATTGCTGGATATAGTTTAATTTTGTTCATTATTTTTTAATACTGTAAAAAGCTAATAATTTTATATTAGTATTAGAATTCACATTTTGTCTCTATAGCAAAATTCTAACCAGATAAATAGATAAAATAATTTTCTTCTTAACCAAAATTGTTTTCTTTGCTTTCTTAAATCTTCCATTATAATTCATCCTATTACAAGCAACCTTTGAAGGACTAATGCTCGAGTATGCGAAGGTGTCCGGCAAGAACACAACCCTCCTATGGCAGTCGGGTAACAAAGCAACTGTCACGCATGCGTAGTAGCAGCATATTTCAAATAAAAACATCAACCTTAATCCGGCCCATTGGAACTTCCATTGCGGCTGAATTTCACTCTCCATGTAAACTGACAATTTTGTGTTCAGGAAAGGTTCTAAAAACAATATTTTAGTTGCACATATGCAGCTCTGTGTAAAGTACACTCCCATTTCGCCAGTTATGTTATGGGGGGCAAGCCTATTGCCGTCAACCGGGCACAAAGACTCAAGCTGCTACTGAGAAACATTACCTAATGGAAAAACGTAGTAACACTGCCCGACCCGGGGTTCGGACCCGGGACCTCATGCTCAGTAGTCGCGCGACCACTAGACCAACGAGGCAGTCAACAAGATTAAAAATTGTATTATATAATAAAACGTTTTACATAAGTTTAAATTTATTATGTAGTCTTATGTAGCCAATTCCTGGATTTAGATAATTGCACCTCCGTTTCTGGGATGTCTACAATCTACTGATTATTGGTTCAAGACACACACCTCTGTGTACAGTAGCGGGCAGTATTAATTACAGTTGACACACACTCGTACATAATTAGTGGACATGCTTACATAGGCTGAACTGATCCGCTATAATCACAGCTCAATACAATATAGATCTAAGTGCTATGGTGAAGATACGTGAACTTTTAAATATCTCGTCGCCTGCCTCGTTGCTCTAGTGGTTGCTAAGCGTGACTGCTGAGCACGAGGTTCTGAGTTCGAATCCCGGGTCGGGCAAAGTTTATTGAGTTTTACCATTAGGTAATTTTCAGTAGCACCACGGATTTGTGCCCGGTTGATGGCAATAGGCTCGCCTCCTATTACATTGTGACCAAAAACCATAGCTGGCGAAATGTGGGTGTACTATATGTGCACCTCTGCCTACCCCTTCGGGGAATACAGGCATGATGTTATGTATATAGAGATAGCTCTTAAGAGCCATTCACAAAGACAAACATCACTCCAGTCACCTCGCTACTCCGTCTGGTGGCGCTACTGTTGAATCTCACCGCGGGGAAGTGAGTTAGAGTATAGCACGTAGATAACCCACTGCACGTGAGTGTACAGTTGTACACTTTAAACTCGCTGCACGTACAGTCACAACGAAAAGCTTTACGTTTGAAATAACTAGTTCGTTTGATTGATTCGATAGCGGCCGGTTTTGGAACGTATTAGTTATGCTTTTGTTTTTGCTGTGAATGCTTTTTTTACAATATGAAATTTTGAATGCGTTCAATTAGAACCAGCAACTTTACTAGCAGCTGATAGGTACCTGATCTAAGTCGGTTATGAATAGTAATACTAGAAAATTATCACTGGAACACTTGATTCTTATTAATATAACCTGCTGTAGGTATTATTCTCGTCTTTGGATAATTTAAAATAATCATATCTTTGTATTTGAAAATTAATCAGATCATAACGGTACAGGCCATTAAAATTATGACTTGAATCTAACTGTAATACGTAATATTGAATGGTCAATTTTAAGAATAATTTTGATGTATTGAATTGTTCTTCGCTTCTATTTTTATTTTAATATGAAAATCTGATTAGCGCAGTTGGTTCGATTCCCACACGGAACAAAAATTTGTGCGAACCGCAGATGTTTGTCCCAAATCTGAGTGTTTGTATACGTGATATTTCATGTTTGTAAAACGCTCACATGACACAGGAGAAATTCCTAGAGCAGGGCGACGTTTTTTTAAAAGAAAAGAAAGGAATCAACAATCTTCGTTAATTCCAGTTACTGTCTGACCTATCATTAAGAAGATACAACATAAATATCACTTTAAACAACACACAATTGTCACCAAAACTCGTAAAAAAAGGTAAAATGATTTTCCCACTGACAAGTGCGCGGGAATAAGCTGTTGGTTGATCGAGACATCCATGTTGACTGTTGCCGGACAATATTTACTCACACTACGAGTTGCACGTGTTTCATTAAAATAAAATGCAGAAAAAGCCTTCGGCCGATGTAAATTTTGTATACAAACATTTAAATATCTCGTCGCCTGCCTCGTTGCTCTAGTGGTTGCTAAGCGTGACTGCTGAGCACGAGGTTCTGAGTTCGAATCCCGGGTCGGGCAAAGTTTATTGAGTTTTACCATTAGGTAATTTTCAGTAGCACCACGGATTTGTGCCCGGTTGATGGCAATAGGCTCGCCTCCTATTACATTGTGACCAAAAACCATAGCTGGCGAAATGTGGGTGTACTATATGTGCACCTCTGCCTACCCCTTCGGGGAATACAGGCATGATGTTATGTATATAGAGATAGCTCTTAAGAGCCATTCACAAAGACAAACATCACTCCAGTCACCTCGCTACTCCGTCTGGTGGCGCTACTGTTGAATCTCACCGCGGGGAAGTGAGTTAGAGTATAGCACGTAGATAACCCACTGCACGTGAGTGTACAGTTGTACACTTTAAACTCGCTGCACGTACAGTCACAACGAAAAGCTTTACGTTTGAAATAACTAGTTCGTTTGATTGATTCGATAGCGGCCGGTTTTGGAACGTATTAGTTATGCTTTTGTTTTTGCTGTGAATGCTTTTTTTACAATATGAAATTTTGAATGCGTTCAATTAGAACCAGCAACTTTACTAGCAGCTGATAGGTACCTGATCTAAGTCGGTTATGAATAGTAATACTAGAAAATTATCACTGGAACACTTGATTCTTATTAATATAACCTGCTGTAGGTATTATTCTCGTCTTTGGATAATTTAAAATAATCATATCTTTGTATTTGAAAATTAATCAGATCATAACGGTACAGGCCATTAAAATTATGACTTGAATCTAACTGTAATACGTAATATTGAATGGTCAATTTTAAGAATAATTTTGATGTATTGAATTGTTCTTCGCTTCTATTTTTATTTTAATATGAAAATCTGATTAGCGCAGTTGGTTCGATTCCCACACGGAACAAAAATTTGTGCGAACCGCAGATGTTTGTCCCAAATCTGAGTGTTTGTATACGTGATATTTCATGTTTGTAAAACGCTCACATGACACAGGAGAAATTCCTAGAGCAGGGCGACGTTTTTTTAAAAGAAAAGAAAGGAATCAACAATCTTCGTTAATTCCAGTTACTGTCTGACCTATCATTAAGAAGATACAACATAAATATCACTTTAAACAACACACAATTGTCACCAAAACTCGTAAAAAAAGGTAAAATGATTTTCCCACTGACAAGTGCGCGGGAATAAGCTGTTGGTTGATCGAGACATCCATGTTGACTGTTGCCGGACAATATTTACTCACACTACGAGTTGCACGTGTTTCATTAAAATAAAATGCAGAAAAAGCCTTCGGCCGATGTAAATTTTGTATACAAACATGAAAGAAAAGGTTGAAATAAGTTGCAACATTAAAAATATATTTTTAACACAAGCTTTTAATTCAAAAGTACCATAATATTGTATTGTCACCAAACTTATTTAAGTATGCAACGTTTCATTTTAATCGGATGTCAAAAAGTGCTTCTGATTAAGATTGCAAGATTTGGACTAAACAAACTCACATACACACAATGCAATGTGTCTCGACATGTGAAAACGGTACCAATCACAATACTGACCGCGGCTAGCACGGCTTAGCCTCGCAGGTCGACTTACTGCGCGGTAGGTACGATAGATTTTAGGTTCATAATGTATGATCATGTATGACGACCTGATTAGCGCAGTGGCTAAGTGACCGGACTGCTGCGCTAAGGGTTGCGGGTTCGATTCCCGCACGGGGCAAAACTTTTTGCGACCCACAGATGTTCAGAGTTTGGATGTTTGTGTATGTGATATTTCATGTTTGTGAAACGCACCCACGACTCAGGAGAAATTCCTAGTGTGGGGCGACGTTTAAACGAAAAAAATAATACCTTACAGACGCACATAAAAATTCGAAATGCAAATGTCAAAAACATCAGCCATTTTACGAATTTCATTAGTCGCAATACCGATATTAATTCACGTTCAGTATTGAATATGCGGTTTAATGCAGTTATGAATAAAACATGTTATATTAACATTATTAAGTGTATCCCAGGAGGGTTTATGTGAACAATAAAAGTATCCAATTATTATTTACGCGCAAACTCGTGACTCTGCATGATATTAACGAGCTCTGCATGTTATTAAGACGACTCAATTTTAATATTTGGTGCTTTACGTCCAGAATGTCGTGTAGTTATGAAGCTGGATACTGTAGATGGGTAGGCAGAGGTGTACAGGGTGTAACAGGGCAGTTTACGATGTACAAGCGAGACGCCGCTACATGCATGTATTGCGGTGTCTCGCGTCCACAACGCAAACTGTCCAGCTTTAAGAGTTTGTGGTAAGGTGGCGGTACTAAACTAAAAATATTAACTATATACTAATAGTAGATTGCCTCGTTGGTCTAGTGGTTGCTAAGCGCGACTGCTGTGCACGAGGTCCTGGGTTCGAATCCCGGGTCGGGCAGTGTTGCTGGGTTTTTCCATTAGGTAATTCTCAGTAGCAGCACGGAGTCTGGATTTGTGCCCGGTTGATGGCAATAGGCTCGCCCCCTATTACATTGGGACCTAAAAACATAACTGGCGAAATGTGGGTGTACTATATGTGCACCTCTGCCTACCCCTTCGGGGAATACAGGCGTGATGTTATGTTATGTTGTTACTAATAGTAAATAGTACGACTAAACACATATGCGTATTACTTATAGTTCTAGTGCAATTATCAATATATCTACTCACTAGCTGCGCCCCGCGGTATTACCCGCTTCATTTTTTCAGGATAAAAGATAGCCTATGTCTTAATCCAGGGTGTCAGCTACCTCCATATGAAATTTCATTCAAATCCATTGTGTAGTTTTTACGTGAAAGAGTAACAAACATCCATCCATACTTACAAACTTTCACGTTTATTATTAGTAGAGATATTTAATCTCATATGGTAAGTAGTATGCCAGTTATATTGTTTTATACGCTGCGTCAGATGTGATTTAGAAACTACAAAGTTCAGACAATATTGTGGGCGTACGAGATGCAGGTTTTTAACTTGCTGCATGGATATTATGTTACAATATTACGTCATCTTACTCAGGTTTCTTATTATTGAGCTATACTCATACATATTGTATATTTAATAATAATAAATTCAGAAACCATATTCTTAGTAATTGAAGTCTGTCTTTTCGAATTCACGTGCGCGCTACAAGTTAGTTATCAGTTGCTAAAAACGGTAAAGGAAAATATTGTGAGGTAACCGGCACACCTGAGAGATTTTTCAACAGTGTGTAAAGCCATGTCAGAGGCCTACAGGCAGTTTCAATCTGACACCAAGCCGCTCACCAAGCACAGGCAAAGAAGAAGAAGATAATTAAAGTATCATCACATCAAAAGTTTAATAGATCTTTAGAATTTGCAACTAGAAAAGAGCTGATTTTCAAACAGCTTAACAGGCATCTTAAACCTAACATAGGTAGCATAGAACACTTAATTAAGTGCCTATAAAAATATCATGATAATTGGTTCATCCGTTTACAGGCTATGATACCACAGACAGATACACACGCGAAACGATCACTTCCCGAGAATTAAAAACCGAATCACAATGACACGTAAACATGACAAATATTCAAACTCTATATTCCATAAACAATATGACAATTCAAGGCTACATTACATTATAATCCACACAGATAAAACAATTTTAACTCGATATTCAAGTGCCATACCTGAGTCCGATCACGTTGCAGTGATGCAAAATCTGGCCGAGTATTTCGTTCACTATTTGGTAGATAAGAGTATCCACTCCATTCAAACACCGCTAAGCTTAGAGTAAAGCTATGGTTTTTGAGCATGCGTAACTATACGCGTCATGCCTAGTACTGTCAAGCACAGAAGGGTTGGTATTGTTTGAGGAAACAAAAATGAAAAGACATTTCTTGCCACTAAAATTATGCTAAGAGACAGTAAAGGCAGGAGAAATCCTACTACTTTGTAAATCCAAATGTAATAATGCTGAGGTCACAGATTTAAATTAATATAGCATACACATGGCTTATAAACATGTCTAAGTTACTTTTCATTCCGGAAAAGACGTGTTTAATTGATCGTTAGCTATAATGGGAATAGGTCTCTTAAACAACTATTATTTCTAACAAGTTGGCACTTTTTACTTGCCTTGCAACTTTTACCAGTCTTGCAACATATTACATTAAAATAACAAAAAATTTTTTTTTTACCAAGATATTTCAAAAAGAACCCCCAATCAAAAAAAATTAGCAAATTTACGTTGCATTAACGAAATCTATAATTCATCACAATATTTTCCAAAAACTTTTGTGAGGAAAACAATTTTTTTCCAAAGACCGTTGTCGCCGACCATACCGCTAATCCATGGTGTTGATTTAAGATAGCAATACATTACTCTATCCATCATATCGGATTATCTCACCAAAACATTTCGTTCTATAAAATTGCAACGCTTTGCGTGAATACGTGGGTATCTTCCGTGGGATATGGTGACGTCATCATCAGGTACTTAAGTCCTTTTCATGACGTGTCACATAAGACATTATTATGGTTTTTTTGTTTCTCTGGTGTCAGCAAATTCTGCTCATACCTCAGACTATTCCTAACGATTTTGAGTTTTTTGGTCCTAATTTCTAGCAGCCCTCTCGTAGTGCTTGTTTTGTCAAGTGTATTCTATTCCATTGACTTAATTCGGGGGGTTCAGTTTCTTCACTTGTTCAACATCAGAAGCTTCAGCCATCCACGTCCAAGCAGGTGTCACTAGCTCTCACCAGTAGCACTGATAGTCGAGTGGTATGACCTTTGGGCCTCCAAGTCTAAGGTCGCAAGTCCAAACCCCGGCACGCACCAATGTTTTTCCTATTCACGTGCGTATTCTAAATTAGTTATCAGCTGCTAAAAACGGTGAGGGCGAAGCAGCATACCTGAGAGACTTCTCAACTATATAATGCCATATCAGAGGCCTACAGTCGGTTTAAACTCTGACGCCAAGTTATTCATCAACCATACTATAAGAAGAAGACTTCATATAACATACATCGTTAACTACTGTCTGTAATATAATGAGCAGGCATCAGACTATTAAGTTACTAATTACGTTTAGCAGCCCATTAAAGTTCCATGTAAGCACCCAATATTACATAGCGAGCCTATTGCAACTTAACGAGCTCACAGCGAGTTCTTCGCCTATAAATAAAATGTATAATTCTGACTGCCTCGTTGGTCTAGTGGTCGCTAAGCGCGACTGCTGAGCACGAGGTCCTGGGTTCGAATCCCGGGTCGGGCAATGTGTTACTGGGTTTTTCCTTTAGGTAATTCTCAGTGGCAGCACGGAGTCTGGATTTGTGCCCGGTTGATGGCAATAGGCTCGCCCCATATTACATTGGGATCTAAAACATAACTGGCGAAATGTCGGTGTACTATATGTTCACCTCTGCTTACCCCTTCGGGGAATACAGGCGTGATGTTATGTATAATGATTAAATTTCCCGGCTACGGAAAGGAATTCTTTTCATAATCTTTTCCCAAAAAGTTTAAGTACTAGATGCATATGTAATAACATATGAAGTTAATAACCTAACCTTGATACTACCGACGCTATTAAATAAGGCCAAGCACTACACTAATGGACATTTAAGTGGTATCTGCTATCAAATCATAAGATAATAGTAATGTGCACTTAATTGTATGATAATGTTGACGAGTCATGTCAGATATGACAGGATATGACAGACTGGTCAAACAAGTCGAGAGAGTCATGAGTGTCCTTGGTATGGAGTGCTGTCAGCATACCATCACGCCTGTAACCCTCGAATGCAGGCTTGAAGTTAGGTTACGTTTTCGCTGACTACCGCCGTTGCTAGGTCATACTATATTATGTACTAGCTGCGCCCTCCGGTGTTACCCACTACATTTTTTCGGGATAAAAAGTACCGTGTGTGTTAATCCAGGGTGTCAGCTACCTCCATATGAAATTTCATTAAAATCCATTCAGGGCGCAAATCCAGACTCCGTGCTGCTACTAAGAATTGTCTAATGGAAAAACCCAGTAATATGCCCGACCCGGAGTTCGAACCCAGGACCCCGGGCTCAGCAGTTCTTCTGCTTTCATATAAAGAATGTTAATTAAGCAGATCATTTTATCTTCCTTAACTTACCTTAATATTTTAAACTCAACAGTGAATAAAAATTCTGTTTGATCTCCTACATTTTACAAAACACCAATAAACAAGGAACTCACAGAAGGGACATAAACCAACCTCTTTTCTACCATTTCCTTGTCAATAAACTGGCAACATTGAGACGTACTCAAGTTAACAGTGGTCGAAGTAAAAGGTACAATTAAACCTTCAGTTAAACTTAAAACACAATAAAGTTAACTGGAACATTTAAATTTATGCATTTCACTTCACTTAGCGACTGCAGTTAAATGTTACGAGCGGGATTAACTGTAAGACTTGAATCTGCTAACCTGCTAGTCTTCCTAACTGACCGTTAACTATAGGTATATAGTTTTACGAGTAATTTTCTTTAAAATTACTTGCACGAGGCATCGTGCTAGGAAGTTCTCCTGCATCGTGGGTGCGTTTCACAAATATGAAATATCACATACACAAAAACACCCAGTCAGGACAAATATCTGCGTATCAGGCAATTTTCTTCCGGAGCGGGAATAGAACCCACAACCTTTGTCGCAGCAGTCCAATCGGTTAACCACTGTGCCAAACTATCCTTGCAGCTTCTAACATTACCTAAGTTTTGTAGCGCATTTTATTCGTTATAGAAGTCTTGATGTGTGAACAATGGTCACCCGTCCGATTATTGGGTGAGCCATCCAATGATAGGGTGACCCATCCGATTATTGGGTGACCCATCCGATGATTGGGTAACCCATATGCTGATTAAGTGACTCATAAGATGATTGGGTGGCCCATCCAATGATTGAGTAACCCATCCGATGATAGGGCATCCGATAATTGGATGACCTATCCAATGATAGGCTGACCCATCCAATGATTGGGAAACCCATCAGTTGATTGGGTGACCTATCCAAATTGTGATTGCGACAAACGTTGCTTAACCTCTAAAATAGATTGCTCCGTGTTGTGTACTCAGGAGAACGTAACATAAATTTAATACCATTTTTCATAACTGACATATTATGATTATCTTGCATGTCTTGCCACATGAGAACATAAACGTATGGATGTTAGAATTTAATCTGCCATGCAATATTAATCTGGGAGTAAAGAATACATCGAGCTTATACGGTTAGGACAGAGAATGCACTGGGTGGTAGACTGGTTTAAGAATTTAACCGACTTCATAAACGGGGTAATTTGTGACCGTTTTGTATTTTATATGTATTGTGGATGCAAGTGGTAAGTTGTCGTTCTTTGTGGCGTTCTAAGGAGGAGGCCTTTGTTCAACAGTGGACGTCTTCCGGCTGATGATGAAGATTGTATGTCTGGGCAATATGAATAAAATAAATAATTTTGATTTTTAAAACAGTATTATTGACGTTTAGTGCTTTTTATTAATATCGAAACCTATTTACAGTCAATAATCTAAAAATAGTTATTTTTTAAAATATTGTCATCTAGCTGTGTTCAAATTAAAAAAAACTTTTATTTAATTGTAAAGAGGCCAGACTAAGGGGGAGGCCTTTGTTCAACAGTGGACGTCTTCCAGCTGATGATAAGGCAAGACTAATATATGCATAATTATCATTATTAATCGGAAAGTATGCACAGTTGAACAAAGGCCTCCCCTTAGGTAAAGGGAGGGGTTGCCATAATCCCAACGCTTGGCAAGTGGCTTCGGAAGACTAATATATTATCCGGTTTAAATGCTAAACCATTAACAAGAACGGATAAGAAACTCCAGTACAAATGTATTTTTACCTTTAAACCAGCCCGTGTTGTTCAATCAAGTGGTCTTGTTAGCCGGTTCAACGAATTTCAGGGGTCTGTAGTGAAATCAGAAAACCATTTCAAAGAAGATTAAAAAAAACGAACTAAAGATATTTTCTATTTAATCTTGCATATTCAGAGCATTTTATAATTATAGGTATGCATTGGTAACCTGGTATTTAATTGTTCTGTAGATATTTGCTGATTAAAATAATAACTGACTGCCTCGTTGGTCTAGTGGTTGCTAAGCGTTACTGCTGAGCACGAGGTCCTGGGTTCCAATCCCGGGTCGGGCAAAGTGTTACTGGGTTTTTTCATTAGGTAATTCTTAGTAGCAGCACGGAGTCTGGATTTGTGCCCGGTTGATGGCTAGCTCGCCCCCTATTACATTGGGACCTAAAACATAATTGGCGAAATGTGGGTGTACTATATGTGCACCTCTGCCTACCCCTTCAGGAAATACAGGCGTGAAGTTATGTGTAAAATAATAACTGAGTGCCTCGTTTCCACAACTGATTGGCGCGCGCCAGTAGTTACGCGATTGGACATCTGCGCTTAAGGTTGCGGGTTCTATTCCCGTACGGGATAAAAGTTGTGCGATCTGCAGAAGTTTGTCCCGTGTTGGTGATATTTCATGTATGTGAAACGCACCCACGATACAAGAGAAATTCCTATTATGGGACGACGTTTAAAAATAAACTAAACTTGTTTTAAAATACATACAGAACCCGATACTCTCTCGATCACAATTGGCGTGTATTTTTAAGTGTATACGCACAGGTGCAGCCGACGCAGTTAACCTCGTGAGTTGCCGAGCGCTGTGAACTTGCTAACGAGATGCGATCGACCCAAGCGATCGCTCAACAGAGTTTAATGTTGACATCTTAACAAAGGCATATAATGTATTACAGTTTATATATAGAGTCTTCTACTTGGCTGGTTTTAACAAGATGTTTATCATTTATTTGTAATACACAAGTTTGTAAAGAACTATTTGAATTAGCTTGCCTGTGTGCTCTTTGACGTATTTTAATTTTAAGTAATGTGCTTTTTTAACAAGTTTTGGACGCATCTACATGAGCAAGTAAACTCAAATACATACCCATCAACTAAACACACACTGTATAATCTGCTGGTTTACCATTAACTTGCATTGCGAGTCATTTCCCAGTGTAGAAACGAGACACTAGAATGCACATAGCGGTCTCGCTTCCACAACGAAACATGACCTGCAATTATTTTTTTTAAATGTCGCCCCACACTAGGAATTTCTCCTGTGTTGTGGGTGCGTTTTACAAACATGAAATATCACATACACAAACACCCAGACAAACATCTGTGGTTTGCACAAAGTTTTGCCCCGTGCGGGAATCGAACCTGCAACCCTTAGCGCAGCAATCGCTTAGCCACTGTGCTAATCAGGTCGTCGATGAAAACGAAATTGCAGGCTACAATGTAGGCTCAGAGCAAGACACCTGGTGATGTTACTCATCAGTGTTTTTAAAAAACATAAGCTTGTTTTTTTATTTATAATCTCACTTAACAACTGAGAACATAATATAACATAGTCAAAGGATTCGGAAAGTGCGAGTCAACCTACCACATTGCTGGTGAGATGTCCCCATTGTCCCCAAGTACGGTATTTTAAAGGTAACCGGGGTTTGAGGGTGCACTTTGGGAAAGTTCACAAATCCCAAAATGCGCCCTCCAATCCTGATAGTACACCTATAACATCAACCCCTTCTAGTATTCCGTTTTGGCAAAGATTATCAAAATTGAAAAACTCTACGCCCGTTTTAAAGAGAGTTCCTCGAGGTGCAAGACCATCAGTTGCATTACATTTGGCTCGGTGTGTACGTCTTGCATCTCAAGAAAACTCCGAAAGTGCTTGGGAACAATTACTCACCTTCCCTTATAGAATTCTACACGTGCAAAAGAACTCGGCTAACAAAAAAACCCTTACTACTCGAATTAAGGACAATTGTTCTAATCCAAATTTAACTTTTGACACCAAATTCCCAGCTGTGAATCCCCTCTTACCAAGAGGGCATTCACATCTTGTAGAATCTAAGTTAAGCGAAGGTGATATTAGGGGGGCAGCTAGAATCCTATTCAGCAGTGATGTGGTCGCGCCGTGCTCTCCAGATACACTCACTGCTTTGGAGAGCAAACATCCGGCGCCAAGACATGATCTTTCCTTTCCCAATGCTCCGGATCCCATTTTAAATACCTTACAAATTTCAGCCCAGAATTTGATCACAGCCATAGGCTCTTTCAAGAGCGGCTCCGCCGGCGGCCTCGACGGCTTGACGCCACAACATTTAAAGGACCTTACGTGCCCAAGCGCCGGGGATGCTGGTGAAACACTTTTGAAGGAGCTTACGGCTTTGATCAATTTAATGCTATCCGGCAATGTGAACGAAGCCATCATTGACATTTTGTATGGGGCCAATTTATGTGCCCTTCGCAAAAGGGATGGTGGCATTCGTCCCATTGCCGTAGGCACTACCTACCGGCGTACAGCAGCCAAAATTTGCTGTAGATACTATAGCGAGTCGTTATCCAGCAAATTTCAGCCCCTACAACTAGGCTTCGGTTCCAAAGGGGGCTGTGAGGCTGCTGTACATGCGTTTTCGACCTTTTTAAATTCTGATAAAGGCGAGGTCATTCTTAAGGTTGACATTAAAAACGCTTTTAACTCAGTAAACAGAGACACCTTGTTGGCAGGAATCAAAAATGAAGTACCCAAAATTTACAGTTACCTTTGGCAATGCTACAAAAAACCCTCCAAATTAGTCTACAAAGATAATCTTTTAGAATCTGCAGTTGGCTGCCAACAAGGAGATCCGCTCGGGCCTGTTATTTTTAGTTTAGCGATCCACCCAATAATTCAACAACTAAATTCTAAATTTAATGTTTGGTATTTGGATGATGGAACTCTGGGAGGTGACGTGAACACAGTTATTGAAGATTTTAAATTTTTGAAAGCGAAATTGAGTTCTATAGGTTTAGATCTAAATTATTCCAAATGCGAAATTTACATACCGGACATTACAAACAGACTATCCACTTTAAATAAATTCCTTTCAGTTGCCCCTCAAATCCAAATTGCGACCAAATCATCTTTGCGCCTCCTAGGGTCCCCAATTTTAGAAGACTCATATGAAAATTTTATTGACGAAAAAATTCAAAATTATAATACAATTGCAGAGAGATTTTCTGAAATTAGCATACATTCGGCCATTACTTTAATTCGCTTTTGTTGTTTTGGCCCAAAATTTACGTATTACCTTCGCTCTTCCCAACTCTGGAAGCATGCGAACCTTTTGGAAAAGATTGACCAAATTATACGGAACACCCTTACTACTATTCTGAATGTGGCTTTAGACGACCGAGCGTGGTCTCAAGCCACATTACCAATTAGATTAGGTGGTTTGGGTGTCCGTAAAGTTAGCAGTTTAAGTTTACCAGCTTTCCTGTCATCGGTCCACAGTACTGAAAAATTAACTAGAAATATTCTAGCCACTTCGCTAGTTGATTTTGAGGTACTGTGCATGACTGAGGCAGTGAATGCTTGGAAAATAGCTTGCCCGAATGCGGATTTACCCGACAAACTTTTTTCCCAACGCCAGTGGGATGAGCCGCTCTGTAGGTTGATACGGAAACAATTAATTAATACGTCAATCAACACTGCAGAGCGTGCCCGTTTGCTGGCTGTGGGTGAATGGGAGTCGGGTCTCTGGTTACAAGCACTTCCGTCGTCCAGCATAGGAACGATGTTGGACGACAATACGTTTCGAATTGCCACCAGCTTACGCTTAGGTGCACCCTGTGTTGCTCCTCACCGGTGTCACTGTGGTGAAGCTGTTGACAGCCTCGGGCACCATGGCCTATCCTGCGCCAGGAGCGCTGGTCGCATACCGCGGCACGCGAATTTAAACGACATTATTCGTCGTGCTCTCGTCACCGCCGGCGTCCCAGCTATATTAGAACCCAATGGCTTGGTACGGGACGATGGAAAGAGACCAGACGGTATGTCTTTGATGCCATGGAAATTGGGTAGGCCTTTGGTGTGGGATGCAACATGTGTCGACACCCTTGCGCCATCTCATGTTTCCAGCACAGCGGTTTGCTCTGGCGCTGCTGCTGCAGCTGCGGAGACCCTCAAGCGGCGAAAATATAATAACCTTATAGGTAATTATATTTTTGAGCCGTTTGGGGTCGAAACACTCGGGTCATGGGGTCCGAGTGCGCGTCTTCTTTTTAGTGACCTTGCTAAACGGTTAGTTGACGCTTCACGTGACCAAAAGGCTGGCCTGTTTTTCGGCCAAAGAATTAGCATTGCCATTCAACGTGGCAATGCCGCCAGCCTTTTGGGCACCCTACCAGTCGACAGCGATGAGGACGAATACTTTGATACATAATTTTTAGTTTAAATTTTTTATTTTTGTATATATTTATTTTTAAGAATTGTAAATAACCTTGTAAATAAAAAAATAATATCTTACTTAATTTGAAGTCAAAGGTGTATTAGTACACCTACATTTAGTTATGTTATGTTAGGTCCCTATGTAATAGAGGGCGAGCCTATTACCATCAACCGGGCACAGCAACGAGAAGATTGTTTTAAATATGATAGACTTCGATTACCAACAGTACGATGTACTACGATATACAAAGGTTGAACAAGATAAGTTATTAAAGAAGTACCATCATATAGAGACACCCATACCGTATTTCTTTGTTCTTTCTCATTTTTATGAGCAAAAAGTGTCAATTTGACGATTTATTTTACACATTGCTGCTTATCATGTAACTTCTATAAATAAAACATACAAAACGTTTTGATGATGAATGCTAATTCCTTGTATGAGAAGGTGGCATTGCCCTATACTGGGACAGTCATAGGCTAACCAACATTCATATATTATTATTAATGTATCAAGTAACAGTGTTAGCCGACTTCGACTGCCGAGCTACTTACAGCGACGGGCAAAGTGTTACTGGGTTTTTTCATTAGATAATTCTCTCAGTAGCAGCACGGAGTCTGGATTTGTGCTCGGTTGATGGCAATAGGCTCGCCCCCTATTACATTGGGAAATGTGGGTGTACTATATGTTCACCTCTGCCTACCCGTTGGGGGAATACAGGCGTGATGTTATGTTATGTAACAGTGTTAGCTTTAAATAAAGTTTCTAACAGAGTTACGTGCCTAAGCAAATCAGTAGCTACATCACCACTAATACAATCATTCCTAAGCCTATTTCCTTCGTCGCCAGAGCTAGAAATCATTACATTCAACGGCCAAAGGTTCCCATCGATCAGTCGGTTACGTTTTCAATCTAACTAGATTGTATCCCAACCACTTTCATATTTCAACACAGCCACGTACAGTTTTGAATTCGTATGCGACGCCATTTTTCAACGTCAGCATGTAAGAGGTATGTCCAAATGTGATTTAAGAGTGCCTTTGGCATGCCATTGTTAAGCCACTATTAATGAAAAGCCGGTGGAAATGTTTGAAGTGGTGGATATAGGGGAAGTTTATACTTCCCTAACAATTGGAAGGTGTGATAGAAAATGTTTAGACATTCTATTTTTTGTTTTGACGGATCTAGGCGTATCGTAAGAACAATCTTTGACGAGCTGATTAGCGCAGTGGCGAAGTGATTGGACTGCTGCGCTAAGGGTTGCGGGTTCGATTCCCGCACGTGGCAAAACTTTGTGCGACCCACAGATGTTTGTCCCGAGTCTGGATGTTTGTGTATGTGATATTTCATGTTTGTGAAACGCAGCCACGACACAGGAGAAATTCCTAGTGTGGGGCGACGTTATTAAAAAAAAAACATTAGAAAGTTGCTTATAAATTATGTGTTCTGATGTAAAATATTTGACAAAATCAATATATGAGGCGAATGTTAGTAGAGTATTGGGGATGGGAAGACCACGGCGAACATACCTAGACCAAATCGGAGATGTTCTGCTATAGGGTCAATTGAAGAGTACCCTTAAATGAGGAGCGTGTATGAGGAATGTGATACGTGTGAATGGAGCAAAAGAAGTATGCCAGGATTGTAGCAAATGGTAATCCGTAGTCTCTGCCTACCTTTCTGGAAAAACAGGCGTGACTTTATGTATGTATGTAATCTATTCCCATAGGCATAAGGTTTAGTTTTAAATACACTTTAAAAAAGCACTTACGTCAATGTAGTTGCGTGGTAATTATGCTTATTTCATTATTTTCTTCTATCCATCAATTAGGTATGTCTTTGCAAAAAAAACAAACATTCTTACAGTGTTACTACCTACCCCTGGTATATAATTGAAACTGTGTATTTCAGCATCACCACATTTTTCTAAGAAGGTGAGAATTTCGTTAACCCTAACCATCACTTCACATTAGCACAAAGAAAATTGTACGTAGTGAGGCAATGTACAACAAAATAGACGAGAGAGTCCAGACGCGAAACACACGGTATTCATTTCTTTTTATAGGTACCTACCTACTGTTTCACAATTCAACAAACAATGTCATTAAGCTACAAAAAAATATATCCAACAAGCTATAAAATTAAAATATAATTAATACAGACGTTAGTTTGAGGAGGTAGGCAGTGGGTATAGTGCAACCACTTTTCGCCATTTTTGTTTTATAAGACCAGTGTTGGTCGAGCCTATTGCTATCAACGGGGACTCCAAACACCGCGCTACTACGGAGAATTAATAGTAACTTTACTCGACTCGAGAAGAAGTTGTAAACTTCCGTGTTCGATTCCCAACTGCGTATAATCTTATCAGCAACTGCCTTTGGCGACCACAGGACCAACAAGGCAGTCGCAGATCAGAAAGTACCTAACTAGAAATAATTCCAAACTCCTAAGCTACAATCACTTTGTATACCACAAAATACATCAATCACGCAACATTGCACCTTTTCCTTAAAAATACGAAGGAAATATCAGTTAGAATCCAGTTATACCCACATCTAATATCCGGATATAACCGGTTATAACCGCTGCAAACTGGCCGGCGCCGTTCGTGGCAAATGTAGCAGAAATGCATTCATACGTGTGTTAGTAATAAAACCTGTATCGGTATTCGATAGGTTATAAAATTGTTATGGCTGCTAATATAGCCATGAATATTTGCTTATAAAGTTTATGTAATACTAACGTTTTAAATACGCAGGTGCGAAGAGATTTTATATCTATTTTTAATATAATGTTGACGTTTTCCATCACACCTGTTATGACGTTGACTCTATTTTATATACTCTCTTTTTTTTATTTTTCCTTGCACTAGGAGTTTCTCCTGAATTGTAGGTGCGTTTCACAAACATGAAATATCACATGTCACTAACATCCAGACTTGGACAAACATCTAAGGATCACACATATTTATATATTACAATTGCTTAACTACTGGGCCAATGCGAAAGCACTGGTAGCCGAGTGGCATGACCGTTGGACTGCCAATTCAAAGGTCGTAAGTTAAAACCCCGGCACGCACCTATGTCTTATCGAATTCATGTGCGTATTATAAATTAGTTATCAGTTGCTAAAAACGGTGAAGAAAAACATCGTGAGGAGACCGGCACACCTGAGAGATTTTTTAACGGTGAGTAAAGCCACGTCAGAGGCCTACATGCGGTTTAAACTCTGACACCAGGTTGTTTATCAACCATATGATAAGAAGAGGACTGGACCAATTTGGTAAATTTTCGTTGTATAAGACGTGCTCAAGTAGCACAATAGCGTTGTGCTTTCAATGTTGTATTGAAATATGTTCAGTTGCGAAGTATTGTCAAGATATCGATATTTTTATTGTTGCGAGGGAAGAATTGGCCCCTACCTGTTAAAAGAGGGTTATGATTACGAAAAAGCGATTAAAAAACCTATTGCACAGAAAATAAGTCACAAAATCATTTTGACACAAAACATAATACAAAAAGAATATTCGAGACCACAAATAAAAATACGTATTCTATCATCCCAAATGTATTCTTAGCACCATGAATGGGTGTCAAAAACACCCAATTAAAATCGGCTCAAGGCGATTACCAAAGCTTCTATAATTTCCGAACGTTTTCGTTTTTCCTGCAAAACTCGCATCCGGGGATCAGCAGACAATGTGTCCTTTTCAAGCTTACTTTATATTCCATTAAAATGAATATGAGACGTGTAATTTTAACACAATTTGTGACACCCCTAAAGCTCTGGCTACTCCTTTCGCATTTAATAATGTATCATGACCTTTATTCATGTGCTAAATAAAATTCATGGAGATTTTACTTGGCCTAATTTTTAAACACATAAAACATAACATAACATCACGCCTGTATTCCCCTAAGGGGTAGGCAGAGGTGCACATATAGTACACCCACATTTCGCCAGTTATGTTTTAGGTCCCAATGTAATAGGGGGCGAGCCTATTGCCATCAACCGGGCACAAATCCAGACTCCGTGCTGCTACTGAGAATTACCTAATGGAAAAACCCAACAACACTTTGCCCGACCCGGGATTCGAACCCAGGACCTCGTGCTCAGCAGTCGCGTTTAGCGACCACTAGACCAACGAGGCAGTCAACTGGTCCGAACTGAGTAACTTCAACTGAGTCCGAAATTCACTGTCTCTTTGAAATTGACAGTCGAGTCATTTCTCTGGGATGCCTCGAGCTTCATTACCCCAATGGTTCTCATTGTAGATCCTGGCTTACAGGAGTTACAATAGGGATGAGTGGGCTAGTGTAACTCCAAAATTCATGGCTACGTACAAATTCGTAGCTGCTACGTCGTAGCATCACATTGCTACGCCTCTACGCCATCTACGGTACCGTGGTCTATATTTTCAAACAATTATAATTACAAGGCAAGTTGATTAGATCTGCTTATTAATTACTAATCCTTGTCGCTACAAAAGCCATAGATTGGTAATTTGTTTGTTCAAAAGAGACAATTTGTACGTTTTTCTTTGATATTACAATTTTAGTAATGATAGTTTTTATTGAGATCCATGGTCTCTACCAACCCGCCTAGAAAATGAACGAGACTATATTATGTCTTATTTATGGAAAGAACTGAAAACGAATAATTTGGTTTTTTTTTTAGGTGCGACTGCTAAGCATGAGGTCCTGGGTTCGGATCCCGGGTCGGGCTTAGTGTCATTTGGTTATTCCAGTAGGTAATTCTCAGTAGCAGCTTGGAAACTAGATCTGTGCCCCGTTGATGGCAATAGGCTTGCCCTCTATTACATTGTGACCTATCACATAACTGGCGAAATGTACTGCGTACCTCTACCTACCCTTTCGCAGAATACAGGCGTGGTGTGGTTTTTAAAGTCTATTCTTTTTTAATTTACGAAAACTATTTTTTTATTTTCGATCCCGACTAAACAGTACATTTATCGACTACATCCTATAAATAGGAAAGCTCCGACCAAACTTTGAACACCCTTTAACGCGTTGCCCGGTACAAAGTATCCCACATACTTATTGTATCTAAATTTAATAACTTCCAAATTGAATGTAAGGCCGTGTTGATCTCAGCGATTCATAAAAGACTTTAATAAGTTAACCCCACACCGCTCAGCGGTACTTTTTATCCCGCTCTTTATAGCGGTTTTGTATTTACGATTATATTACTTTTTTCGGTTCCTATGTGTTAGGGCGTCAATGTCGTATAAAATTACATACATTTTGTTATTTTTTATTGTTTTCAGTTAATTTTTTTTAACCCTTCGTCTGCCGTGGTATAGACACGATAGATGATCTATTGTTCGCGGATCACCTGCCGGTAAACTGTCGTTATACAAACAGAGACCGGGCAATATATCTGGATACAGGATCAAATATACTCGAACGAGTTCGGCTCGCGACTCTGCCACGTATCCAGCTCATGAATAAGGGCTCCGTTCGAGTTCGAAACTAGTCGGGCATTTCCGAATACACCCGTGAGTATAACCGGTATATACAGTAAATAATATGTTTTTTGACTAGTTTATCCTGGTTGCGTCGCCTGTGAAATCGTCAACGACTCAGCACTACAAGTTACTAACTCACTTGATATTCATAAGGTTTCGACAACACTAACAATGTTTGTAAACAATATCTCACAATGTATAATGCGAAAAGTTATTATATTCGTTTTTTAATGTTGTTTACTTTATACAGTTTGAGCAGCGTTTGTTCTTAGAATATGCTGGAGTTTCCGTGTAGCTGAATTGTTATGCCAATATGTTTTATATGGAAGACTAGCTTTTGCCCGCGGCTTTGCCCACGTTAAGTAGCCTATGTCATTTTTCGGGTTAAACTTTTTACATGCCAAATTTCACCAAAACCCGTCCAGCGGTTTAGTCGTGAAGGCGTAACAGAAAGACAGACAGAGTTACTTTTACATTTATGTATGGATTATAATATGGTCCTGAACTTTTTTTTTTTTTTTTTTTTTTATCAGTCTGTCTATAGCAGTCCACTGCTGGACATAGGCCTATATATAGGCCTGGATATAGGCCCCCAGGCTGCGCCACAACACCTGGTCCTCCACCTTCCGCATCCAGTCCGACCCAGCTACCTTCTTCAGGTCGTCGGTCCATCGGGCTGGAGGGCGCCCTACACTACGGTTGCCGATTCACGGTCTCCCCTCAAGGATTCGTCAGCTCCAACGGTCATCAGTCCTTCGACAAACATAACCAGCCCACTGCGACTTCAGCTTACTAACTCTACAGGCCTGAATATTGGCGTTAAGTTCAGAACATGGCCAGGCCAGGTCCTGAACTTCGCTAATATTAAAATGACATGACATAACATAACATCACGCCTGTATTCCCCGAAGGGGTAGGCAGAGGTGCACATACACCCACATTTCGCCAGTTATGTTTTTAGGTCCCAATGTAATAGGGGGCGAGCCTATTTACATCAACCGGGCACAAATCCAGACTCTGTGCTGCCACTAAGAATTACCTAATGGAAAAACCCAGTAACATTTTGCCTGACCCGTGATTTGAACCCAGGACCTCGTGCTGAGCAGTCGCGCTTAGCAACCACTAGGCCAAAGAGGCAGTCAAATAAAATGAAGTACTCTATAAAATATCCTAACGATTGTTTCAACGTCTCTAATGATGCTGTGGGTAGGAATTGATGTGATTAACGCGGTAATCTCGGGTGGACGCCGCAACCTAATTGGCTGGGAATTGCATCTACAAGATTGCTCCTTAAAAACTGCTAGGATTGTTTTGTTTATAATATTTTGGACTACAGATTTGATAGGATAATATTTATATGACTTTTGGAGTCATTTTAGCATGTTGCCCATGCTAAGCTTGAATCTAAATTGATGAAGGAAATTTGAAAAATCATGAACTCGAGTGGGACACAAACCCGCGACCTTCGCTGTACCGTGGCTCGGCGGAGGTCGCAGGTTTGAGACCCGCTCGTGTTCATAATTTTTCAAATTTCCTTTATCAAATTAGAGGGTAATTTTTTTCTGAATATGATAATAATAATAAAATATTTATTTCTCCCAAAAAAACAGTACAATAATATAGTTGAAGTAGGTTTAGTTTGGAATGACATTTTGGAACCGTGCATCTAGCATCCTAACGTTTCATAAGCGCCTGTAATAGGTTTATATGAAATAAAAACATTTTGAATTTGAATTTGAATTTGAGTTACAAAAAAAACTTACAGGCTACTTATATTACTATATCTAGAATAGGGCAGATGTATTACAACCTCCTTCTTTTTTGAAGTCGATTAAAAATAACCCTACAGGTAATCTAAAATAACATTTAAATAGACAACTTACAAAACAATCATACATTCGAAAATATACGCAAGTTTTACGTTTTCATATTTTCCTTTAATTATTTTAAGTGTAGTTCAAATATCACAAAAGTATCTGGATGTTAAATTAAGTTCACTTACTATACGATGTACGTATTTATTCAACAGGCCAATTGTGTGTTTTTAATTTCAAAATGGCTGCCGTTACATTGCAAATTCGATTTTTTTAAGCATCGTCCCACACTAGTAGTTTCTCTTGTAGCGTGGGTGCGTTTTACAAACATTAAATATCACATACGCAAGCACCCAGACGGCAGACACGGGACAAAAATCTACAGATCACACACATTTTTGTACCGTGCGGGCATCGAACCGCAACCCATATCGAACACAATACACAATTTCATTAAAAAGGACAAATTGAATTGGCAAAGTCAGTAAATTCAAACTAGAAATATGTAATCATAAATGTTACACATTTAAAAATAATAACTCATAAAAACATGATTTAATAATATAATTTATTCAAAACGTTGAGCTAAGAAAACCTAGTTTAAAGCCACAATACAGTAACTTGTACACTTGGATATAAATAATTAATTACAAAAAGTGGCACCTACTGTATACAATAAGTTACCTAATGACATCAAAGAGCCACCAGAACAAGAATTTAAAAAGCATCTTAAAAAAAACTTTACGATAAGTGCTATTGTAAGATATATAACATAACATAATATCACGCCTGTATTCCCCGAAGGGGTAGGCAGAGGTGCACATATAGTACACCCACATTTCGCCAGTTATGTTTTAGGACCCAATGTAATAGGGGGCGAGCCTATTGCCATCAACCGGGCACAAATGCAGACTCCGTGCTGTTGCTGAGAATTACCTAATGGAAAAACCCAGTAACACTTTGCCCGACCCGGGATTCGAACCCAGGACCTCGTGCTCAGCAGTCGCGCTTAGCAACCACTAGACCAACGAGGCAGTCTTCTTGTAAGATATATTCTGGCTGATAAGTTACCATAGCTGTCAATTAATTTACATACCTCATGGGTAAAATGTACAAGGATTCCACTAAACACGTGTGTAGCAAATAAACTATTATACTCTATTGTTATAGAGAAGAGTGACAGACCATGAACAATAATGTGTTATGATTATTTCAGTTGTTATGTGACTTTGAGCAAATCATATAACAATGGTATTAGTGTTGGTGAAGGAGTATTGTATCTCCAACTGTACTTATAATATTCTTCTAATGTTAAGGATCGGTATAACAGTGAAGGAAAACATTGAGGAAACCGGCACACCTGGGAGATTTTTTAACGGTGTGTAAAGCCGTGTCAGAGGCCTACAGGCGGTTTAAACTCGGATACTAGGTTGTTCATCAACCATACGATAAGAAACAGAACTAGAACTGAATAAAAAAAAACTCTCCCAATTTAACCATCCCATAAGTCTATTGACAATTAAAGTCCTAACATACAAGCGACTGTGGCAAGCATAATTTTATTGAGTACTAGCTGCGCCCCGCGGTGTTACCCGCTAATTTTTTTCAGGATAAAAAGCAGCTTATGTATTAATCCAGGGTGTTAGCTACCTCCATATTAAATTTTATTAAAATCCATTCGGTAGTTTTTAAGGGAAAGAGTAACAAACATTCATCAATACTTACAAACTTTTGCGTTTATAATATTAGTAGGGATTATAACATTGTAATTGTTTTAAAGTAAAGGGGCATTGTATCAACTGTAGGTACTAATGATTCTCCTAATTATTTTTGTCTGTATTATACCAGCCATTTGACAACAGCATTAGCTTGCTAGTTTTCTGCACGAGACAAATCTTTAGTACCCAATTTGGGTGGTTTATATAGGTATAAAATTGCAGCGTTATTTGAATAGATAAAATGCTGCCTCGTGTATTGGATTATTGGTAAATAAATCTAATGAGTTCAAAAGTGGGAGTTCTATTCTCTGGAGGGTATTACCACCGTCATGGAGTCGGGGGTGTGTAACAAAACAACATGCTATATTCCCCGAAGGTGTAGGCAGAAATGTATAATACACCCACAGTTCGCAAGTATATGTGTCTCGATATAAGATGGTAACGTACTCAGACAATAGACTCGTGTAAAAAGAAGCCAAAGATATTTGAACCCTTATAAAAGAGGTTTACAATTAACAAAGACGTGCGTCACAAAATGAGGAAAAATACAAATTGTAATAACAGGCCATATATAGGCTTTTATCTACCTTTTTTCGCCTCCCATCATTATAACAAAAATAGTATTATTTCGAACAAAAATAAACACGTGACCAAAGGGCTGGTTCATTTTTTGCCAAAGAATCAGCATTGCCATTCAACGTGTCAAAGCTGCCAGTCCTTTGGGCACGTTACCGGTTGACATCGATGGGGATGAATTCTTTGATGCTTTTTACTTTTTATTTTTGTATTTATTATTTTTGTTTTGTATTAGAATTAAGTTGTAAAATAGTTATTATTATAAGTAGATTATATTGTAAAATAAACTGAAATAGGTTAGGACCACTATGATACGTAATTTTTTCATACATACGGAATTGATTACTGGACGTACTAAAATGTCAAATGTATCGTTTTTAATAACACTAATGGATATTTTGTTTTTATGTTATGCCTTTTAAGGTAAATTGTGCGGAACTTATATTTGAAGCCCTTTTATCTTTTGTACCGCAATTTATACAATAATGTTATTTACTACTACGAGTATTGACAAAGCCAAGTATGCAAGATTGTGTAAAGAATATATTAATTAAATAGTAAAGTTGATTGAAATTGATGAATTTATTATTATTATTTTCCACGTTCTGTGTCCCACTGCTGGGCAAAGGCCTGTTCATCACTCCTCAAAACCCTGTCCATCGCCATTACAGGCCATGTCATTCCCCTAACGGTGTCCAACTTATCCCACCATCGCTTATCGGTCTGCCTAGTCATCCGTGCCACTATGGTACAAAATCATAGAACACAAAACCATAGAGGTATTGACAGCTACCTTTTCTTTCAGGCGATTAAAAAGCAGGTGCTGTTTGAATATATAATTTTGGAAGCCTTTTTAAAGGGTTACCCTGCGTTTAAACGTCTGTAACACTTCAACGATATCTCTTTTTGCAATGATCATGATTTAGTGTTTGTCTACCCGCATACTTGGGGCCTAGTCAGCGTAAAGAAACGTAACTAAAAATGTTTCTAAATTAGCTCAACGTGCTAAAGAATTGCAACGTTTCTTCTTTATATATTGGCGACCTGTTTGGGGCTGTGGTTAGGTGATTCGGCTGCTGCGTTTAGTGTCGCAGGTTCGATTTCTAGAGGACAAAATATGGTGTGATCTGCAGAGGTTTGTTTCAAGTCTAGATGTTTGTGTATGTCATGTTAATGAAACGAACCCACGATACAGTAGAAATTCACAGTGCGGGACATATAAAAAAAAAAATCTGCTGGTGCAACCCTCTTACCATGAACAGTTTACGCTGTGGAAGCGAGACGCCGCATTACTGCGCATAGTGGCGTCCCGCTTCCACGTCGTAAACTGTCCTGCCTTAAAAATACATGGTAAAGGGGCAAAACTAGAGGTTTTATGTTATGCAAGCATTTGAGGGAGATAAGAGGTAGAAAAAATCTCACTAATATTATAAAGGCGTAAGTTCGTAAATGTGTTTGTATGCTTGTTAGTTCTTTGCGCTCAAACGACTGGACCAATGTTTATAAAATTTGGTGTGGAGGTAGCTGACACTCTGGATTACCACATAGGGTACTTTTTACCCCGAAAAAAAGTAGCGGGTAACACTGCGGGGCGCAGCTAGTAAATACTAAATATTTGTACGAGTAATCGTGTGAACCGATCCGTGAGAGAGATGAACGTCTCTTTGGAATGTGTTTTTTAAACATTGATAGTAACAGTTTCTCACGGCTAATATCTTTGAATTTTATTTTTCTTTTGACTGCCTAAATATGACCAGTAACGGGTACTGAGAGCCCCATTTTTTTATAGTACTTATAAAAAGATACACGTGTATATCACACTAATCACATTACATCACATTAATATTACAAAGGCGAAAGTTTAAATGTGTTTGTATGTTTGTTACCTCTTCACGCTCAAACGGCTAAACCGATTTTAATGAAATTTCATTTGGAGATAGCTAACACCCTGGATTAACATATACACTACTTTTTAGCCCGAAAAAATGTAGCAGCTAGTTTCATATAAACCTATGATAATACTAGTTGCAAAGTTCCAAAAGTTAACTCTCATGGAGAAGAACCGGCAAGAAACTCCAAAGGTCTACTAGGGAACCTTTAAAATTCACATCTTGCAAATAAAACTATAACCTCTTTTAAAATCAATTGATTCTTCTCAATCCCATTTATTTTTCTAGATCTGTGATTGTATAAAAACCGAACTCAAGCACAAAGCGCAATTGAAACCGTTCTATGAGAAATGTTGAAGATAATGCCAACTGTTAAGTAAATGTTTGTGGGGGCTTTGGATGGGCGAGCCTGTTATTATTAGAGTCGAGGACGACGAGGAAATGAAGGGTTTATTTTTATACTAGTGTACTTAGGTGTCGATATTATAAGTTACATCGAATTGTAACTTTGATAGATTATTGAAGGTATGAGGTAGTGAGGAAGACCTTGGGGTTTGAGCCAGTAAGTGGCATAACCCTCCGTCCGCTCCAAGACCATGAGGGGAAGGAGGAAGTCCATGAGAATTTTCCAAGCAAAAAAAAGTATGGTAAAATTAAAAGAGAGACAGTTGCCTGCCAGTGAGATACTACCAAACGAAACCATTTATAGATTAATTAAAAATACATGATAAAACCTTGCACTCCTCTTTCAAAAACAAATGTAAAACATTTTTTACCTGAAGTATTTCATTCTGTTGTATGTCTGATCACACGAATAACCTAGATTATTTATATAAAAAGTAAAAAAGTCTATTTATAGAAGGTTAACCGTGCCATTTCAATGATTTGAGGCCCTACGCGCGGGCGACCAACGAACATATATGAAATGTTTAGGAAATTCGTAGCAAGTTCGTAGCAAATTAGCTACGAGTCTTCCTCATTCCGTAGACGCCTACGATTTCACACAAAATTCAATTCCTACGAATGACAATAAAATTATATCTTGAGATGTTTCTAATATCATCATCAGCCTATCTCCGCCCACTACTGTCACTCTCCTATGACACTCCACTGATATTCAGCAGCCGGAAGACGTCCACTGTTGAACAAAGGCCTCCTTAGAACGCCACAATGAACGACAGCTTGCCAATTGCATCCACCATACTATAGGTATATTATATACGCACACATATTTCAACGGGGTCATTGACTTGCTGTCTGAATAATTAAGGCAATCAAACTCCAACACCTTAATGGACACTAATTAAAAAATCAAAGAACATCTAAAAGGAAATTAAAAATAGATTTTCTGAATATAAAATTGCAATTAAAAATGCCTACGATGTCAAAGAAAGTAATATGCTTAATTGAATTATATTTTGTTGGATTTAAATAACAATATGGACCTATGTCACAGTGTGACACGTATGTAAGTATTTTTATATCTATTTGGAATTCTTTTGTGCAAACAAATGTCTTAAATAGAATAGAATAGAATAGAATATTTTTTATTGCATAGCATTATACAAACTTAAATATGTGCCTTCATTTTCTCTAGGTTTGTTTGTTTGTCTGTTGACGTGACCTGTTGGGAATTAAATAGCAGTAACAAGAAATATTATGCAAGGTATTTTTATCTAGCATTGTGTTTCTGATTGATAATTTATATTAAGGAATCAGTAAATATTTATGTTTGAAGTATATTTTATTTTTTGTTATTTATCACACGTGCTGTATATATGATTTTAAGTAAACTAATAATAGAAAAATATCATTTTTTCTTAGTGTTTGTTATAAATAAGTTAATATTAAAAATATATTTTAACAGGTAAAAATAAAGAGTTATTTTACCCATGCTTTAATCTCATAGGTTTTCATAATTATGTAACAAAATAATTTAGCGTTGTTTTTATGTTGTATAAATGTATTAGGTGCGTAAATAGTAAATTTTAAGGAAAAGCTCCTAAAACTCGGTTAACGAGGATAGAAATCGAATATTTTTTTATACAGAAAATTTTAAATATAAATTCAACCATAAATATGACACCATCACATTCACCATCTGTACTGCTATAATAGTTTAGCACCAGAAGCGTGACGTTGGCAGGGAGAGCCACAAACGGTGTAAAACAACGTAATCTGAAACCAGCTCCCTTATAAAATCAAATAAGACGAACTACCGCATCACAGGCGACGCTTCACCGCTAGCGGAGCGAGAAATGAGCGGTAATAGGTGAGCGAAGATGTGTGACTGAGATATGTCCTTACTTAATATTTTTCTTTGTTTGTTGGCTTTTAAATCCTAAACCACTGAACTGATTATCATGAAAGTTTGCTATTTTGTCAGGTGACCAGAAAAGGACTTACGGTACCTTTAATTAAGAAAAAAATACTGTTTCAATAACGTTCGACGGTATTAATTGCTTTAGGACGCTAGACTACGGAGACTTCCGTGATTCATGATTGAATTAGTTGTCGTATTAGAAACTTTAATTTATAATTAAGAGTTATTTGAATAGATTCATTGTCAAAATTTTAATTAACTATTTAACGCGAATTTCTTATCGTATGGTTGATGAACAACCTAGTGTCCGTGTTTAAGCCGTCCTTAGGCCTCTGAAATGGCTTTGCACACCGTTGAAAAGTCTCAGGTGAGCAGGTTTCCTCACGATGTTTTCTTTCACTGTTTTTAGCAACTGATAGCTAATTTATTATACGCACATGAATTCGAAAAGACATTGATGCGTGCCGCGGCAAAAGCTACCATCTCAATAAGTATCTTCAATAACCTCTTTCGCGGTTCAGTACCACCGTGGTCTATGGGCGATAAAACAAAACGCGACGTGTAACGCGACACCGGGTTACAAGGCACACTTTATTGCGTTTCACCGCAACTCGACAAAATATTTATTGGCATTAATGTAGGGCTGATAGGTGAGACAAGACGGGAGATATGTCAAGGATAACTTTACTTTGTAGGTGTTTTTTTAAACGTTCACTCACAATAGGAATTTCTCCTGTATCGTGGGTTTCACAAACATGAAATATCACATACACAAACACCCAGACTCGGTACAAACATCTGCGGATCGCACAAATTTATGTACCGTGCGGGAATCGAACCCGCAACCCTAAGTGCAGCAGTCCAATCGTTTAGCCGTTGCGCTAATCAGGTCGTCAATACTTGTGCAGGATCTAGATGGTGTGAACCTATCCATACCGATATAAATAGACAATTGTTTCTTTTTTTTTCAAAATTAATTAAAATACCTTTCTAGCTCATTTTCTTTATATAATAGAAGATTGATCTTGCCACTTTTTATAAAGTTGACTTCACGTTAGATCTAGTTTCTGCGTAGTATTTTGGGTGCACTATGTAGAAACTACATAGCACACAAAATACAAAGATTGCTGCCCGAAAAAATTGTGAGTACAATACAAACCAAATAAAGAGAAGTTAATTAAATTCTTGAAAAGTTTAAACCTAGCAGCCCTACGCAGGTAGGCTACCAATAAAACGTGTAACGATACCCGGCGCGGCTCGCTCAATTACCCGGGTGTTACCTTAAATACCTTGTCAGTGGTTCAATCGCTCGGAATTTATGATGCGCCTACAAAATTGTAATACACCGCCTTCGACCGAAGTGTTTGAATGTAATACTGGCACGTTGTAAAGTACCTTATTGGGAATGGTGTAATGATTTGTTTTTTTTAATTGATTTCTTTTTTTTCCTAGGTATTAAAAGGCTGTTTGTCTTTCGCCAGAAATATGGTTGATTTGTTGTTTTTTTAATCGTTCGGTATTTAAAAATGCATTTAAACAAATGATTATAATATAGTCATTTGTTTAAATGTATTATATTATTCATCATCATCATTAAAAGGCCTTTCCTTAGAACGCCTCAATTATATTATTAATTAAATTATATTATTAAGGTTGTCTGTAAGAGATCGCCGCGGCCGTGAGTGTTAAGAGCCATTTCACATTTTTTAACAGTTTTCTGAAATTTCGGACGCAAAATTTACCATCTTAGGTAGTACTAAGGAATTTCTAAATACATGTAGAATGTAGGCCAATCTTTCCCATTGTTACGAATAGTATTAGATTTTCAAAATATAACTTGATTGCTGTGTGGTGAGCTATTTCCCGCAACACGTTTTCTGAAAATCCATCGCAGAGCCATTTTCGGGCTTGAAATTCTACCATTTACATCAACAAATTTAAATGAAAAAATTACAGTAGGCATAGGACATATACTTTTGTTGTAACATACGGTGGAAAATTTTCGATTAATAACACTTTTAATTGATAAAAAAATAAATACTTAAACCGGTTTTCACGGTTTTATATGGTAATTTTATCGCGACTTTTTGGTTTAAATAAAGGTATTTATTACTTTTACAATTATGCCATAATGAACTATGCTCTCTGGGAAATCTATTAATACAATGTTTTTTAATATTCCTTTATTTAATTAGATATAATACCATTTTCAATATCACTCAAAATCACAATAAATTACAATGCACAAACGTAGAACGATCAGTCGGGCTCGAGCGCCCTAAGAGGCAGGATCTATGTCACTTTTTTCAAATTTTGAATTACGAAAATTCGTATTAAAAACCCATGTTTATACTACGACCACAACGTTTTCATTTTCTACGAATTATTTTCGTCCGGTTTTGTTTATTATAAAATGTTATTAAATTCTTTTAAAATATTTTATTTGATTAATATTCAGCAACCATCCAATCAGATATATCTGATGACGTAAGTTTTGGTTCTGTAGCAGACACACTGAGTTATAAGTTGCGCGAAAAATGTTGTCCCCTCAATGCGCAAAGTATTCCCAACCAACGTTCATGCCATCCTGATTTAGGAAACTGCACAAACCTCACATCTTATCTACTTCCTACCCCCTGGTCGGGTTCGACTTTATTTGCAATTATAAGGTCGGTAAGGGAAGGGGTGGCGCCGCTATTTACCTCCGTAACGATTCTACTGCATTCGAAACAGTATCATAATCGATAGGTTCATAATATTATGCACACCACATCATCATGGGAGATTTCAACACTTACCCGCATACCTCCCGATCCTCCAAACTCCTGCACATAGTCGATTCTGCCAGCCTACTCGTCGTACCGTTTCAAGCCTCTCACCACAACGATGTAGGTGAGCACGCTTGGCTCGATTTCATTCATATCTCCAATCCTTCCCTGGTTTCCTCTCATGGCCGACTCGTCGCCGCCGGATTCTCTCACCACAACCTTATACCCTTATCGTATATCCTCAAACCTCCTAGACCTAAGCCCAAGGTACCTACTGCACAATGTACATGCACAGCTTCGCGCGAAACAATGTTAGCAAACTGAGTTCAGATGCTTCTCTAATCGACTGAAAACCTAAGATGGAGGCTCCCGCGGTCGACGAAAAGGTTAGCGTTTTTAACCGGGAAATCATCGAACTTTACGATATTCTACTTTTGCCGATCTCTAGAAGTTCCTTGGAACTCTCAGTATTGGCAAATCACGACTATTTGACCTGTCGAATTCCATTGGTTTAGACGATCTCAATTCGCATTTCTTTACTAGCTTAACTTTAGACAAAAGACCAAACCTCAGACACTTGCTCACGTCGATGGTCTCGCGCGTCCCAACATTAATCCCTTGCACATAATATCTCCACTCACTGCGAGAAAAATCAAATAGATCATCCTCCATCAAATCCAAAGCGTTAGACTGTGATAACATCTATCGCGGAATGGTCGTCACAATAGTTGACCACCTTCTTCCGGCAATCACATACATAATATCCTGCTTCTTGGATACCGGATACTTCCCCCTCCTTGTAGCGCAAAGTTTTCGTTCACCTTTTGCCTAAAATATCGAGCTCTTCTCTACCCAGTCACTTCCGACCAATCTCTATCCTTTCTTTCCTATCTAAAGTGTTCAAGGCCTATGTCCATGAGAATAAACGAAGAGTCAACCAAAATAACCTCTTGTCTCCCTTGCAGTCCGGTTGCAGGCCAGGCGATTGGAGACTTTAAGGCAGGCATAGAAGATACTAAAAATACAGCCCTAGTTAATTTTTCCAATACCTTCAATATAGTCAATCGCGATATCCTCGTCTACATCCTATCCCATCTCTTGGTGTCTCCTAAACCACTGGAATAGATCTCTGTTTTTATTTACTCCATCTTCTACGTAATATTCACCCTAATGGTTTCCACCGAAATCAGGATGTGCAACAGTAATTGCTCCTTGAAGCTGAGGGTCAAAGCTAACTTTCACACAAATACTTTTGCAGCATTATCTCCAGACTAGTTTTATATATATATATATGTATGTATCGCGCTGGCACTACTGCTGCTGCTGCGGAGGCCTTCAAACGGCGGAAATATAATAACCTGATAGGTAATTTTATTTTTGAGCCGTTTGGGCGTTGAAACATTTGGGCCATGGGGTCCGAATACTCGCGCTTTGTTTAAAGAGTTAGCAAAGCACTTAGTCGACTCCACACGTGACCAAAGGGCTGGTTCATTTTTTGGCCAAAGAATTAGCATTGCCATTCAACGTGGCAATGCTGCCAGTCTTTTGGGCACGTTACCGGTTGACATCGATGAGTATGAATTTTTTGATGGTTTTTAACTTAATTTTTGTATATATTGTTTTTATCTTGTATTAGATTTAAGCACTTGGGTAACTGAGTGTACGGGCACGCGATCCCGCCTTCCCTGAGCTACCATAGTCCACATTCCGATTATCCGTGGCTATGGTATCCCACCTCTCCTACTCCGTAATTCCTTCCTAATCCTAAACCCACTTTTTTCTACATGCGGTTCCCTCCTGCTCAACCCACAAAGTCTGGCTCGGTGAGGAAGGCAACACAACGCAGATATGCAATGTGACGTGGCGGACTCGGCGACTCAGCAAGGCAAGGTGGATGGCCTAGGGCGACAGTGGAGGGCGTATAGTCACTGTCGGCCAGACACAGCATCCAAGCCCTCCTTCAGTCGTAGCGGTTTTCCGTTCCACTGATCCAAGGAGGGCAAGGACGAGTGTGTGCGCCTGCGTATGCGCGAACGTTTGCGCACCTTAATATATCCTGCGTATTTGACCGCTTCCGTTAATGGACTCCGACTGAGTTAAGTCCTGTGGCGATGGGTAGAAGTAGAGAGGCTTAGACAGATGCAACTAGGCTTTGTCTGATACCTGCACATAGGCGGTCTCGGGGGTGTGAGTACATGCCGTGGTCGCTTCTGCGCTGCACTTTGGGAACGACAGCGTGGATTCGGCAGCACCCGAGATGACAAAGCAGCCCTATTTAGGGAGACACTGCTTTCCCTGCTCAGCCAGGGAGGGGGCTAGAAAAGGTGCCCTAAAATAATGTTCGTCCCATCTCGATAGGTGGTAGTAACCGCGGCTGCCATCGCATCACTTTAAATCGTGGTCGAAGGTACAGAACATTTTGTGATTATAAGAAAACACCTGTTATGACGTTTGGCGCGTGGAACGTGAGAACTCTTCTTGATCGAGATGGTAACGCCTGTCCTGAACGCAAGACCGCCATTGTAGCTCGGGAACTTCATCGCTATAACGTGGATGTGGCTGCTCTCAGCGAAACACATCTTGCCGATGAAGGAGAGATGGTAGAAGCAGGTGGTGGATACACTTTCTTTTGGAAAGGTACTGCTGCCTCCGAAACTCGGCGATCAGGTGTAGGATTTGCCATCAAGAATCACTTAGCAAAGCAACTGAGGGAGTACCCTGTTCACATATCTGACCGCGTTACCACACTGCGCCTTTATTTGAACAAAGACAATTACCTTAATGTCATCAGTGTCTATGCGCCTACGTTAGACAAATCTGATGACATCAAGGACAAATTTTATGAGGAAGTGACCCTTTGCCTTAACCGCATAAACGCCAGAGAGCAGGTACTTTTGCTGGGCGATTTCAATGCCAGGGTTGGCCGGGACTACGAGGCTTGGCCTGGAGTTTTGGGTAGACACGGAGTTGGCAACATGAACAGCAATGGTCAACTTTTGCTTAGTCTTTGTGCTCAGTACGGCTTGGCGATTACGAACACTATGTTTAGACTTGCCGCCAAGCACAAGACGACGTGGATGCACCCAAGATCCAAACACTGGCATTTGATCGACTACGCCATTGTGAGACAAAGAGATTTCAGCCAAGTGCAAATAACCCGCGCTATGCGAGGTGCGCACTGTTGGTCTGACCACCGACTTATTGTCACTAAGCTGCGAGTCCATCTCCTTCGCCCGCGCAGGTCTCAGATAAGAAAGCTTGCGTATTTAAACGTGGAAAAGCTGAAAGATCGTGAGGTGAGGGAGAAATATGTTGAGTCATTGTCTGGAAAGCTGTCATCCGCTGACGAAGTAGATAACGTTGATGCTGCTTGGGGAACTTTAGCATCTCATATTTTAGAAACTGCTTCAACTGTGCTGGGCAATAAATGCCGTCGCAATGAAGACTGGTTTGATGAGAATGATGAAGTTCTGCGGGCAGCACTTAATAAACATCGAGACCTACTGCGACGGCATACTAGGCGAAAAGGAAGCGTTGCGGACGTCAAAGCTAGTGACCAAGAAGTGTGTAAGCTGTCTCGACAAACTAAAGATAAGTGGTGGCGGGACAAAGCTTGTCACATGCAATGGCTTAATGACACAAACCAGCTTGGGGAGTTTTATAGTGAGGTGCGTAAGCTGATTGGCACATCCTACCATACGAAGGTTCCTTTAAGGTCTCTTGACGGTAGGCACCTGTTGACAAGTAGGGAGGATGTGTTAAAACGCTGGGCGGAGCACTTTAACACCTTGCTTAATGTGGATCGATCAGCTGATCTGCACAGCATTAATTTAATACCTCAACTCTCTTCTGCCATTGAACTGGATGAGCCCCTGCTGCGTGACGAGGTTATTTCTGCCATCAGACAGCAACAAAACAACCGGGCGGCTGGCATTGACCTTATACCGGGAGAGCTGATAAAGTACGGTGGAGACGAGTTGCATACGTCGATGTGGAGAATGTTTGAACGCATGTGGGAGGAGGAGCGCGTTCCCGATACTTTTAAAGTGTCGCGAATTTGTGCTCTATATAAGAACAAGGGCAACCGGTCTGACTGCAACTCTTACCGCGGTATTTCACTCCTCTCGGCTCCTGGAAAGGTCTTTGCCAGAATTCTTTTAAACCGCCTAAAGGCCTTATCGGAAATGATTCTGCCAGAAACCCAATTTGGCTTTCGACCTGACCGAGGTACATGTGAAGCGATTTTCGCCGTACGGCAAGTACAGGAAAAGAGTAGAGAACAGGGTCGTCAGCTCTACCTCTGCTTTGTTGACCTGGAGAAAGCTTTCGACAGCGTGCCTCGTGAAGCGCTTTGGGTGGTGCTGGGAAAGCTCGGGTGCACGGAAAAGTTTGTAAGACTTCTTAGACTACTGCATGACGACATGCAATGTTGTGTCGCTGTAGACGGCGAACAGACAGATTTTTTCCCCGTTACCTGTGGAGTGAAGCAAGGATGCGTGTTAGCACCTACTCTGTTTGCTTTATACTTTGCAGTGGTGGTTAGAGAAGTTTTACAAACAATTTCCCAGGGAGTTCGCATTCGATTCCGCACGGACGGCAATCTTTTCAACTTGGCTAGACTTAAGGCTCGTACCAAGGTTTCGCATACGCTGATCTCCGAGATCATGTATGCTGTTGATCTGTGCTTTTTGGCTGAATCCCCAGATGGCCTGCAGCAGCTGATGTCCGTTTTCCACCAAGCCTGCCGTAAGTTCGGCCTAAAGATCAGTGTCAATAAGACAGAAGTGATGTCTGTAGACACTCACGGTCGTGAGTCACTGACCATAAAGCTTGGCGAGGATGTGCTAAAGCAGGTAGATAAATTTCGCTACTTGGGGAGCACTGTAACATCCAAGTGTGACCTTGATGCTGAGATCAACAGCAGGATCGGTGCTGCAGCTGCAGCATTCGGCAAGCTGTGTTCCAAGGTCTTTTGCTCACATGACCTTAAGGTGGCCACCAAGATCTCTGTTTATATGGCAATTGTGCTGCCAAACCTCTTATATTCGTCCGAGACGTGGTGTCTGTATCGTCGCCACATACGTGCTCTTGATCGATTCCACTTAAAATGCCTCCGTACCATCATGAAGATCAGATGGTCCGACAGAGTACGTAATACCGAAGTCCTACGGCGAGCCAATGTAAGTGGCATTGAGGCCTACATAATGCGCCGGCAACTTCGGTGGTGCGGTCACGTATCGCGGATGTCGGATGAAAGAGTGGCGAAGCGCATCTTTTATTCTGAGTTGGAGGAGGGCAAGCGTAAGCAGGGCGGACAACTCCTCCGGTACAAAGATGTCCAAAAGCGACATATGAAGAGATGCAATATAGAGCCTTCACAGTGGGAGAATTTGGCAGCACAGCGGACAGAATGGCGCAGAGTGGTTAACAACCATGTACGCGATTTCGAGGATCAACGTAAAGTTGACCTTGACGCAAAACGCGATCGGGTAAAGGCCCGTCCACCTGCTGCTATCTTGTACCATTTTCAAGACGGCAAACTCACCTGCCCTCAATGTGCTCGGACTTTCTTCGCAAAGATAGGGTACATTAGCCATATTCGGGCGCATGAGCGCCAAAATACCGAATAGGAGTTGAAGCGGTCGCCATGGCCGAAATCGGTCGGATGATGATAGATTTAAGTTGTAAATAGTCATAATAGTAGAGATAATTAACATGAATTTATGAATGTAAATAAATATATGTTTACTAAGAAACTTTAAATGTATGTATGGTATTGCTTTATGTATATATATGTATTGTTTTGTTTCATGTATGTATGTTTATTAATTTAGCGTATGGATATACGTCATCATCATCATCATCAGCTGGTAGACGTCCACTGTTGAACAAAGGCCTCCCCCTTAGAACGCCACAATGAACGACAACTTGCCAATTGTATCCACCGGTTGCCCGCAATTCTGACAATATCGTCAGTCCACCTGGTGGGAGGCCTGCCAACACTGTCTACCGGTTCGTGGTCGCCACTCGAGAACCTTTCTTCCCCAGCGGTAATTGGTTCTTCGAGCGATATGGCCTGCCAATTGCCACTTCAACTTGCATATTCTGGAAGTTATGTCGGTGTCCCTAGTTCTTTGGCGAATTTCCGTATTCCGGATCCTGTCGCGCAAAGAAACCCCGAGCATAGTTCTTTCCATAGCTCGTTGAGTGACTCTGAGCCTTTTCAAAAGGCCAACCGTTAGCGACCACGTCTCAGAGCCATACGTAATCACACCGCATGCATCGATATGTGCATCTACCTAATATTTGTCTCCATATCGCTCTAAAGTCGACTGGTAAAAAATGCCTAAGGTATTAAGTTCGCCTTGGTATATTTATTTTGAAAACTTTAAAATGGAGGAGGATATAAATTCGGATGTTTAAATATATTTTTTATGTATGTTCGGGCATAACTCCGTCATCTAAAGATGGATTTGCAAAATTCTTTTTTTGTTGGAAAGTAGTTTATTTCGAAATAGTCCCATTAAAATTTCATGTAGGTCTGATGATGATCTTTGGAGATATGGAACTGAACTCCTTATAAAATCATAGCAGAACTGTCGTTACAAGTAATATTGCCTAAGTAATTGTCGATGACTGACCACAAACTAGGAAGAAAGAGGGGGAGGTGGTGCCTTGTGGGGCCCTTCTACCACTTTAATAGTATATATCGTGTGAGATATCGTTTGAGGGAGCTTTTTGTAAGGATTTCAAATACTAATCCTCAAAATGTCTACGGTGAATGAATCCTAGGCATCACTAAAAATGGTGAAATTAAAAATATAAAAACCGCCTTAAAAAATAGGAACAAATAAATAATATGATCAAATTACTAATGAATTCAAAATATTTTCATAAATCTGGAATATTGGTACATTGTAATAACGATCAAGATTTTTTTGTCCGTCTCGTTTTTTGCGCTACACTGTTAGCATTATTTTTGTGTGGGTGTGTCACGCACACATGACAATTCTACCGAAATTCGAACGTCAAAATTTTGTGAAATGGCTCTTAAAGACGTATTTTGTAGTGCAATAAAGATAATTATATATATTATTATTACTGTTTAAATAAATAGATATTGTATCACTGATGTTTTATCATACCTTTCTTAATTTAACTTTCTTTAAGTTTTATTTTTTCTGGATTTTCCCTTAGTCCCCTCTTATGATACCCATGGGAGGAAAGGGGGTAGGTAATTCTAGGCCGAACACGGCAAATCATCACATGTTTAGTCTATATTATTATTATTACCCAATGTTTAACGATAACGTAACCGTATGTACTTACTTTAGCCAAATAAACATTCGAATCTTCAACCCCGCCAACCACAGTCCCCAAACTGCCACACGAGCCGTATCATAAACCCATCTGCGAACTAACCCTAAGTTCACGCACTAACTGTAGTGAATCTCACTAACTACCTTTATGAGTACGTAAATCCTGCCTTTAAACCCTTCGTAACTTGTAAAGACATGAACAAAACTGCGAAGAAACCCTTTGGGGAAAGTTTAGCAAAACATTTGATAGTTTATGTCTTTAAAGTCGGGTAAATGTGATAAAAGTAGTTTGTAGCCGGTCAGCCCCCACACTAGAACTCTTAAAACAGGCCAGTGTATGATGTGGGAGCGAGATGCTGCACTACATTGAATGTAACGTCGTCTCGCTTCGACAACGTAAGCTGGCCTGTTAAGAGTTCATGGTAAGGGGGTTGTTCGGAGTTTCGGATCGTAAGTTAGTTGAATCAACAAGTATGATTCAACTTATCCCGTGGTGGGTTTGTTTCACAGGCATACCAAATGTCTCCCTCAATTCAGGTACTTAGGTTGTAGCCGTTGTACGTACAAACATATAACGCAATTTTCGAATAGGTAGAAAGACGTCGTACTTCTTAAATCATATAAATATACTGTACCTAATTCAAAATCGATTGAATGAACTGTATTTTTTACAAGCTTTTATTTAACTTGCAATGTTTGTATGTATGTGAGTTTGTTTAGGTCAAATATTCCAATCTAAATTAGAACCATTTTTTGACATCCGATTGAAATGAAATTTTGCATACTTAAATAGGTTTGGTGACAGTACAATATTATGGTAGTTTTGAGCTGATCAGATGATGGAGTCAGAAGGTAATAGGAACTCTGTGACGAAATGAGCCAATGACATCGTGCTGGGCTTGTTTAATCCATCTTCCCTAGTACTTGTAATAACTAGGGAGAGCCTAGCTGGTTTAAAAGCTTGTGTTAAAAATGTATTTTTATTATTAACTTATTTCTGATAAACTTGAACGCGAAGAATATATAATACAGGTGTGCTAACTATCTTTTATATTACTTACTAATTACCATTACTATTACTCCACTTAATCATTTACTCTTTCACTCACACACAGTATTTTTCTCTCACTTATTTCATCCGCGTGAATAATGTATCAAGTATCAAGGCACTCTAAGTTCGCTTTTAGTCAAATGCAGTTTGACCCGACTTCAAAAGACAGGTATCACCATTTGAATGGCATTCTTTTGTTTTATTGTCACAGAGAATTGACACTGACAGGTGGAGTGTGTAGTTATGTATCTAGAAATGTCTAATGACCAACTGGCTTTTTGGTGGCGTGGTTATAAGCATGACTGTCGTGATTGAGGTCGCGAGTTTGATTTTGAGGTTGCACATAATGTTATCAGAGTTTTCTATCAATTGATTCTCGGTAGCCGTAAAGTTATTGCTAGCTAAGCTTGGTGTATGTGTACACCTCTGCCTAACCCTTTCGTTAGCCCTGTATAGCCGTGATGTTATATTATTATGAGCCGTTCTACTGCAAAGGCCTTTCTACTCTCTTTCCATATGTCTTTATCATAATCATAAAGAAGTCAAGTTCATCTCGCCATCTCCATTTGGGTCTGCTTCGCTGACGTCTAGCTGGATATTATAGTAATAATTTAAAGATTATGATTCAAATTCTAGTTTTCTACACTCCTCTAAATAAACTTCTGCCATGCAAATATTCGCACTCCTAATTGTATTGCATCTTTGAGCACAAGTGAAGTATAAATATATATTTGTGGGTTGCACCCCACCACATAATTAGACATGATTTGCCTTTATTTATCGCCCGTACCTATAGTACTAATATCACTTGAACCAATGTCCCATTTCATCTGCTTTGCAATTCAGAGAAGCCCTATAATAGAATCGAACTACCTCGTTGACTCGACTGCCTCGTTGGTCTAGTGGTCGCTAAGCGCGACTGCTGAGGACGAAGTCCTGGGTTCGAATCCCGGGTCGGGCACAGTGTTACTGGGTTTTTCCATTAGGTAATTCTCGGTGGCAGCACGGAGTCTGGATTTGTGCCCGGTTCATAGCAATAGGCTTGCCCCCTGTTACATTGGAACCTAATAACATAACTGGCGAAATGTGGGTGTACTATATGTGCACCTCTGTCTACCCCTTAGGGGAATACAGGCGTGATGTTATGTTTTTAGAATCGAACTGGTAACCTTGAACCAAGTTAATTACCCTGACCAACCCACGCATCAATCTCGCCATGTCTTTATAAATAAACTTTTTTTCAATCGCAGCGTTCACAGGTAACGTGGGTACAGCCGCGCACAAATCCCAAATGATTGATATTGTAAAAATGATTGAAAACATAACTGATTGACAGTTGAATCGTGACTGTACCTTGTTAATACTGATTTATGAATTTGCATGTGATTGTGATTAACAACTCGTATATAAATGGATTTATAAAGAATATTGCGTGTATTGAATTTTCTGTATGAAGTTCTGGGTGACTAAAATATATGGGCGCCATGACTCTTACGTCAATCATTACGTAGGTGTAGTAGTTATTTTCAGAACACCCTCGTTTGTGTTATAGCTCATAGCGTACCTATTTACATAGTATAAAAATAAAAAGGTTTATATTGCAGAATGTTGTATAACTATTAATGTACATCTTACATAGGGACCTCCTTTTAAGTAAAAGTAATACCTGTGTTAGGAGGCCTCGCTCTTCTATAGCAAAAAAAATATTATAATTATTTAATATCTATAATAATTAAATAAAAGCACAGCTTTCTCAAACAGGGTCCATGTTTGTTACCTTATTAGGCCTACTATCTATTTAACTTAAATATTAAAAAATCAGTTTTGATATCACAATTGAGTCGTGGAGACAAAACAATTTTGTCCCGAGTCTTGGTGTTTGGTTATGTGATATTTCATGTTTCTAAAATGCACCCGCGATACAGGAGAAATTCCCAGTGTGGGGCGGCATTTAAAAACAAAAAATATTATTTAATGAAACCTACACGAGTAGTATAGACTCGCTGTTCATTATTACAAGCTTTTATTTAACTTGCAATGTTTGTATGTATGTATGTGAGTTTGTTTAGGTCAAATCTTGCAATCTAAATTAGAACCACTTTTTGACATCCAATGGAACACTGATGCATAATTTTTAGTTTTAATTTTTTCTTTTGCATATATTTATTTTTAACGTACATTATAATGTGTATATTGTAAAATATTATATAAATAAAAATAAAGAGAAGAAAACATATTAACTTATTTTTAACGTCAGATCCGCATCTACGGTACAGCCTTTGATGAAAAACGCAATCACGGTAACGTACTCAAAACTAATCCTTTTATCTCACCAACAGTTTATCATACACATTTCGCGCACAAATAGGTACTTAATGAGATTATCCACATGCAAGGTTTTACCAGAAATTTGTTGTATCATAGCTGTTGGTACAGGCAGCGACATGCAGCTGAGCTTTATTTAATTATAATATATAAAGATTAAAACAAAACCATAAAAAACATACATCACGCCTGTATTTCCCGAAGCGGCAGGCAGATGTGACTCTCTAGAGCCACCTCTGCCTACCGAAGTGTGGGCGTACCCTAGTACACCCGGTTATGTTATGTTATAGACCCCGGTTATGCTATGCCAGTTATGTTATAGGTCCCAATGTAAGCCTATTGCCATCAACCGGGCACAAATCCAGACTCCGTGATGCCACTGAGAATTACCTATTGGAAAAATCCAGTTACACTTTGCCCGACCCGGGATTCTAACCCAGGACCTCGTGCTCAGCAGTCGCGCTCAGCGACTACTAGACCAACGAGGCAGTCATGAAATGAAAAAGATCTTTTGTTAATACAAAACATTTTTTTCACTAAAGCCACTTAAAATAATTTATATTCATGAATTTTAATTCAATGCTAAAAAACGCCACAAGAAAAGCTAATTGTAGTATTGTTTTAATTTAAAATCCAACTAAACTTAATGAATATAATGACACGTACTTTAGCCATAATTTCATCAAAAGGTAAACTAAACGTAGCTCTGTAATAAATTCGAAACTTCGACTCAAAGAGGCTACATTCATTGGTCGACATTATACTAGTCACAATTATTTCTATGGTTCGGTCTTGGAATTAATTAATTTGACATAACTTGATTAAAATTGGTAGAATAAGATAGTGGCCATTTAAAACATAATATCACGCCTGTATTCCCCGAAGGGATAGGCAGAGGTGCACATTAAGTACACCCACATTTCGCCAGTTATGTTTTAAGTCCGAATGTAATAGGGGCGAGTCTATTGCCATCAACCGGGCAAAAATCCAGACTCCGTGCTGCGACTGAGAATGATCTAATGGAAAAACCCAATAACACTGCCCGACCCGGGATTCGGACCCAGGACCTCGTGCTCAGCAGTCGCGTTTAGCAACCACTAGACCAACGAGGCAGTCATTTATTTATTACGTAAGCAATTTAATAACCAATATTGACCTTAATAACATGTTTGACATAATATCCGCCACATGTAAAGTAGCAAAATGTAGGTACAGTCAGCGTCATAAGTAGTAGCAAAAATTTTTTTTTTTAACAAACTTAAGAATACCTTCTCATATAGTAAAAACCCTTTAATTTGAAACAATTACTTGAATTGATGTTTGTTTTTTGATTTCTTGACATGTCTACTTATGATGCTGACTGTACTTTTAGAAACTTACAATATCCAAAAAATAATAGTGAGGATATATGACCAATTTCCATCACCGAAATTTCTCAATTACACCGAATAAAGATCTACCAAATTTCTAAGATAATAATATTTGTACAGGACCAAGGTTTAAATTAGCACGTCCTAAATAAAGATTTAGATTGTAAAGAAAATGTTGAGAGCCCCTGATTCTAAAGAACATATTACAATAGGACAATCTGAGGGGCAAACATTGAGACGCCGAGTGTTGACTGAGCTCTAAAAGGCACAATGTTCAGTACCCCTGATCTGAAACCGTTTTACCTGTGCCAATACAGCTTCAGAGGTTGACACTTGTGGGGTGTACCTGTGTTTAAGTATCAAGTCTGTTATACCGGTGTATACCTCATTGTTTAAAATTGTATAACAGCTACTTGGATTTCACTTAGTTGAAACTATAACGACATGGGCGCTTTGGATTAGCGATTGGACTGCTGCGCTAAGGTTAGTGGAATCGATTTCCGCTCGGGACAAAAAGTGCGATCCTTAGATGTTTGTCCCGAGTTTGTCTTTCTATGAAAGTTCTCAGGTATGCAGAATTCGAAACGATATTTTCCTTCACCGTTTTAGTAAATGATTACTAACTTATCATGTGCCGGGATTTGAACTTGCGACCTTTAACTTGGCAGTCCAACGGTCATATCATTCGGCTACATTAGAACCACCACTGCCCGAAAACAGAAAGAAAATAAAATAATTGAAAACATTGTAATGTCCAATGTAACGGTTTTAAGTAAATGGGGGGTGTTCTTTTACCTTCAGACAGTAGAAACTAAGCTGGCACAAATTAAGTACTACACTTTTAAAATTTAATTGTTTTCTTAACTATAGAAATTAGACATGTAAAATAAAATGTCTTATAGAAATTTTTATCAGCTTTTTTTCTAACGAAAGTAGTTTCCCGAGTCCTTTTTATGTCCTTAAAAAGTTGTAGCAATTTTAAGTGTGGAACTTATTTTTGCAGGCCAGTGTACTCGGTATTTAAAGTCTATGTTTTTACCTTTTAAATGTCATTACTCTGTTTAACACTTTAGTTACTATTACACTATTAACCCTCAATTGCGCGTTTAACCCCTCAATGAAGCTTGACATTTCAGACAATTATTTAATAAGTGCTATAAGTCGTAGTATAATTGCTATAAGTGTCGGAATTAGGAAAAATTGTGAATGGTGGCGAGGCCGAGCTATTAGTGTGATTGTAATTTCAATTTCCAGAAACAGTGGGCGTTAAAATAGGGATTTTTAATGTACTGGTATGATATTTTGATATTTACTACTAATATTAAAGTGTAAGTTTTGATATTTGTGTGTTAGAATGTCTCACAAAAATAGAGAAACGGATTTAAATGTCTGATACACAACGTTTATAACCTAGAATAACATATAGGCTATCCCGAAAATGACATTAAATGTTCCGCGCAGACAAAGTTTGCGCTTAAATATATTCTACTTCAAAAACCTGAGTACCATTTTCATCGAGTCTAGTAAATAAGTTTATATTAAAAATATATTCTTAAATACAAGCTTTTAAATCAGCTAGACTCAAAGTACCTGTTAAGACGAATTAAACAAGCCCAAACACGATGGGGTTGCGTCATTTCGCTACAGTGTTCCTATGACCACCTTCGACTCCATCATCAGACCAGTTAAAAAGTACCATAATGTTGTATTGTCACCGAACCTACACATGTACGCAAAATTTTATTTCAATACAATGTCAAGAAGTGGTTCTAATTTAGATTGCAAGATTTGACCTAAACAAACGCACATACATACTTACATACATACATACAAAAATTGCAAGTTAAAAAAAGCTTGTAAAAAGATTTGAAACCTATGACCAAGTTTGAAAAACGCCACAACAGTGAATAAATCGAAATACCCAAGTACACTATCGTAGCTAATGGAAATCTGCGGTCTCTGCCTATCTCTCGAGGAAAGACACGTGACTTTATGTATGTTTACTTTATTTACTATTTATATAATACTAGCTGCGCCCCGCGGTGTTACCCGCTACATTTCGAGGTAAACAGTAGCCTGTGTGTTAATCCAGGGTGTCAGCTACCTTTATATGAAATTCATTAAAATCCATTCAGTAGTTTTTACGTGAAAGAGTAACAAACATCCATCCATACTTACAAACTTTCGCGCTTATAATATTAGTGGGCATAAATAAATATATAAGTAGGGATTAAGCACTATATGCCTACCTATGTTTCTATTTTCATAAATCTCGACCTCTGTCTACCCCAGGGAATTCTAGCGACATTACGATGAGCTAATTTTGGGCTCATTGCGGTAATCCGGGCGGTATTTATGCCCGAACCGACCGCCGATCGACATACTGTTTGTTGCAGCGCACCGCAGTTCTCAAACAACAGAAGTGACACATCTGTTGACTTGACGGTGTGCGTTAGAAATGTTTGTAACCCATGGACGTGTGTATCACGCTTGCATTTTCTGAAATGCAGGTATACGAAAACAAACCCATATTGCTATAGACGGTATAAATAAATTGGTGCCGTTAACAGAGGTATGTATTTTATTCTAATAAACGACTTAATTAATTAAGTTAATCAAGTACTCTCTGCTGTGATAGCCGAGTGGTGTTACAGTTGCCGATTGTCGCAAGTTCAAATCCCGGAACGCACCAATGAATTGAATTCTATATGTACTATAAACTAGTTATCAGTTGCTAAAACGGTGAAGGAAAATATCGAGAGGAAACCGGCACACCTAACAGATTTTTCAACGGTGTGTAAAGCCATGTCAAAGGCCTACAGACACCAGGTTGTTCATCAACCATACGATCAAAAGAAGTTGTTCGTTATTCGACTGACAATGATCCTTATCAAAGTCAGGAAGGCGAGTCCCAGTGTTGGACAGTTATGTGGCTTAAGCTTAATGGCAATAGGCTTGCCACCGAGCATTTAGAATCCGCGATGAAATGTAGATGCGTAGTTCTTATCTTATCTAAAGAAGTAGAACACCTATGTTACTTTTTCTGTCGCGATTTTTAAAGGCGTGTCTCCAACCTTGATCTTCAAACCTATATAACTGTAGCTTCACACATCACCTAAACAGTCAATCGCACTTCTAATCCTAAAAGCTTAAAAACTAATCCGTTGACCATCGGTCCATTTCGCCCAGAAATCGGTTTATATAGCAGGGGTTGGAAATCTATTAGACGCCTCTCTCAGGGGAGTTTGTTATAGCGCAGTCGCGTCGTGTTACCTGTCGGATATTATTATTTTTTTACTCACGTTTTATCGGACTAGGGTTGCGTAATACGGTTTAAGTGCAAGTTTGGCTTGTGGCGTTCCGTAGGTAATTAGAACAATGCGTTTTGACAGTCTGTAACCTCATTTTGCTGGAGAAGCATCGTCTGAAAATAGATTATAAAAAATACTAGAGGACATACCTTATGTACCTACCTAATATCTGGTAGGGTACTCTATTATCTAAGCTAAGCTTATGACTGCGACTTATATATTTTACTTCATACGCATAAAACGTTCGGAAGTTTTACGCCTCGTTTCCGCGATATTTCATCGCCAATGTCCTTGATTGGTGTTCAAGTTTACTCCGTATAAAATTTTATCAGAATCGATACAGTGGTTAACCGTGAAAGCGTAACAAACAGATGAACGAACATAGTTATTACGCATTTACACGTTAATATTAGTATGGATATTTCATTGATTAGCCTTTCGAAACCGGGTAAAAATCGCGATGAATTTCCACACACAAGCAGAGTTCATAACCGATATTATTTCACAGTCAAATGCATATTTATTCAGACTAAGCAGCCACACAGTATTCATTTTTTGTTCTCCGTTTAGAGGGCATTGTCTGCCACAAGAGCATTTTTAAATATAGCTGGCAATTGACGATGTGATCCATAAGGGTACATCCTTCATGGATCACTAGATTTGTGGGCTGGCTAACGTCACGCGCTTAACATGGAAATTGAGCATCGAAATACTAAAATACTTTCCTACGAGTAATTTGTGGTATAGTCTTTCTTTCTTTAGAAACAGAAGTAAACTAGTAACTCAACAAGTTAAGAAACTATTATTATTATTATTTCAGCCATGATCGTCCCACTGCAGGGCAAAGGCCTCCCTTTCCTTCCTCCATTCCTCTCGATCTTTACTTAAAAAAATGTTTTGTATTTTATAACTATTATAACATGGCAAATAACATATAACCTATTATAGATACTGTACTGTCACATCACACTAATATCATAAAGGCGAAAGTTTGTGAGTGTGTTTGTATGTTTGTTAGCTCTTCACGCTCAAACGGCTAGGCCGATTTTGATGAAATTTCATATGGAGGTAGCTGTCACCCTGGATTAACACGAAGGCTGCTTTTTATCCCGAAAAATACAGCGGGTAACACCGCGGGGCGCAGTTAGTTGTAAATAAATGTAAAATACACTTTCGATTTTGTGTACTTTGACGTCACAGTACATTTGAAACTGATACAACTACAAAAAATCCCGCTCACTCGTGGCACGTTTTAATCATGATTTTCTCAATCAAAAAGAAATTATAAAAAAATATTGATAAAGGCATAATTAAAGCAATTGGAGTACCCTAAACCGAAGAGCGTGTATGAGGAATGTGATGCGTGTGAATAAAGCAAAAGAAGTATGCCAGGATCGTAGCAAATGGAAACCCGTGGTCTCTGCCTACCCCTCAGGGGCACAGGCGTGACTTTATGTATGTATGTTAAGCTAAAGAGATTACCTCAAAAACATAACTCCTTCGGGCGCAGTCGGGTAAGAAATATTCGGCCCTTATTTAAATCACATGCATATTCCCTACATCGTTTTAACAAACAATTAATTGCTATAACTACTGCGCTAACCGAAATGTAATGTTGCCGGAAACCCACAGGTAATTGTTCTTCATTCATTCTAGATAACAATGGTTTTCAATATTTTCCCTGTGAAACCGTAATATTGAAACTGTATCAGAATCAGACGTTTAACACAAATGTGGGTACAATAATAAGATGAGTTTAAACAATACGCTAAAGTTCTCATGTTCTCTGCACAATTATATTATATGTTTTGATACAGGCTTAAATAATAAATACAGATAACGGAAGAAGAAATACAGACTCGAGATACTAGGTATAATTTCATAGGTACTCGTATTAGCACGACTCATCAGACCTCTTACAAGGATGCCTAAGTACGGTTGACATACTAAAGGTAAATACAATCTTCGCATTGAAGTCAAACGATGAATGATTGGCACGCGACAGTAATCAGAGAGCTACCGCAAACCATTTCCTAAACATCGGCTTTTAATAACGCCTCCTCACAAACACGAATGAATGCGGTTCGGAGATGTATTGACTAGCGTAGGCAGATAGATATTGATGTTATCTCTAACAGTTAAAAGTTTAGTTTGCGACCTGATTAGCGCAGTGGCTAAGCGATTGGACTGCTGCGCTAAAGGTTTCGGGTTTGATACCCGCACAGAAAAAAAAATTGTTGCTTGTCTGGGTGTTTGTGTATGTGATATTTCATGTTTGTGGAATGCACCCACCACACGGGAGAAATTCAAAGTGTGGTTTCGGGTTTGATATCCGCACAGAAGAAAAAATTGTGTGATCTACAGAAAAAAAATTGTCTCAAGTCTGGGTGTTTGTGTATGTGATATTTCATATTTGTGGAACGCACCCTAGATACAGGAGAAATTCATAGTGTGCGCCCCATACTATAAATTTCTCCGGTGTGGTGAATGCGTTCTTTTTAAACCAACCTTTTTGTAGTACACTGTACTAATTTACCTCTGAGTAATTTACCTACTAATAAAATTGTCAATGTTTCACTATTGATTAAATTATGTTATTATACCTGTCACATAATAGAGATGACAAGAATTAAGAATTTTTCCCACTAAATTGAAAAAAAATCAGTGACGTTTTATCATTGTGTATAAACGGTGTTATATGGTGACGAGGAAACTAGGCCAGTTATCGATATTTTTATAGCTGTTTCAATTAGAAATATTCCGCTAATTGGACTTAGCCTTAGCCTACGTAAGCTATCGCTGTAACAAAGTTATATCTGAAAATAACTACCAATCTACTACTAAATTCCAGATTATTTTTTTATATTTAAACGCCTCGTCTAATCGTCAGTAAGCAGGTTTGATTCCTAAGTCAGGTAAAGTGTTATTTTGTATTTACAGTAACTCGCAGTAGCACGCACGAAGTCTGGATTTGTGGCCGGTTAATGGCAATAGGCTCGCCTAAAGTACTTTAACTGGTGAAATGTTGGTATAGGTTTCATATACACCTCTGCTTACCCCTTCGAAGAAAATTGGCGTGTTAACGTATTGCTATTTTAAACTAGTTGTTTATTAGATTCATTTTCGATAGAAATGCGTATGACCCGATTCCCTTGTAGGTGTAAATACATACATAATTGTAAAGGATATTTGAAATATCCTTATCAATTATATATGTCAGCATACATCTCTATATTCATCTAAAATAGACACAAAAGTAACATCAGACAATACGAATCTACACAATTTGTTTTTCAAATTATATTTTTTGAAAACATAAAAAGATCTTTATCTTGTGTGGTTTTATTCTAGAGAAGCTGTACAAGTACCCACTCTTTCAATTAATAGGACGGTACATGATAATGTATATAGGTACCTACAATCATACATAACAATATTAAGAAAAATACAAAAGTAAAATTGTAAATCACAATGCCAGTTACAATGTAGGCTTTCTCTGTCTTCAATTTGATGAGCGATGATTTTAGCAGTTCTTATGTTAAGTTGGTATAAATAAAATCGTATAATACCTACTTTTTGTTAATTATAGAGCTGAATAGTTTGTTTGGTTGAACGCACAAATCTCATGAACTACTGGTTCGAATTCAAAAACATGGTAAAGTCGCACTGTGAAAACTTGCGTGGGTAAAGAGTCTTTACCATCAACTATATTCATATACTAAAACCTCTATAAATAAAAGAAATTCGAAAAAAACTATATTAGCAGTCCTTTCTTACAACAATATTCGTAATAACTCGCTAATAACGCAATATTGAGCATGAATAGTCATCTACTGTAATCCCGAATCAGGCAAACTGTTATAACTGGGTTTTTACTTTACAAAATCTTCAGTAGCAACATTCCATGTCCAAATATTAATAAAAACATTACATTTGTTAACCTAACAGTCCTTGTGTAATTAGAATTGGGTTATAATTACCGGCAAGCAAATAAAATAATTCTAATACGTATTTGAGGGATACATGTTTGATGGTAGAAACAAATTATTTCCTGGATTTCAAACAAATATTTGTAGGAACTGTATTATAATATTATTTATTTGCTTTGAGTTCCGGACAAACGAAGCAGTCATTCTGAATAGGTATTTTACCTTATAATAATATAAATAACAGCCTATAACTGTCCCACTGCAGGGCAAAGGCCTCTTCTCGTATAGAGAAGGATTGAGCATCGATCACCACGCTAGCTCACTGCGGGCGATTTCAGATAATTTAATCCAGGTTTCCTCACGCTGTTTTCCGCCACCGCCAGTGGAGTCCGCGAATATCTAAAAAAGTATTTATGACATTGAAAAAGTCACATTGATACTTCGATTAAACCTGCGACCTTATGCATACAAATCCAGTATGCCAACTACCAGGCTACCACGACTTTGTAGGCTATACCTACTTTTCTTGTTTAAAATATGGAAGAGGAACCTCGTTTGATTTAAAATAACTTTATCTAAAACGTTAATATGTTTCAAAGGCAGAAAGTAAAAACAAACTGTATTCAAAAGTTTTAAATTAACTACCACTTTAGTACTTTATCTTAACTTTGCGGCTAACTGCTCTATTAATTACTCGAAAGAAGGAATTAATGAGACTTATTTCCTTTGCCTCACAAAGTATTGCTTACATACGCTTTTCTGGGTTATTTATATCACTCTTCTTTATTAGTTTTTATTTTACTTTTATTTTTTTTTATATACGTGGCCTACACTAGGAATTTCTCCTGTATCGTGGGTGCGTTTGACAAACATGATATATCATACACAAACGCCCAGACTCGGGGCAAACATCTGCGGATCGCACAGATTTTTGTCCCGTGAATCGAACCCGCAACCCTAAGCGTAGCAGTCAAATCGCTTAGATGTTGCGCTTATCAGGTCTTATAAGTAATAAGGCCTGATACAAGAAAAAGATAATATTAGTAGGGATAAAATACACGTAACATAATTTATGTTGGAACAATAATGTAACAGTACTATCAATTGCTGCACACGTTTCACGAAAAGCAATAAATTGATACATCCTTTGTGCGAATAGCCAAACGTAATTCCTATATAATCTGACACAATTCAAATCCTCGAATTACTAAAACTAAGAATCCCATAACATAATAACCCAATTAACAATTCACAGAACGAAAAATCGTATCTAACCATTCTTTCACCCGTTGCATTTGATTAGGGCTCTTGCCTTTAATACCACACTTAGGGGAGGCGATAATAATTCTAATTACCGTCAGTAGTGCTTATTTCCCATTCCAACTTATTAGAACAACTAAACCACATTCGATGGAACCTATTCGTTCATTAATGCGTCAGTGTCCAAGTGCTACCAAGTACCAATTTCGTTGTAGGCTCCGGGCTATATAAATTATCTTGCTATCTGATGTTACTGGCCAACTTTGACAATGTCGGGGAATCCGCCATTTTCTTAACTTTAGAATGATATATTTGATTGGTTATCGTTTTAAGAACAGTTTAAAGGTATGTAAAGTTAGTGATTCATTTAGATTGGTTGAATCGAATTCCTTTTTTAAAGCGTTCTATTGTTTCTATATTTAAATAAAAAATATCGAGTTTATAAGTAGGTTATATTTTTCTTTTAAGAACTTAACAACATATTTTCTAGATTTGCACTTTGCCACAAGCTCCAGCCAGATTTAAGTGAAGATAAAAAAAACTCGCTAATTAAAACGCTTATCAAATTCGGCAGAACGGTATAGTTAACACTGGCCCACTGGCCACTATATCTACTTAGATCTGCACTCTAACTTTAGACTACCTTTCCTCAAATGCTGAGTGCAGCATTAGAGGAAAAATAGCCTAAACTCTCAAGCAAAACAGAAATATGAATTAAAGGATTTTAGAATTTATTGAGTGTTAAAGATTTTTTTTAAATCTAAAGATCAAATATCATTTTAGACGATAATATTTCTGTACATAACCTAACCTAACCTCACCTTCTAACCTACTCATAAAGTAACTCCCAAGTCACAATCCAAAACCAAAACCTTGTAACAGCGAGGAGTATAGTCTTCCAACAATGTAATTTCCGAACGAACTGCAATATCGCACGTGTAATACAGTTACCAACTCCATTCCTCGTGGACCGACGTGTCGTAATCATTCCGAAGTTATGCTTCACATCTAAGAACCTATCTATATTGTCTATGTAACCAGGTGCCTTACTACGTGCTAGCATTGCAGGGCATTTTTCGTTATGGCCTTTTTTGCGGGATAAGCCAACAAACTCATGCCCATCATTGTGACTCTTATAAGACGTCAAGATCTACAGTGATAACCATTGAGAACCATCGAGGCAGTGAAGCTCGAGGCGTCCCAGAGAAATGACTCGACTGTCTTGGAACCCGCAACGAAAATAATCATATAAGAATAATAATTATATAGGAGGAGTAGGAATATAAATTAAGATCCCACTTGCCTCCATATTATATAGTCTGTAAACCACACACATTTGAAGTGAACTATTGGTCTAGTGGTTAGTGACCCTGACTGCTAAACCGGAGGTCGTGGGTTCGATTCCTACCCAGGACAAATCTTTGTGTGATGAGCATAATCATTTGTTCTGTGTCTGGGTGTAATTTAGTCATATTATGTAGGTATTTAGAAATATATAAATATGTTTATCAGTTGTCTAGTTTTCATAATACCTGCTCTACCTAGTTTGGGTTTAGATGAGCGTGTGTCCCCAAATAGAAGATCCCCAGTCCCAAGATATTTTTTAAAATTATTATAGTCTTCTTAGCCAACAACATTTGGTTTCCGATTGAACTTGACTGAAAAATAGTGCCTAAAAACGAATGTTGCCTTTCATCCAATAGGAGCGAGTCAAATTGCATTTGTTTAAAATTCATTTGAAGCGCAAAATAGAGTGGGGTGCCGGAATAAATGCGATGCAAAACATGGAACCAAAATGGCACCACCTAAAATTGAATTACAATTTTACAGAAACAACATGGTAGTTGGAAAATGTAAAAAATATGTAGGTACCTATATAACAAAATAAAATGACGCATCTCTAACTTTTTAATTAGCCAAAACGTTATATTTTTATTCAAACGTCGCCGCACTATGATTCTCTCCTGTATCGTGGGTGCGTTTCACAAACATGAAATATCACACAAACACCCAGACTCGGGACAAAGAACTGCAGATCGCGAGATTTTATTGTCCCGTGCGGAAATCAATCCCGCAACCCTTAGCGCAGCAGTCCAATCGCTTGGCCACTGCGCCAATTAGGTCATTAAATGCGAATTTATAAAACTCTACAAAGAGCTAATTTGTATTCGTAAACCGCTTCAGTAAAACTTGGCCGGGTTTAAAAAACCTAATTAAAATTTTAATAGCTGATTACTTATAACGGCTCTGTCGTGTTTATAATGTTAATTACTAAAACATCTTCTTTATTGTCAACGAAAATCGATTAAAAGTGCGGTCTTGTTTATAGTATTTAGAACATTACTTTTGTGCCCGCCTTCTTCCAAAAAATCACCAAAAAGGAAGATATATGTTGAAAATACTAGCAAAGTTATGTTGAATGGTTCCCGTTCTTGGTCTTCTTCTTCTTATCGTAAGGTTGATTCTGCACCGTTCTTGGTAATAGAGTTAAGTATACAATTTACGAGGAACTTTTTGAAAGTAACACTTTGAGTGTGTACACTTGTTCATCTATGATCCTCGGGATCGTCAATTAATCACATGAGGCTTGAAACAGGTTTTCGAAAAAGGGGTGCCCCCGCACGCCTTGTGATGTTCCGTGATTTTTTTGTTGTAGTGAGGATGAGCTCAGGAGTTTCTTGCCGGTTCTTCTCCATGGAAATTACATTTTGGAACCGTGCAACTAGCATCCTAACGTTTCATAAGCGCCTGTAATACGTTTACGTGAAATAAAAAAAAAAAAAGAATTTGAATTGAGCTGTCTCATTCCATCAAAAGTTACATTGTACAAAAAAAAACACGTGATTTCGGGTAGGGGAGGAAGGGTTAGTCTAAAACCTCACCAAGTATCACCAGAGGGTTAAGAATGTTGCTAAAAACCATCACGTGCTTAATGAATGAACCCTTCAGTAAAAACGATGTTAAATTATACTCATAAATAAATACGAAACAATTATTCATTATATTTAATTGTCACGCTGTAATTAACCACAGTGTGTTGTAAATATGAAAACAGCGATATACTTGTGAATTGCTTCTTTGATTGGTTAAACACGGATATAAATATGTATATATTTATAATGACCGGCCGACATAACCGAGGTGCGCGCGATATTGGGTCAGTATTTATAAAAGATTTAAATTTTAAATGGCTACTGATTGAGATGTGAACAGAGAATATTATCAGGGCTTTTGATTAAGCATACACTATGCTTTCGATGCATACGTTGGTCTAGTGGTTGCTAAGCGCGACTGCTGAGCACGAGGTCCTGGGTTCAAATCCCGGGTCGGGAAAAGTGTTACTGGGTTTTTCCATTAGGTCATTCTTAGTAGCATCTGGATTTGTGCCCGGTTTATGGCAATAGGCTCGCCCCCTATTACATTGGGACCTAAAAACATAACTGGCGAAATGTGGATGTACTATATGTGCACTTTTGCTTACCCCTTCGGAGAATACAGGCGTGATGATGTTATTATAAATTACCTATTGCATGTAATGATCAAACTTATTTTTTATCCTAGGTAGTGTGGGTGTACGTTTGTTTGAAAATGGCACAGGGAGACTTAAGGAATAATAAATATGAACTGATTATATATTTGTATAATCAGCATAATGATATAAAATGCATCTCACGGCAGGGCCAAATGGGCTTCCAGATTATTTCAGACAACTGCTTTACGCAACATAGCAGATTACTCTAAGAAATATTATTTTGCGTAACCTTGTTACTAAATCTAAATCATATCTGACAGCAAACGTCGACAGACGATCGATATTAACCCTTCAATTAAAACTAACAAACAGTTTATAAACACAAATATTTCACAGATAATCTATTCCGTCAACCCTAATACTACATAAGCCAAATCGATCTAGTTTGAGCTTGACCGCGGTCACTTAGACCGCGACAAGAATTTACGTCCAGCAACCATTGCAGGGTTAGAATGCTCTCATGAATATTTTGAATAACGACAGCAGTTTCGGGTTATCGTTATTCGCTTGTTTATGCCCAGATAATACGGAGGTTTTATGGACGTCTCATTTGTTTATGGTTCAGAGAATCGTGAAAAGTTCTTTTGTAAGATCTTGGTTTTGATTTTGTTATTCGATGTTATTGTATTTGTCTGGCTCTGAAAGGGTGATTGTTGGTAAGGTCACGGGCGACGGAAAATAATTTTCGTTATGGTTTTCGGTTTGACAAGGATTTCTCACGGAGTTTGGGTGATAAATATTAGGTGAGTTCGAGTAAATTGGGAAGAAAAATTAATCAATTACATAAGTAGTACATAGTTCCATTATATTGTACAATTCTTACTGAAAAACTGTGTTTTTTACATAATTTTATAGTCTACTATGTAGTAAGCCTACCATGTTTGTTGGTCAAAATATTACACCAAGACCATAAAAAAATATAACGATAATTTTTTTACAGTTTTCAAGTTATTTAAAATCCACCAGCTTGAATTATTGTTAATATTAATTTTCCTAACATCTAATAACCGTTTCAAACCCCAAAATAATACTTATTCCGCAGATAAAGTACAGGAATGGAGAGCAGCCACTGGAAGCTTAGCATCCAACGTATAATGGACACGTTACTTGCATAATGCATGGCGATACGGAATTACCATTCACGATGCTATACCATACAACGTTCCTACAATGTGTGTTCTAGTATAGTATAGGTATTAGTATTATAAAGTGTAGGTACTAATTATTTAATTTACGTAAAAAATAATCTAAGTCTAGTGAGTGAGGTCCTGACTGCATCTCAGTCAAGCAAAATATTATTAGGTAATTCTTAGTCAGGATCTTTCCTGGTTGATAGCAATTAGCTCGCCCCTGTCACATTAGGACCTAAATATAAGAAAACTGGCAAAACGTGGGTGTATTTTACAGACAAACCACTGCCAATCCTTTCAAAAAATTCAAGCGTAATAGTATGTTAATGTTTTTTTTATAGCCTATTTAGTTTCCCACTGCTGGGTAAGGGCCTCCCCTTTCTTCTTCCAAACCATTCTATCCTTTGCAATATCTGACCACGTGCGTCCCGCATATGTCACCAGATCATCACACCACCTTCGCCGTGGTCGACCTCGACGACGATATATCAATTCATATTATTATCCTAATCATTGTCCTGAAGCGATATTTTAACCCTATAGGTAATTGCGTTGCGTATTGAAACCTAACCTACAAAGATAAATCATTTTACAAAGCCTAATCTAGAATCTAAGTAAAGCTTAACTATAAGTTGTACCCAAAGGAATGTAAATGCGATGTGATGTAAAGATATATCAGAAATCGGATTAACTACACTCTTGTGCTAATTGAGGTCTCAAAACATAAGCATAGGCTTGTGCAGGTCTGTAACTGGGTCGTAGGAACGCTTCCACAGACGAACTACGCGAACTAAAAACACCATGTAATTAATTAATCTTGGCTTGACGTCTCGACCGCGTTGATTTTACCATGTGACAATACCATCGAGGCAGAATCAGTAAGACATAACATAACATCACGCCTGTATTCGCCAAAGGGGTAGGCAGAGGCGCACATATAGTACACCAACATTTCGCCAGTTATGTTTTTTAGGTCCCAATGTAATAGGGGGCGAGCCTACTGCCATCAACCGAGCACAGATCCAGACTCCGTGCTGTTACTGAGAATTACCTAATGGAAAAACCCAGTAACACATTGCCCGACCCGGGATTAAAACCCAGGACCTCGTGCTCAGCAGTCGCGCTTAGCAACCACTAGACCAACGAGGCAGCGAGAGCAGCTGAACAACATGAAGGGAACAGAATATTTACTGGTGTCTAGTATAAGTAATTGTTAACTTTTAAACTATGGCGTTGCATGATTATATTAGAATTACAGCTTCTTAATTAGTTTGAGTCTGCTTGTGGCCACGGCCGGTGCAACTCGGTCGAAACGTCATGCTAATATTAAAAACTTGTGGTCGCGTTAGTCCCGTGTTGTAATTGAATTATATTATAACTAGCTGACCCGGGGTATGAAAAATAGATGTTGGCCGATTCTCAGGCCTACTCAATATGCTCACAAAATTTCATGAGAATCGGTCAAGCCGTTTCGGAGGAGCACGGGAACGAACATTGTGACACGAGAATTTTATATTATAAAACTAGCTGTTGCCCGCGACTTCGTCCGCGTGAATTTCGTGGTATGAAAAATAGATGTTGGCCGATTCTCAGACCTACTCAATACGCTCACAAAATTTCATGAGAATCGGTCAAGCCGTTTCGGAGGAGTACGGGAACGAACATTGTGACACGAGAATTTTATATATAAGATTATTTGTTTATTCAAATCTTAACTAAACCATTTTATTCACTTAACTAAAGAGTGTATTTATGCACCAATAAGCCTAGATATTATTATACTATTTTAATTGTTTTTGCCGTTTGAAAAGTATTAAAAATGATCGAGCAAGCGATCTGCCTTCTGAATCGAACTGGGATCTGACGAACTAGAAGAACGAACTAGTTCGTTTAGGAGCGGCGAACTATACCGAGCGATATCAGTCGCGAACTACTACGCAGGTCTAATAAGCATCCAGTACTCTGTGACCCGCAAGTTGAAAGAGCCATCTTGGGGATTATTCGTAACAACACGCAATGGCCGACGAATTATAAACTTATAATTCCTCTGTGTAGTGTAGTAGCTCATATAAGTTGACATTGTTTTAACTAAATATGTACATAATTAATTTCTTGTGATGTTTATCAAACTTTTGTTACTTTATAGAGGCGTGGAGGTTAGTTCTGGTTTTCTAACACGATGTACCGAGTATATATACTATACTCAACATTGCATTTACATGCAAAAATAAGCAAACTTTTTAAAACTTACAAGCAATCATATTATAAATCAAATCACACTAATATTATAAAGGCGATAGTTTGTGGGTGTGTTTGTGTGTTTGTTACCTCTTCACCCTTTAACGGCTAGACCGATTTTGATGAAATTTCTCCTGTACCAGCGATACAGGAGAAATTCTCAGGTGGGGCGACGTTTTAAAAAAAAAAAAATCTTAATTATAATCAGCCTAGTATAAACTTGCCACTTTCAGAGCGAGTATAACCTATCTAGGTACGTCTGTCTTTAATATAATTATTAACAAATAAAGTCATGAAACTGCAAAGTTTGTTTGTTACCATGGTAACCAAAGCTAACTGAAGAACGAAATCATTGTTCCATAATTTGAATAACAAACAAATATGAGACCAACATTACATAATTATTTTCTTATGACGGAATACATAACAAAAAAACACGTTATTGTTTAATCCCATTGTTGTTTAAACTATAACATAATATGTGTTAGTGTCATCATCCGATGTAATCTTTATTTATTAATGATTACACATTGACGTTAGATAATAACAAATGATAGCTTGCTTACCGAATTTTGGTTCCTCATCAGCATCATCAACCTATCTGAGTCCATTTGGTCACGACTGCCTATTTCAACTAACACTAGACAGTAATTTAGCAGGAGACATGTGTGACGTAATTTTATTGATACTTAAAAACGTCGCCCCACACTAGGGCTTTCTTCTGTATCGTGGGTGCGTTTCACAAACATGAAATATCACATATACAAACACCCAGACTCGGGACAAACATCTGCGGATCGCATAACTTTTTGACCCGTAAATATCGGAACCCACAACCCTTAGAATAGCAGCCCAATCACTTAGCCACTGCGCCAATTTTCAAATTTTATTGTATTATTAACCACTAATACTACTGTTATGTATACATAAATTCACGCCTATTTTCCAGAGGGGTAGGCAGAGACGACGGATTTGCATTTGCGATCCTGACATACCTACTTCTTTGTTATAGTAAATGTGTGTGCATTATATACAAAATGTGATAATAAATTACAAAGTCATTGATATGGTTCCATAAAACAAAAGGTAAGAGTTCCGTTATCCTAAAAGTTTGGGAACCCCTGTACTAGACTACAACCAATGACCAACAACTACAAAATATGACATACAACAACTTAACCTCCTCACTGCAATCCTGTCAATTTGCTGTAATCTTAATGACATCGCGATGGACGGTTAGGCGCACGTCCGCGCCAGCCACGGGTTATCCGACAGATGAAAGCTACACAGCCCCCTCACCATGAACTCTTAAAGCAGGACAGTTTACGTTGTGGAAGCGAGACGCAGTTACATGCATCGTAATACTGCGTCTCGCTTCCACAACGTACAGGTAAGGGGGCTGGTTCAGAAAGTTTCCAGCCACATATGTCTGGCTGGCGGAAACTAATTCAATATGGTAACCGAACTGTTGGTTGAAAAATTTACTAATGATCATGATTAATTCCTGCTCTCTTAGACAATAGTTATTTATTTATTTAAAGACTATGGAAGACTTACAGCTAAGTATAATGGTAATAAATAACAGTATGATTATCTGACAGCCAATTACAAGTCTTCACGTATAGAGCTTGTTTGAGTATAAAAGTACTGTGGAACAAAATGTACACTCTGTCAAAACAATGCCAAAAGAAAAGAAAAGTAAAAGTATGTAGGTAGATCGTCCCCTAAAAGAAATAAAAACTATTGTAATCAAGAACCAAGATGTTAAAAATGCTATTGGAAACAAGATAATAATCTATTAACAAACTAAAAATCTAAAAGATCAAGGTCGAACTGCTTGCACACCCTGTTAAAATACCTACTCACACGCACAACGTACGAATTTTGCCTGTAATTTGTAGTTATACTTAAACATACATACGTGTCTTATACAGAACCTCATTTTTTTGTAAAAACAATTTGAATAGTCTTACGTAGAACTGTCTGAAATGTGTACATACACCTTTGCTTCCACCTTCGGGGAATACCGACGTACATATACCATGTGTCTCCACACTCAAAATGTTAATAGAACAAAATACTAACCTTCTAAATTAATAACAGGTTTAAGCTTAGCTTGAGCAACATGCGAAAATGACACAAAAAGTAATGTAAAAACTAACTTTATTTACTTTTCCTGTAGTTAATCTCTCTGTTAAATTAGGGACAGTTGAAACAAACATAATTGCTTATCCGGGCTTTTGGCGTTGCGCTGAAATCCTCGAGCTGTGGCAAGCTGAGCTAGCTTAGTACTTATTTTGGTTTTCTCACTGGAATTATTTTTGGAGTTTACAGAGAGAGGTTGTAAAGTAGTCTTACGACTGCTTCGTTGGTCTAGTGGTTGCTAAGCGCGACTGCTAAGTATGAGGTCCTAGGTGCGAATGCAGGGTCGGGCAAAGTGTTACTGGGTTTTCCATTAGGTTGTACTCAGTAGCAACACGGAGTCTGGATTTGTGCCCGGTTGATGGCAATAGGCTCGCCCCCTATTACATTGGGACCTAAAAACATAACTGGCGAAATGTGGGTGTACTATATTTGCACCTCTGCCTACCCCTTCGGGGAATACAGGCGTGATGTTATGTTATGTCTTACTGATTCTGCCTCGATGGTATTGTCACATGGTAAAATCAACGCGGTCGAGACGTCAAGCCAAGATTAATTAATTACATGGGTACACCATTCCTGTGCATTAATTTAATTTTATTAAAATATACTAGCCGCGCCCTGCAGTGTTACCCGCTACATTTGGGAATAAATAGTAGCCTATGTCATAATCCAAGGTATCAGCTATCTCCATACAAAATTTTACCAAAATTGGTGCAGCCGTTAGAACGTGAAGATGTAACAAACATACTAACACACAAACGTTCGCCTTTAGTGTGGTATGGCATGATGTAGACAAGACAAGTTGGACTCTGTTTAAGAATAACACGATTTACTAACTACCTCAATAATTTAGTGTTAACAGCTTAGCTTTATCCCTAGGGGTCATTTAATACGAAAATCTTTGCTTAACGGGTGTTCTTGGAGCTTCTAGTAATCTTTTGATTGCCACTGATCAGTCCCACAGGAGTTAGTAGGCGGTCGGTATACGGAGTTCTGGCCGCTGTATTTTGGGCCAAAATAATTTAAATTTATAATATTTATATCTATCACTTGCTGACCCGACGAATTTTGTATCGCCTAGTTCTGACAATCTAAACCTTTCCTGGAATTCCGCGATTATTTCAAGACCAAATTTAGCCAAATCGGTCCAGCCGTTCTCGAGTTTTAGCGAGACTAACGGACAGCAATTCATTCTACTATACTACTATAGATTATCACACAATTATGTTTATATATTACTAACTCTTAGCTACGTAGGTACAGCGCAGATCAGTCGATCTGCGAGGTTAAGCCGTGCTCGCCGCGGTCAGTCTCGTAATGGGCGATTGTTTCCACATGTCGAGACCCCTCCGTGCTTCGGAAGGCACGTTGAGCAGTTGGTTCTGCGCCTGACATCTCCAGTTGTGTCAGTCTACTGTCCCATCGGACCATGAAAGAGAGGGAATAGGGAGTGCACCTGTGTTTGCGCGCATACTTGTGCACTATAATATCTCCTGCATAGTTGGCTATTGTCAGGTGAGAAAAACCGCCGTGACCGAAATTAGGTCAGGATCATTATTAATATTACAGCAACAACTAATATTGTTTTTTGCCATCAACATGCTAAGAAAAGGACGGGTTAGTGCCCTCAGCTTTGCCGCCTTATATCAACGAAGGTTATAAACGATTAAAAAAGTCGTCTGCCCAAAATATTGCTGAAATAACCTCGTGTCAATTTATGTGTGCGAATTACTTGCACGCTAATAGCGGTTAAAAATTAATTATGCGGATATAATGGTCCACTGCCCACTGCCTGCTACAGCAGTCTTTATATTGTAAAACTAAGTAGAATTGCGGATATTTAGGACAGAAGCCTGCAAATAGGCTGTGTGGTAACTTCTTTGCTTCGTTCTGTAAACATCTTTTGAAGTTATAACGATATGTTTTGAAACGACTGCCCGAAAAAGTGGAGTGTAATGTTTTCAGGGCACATGTATGTACGTTTCTTTATTCCGCCATAAGTTCTGAATGCCTCAACCTCATCTCTAACTTCTATAGATTGGAAATAATTACATTTTTAAAAGTGTGTTACTTATTTTTGCAGGTTATTGTAGTTATCTACCAGCGACTACCCGAACGTGACAAGTTTCAGCACACAATTCGCTAAAAAGGGCTTTTTCTTGGCGCTCAATTTTAATCTATTCAAAAGTACATCAAAATCATTCAAGCAGTTTTGGAGGAACAAACTCAGCGATATTTTACAGGAAAATAAGGGGAAGCACAAGGAAATTACGTTACTGAATAAATACATTAAAGTATTTTAAATACTTGCGCTACAAACGCAGCTTCTCCCTGTTCTGTACTAATAACATTATTGGAGAAATTAATTAAGTTATGTAAAAGAAATGTAAATAAACGTCCACCATTTTTCTTTTACTTCCACATCGCTGTAGGATGTACATTGTTCCAATAACTCCATTTCATTTTACACTGCCTGACTGCCTCGTTGGTCTAGTGGTAGCTAAGCGCGACTGCTGAGCACGAGGTCCTGGGTTCGAATCCCGGGTCGGGCAAAGTGTTACTGAGTTTTTCCATTAGGTTATTCTCAGTAGCAGCACGGAGTCTGGATTTGTGCCCGGTTGATGGCAATAGGCTCGCCTCCTATTACATTGGGACCGAACCGTGATGTTATTATACCCTTAAATTATATGCAATGAAATTTTAATATTTGGATTGTATCATACCATTAACCAGGTGGACTGATGTTGATGCTGCACAGGGAAAGACCTGGATGTAAAAGGCCCAAAATAGGAAACAGTGGCGTTTAAGGGAGGAGGTTTCCCAGCAGTGGGCCACATAAAAGCTGATGATGATATTAACAGACTAAAGTCTTACAATTCTATTAGGTATTCTGTATTTTAATCGGCAATATTTTACCTATATTTTTCTTGGAACAAATTAAAACGATCGAAACGATTTATTTCATTTGAAACAATGGTATCTATTGTTTCAAATGAAATAAACCTAAGCCAGAGCTAAAAGATAAATAAATAGACAAAAGCCGACGGGATTTAAAAGTATGCTACAATATCATTGAAAATGTCCATTTACACCATGGACTAAATTATACCTATCACTGTCGTTTCCATATCAAAGAATAGAGATGTCAATAGACTTAATACGGAGTTTAGTTAATACCGGTATGATCCTCGTTTATGAATAAGAGTGTATAATATTATGTATAAAGAATAACCCACAAATAAAAGATATCATTATGTAAATTGAAAACTCGTTAAAACTATCAATGAATTGGCAACAAACTAAACGTTTTGCGGTTACAATTAAAATTAACGTTTCGGAAAGTCGTGGTTTCAATGAATATCGGCAAAACCAAAACTGGTAAACATCCACATAGTGGAACCCGAAGGGGTTGTCTGAGGTGTATGGAACACCCACATTTCGCCAGTAATGTTGAAGGTTCCAATTAGGGGAGCGAGCCTATTGTCATCAACCGGGCTCCGATCCAGACTCCGTGCTGCTACCGAGAATTGCCTACTAGAAAATCCAACACTGCTCGACCCAGGATTACAACCCAAGAATTTTATGCTCCTCAGTCGCCCTCAGAGATCACGAGACCAACAAGGCAATCAGTGGCAGTAATACATCGTGTATTATACGCGTCTTCGTACCTTCAACACAATAATAACATTTAAAATCCCCAAAACTGTAGAAAGAATTGTATTCTTTTATCCATAACGTTTAATACTCCCACACTTCTACATATCTATATTGACGACTGTCACCTAAAGGGGTAACAGAAGAGCCATCTATTCGCAGAAGTTTGTACACCCACGCTTCCCTCGCTCATTATAAGTGCCATTAAAAAATATACACCCAGGGCCCACACGAAAGCTTTACAAGAAGCATTTTTATTATAATGATGTCTATCACTTACGCGATACGAAACATTGAAATAAAACGATTTTTACGGATTTTATCGATTTAAACTTGTTTTTTGGTCCCGACATTTCGAACCCTTTATAGCATTTTGGTAGTGGCCAGATTGAGGTGTTAAACATCTAATTTGAACATCAGCTTCCTTTTATTTATAGTTAACAGTCAAAAACCTAGTTTACGTGAATAAAATAACTGTCTCAAACGGTCTTGCAGTTTTACGCTCAAAATTAACAAAAATAGAATGTATGATAGTGTTCGTAGCAAGTGGTATGACGCAGCCATCTTCTCTATTGATATACATATTGGTATTTCTTAACATGTTGAAACTCACCATCCAGATCTTACTCATCACAAATAATTTCAAAGCACTCTTATTTCTGCAGACGTTTGTCAAGAGTCTAGGTACCTATGTTGTGATATTTCATGTTTGTGAAACGCACCGACAATACAGGAGAAATTCCTAGTGTGGGGAGACGTTATTTAACTACAAACTACAATGGAATTATACCAGACATTGTTATAATGTATCTTAAAGTAGTTCTAATCCTGTAACATGGGACGTAGTCGCGTGAAGCAAGCTTAAAGGTAACATCAGATGCATGTGTGAAGAAGGATTTGCCTAACCCAATCACAGTGAAATGTAGGTACTTAACAGGGCAGGCTTTACAATTATTGCGAAACGTAGTTTATTATTGTTATGGTAATTTTTAAACCGGATCAATTGTTTTCATTCATAATTAATTAACAGCGAAATTATAATGATGCTAATTCACAATAATTATGCTAATCATTGTGATTAATAACAAATTCATATTCAATTTATAAATCTCTTCTCAGTCGTTTCTAAAATAAATTGATACATTTAATTCTATACTTTTGTATTTACTAGTGGTAGATACATACATAACATCACGCCTGTATTCCCCGAAAGGAGGCAGAGGTGCACATATAGTACGCCAAGCATTTCGCCGGTTATGTTTTAGGTCCCATTGTAATAGGGGGCGAGCCTATTGCCTTCAACCGGGCATAAATCAAGACTCCGTGCTGCTACTGAGAATTACCTAATGGAAAAACCCAATAATACTTTGCCCGACCCAGAATTCGAACCCAGGACCTCGTGCTCAGCAGTCGCGCTTAGCGACCACTAAATCAAGGCAGTGGTAGATGTAGGTATACAATACCAGTGCTTCACGTTAACAGATAAGTTTTATAAGTTTTTAATATGTGTAACTAGAAATTGAGATAGACGTTTGCGTCAAGTTAAAGTGAAGTAACCCGCTCTAAGTATTTTTTGTACCGGCACAGCCGCAGGATAATTTTCACGCCGACAACTCGAGACCAATTTATAAATAAATTTAGTCTAGACTCATTGCAGTCAGTTATAGATGTACCTATCATCTAGCTACCTACAGAAGGATGAACAGAAATGGTAGGTTTAGAAGCAGCTTAAGTGTAGAATTAATTTTTTTTAGTTTTAGATCTATTTATTCACACTAATATTAAAAGGAGAAAATTTGTGAGTGTGTTTGTTTGTTTGTTACTTCTTCACGCTCAAACGGCTGGACCGATTTTGATAAAATTTGGTATGGAGCTAGTAGACATAGTAACTGACACCCTGGATTAACACATAGGTTTTTTACCCTGAAAAAATGTATCGGGTAACACCGCGGGTCGCAGCTAGTATTATATAATTTTATAATGACTTTTGGAGTAATTAGGTACTGGAAATATCTCAATAATTGGGTTTGCTGTAAGATACAGCATTTTCAGTTATGCTCACGTCATACATCAAGTCGTTTGCAGTGATTTTATTTTTGTACTAATATAAACTACAATAATAAATAAAAAAATCATTCCGTTCCCTTCTCCGTAGTTGGGTAAAAATGAGCCCAAGCCGACGCATAAAAATTGGATGCCGTCGCATTACATCAGTCTATAGTTCGTTTAGAAATTGAGCAAGTAATTGACGCCCTGATTGGCGCAGTGGCTAAGCGATTGGACTGCTATGCTAAGGGTTGCGGGTCCGATTCCCGCACGGGGCCAAAAAAATGTATCTTTAGTAATCCTACTCTCACAACAAATTAATTGTATACATAATTTATTTAATCTTAAAAAGGCTAATTTATTTAATCTTAAAAAGGCTCTTAAAAAAATCATTTAAATGATTTCATATATACGTAGGCGTTTTATAACATGATCATCATCATCAGCCGGAAGACGTCCACTGTTGAACAAAGACCTCCCCCTTAGAACGCCACAATGAACGACAACTTGCCTATTGCATCCACCGGTTGCCCACAATTCTGACGATATCGTTTTATAACATACAGCTATCTAAACAATGTCTACCTTATCCATAGAGTTTTCACATTTATTTTAAACATGGTTATTTTAATTTGCTTCCTTTCAGCCTGTAACCATAGACCGCCTTTGTAACAAAAGATACTATCGATGGCGTAAGTACAATAAAAATGATCAAAGCGATAAAAATCTACCTACCTCACATTCATAACGAAAATAACCTAAGCCGTCATTTGATACGCATTAGATACCTTTTACAATTTATTTTTAAAGGTAAAGGCAATTATTATAATTAACTAACAAATTAAATTAATGTTACAGTTAGAACTTACACTGAATGTAAAAAAAAAATATTTTATAATAATATGGTGTTTAAGAATTTAAACGACCGGTTTTTATTAAAAAATATAATTAAATATATTTTTCCAATAAATTTAGATCCGTAATAAAATAAAGAGCAAAATGTAAAAATGTTAGGCTAAAAAAAATCTGTATTCAAAATTTGAATACAAATGTTCCGATCTCAAAATTCAAATATTTAAATAAAGCAAAAAATATATTTTTTAATTCTATTAAATAATAAACTTACCTTTATGAACGGCAGCAGAAACACGACAACCAGCAATATTCGTTAAACACACATAACTTTATAACGTTCTTTGTCACAGCGGCGTAACGCGCGGGAAAGTTGCCCTCAACTGATGGAAAGCGCGCGAAAACTCCGCTACTTACGCACTCAACCGGCCAATCGCAGCCGCCGTACGCCTCCGTGAAACTCCATCCACCAATCGCGTTAAAGGGGAAACACTTAAAAACTTTAATAGGTTTTTCATGTTGACACTTTTGAAATGCTTACGAATTATTGGAAAAATTATTTATCATTATCGCTAGATAATTGTGTGAATAGCTTTTTCCGTGATGCTTTTACGCTAAATATTGGATTTGACTATGTACTGATAACACGATGAAAAGTACCGATTTATGATGCTTTTGGGGAAGCCATAAACGCCTACGTAGGATTTCGTGTTCAATAAAGCGTCATTTGAAACTCCATTTGTTACGCTAGTACAGTCAGTTGAAATGGATCATTCAATAAAAATACATCACATTCCACATTCGGTTATTAGATAGATCATCATCATCAGCCGGAAGACGTCCACTGTTGAACAAAGGCCTCCCCCTTAGAACGCCACAGATACTACACTACAAGATAGATAGATAACTTTATTTGTTCAAACATGAGTTAATGACATACAGTATAAATATGCATGTAAGATGGTATGTAAGTAAAAAAGTTCTCGTCATGTTTGCCATAATTATCATGGCGTACAAATATCACTTGACTCTAGCAAATACAATAGAAAAGAAAAGCAAAACAAAAAGCACAACAAAACAAGTCCATCCAAACTACCTTATAACCTATTGCACAAAACAAAGTGTAATGATTAATGAATATATTGTGTCCATAAAAAAATGTGGCTATTTGGTTATCCTGTAAAAAATATTTTGGTACCTCAAACTGACTAATAGATGATGACGAAATATTCATAATACTTATGAGTGAAACAATTTGGGATTAGTTATCATTGTCGCTGAATGCCTTTGTCGAGTGGTAAGTTCAATACTCGTGTCGGGTAAACTTGGGTTGGATTAAACGTAACATTACGCCTGTATTCTCGTAAGGGTTGGCAGAGGTGCACATAATCTATTACACCTACATTTTGCCAGTTATGTTGATGATCTAAATGTTATAGGTGGCGAGCCTATTGCCATCAACCGGGCACAAATCCAGACTCCGTGCTGCTAAAAAGAATTACCTAATGGAAAAACCCAGTAACACTTTACCCGACCCGGGATTCGAACCCAGAACCTCGTGCTCGGCAGTCGCGGTTAGCAATCACTAGACCAACGAGGCAGTCGAGTAACTTTAAGGAAGGCTATTTTTTGATTTGACTGTACTTACTACCAAGTTAACGTAACCCATTACTTGAAGCTTGTTACTTGGCAATTCTCCTAGTTCACCCATACACACGCGTGTGACGTCACCATGAAATTCGCATTAACAAACTTCCCAACTGTTCCCAATGTCTATTTCTGTGCTGAAAGAAAAACATGAATGGTAATGATCACAGCGAATTGCGAAACTCAAGACAAAAAACTAATATGAGTTTGCGTAAAAATAAACAGAAAGTTATTTAATGTTGAAATTTGTGGGTAATATAAATATTTAATGTTTTCGTTGCTTATTATATTTATACCTTTGTTCTTTTGGGAGGTATTCCGTACCTATTCTAAAGAAATAAATAAAATATTCTGAATTGTACATAAGTCTTCAGAAAATTGTCCGTGTATGACACCATTAACTACAAGACAATACTACTAAAAAATGCCTGATTTCAGCCCTTCTTTCTACTTTTTTTTTTATTCTATATAGGTGTGCGCTTGGCCACAATTCGCCTGATAGTAAGTGATATTGTAGCCTACGATGGAGCGCGCCCACCTAATAACGTATGGTTTAAGAACAACCTGGTGTCAGAGCTTAAACCGCCCGTAGGCCTTCAACATGGCTTGACACAACGTTGAAAAATCTCTCAGGTGTGCCGGTTTCCTCACAATGTTTTCCATCACCGTTTTTAGCTACTGATAACTAATTTATAGTACGCACATGAATTCGAAAACACATTGGTAGGTGCCGGGGTTTGAACTTGCAACCTTTGACATGTCAGCCCAACGGTCATACTACTCGGTTCTCAGTGCTTTTTCAGCCTCGAAAACTTTATTAACTTTCAGTTCATTGTAAAGTTAGATTTTTCGTGGCTTTGAAATTAATCTAAGACTAAGTACTTCATAGTTCATTATTTCATTAAAAAAATACTACAAATATAATGTAGGCCAGACGAAAAGCTATTGATGTAACCTCGAACCTAGTGTCTTCGGGACTTGGTTATTTATCACCAGTTTTAAAAATACTATAATTTATTTGTGACTCTACGAAACTCACATTAAACGAAGTTCATTAAAACATTTTTTAAAATAAATACTAATCTTTTTACATAGACAGGACAACATTATCGTCCACTATCTCTATGCCTTGTCTTATCACAACAAGCTTGGCAACCCAAAACAACGAAGGTCATAGACAACAGAGCTGTTTAAAAAAAAGTCTGCAGTTGTGCATGTTGTTGGCGCGAAACATTTTTATCTCAAAGTTTGTGACGGCTGCAGCGGACGGTGCTTTGACTGATGAATAGTTTGTGGCACTAACATTAACTATCTGTGCAACACTCCGTCATATGTTGTTTAAAATATCCTGTTACGTAAAACATTGTTGAAAAAGCATTTAATTCTGTATCGCCATTTTTTTCAGCGGTCAAGCTCGTGGTTTGAAAATGTTCTAATTGTAATTTCGATTTCTCTTTTTGAATAAATAACGCATTTTGACATTTCAAGCGTAAGAAAAAGAAAATGTCATTAAAACAAAAATGGAACGTCATATTTTTTTTTAATTGCAATAACTAGAACATTACCTTTCAGTATCTACGAAACATCGATTCCAAAACAAAAGTCTATAAAATAACAACGAATTATTGATTTGATTTGATAATTTATTGATTTTTGACCAACTTCATAGTTACAAACTTGGAAACGTGTTCAAAAACAAACCAGTTGTACGCTTCCCGTACCTATGACTTGAAGAGCAACGTTGTCTGCCACGTACCGACTATTAGTTTGCCTCGCAGATTAATTAGTATGAAGATGAATGCCACCGTCTGTTTTGAATGAAACTAATGCTGTTACGTAAACTATTCTTACAATTTCTCAGTCACGTCTTCCTGCAACCAGAGTACAATGTGCTGAGATTATGTTATGGATAACATATTTAATGTTTTTAGGAAATGAAACCTTTTCCTTATTACCTCCTTTGCGAGGTTAAGCTGTGCTCGCCATGGTTAGTACTGTGATGGGTGAATGTTTTTACAAATCGAGATCCGTCTGTGCTTCGAAGGCACGTTAAGCCGTTGGTTCTGCGCCTGATCTCTCCGGTCGTGTAGGTCGACCGTCCCATCAGACTATGTGTAGTGAGGGAATAGGGAGTGCACCTGTGTTATGCACTTGCACTATAATATCTACAGCTAATCGGCCGCCATGACCGAGATTCCATCAGGTGACATTCTTTTGTTTCAAAAACTTCGCCCCACTTTTGGAATTTTTCGAGTATCGTAGGTGCGTTTTACAAAAATGAAATATCACAAATATCTGCGGAATACATAATTTTTTGTCTCCTGGTGGAATCGAACCCGCAACCCCTCACGTCCAATGATGAAGTCCATGAAATTTCATCAAAATCGGTCAAGCCGTGAGCGTGAAGAGGTAACCAACATACAAACACGCTCACAAACTTTCGCCTTTATTACCTATATATTACACGCACAATGGCCCACTAAAGAGGCTAAGTGCGGAAAATGCCCAGCAATACCATACCATACCTATATATTAGTGTGATAAGGAGCCTCCACGATTGATGCAGCGACACCTTGCCAGTCAACCTTGCTACCAACCTGTTGACTGGCTGATCTTTTCGGCAAGACATTACATTTTGAAAGCTTCTCTACGATATATAAGGTTGTTGTTTATCAAACAAAGAGAGACAATAAAGTCACCCATCTATGTATGTAGCTACAGTACTTACGTTTTGTGTTTTCTAGTCTAGGAGCCATTGCAATCACCGGCGTTCAAATACTGACCGAAGTATTTGTAGAGTAACAAATTAATTCGGCTATGACAACAGATCCTGTAATTATAGACAACTACGTCTTCTAGACTGTTCTGTCAACTAGACAGCTGGTGTAGGTTACTGGCTGGTTGGGTTTAAATGCTTAGCAATAACGTCTTGCGTTATTTTGGGCTAACTTCATTTCATTATCATCGGCCAAAGGACAGGAAAAAGGCCTCCCCTTAGAACGCCACAATGATGGACAACTTCCCATTTGCATCCGCCAGTTGCCCGCAACTGTGACGATATCGTCGGTCCACCTGGTGGGAGGCCTGCCAAACCTGCGTCAATTTCTTTTGATTGTAGAATATAACTCGGTGGCGTGTCATGAGAGAGGTCTCCAGCAGTAGACGGAGATAGGTTGATGATGATGATAGAAAAATATAACGTAACATCACGCCTGTATTCCCCGAGAGGTAGGCAGAGGTATACATATAGTATCCCACATTTCGCCAGTTATGTTTTAGGTCCCAATGTAATAGGGGGCGAGCCTATTACCATCAACCGGGCACAAATCCAGACTCCATGCTGCTACTGAGAATTACCTAATGGAAAAACCCAGTAACACTTTGCCCGACCCGGGATTCCAACCCAGGACCTCATGCGCAGCAGTCGCGCTTAGCAACTACTAGAAATATAGGTCAAAAGCAGATAATTCTAGTATTTTATTTATTTGGTTGTTCTAAATGTATATATTAGGCTTCGTTCATTTTACAGCTATCATTTAGGTATTTATTTTTTATTGTTAAAGGATATTACGCAGACATGTCTTACATTATAGATCACGTCTGATCCCTAGGGATGCTAAGGTCCTATAAGACATATTTTTAAAGGATTACATTTAGTCGTCATATTATTATCATCATAGCAACAGTTAAAACTTTTACCAATAAACGATGCGATAGGAACTTGCCTAATTAAACTTTATCTTCTTCTTATCGTATGGCTGATGAACAATCTGTAGGCTTCTGCTGGCACACCATTGAAAAATCTCTCAGGTGAGCCGGTTTCCTCACTATGTTTTTAAGATAAAGATAAGATAAAGATAAAGATATTTTTATTTTGCAAATATGGGTATTACAGTACAGGTACAGTATGATGACAAATAAATATAAGTTCAGCCATATTTTACCATAGTGGCATGCAAAATATGAATTTAAACATACAAATAAAAATTAACCCACACAACTAATAAACTAATTAACATTGAAATAGAAACTATATTACAAAATCTCTTTCATTTAGGAATTCACTTAAATTATAATATCCTTTAACCACTAAAAAGTTTCGAAGTCTTTTCTTAAATAGTAATAATGGCAATTCTTTCCAAGATTTTGGTATTTTATTATATATAACTGGAGCCATGCATTGCATGCATTTTTTGTACCTAATGGTTTTAGCAACTGAAAACTTTTATAATAAGTACGAACGTGTCGTGGTTTGAACTTGCGTCCTTGGACATGGAATTCAGCCATCATCATCAGTTTTTAAGTGATCCACTGCTGGGCATAAGCCTCCTCCCCTAAACGCCACTGCTTCCTGTTTTAAGTCATGTTCATAAACAATTTAATTGAAACCATGCGAAATATAATCCAATACTATTCGATGTGAGGACGGCAATAAAAGTTATTGTATTGCAAGCTTCGACATTTAGGTACCGTTGATGTGTTACATTCTTTTGAACCCCGGACGGGTCCTATGACCCCTAACAATTTAACTTTAACAGAAATTGTACGTTGGTACTCTGAAAGGTAAATTCGGAAAATACCCAGAAAAACTAACTAAATATGTAATGTAATAATATATCGTGAATCCGTTTCACTAACATGAAATACCACATCCAAAGTCGAAACTGCGGATCACACCATTTTTTATTCCTTGCGAGAATAGAACCCACAACCCTAAGCTCAGCAATCTATTGGCTTAGCCACTGCACCAATCAGGTAAGTCTCATTGCACTACCATCGGACCATCGGACAATGAAAGTAATGGAACAGAGAGAGCACCAGTGTTTGCGCGCATACTTGTGCACTATAATATCTCCTGCGTAGTTGGCTAGTCTCCGCTCGGAGATTGGCCGCCGTGATGGAAATTCGGTCAGGGGAACATTATTTAAGTGTTTCCACGAGACAATTACCTCACGCCGAAACAAAGACGACTTCATTAATAAAACATCGGAAGACTTTACAATCCATTTAATTGTCTGACAAAAATGTGGACCATGAATTGATTTCACAGTCAATGTTTTCATAATAAATCTTTGCGACAACAATGATCTCAATAATACTGTGAAAATATTATTTTTAGATGAAGTTATCTGTTGTATCGCGAAACGCGACCGCTGAGAAATTATGTGTGGGAATAAGAGTAAAGCCGAGATCGCACATGGAATACGAATAGAGAGATAAAGGATCCACTCCAGTAATTTCACTCCACTCTTTGTATTGCGGGGTACAAGGAAGAGCCTCTACGAAGATACCTAAGAGGCATAGCACACATATCAAATCGGTTATGGATAGTCACCGTATCACCTTTGGCCTACCGCTCAAACATACGTCAACTTTACGTAAACGCGTCACCAAAACCGATCAGCTGCACCGATACGTAGATTCGGCTACGGCTAGACAACGCCGCGCTTACCTACGGCTCGCCAGCCGATTTGTGTGTTTTGCAGTAGGAAGTTTTACTTAGATAAGAATAAGAATAAATTTATTTTTATCATATTCGTTACAATACAATATGAAATCGGCTTAGTTACTAGTTAGAACTAATATAATAATTGTAACAGTCATTGTAATCGTAAACACTGGTCTCCTAACTAAGATGATTCTCTACTTACAATTTTAAGAATTATAGCCTCGTTGCCCGTTGGTCTAGTGGTCGCAAATCGCGACTGCTGTGCGTGAGGTCCTGCGTTTAATTCCCAGGTACGGTAATGTCTTTTCATCATCCGAATGTAAGTACAAGATGCCGTTACACTGCACGTAGCGGCCTCTCACTTCCACACCGTAAGCTATCCAATTTTAAGAGTTGATGGTAAGTGGGCTGGTGTGGTGTTTAAGTTACAACCCCCGCCTTCTATCAAACTGTCAGTCTCGAATCCAAAAACGGTTCCATTATCCTATTAAGGAATCTTAATTACTTAAATAACTAATTCATGGACTACCTACATAAATAGAAAAAACCAAGAGAGATTGAAAGAGCTGCATTATATACAGATTTCTTTGGTATTGGTAGGGCTATTGCTTGGCTATTTGTCTCTATCTGGCAAGTGAGACAAAGGCTTGTTTTATCAGATATTTAGATCTAGACACAAATGGAGCGCCAGCTGAATCGGATGTAGGAGTATAATATGAGCGAAGCTTAAGTTGCTTACAATCTGTTTTTTGGGTTTTAATTCTTGCCCTAGACTACCCATACTGTCACTGCCTCGTTGTTCTAGTAGTCCTGGGTTCGAATCCAGGGGCAAAGTGTTATTGAGTTTTTCCATTCTAAGTAGCAGCAAGGAGTCTGGATTACTGCCTGGTTGATGGCAGTACGCCCGCCCTTTAATACATTGAAAAGAAGTATGATAGGCGAAATGTGGGTGTATTATAAAAGTACATATCTGTCTACGTCTTCAGGGAACAAGCGTGATGTTATTATTGTATTGAAAATCGAGGACAATTTCAATTCCGGGTCAATGCGTGGGAACTTTCACATGTCTATTAAAAGCTCAATCAGGCACCTACGTTATTCCCAACAAAGAACATTTAAAATAGAACTGACATGTGTACAAAAATTCATTGTAAATATTGTCTACCATACAATAAGGCTCTCAGTAAAAAACGCCAATTAAGCCCAATATTAATTAAAAGAACATTGTACAAATAAAATTGGTACAATAAAATTGCAATGAAACCTTTGATATTTCAGGGCGAGGTAACACAGGTGGTGAGCCAATTCGAGCAAATAAAGTTGAATGAAAATGTGACAAACATTGATAGGTTAATTAATGTCCAATTACGGCCGCCCACTGTCGCCTGATGAAGCGACGGAGCGTCATTGTATGCAACATTTCATCGCTGTACAACTGAATATTACAGACTGTTATTGTTATCGACATAATTAGAGGTTTGATGGAAAAACGATGCTAGTTGTACTATAATTAAGTATGAATGAAAATTTAAATTGTGTGCGGATCTATGATGAAAAGTGAAAAGTGGATCTAGCCTTAAAAAAGGTTGTATGCACTGCGACCCGAAAATCCGGCCAAGTACGGCTCGGAGCATGAACTCGCTTTATATGATTCGCTCAACTCATAAATGCGTTTTTTGGACATCTAGACTCTACTTTAGAGTTCAATTCCTAAATCTATTAATCCGTTAAGGCATTGGATATAATATCGTCAGCCGATAGACGTCATTAGACGATGGGATTTTAACTTCCCAAGTAATGTAAAGGTACAAATATGTTTAACAGTTCGTTAACTTTCTTAATATCAACAGTCCTATACCTGATAATATCTATGCCTATACCTACTCAAGTAGGTTCTGAACTAATTATTTATACAGACTGCCTCGTTGGTCTAGTGGTCGCTAAGCGTGACTGCTGAGCACGAGGTCCTGGGTTCGAATCCCAGGTCGGGCAAAGTGTTACTGGGATTTTCCATTAGGTAATTTTCAGTAGCAGCACGGAGTCTGAACTTGTGCCCGGTTGATGGCAATAGGCTCGCCCCCTATTACATGGGGACCTAAAAACATAACTGGCGAAATGTGGGTGTACTATATGTGCACCTCTGCCTACCCGTTCGGGGAATACAGGCGTGATGTTATGTATGTATGTATGTATTTATACAATACGGCTAACATTACACAGGAAACGAAAAGTTTTTAAAGCTGTGATAGCCAAGTGGTATGACCGTTAGACTGCCAAGTTAAAGGTCGCCAGTTCAATTCAAACCCCGGCACGCACCAGTCTTTTCGAACACCTGAGAGATTTTAAACGGTGTGTAAAGCCATTTCAAAGGCCCACAGGCGGTTTAAACTCTGACACCAGGTTATTTATCAACCATACGATAAGAAGACTGCCTCGTTGGTCTAGTGGTTGCTAAGCGTGACTACTGAGCACGAGGTCTTGGGTTCGAATCCTGGGTCGGGCAAAGTGTTACTGGGTTTTTCCATTAAGTAATTCTTAGTAGCAGCACGGAGTCTGAATTTGTGCCCGGTTGATGGCAATAGGCTCGCCCCCTATTACATTGGGGTCTAAAAACATAACTGGCGAAATGTGATGGTACTGTATGTGCACCTCTGCCTACCTCTCCGGGGAATACAGGTGTGATGTTATATTTCATACGATAAGAAGACTTGTAGTTCTTAATTTTTAAAACACCTATATACCCATTTGACATAACCGAATGCAAACAAGTACCAACTGACTATGAGCAATAGAACGTCCAATACAAATTCAATACCACCACTAAGTAACTATAAAGTCGTATCAAAGTTCATTCAGTCTGATTTTCTATTTGCCAAAGCTTTGTTTCACGTCTTTGTTCGTGAACGCAATGTAATTTACAATAGCATGCCATCTATTATTATTCATGATTCCATTCTCTACGTGCAAACGAATCGATGTGTTTGTTTTATGTTAGTTTCTTCTACACCTGTACAATGGGAATCTTTTTCACAACCCAGCTTGTTACTGAACCAGACGGTTTACAACTTAAGCACTAGATGTCGTCTGTGTTGTGAGTTGTTGTGTGAATTTTACATCTTACGATCCATAGAATAACAGAAAACAGTTACCAACATTATGTTTTTACCGTTTAAAAGATTTCACCCGCTGATGTTTGTTTGAACTAATCCCGATTTCTTAAAGATCTTATTTTATAACAAAAGAAGTCGGTTTACAACGTTCTGTTACGCCATCTTTTGACGCAAGCAAGAGACTTCTCTCTTTCGCTTAAAAAGCAAGATGCCAAATACTACTAGAATGCTGCCAGTATGCAAAAATTAAAAAAGCACATGATAAATAAATCAATTTTGGGTTATAAACATGGTAATGCAAAGCTTTTAAGTAACGGAAATAAAGCTTGATTTTATAAGTGAGATAATAACATTGAAGTTATTGTCTTATATTAATTCTTAATTTTATTAATCGCAATGACTTCAAATGTTTAAATAGCAACATTAAGAGTATACTGTCAAAATCGGCGTCCTGTCAAAAAAGTGCTTTCGTTATCTGTTATTGTAGAATCACTATTTTTGATAAAATACCGAAATCCGCCCATCGGCTTAATTAATTTAAGTTCATTGCAAGCTGCTGCTGAAATTCTAGGTAAGTTTTTGCAACCATAATGTAACATTAGATGTAACTTCATGTTATCATTTGCTAGGTTATGTCGATGAATTTTTCATAGCCGACATTCTTTTTATTTTCTCATTTTATGGTGAACAAAGTGGATTTAAACATTCAAAGTAGAGAAATTTGTTATGACCTACTTGTTCAATTAATATCGAGTAACCAAGATCATCTTTCGACTATTTTACTAAACATTGTCTTTATATTTATGAACCGACCAAAAACGTTACGAAAATAATTCCAGAATGTCAAGTCAGGAGAACGAGGCTCCATTGCCAGAAGGATGGGAGATGAGGACTAGCCGGTCCACAGGTATGACCTACTTCCTAAATATGTACACGAAGAAGTCGCAGTGGGAGAGGCCTGAAGCCCCTGCAGACCCAGGGGAGATCCGCTGCAGCCATCTCCTTGTAAAGCACGCGGAGAGCAGGCGCCCGTCGTCATGGAGGGAAGAAAACATTACTCGTACCAAAGATGAGGCTATGGAACTTCTCAAAGGCTACCGCAAGCAAATTGTGGCTAACGATGCCACCTTCGCTGACTTGGCTTCTAAGTACTCTGATTGTTCATCTGCCAAACGTGGAGGAGACTTGGGTATGTTTGGCCGAGGGCAAATGCAGGAGCCGTTTGAGGAAGAAGCTTTCAAATTGAAGGTAGGCCAGCTGAGCCGGCCAGTGGAAACAGAGTCTGGAGTCCACATCATTCTGAGGACTGCTTAATTTAAGTGTTACTTCTTTTTCTGGTAACCTACTGTATTTACAAAATGTGTGCACCAAATCTATTTAATCTGGATAGTTTATTAGTGCATATTATGTTGTTTTCTTAATTAAACAATTAGTCTTTTCATGTATTTAGTGTCAGATTTTTATCTGCATAAATAATTATTTTAAAATGTTCTTTTTATTAATATTCATTCCAATAAGAGAAAAAAGGTTAATGATTCAGACTAATAAGATTTGGTTGTAAAAATTTGTGTTTATAGTAGGCTACCACACTGTATGTTACATTCAATTATTATCAGTTTTCATTATCATGATATTATCTGTATCTAATGATTCATTACAGCAGTAATATTAGGATCTCTTATATTATCCTCAATATGTACCTACCTATGATATATGAAAACTCCTTGTATAGATAAAAACTATAAAATAATAGACCATAATTTGTTTTTATAAACAAATTAATTATTCAACCAAATATTCATGTAAAAATTGTATTCGCATTATTGATGAATATTGATATATTGTGTAGTGATGTCTATACTCAGTAGTTTTTTTTTATTTCAGGCGTAATTTAATGTGTATTGTAATATTATTAAGTTTACATCTTATTGATCCGGGATAAGTGTTAATTAATCTTTGTAATTCAGGTGATAGTCAAATGAAATTGTAAAAGACAATGTTTATTGATTATAATGTTGTATAAACCTAACTTCTTTTGTGCCTAAAACTAAATAAAAAAACAGGAATAAATGATTTCTGATCATATAATTATTTTATTCATCTTTGTTCACCATAGGATTGGGTAAAATGAGTTCAACATTATATTAATATTGTAATACTTTTTATATTCACTAACAAGATGCACAGTAAATTTTAATAGGAATAACAAAGTTCTTAATATTAACTATATCAGTACAGTGTCATCGACGACCCCAGCCTGTCGTCAAAGACACGGGACTCCCGAACTTTAAGTTTTTTTTTTATATTTTCTAACATCAGTTACAAATATGGCACTAACATATAATGGGACCTATATCTAAACTAGACCGTAATCAACTAAGACAAAAGTTCGGGAGGAAAAGATCATGTCGTCCGAATTACAATGCCTTTAACGTCGTATCGTCTCTGTCTGGACTGTTTCTGATGAGGAGGATCGTGTCTAGCGTCGATTCTTTCAAGTTCTGAGGCGCCGGAGTCCAGATAGGTCCGATGATGGGTGGCGACCGCTTGCCTCCCCACGCGCTGAACTTCACCTTCCTCTTACCATCCTTCTTCAAATTAACATCTAAGTAAGGATGGCCAGGCTTGAAGATCTTGGGTAACGATTCCAGGAAACTCTTAAACGGTAACGCATCTCGCAACGTCCTTTCGTTCGTCTTTGTGCTCAAGGCTAAGATCTTGATCGGGTGCCGTTTATCGAGGGTCGGGATAAATTGAAATCCAGCAAAATTAAATCGTTCTCCAGTGGGTGAGTAATTCGAAACAATCCTAGTCAATTCTGGTATCGTGGTGGAAAATATGATTTTAGAGCTTTTTGATCCTGGCTTGTAGATCATCTGGCCGCTGCGCTTGCCTCCCCAGGGACTAAAGCGCACTCTTTTCGGCATGCTCGGTTCCCGGATGTTGCTCGCCCGTTTCCAAGTCCACATGTGTTCGATGCTGGCCTTATCCCTCTTGCCGCCCCACGGGCTGAAGTACCGTTTCTCCATAGGATCCAGCAAACTAGTGGCATTCTCGTCGACTGTCCCAGCAAAGCTCATAACGAAAGGGCTTGCCGCCTGCGCTTCGTTCTGCATAAACTCAGCCTTTTCAGCATCTACTAAGTTCGGCAGCCAGCGTCGTTCCCGAATCTCTTCTTTCTCCTCTGCCTTGCGTCTTTTCCGCTGGAGATCAGTTTGGGTGTCTTCGAGTGGGATTTGATCGTTATGGGGCGAGTTCTGCATCGTTTCATAATCGTTCCTCGTCGAAGGTAGGTTGAAGTAGTTGCCGTAGGACTGAGGGTACTGCAGATTCGTGTCTATCGTGTCGAGGAGGATTTCAGCGCCGGGTCCGCCGTTGTTTATGTACTGAGGGCTCACAGTACTAAACCACGAGAACGCGATGAGTAGCCAGTGGTGCAACATGGTTCTGTAAAGAAAGATAAAGTGCCTTTAGAAAAAGGAGCAACTGTAAACCATTTTTGGCATGATACGTAATGGGGAATATTGAATGGTCGGTTCTATTCGCTGGTAATTATAACATCTGCAACCAATTTATCTGTCTGAGCGTGGTGAGTACTCTGGACTGTTTATAGAAAGTAGGCAAGTACTCTAGTTACCTACGCCTAGCAGAAAACTTTAATCAGCAAAGTTTTTATACAATTTCCGTTAGCTAGTGCATCTAGACGTCGGTAGATTTAATAGTACCTAATATTTACACATACATTAAGTTTATCTTGGTGTTAGCCGGTTTACTGGACGCTAAGCATATATAGTTAACTATGCATGACATAAGAGGTTGACTAACGAAGGGGGTAGACTACGTGCCATTGAAGGATTTCATCATTTTCAACATACCAATGTTTTGAATGCGAGTATTTAGTTTTTCCGGAAAACCAAACATCTTACACGGACTAAGTCTTAAAGGGCATGTAGTAGATGTGTAGGACTGTAGGTACCTAATGTAAGTAGATACTTTAGGACCTAAGTGTTTGACTGAAATCAGGAAAAAATTTGAACGAAATCGGTAGTTGTCGTAAACGCGGTGCTGAGCCTAGGATACTTGCAAATTGAAATAAACGTTTTAAATACAAGTAACAACCATTGGCCTTCGTCAGAAGAATTTACCGTCTTATGATTGGTTGAAAGCTTATATTGACAACCGATAAAGGTTTGTGTGACATTCTCTTTGGACTCATTGTTTTGATATTAGCAGCTACACAAATATGTGACCGCTCAGCCCCTGTTAGATGCTTTTCAAGTAAAGTTACGACAGCGAATATGTTCGAGCATGGAAATTGTTGGCTTAGCTTTTACCTGCGCAAATAGAACCTTCGTAAATGTATTTATTGTGAGTGTTGGAACCAAGAACTTATTGGTTGAAGAGAGGGTCAGAAATACAACTGGTGACATTTAAGTATAAGACTTAATTATGACTGAAATTATATTGGCTTACAAACTTAGTAAGTAAACGAAAATCAACTTAGTACGTACCTACGTAACTTGTGAAACAGACACGACTAATACCAATAGTCCAACATGTTAGTCTTTGATTAAATGTCAAGGGATCTACCTATGTGTACTTATAGCTCCTATTGGTAATGTACCGAATTAGGACATATTTAAGAACTTATGTTCAACCGAAGAGCGTGTGTGAGGAATGTGATGCGTGTGAATAAAGTAAAAGAAGTATGCCAGGATCGTAGCAAATGGATATCCGTGGTCTCTGCCTACGCCTCAGGGAAACAGGAGTGACTTTATGTACCTATGTATGTGTTTGAATTCGTACGCGATATTGCTGGGAAATAGTCATGTTAACAAATTATGTAACATCTAGAACTTGTTATCAGAGTTTAAACCGCCTAGGCCTGACATGGCTTTACACACTTACAAAATCTCACAGGTGTGTTGGTTTCCTCACGATGTTTTCCTTCACAGTTTTTAGCAATTGGCTTAGTTTTTCGCCCCTACCGTGTTTCTAAAGGCACGTAAAAGGACCATAATGACTAAAAGAACCCCAGTAAGGTTCAATATCCTGCATTCACTTAGGCTTTTGGGTTTCATGATTCCTCATAAGAGATGTATAAATATTTTCGAGTTTTTCTTAGAAAATTCTACAAACAATCAAACCATCTTCGAATCTAATATACAATGCTCTAAATTCACTACAGCCTTAGCTCGGTAAGGTATAAGATACCTACTTCAATTTCGTATAAAAATATAAAATATCTATACTCCACGGAGAGTTATTCCATTATTATTTAAATTATTAAAAGCCTTTCGTTCCCCGGAAACTGAAACTCGCCTCTCAGAAGGTTTGCTAGGTAACTGTAAAATAGAAATCCTATTAAAATTAAAATCTAAAAGTATTTGTTTTATAATGCTCTTTGTAGAACAAGATATTTGCTTATGTTTTAGATACTGTTTTGAATTCAAATGCGAAACTTTCTCAAAGATATAAAGAGTTAAACAGATTTATAGTCTTGAAAGACGTTTATTCGGATGCTGGCTTTCATACACCAATTCAAAATAAGAATACACTGGCCTGCAATACTAAGTATCACATGTGTCATTGCAATAACTTTTTGTAAATAAAAAGGCGTTCTAAAGGGTAGGCCTTTGTTCAACAGTGGACGTCTTCCGGCTGATGATAATAAAATAAAAAGGACTCAGATGATGATTGAAATGACTCTGAAAACTGGTAAAATTGCTATAAAAAGATTTTTTATTTTAAATGTCTACATTTTTTTTAAACTCTATACTCATTTCGTAGACTTAGCGTTTCGCTAAATCATTAAACGATAGCACTAATAGCCGAGGTTTAACCCCGGCACGCACCAATGTCTTTTGAATTCACGTGCGTATTATAAATTAGTTTTCATTTGCCACGAACGGTGAAGGAAAACATCGCGAGGGAACCGGAATACCTTAGAGATTTTTGAGCGGTGTGTAAAACCATGTCAGAGGACTACTGTAGGCGGTTTAAATGCTGACACCAGGTTGTTCATCAACCATACGATAAGAAGAAGAAGAATCATTGTAAAAAACGTGAGCACTCGGGACCTATGGCTCAAAATATCTATGTTTATAATGTAGGTATATAGGTATTTCTCATCGTCACTAGGTACGATTATTACTATTACTAGGTACCTACTTATACCGACTTACAAAAGTACACAAGTGCCAATCTCTTGATCGTTTCATTAATTTAAACCCACGTGGAGAAACCTAGATAAACCCAGTTTGTTCCGTATCCTGAGCCTAGATATTATTAAAACAAAAACTATATTTTTAAACATGGCCCGTGCTTCATCGAGAACAAATGAATTTGTTTGAATTGGATATTAACAATGTAGGTAAAGCGTGTTAATTATTATAGTAATTATCTCTAATAATTACAAACTTCATAGTAGTGGAGAGCTGTAGTTAGAATTATTGTTCTATTTTAGTATGCTACGCATTATTACAATATTCTTCTTCTTCTTCTTATGACCAAGTTATATGGTTCAGATAGCACGGACATTACGAATGTGAGTCGAAATTTTACCTAAACATCTTATTCGTCTTCTTCTTATCGTATGGTTGATGAACGACCTGGTGTCAGAGTTTAAACCGCCTGTAGACCTCTGACATGGCTTTGCACACCGTTGAAATAACTATCATATGTGCCGGTTTCCTCACGATGTTTTCCTTCACCATATTTAGCAACTGATAACTAACAAATTTTTGTGATTTTCCCAAATGTGTAAAGCATCTTATATTTCAGCGACTTGCCGCTTATCTAGTTTCAATATTTCTTGTTTCCAGTGATCATTCTTTTATGACGTGACCACCATTTTTACGACAGCATTAAATGCGAAACTGAAGCCCTTTGAAATACTGAAAACTAATCACGTATATATTCGGTAGCTTCGTTTCAAATGATCAGTTTTAAACTTTAAAATTGAATTTAATTCCTTTGCGGCGACATAATTAAGCTTTTGGTTTGGTTTAATTAAATTTAAAATGGCGATTCAAAGTAGCTTCCCTAGTTAGTTTGATTTTTATGGATCCTGTCCAGCTTTGTGAAATGGTTTAGAGTTTAACTTAATTCGTAGTCTATTAGCATCCGAGGACTTATTTTTAACAAACAACGCTTTGGATTGTGGATATTTACTAATTATCCAGAAAAGTCTTTCTGTTTACAGGGGGAAGTGGATGCTAGGTTTGTTTTTCCTAACATTTTGACCCAATAGTCGGCGTACAGCGTCTTCTGAATGTCCGATTAGCCCTGCAAGAAGTTTTCTAAGACCGCAGATTTACCTAGATCTTTACACCGAGCCTCGTTCTCTCGATGGATCTATGGTCACTGCAGATCCTGTCATTAAAAGTAAAGGCAGAACTTCTTCGCTTGCTTTTTGGTCTACATCTCCTAGAAAATAGTATCGAACTAAATAAAATCCCTAACATATAGGTACCTACGCATTCAACCCAGAATATCGTCGAATAAACAATCACACTTAACGACTTCATCTAATAAACTCGAGCCTCAATAAAACGTTAGAAATATCGGATTGAGAACTAACTAACATTCAGCTGTTGATTTAGGATGGCCGCTCACTAAACATCCACCTACTACATAATCTAATCCACGTTACGATGTACCTTCGTTGGAGAGGAAAATAATATAATAACATAGGGTAAGTCCAACTTTGATGTCATAGATTAGGTCCTTTATGAATGTATAACATTCATTAGTGAAACATACGTAGTTATTGATGTTCATACATTTTTAAGTAGACTACTAAATGGTGTCGGTGGCATGGTATCTGATTTCGGGACAGAATTCATATGCTTTCCTTTTTGGAGAATTCTGCTCTCGTACCATGAACTCTTGATACAGGACGGTTAACGTTGTTCAAGCGAGACTTCGAATTATACTGCACGTAGCGGCGCGCGGCGTCTGGTTTTCACGTCGTAAACTGTCCTGCTTTAAGAGTTGGTAAGGGGGCTGTTAAGATAAACGTAGGGCTATCATATATTGGTATAACCATTGCTCATGGCTTCGCGTTCGTGCGCCTTTAGGACTTTAAGTTAGGTACCGCGTATTTTTGTGGTAAAAAGCCTAATTGTCATGTCACTCTTATTAACGTTGCAAAATTACGTCCATTTCTCTCTTACCGTATGAAACCAACACACTGTCGCATTCCTAAACTTCTAGCACTGTATAAAATGTGAAATTAGGGATTTTAGTGTCTATGATACTTGACATTACCTACCTATTATGGATTGAAAACCCTCAGAGGAGAAAAAAATCTAAAAGTACCTAAATATCCTTATTGGAAGTTTGTACGGCCTACATAAATTATTCCCAGAAATATCAGAGATGCGATAATGTAATATGATGTAACCTTTTGAGGAAAACAGTCTGCAAGCCGCGCCGGTATCATGTTTATACTTTCAATGATCTGTAATTTGAGATTCTAGGACAGAATCATGATTAATTTATGATGGTTCAAACACTGCCTCGTTGGTCTAGTTGTTGCTATGCACAACTACCGAGCAAGAAAGAGGTTCTGGGTTCGAATCCTGGGTCGGGGAAAGTATCGTTGGGTTTTTCATTAGGTGATTCTAAGTAGCAGCACGGCGTCTGGATTAGTGGCAATAGGCTCACCCCCTATTACATTATGACCTATTACATAACCGGCGAAATGTAGGTGTACCTAGGTACTTATAGGAACACCTCTTCATACAACAACATCAGCCGGAAGACGTTCACTGTTTGTTAAGACGACGCATTACTCTGCACGCGTCCACAACGTAAACTATCCTGTTTTAAGAATTCATAGCAGGGGGCTGAATAGCAGTGCATTCTTACTGCGCAAATTCCCATAACAAGACATTATTCAATTTATCGACGTCAATAAAATGCAGAGTTAACAATATAGGCATAGCCCCCGTGGTATTAAAACAACGCTGGCCGTTCACTTAATTTTTAGAATTCCGGTCGATCCCACATTGTTACGCAACTAGTAAAGTATTTATAATGATTCTACAATAAAACAATTACACTTAATTATAAACCACAATAGCCTAGGACCATGGGAAGCGACTGTATCCTAGAGCAAACACAGTCGCTAACAGTAGCTCAGCGTTCTTTTTACAGGACTGCGCAAAAAAGGCGTGTAATGTTTTCAGTTCATGTATGTGAGTTTCTTTATTCTACCATAACTTCTGAATGCCTGAACCGATTTTAATGTATACAGAGTCGTTAGAATCCTTACACCATTGCGAGTAACATAGGCTATAAATCCCTAATATTATAAACGCGAAAGTTTGTATGTATAGATGGGTGTTTGTTACTCTTCCATGTAAAAACTACTGAATGGATTTTAATAAAATTTCATATGGAGGTAGCGATACCCTGGTTTAACACATAGGCTACTTTTATCCTGAAAAAAGTAGCAGGCAACACCGCGGGGCGCAGCTAGTAAAATATATAAGTATTAAGAAAATTAAAACACACTACCATGTCAAAAAAAGTCGTCACAGTCGGGGTATCTTTTAAATAAGACAGTGTTCCGCAGAACGGTCCTTTGTCTGCGATGAAACTTGTTTTTTACTTATTAGTTAGTTTTTTCAGGCAGTCGAGTTTTTTTTATGTGACGGGAGCCAAGGCAAGACAAGGCCTAACTAGGTATCCACACAGATGATAGTAGATAGTTCTGAAGCAAATATTTGCGTTTTCTTAGCAACACTTATGCTCGTTATAATATAATATTTATGTCAATTATTCACGCATTGAGAGTCGGTGTGACAGACGTGGATAATAATAGCTGTTTCTGTTATTATTTATTAAGCATTTAGCTAAGTAGACACGTGTAATCGAAGGGTCGTCAAACATTATGGAGGATTGAATTGTGTATGATAATATTATGTAGCGTAAACACACTTGTGATATCCATATTGATTTGTTTTATAGCTTCCATCAAAATTCGTTCGTAGATTCATTGGTTCGTCTTTTCCGGGATAATAAGTGCCCACACATATCCTCTATTCTAGAGTTCTAGCTATCTCTATTTGAAATTTAATTACAATGGGCTTAGTGTTTTAGTTCTGATGAAATAACAAACAGACATACAGAGTTTCCGTTTGCATTTATTATAGTAATGAATGATGATCATAATTGGACTGACTGAATGATTTAAAGCTTCATATAGCGTTTATAACAGCACTGATAGCCGGTTGGTAAGACTGTTGGACTGCTAACTTAAAGGTCGCAAGTTCAAACCCCAGCACGCACCAATGTCTTTTCGAATTTATGTGCCTATTATAAATTAGTTATTAGTTTCTAAAAACGGTGAAGGAAAACATCGTGAGGAAACCGGGACACCTGGGAGATTGTTCAACGTTGTGTAAAGCCATATCAGGCTTACAGGCGGCTTAAACTCTGACACCAGGTTGTCCATCAACCATACGATAAAAAGAAGAAGAACGCTTTCTTTTTTTTTTCAAACTCTAAAAATTTCAACTCAGTATTTAACACAGTTATTATAATAAATGATACTGGCCTACATCACTGGCCTATAGAAGAGTGATGTTTGACCTTATAGCTGGACGATACGACCTTTTCATTCTATTGGTTCCGTATTCAGTTTATTTCAGTGCAATCCTATTGTGTTATTTACAATAAAACACGCGACACCATTTTTTACACTAAAATTACACCAAAGAGCATTGTTTGGCTTTCAATAGAATACCAGTCTTTGACGCAGCTCCCTTGCTTTAAAAAAATTGTATGGCCTATATGACATGACGTGTACTGAATGTTTTCAGGATATATCCATGCCCAGTGCTTTTGTTTTCATCAGACGTTTATAGGTCAACTTTCTATATTAATACCATCACTGACTTTATTCTGTGTTCCTCGAAATTGTAGGCAGGTGTGCAGTCCCCGCCTGCTTTTTATCAAGCAGTATTAGGTACATGAAATAGGTTATTTCGGTAATAGGGTATTTCGGTAATAGGCTGTTTCGGTTTCTATTACCGTTACGGATTCAACGCCGAGGCATATTTGTCTTCTATGTAGTGACACAGTGGACAGCCCTCAGGGTTGAATCCGTTAGATATGTTTAGTACCGGTCATAGCAACAGCAGTGATAGCCGAGTGGTATGACCGTTGGATTGCCATGTCAAAGGTCGCAAGTTCAAGCCCGAGATGCACCAATGTCTTTTCGAATTCATGTGCGTTCTAGAAATTAGTTGTCAGTTGCTAAAAACGGTGAAGGAAAACATCGTCAGGAAACCGGCACTCCTGAGAGATTTTTAAACTTATCCGCATTTTCAGGAAGAAGTCTGTTTTACTTTCCTTGTGTAGTGTTGTATAGTATAGTTACAGTGTGACAGCAGCCTGATCAGAGAGCTGCTTGTAATAATACAGTTTGCACACCAATTTTCGAACGTGGATTAATTGGGCCGAATATTCGGCTATTCGGCCACACAACTGACCGAATATTCGGTAACATACCGAATATACTATTCGTTGCAACACTAGTCAAAACAGTAATAACATCTTATCTTCAAATCGTAATATATCTTAAACACTGTTTTTCCACTGACAGGGAAAAATATTAACCTAAAATGTTTTGTATTTGTACTGGTAGGGAAAAAATAAGACAATATGACACTGATAGGATATTATTGACACACGTGATTATCCATTGTTTTATACTTCCCATGAGCCTTAGCCTCTGAGTCTCGGAAGAGCGGTTACATGTCCGGCTTAGTCTGTGCAATTAGCCGCGCTGCGATCTTGCTAATTGACTAATCTCTACATCTCGACATTAAATATTTTAGCTACCATGTGCCTAGTACCTATACTAATATTATAAATGTGAAAGTAACTCTGTCTGTCACCTTCACGACTAAACCGCTGGACGGATTTTGATGAAATTTGGCATGTAGAGAGTTTAATACCTGAGAAAGGACATAGGCTACTTAACGAGAGTAAAACCGCGGGCAAAAGGTACTAATATATACAAAATAACTCAAAGATGTCGACACGAAAATTAAAGAAAATTCAGGTTATTTGTTCATGTTCTAAATGTGACGTCACAACCTAAAATAAGTTGAGTGTTTAAGGAAAACTTGCAGACCCGGCAGACGTCATCGTCTTGTTTTCTTGACGTGATATTGATCGATATTTTAATAGTTATTCTGCTATTCGGGGCGGACACAAAACTAAAAAATTGTAGTCAATTAAAATTGGTCCAGCCGAGTCGGTCAGGTCGGTCATCCCTACTAATATTATAAACGCGAAAGTTTGTATTATCTACTATATAAAAAGCGCGAAAGTTTGTACATAAATACTACTTAATCAATTTTAATGAAGTTTCATATGGAGGTAGCTGACACCCTGGATTAACACATAGGGTACTTTTTATCCCGAAAAACTGTAGCAGCCAGTATACTTATATAGATAAGTAGTTATCTACTGATAAAAGTTATTTCATTATTTAACCAGGATATTCAGAAGGACAATGTTATCATTTTAAGAAAGTACTGTATCTATGACATTTCTTTGACATTCAAGGCAGGATATGTCAAATGTTAATTTCTCAGCTACACGCTACACTTTCCTAACATCGATATAAGTATACGTAGATCGTTTCAATTTTGTTTTACTTTGAAATAATGATTACGTTTTTGGATCTAACATTTCTCGTTTCCTCCTTCCGGTTTCATATAAAGAAACTCTTTGGCTGCAGTACCTTTGATTTGCGGAACTGTGTATAGATATAATATCATGTGAATGAAGCCAATGATGTTTATACACATTATAATTCATGAACTGTATTCAACTCATTTCTTTGCTTTGCTACAGCCTTCAACTAGCATAAATATGCCTGTGACAGATGAACTGACAGAAAAACTATTTATATGAATTAAACATTTATTATTACAGTGAAATAATGAATCCATTAATCGTTTGTCTTGATTTTAAATAAAACATAACATCACCCCTCTATTCCCCGAAGGGGTAGGCAGAGGTGCACATTTAGTACACCCACATTTCGCCAGTTATGTTTTTTAAGTCCCGATGTAATAGAGAGCGAGCCTATTGCCATCAACCGGGCACAAATCCAGACTCCGTGCTGCCACTAAGAATTACCTGATGGTAAAACCCAGTAACTTTTGCCCGACCCGGGATTCGAACCCAGGACCTCGTGCTCAGCAGTCGCGCTTAGCGACCACTAGACCAACGTGGCATTGATTTTAATTTTTGACAGGCATCAAAATTTTTATGTAAGTAAATAGTTTCCCATAATTTTCGAAGGATATATCTCAATAGCCACTGGTCTTAGATATGTCACACAGAGCTTACGAAATAGTTAAGACTCCAGTTCGTTAATCCTCCAGTGTTTGTTACTCATACTAATGACGAACAAAGTTAGAAACTCCATGACTAAATACTCTATTTTACATACATACATATATACATAAAGTCACGCCTGTTTCCCTGAAGATCAGGCAGAGACCACGCATCTCCATTTGCTACGATCCTGGCATACTTCTTTTGCTTCATTCATACCCATCACTCTATTTAAAAAATTGATAAAAGAAAATTTGGAAAATCATTACACGAGCGGGACTGGAATCCGCGACTTTCGCCGTACCGTAACGTCGCTCTGCCAATTGATCTATCACGTGTGTCATAGTCATCATCATCAGCCGGAAGACGTCCACTGTTGAACAAAGGCCTCCCCCTATGTCATAGTGATTTTTTAAATTTCCTTTATCAATTTAGATTCAAGTTTAGCATGGGCAACATGCTAAAATGTCACCAAAAGTCCTATAACTCTATTTTAATCCAACTCTGTCGATACATAATACCGCTTTCTCATTTTAATCGAATTTTGGTTCGCATATAAGAGCTTCAACGAATGACGATACGCAATTGTCCGGCGCAGCTTGGATAGAAAGCCTTGCTAGCAGCCTGCATTGTTTTCACTAAGGCATGAGCTGTTTTTCATTGTTTTTTATAGCTCTTACTGTCTACCCCGTTGCCGTTGGCCATTTAGTACTCTACATAACATCACGCCTGTATTCCCCGAAGGGGTAGGCAGAGGTGCACATACATTTTAGGTCCCAATGTAATAGGGGTCGCCCCCTATATAACACGGAGTTTGGATTTGTGCCCGGTTTATGGCAATAGGCTCGCCCCCTACACTGGGAGCTGTAACATAACTAACGAAATATGGATGTACCTACTACCTGTAAGTATACTATTGCCCACCTTTTCGGAGAATATAGGCGTGATGTTATGTTATTTTATCGATACTATAGGCGTAGGAGGGTCTTTATCGAAGATACAAGTTTCATATTAAGCTATTAGGTATGATTTTGTAAAATGATCCGACTATTTAGTTAAAGGTTGCCTGAAGACCCATTGGCTTCCTGCACTGAAGGTCAAAGGATCGATTTCAGTTTTAAGCAAACATGTATTTGTACGGCCTACGTATATTTTAAGTTTATATCTAGTTTACTATCTCCTGTAACTGTTTTACTAGCAATTTCTTCTTCCACGTTCCAGATTTCTACAGAAATAATATTAAGTGCATAGGCTATATTATCAAGGTTATTTTCCTTGACAGAGCAGCAGAAATTTCCACCTATATCCAAAAATCAGAAGTACATACACTCTCTCTACATTCGCTCATAATAAGTCTTGTGAGTAAGCTTACTTACTTGCTATTATTTCATATTAAAAAATTAAAACTCTGCGAAGTAAATTAAGTAACACGGAGTTCTTTACAAAATTGATTGTTTTTTGTTATTAAATATCAATTCTGATAATGCAGCTAACAAGGACTGCGTTTTTGACACAAACTCTCTGCATTGACTGCAAGATTGTGTTACAGATATGTAGATATCTTCGTTAGGTATGTTAATAATATATAAGCTAGTAGCTACCGAGTAATTACACATTAATCCATAGGATTCCTCGAGTGACTAACACAGAAGGCAAGTCACACATCGTCTCAAATTCAATCGAGAGTTGAATCCGCATTGTTCTCAACTATTGTCACAGCATAATAGTGCATCTAAGTTCGCTTAGAATTTCCCGATATTGAAAATACATCTTAAAGGCAAATCTGTTGAGGCATTTCGATGGCAATTATTTATTCAACATGATACTGAATGTAAGAATTAATAATATCAATGCCTTCCGCTTTCAGTCTACCTTTTTCAGGCTGACGTCTTCTTTATGTCGCAACTTGGGACTATGTCTAGCAGTATAACGCGATAGGCGGAGAGTAAAAGAGCGATATCAATGCGCGATTAAGAACTGAATGAGATATTCGTCATCATCACCAGCCGAAACACGTGCACTGTTGAACAAAGGCCTCCCCCTTAAGGAAAGGGGACTGCCATAATCCCCACGCTTGGCAAGCGCCTTGGGAATCGCTGTATTGGTGGTAAAGTTACAGAAGACGCTGTTGCCCGTCTTCTGGATATGAAACGAGATATTGAATGTTAAAAAAATAGGATTAAACTCTAACCTTAAACCTACGTTTTCTATGACATAAGCTTTATTTCTTACTCTGCTATGAGTTACTTTCTTCTAAATCCTTCATTTCGATCAGAAATTCATTCGAAGTTTTTGGTCGAGACTTGGTTTACCTGGTATTTTAGAGCGTGTTTTTCAGGACTAAAGTAGCTTGTGTCCCAAAGTTAAAGCCTGTAATTAGACAAGTTTCCAAAATTTTGACAATAACGAAATATCTATTCAGTGGTTTAGACGTGAAAACTTCTAGTAGACAGTCTGGGTTACGCTCGTGATTAAAATATTTGTAAGAATGAAGATGTTGGTAGATTTAGATTTAAGATCACTTCTAGTATGCTTTTTTTATTAACCTAAAACAAATATTAATAAAAAAAGCATACTACTCAATCAATGAATATATAATAGATAAACAAATAACTGAAAAATAATATTATTATGATAGATTACTATCTACAAACAGGCCTTAACAATATATAGTCCTACTTAAACATCGTAAATAAAATTACAAATTAATATATAATACAATATGAATATTAACTACGAATAAAATACATATAAATGATACATATATAATACCTATATTCCATAACTAAATAATGTATTTCTATATCTACATAAAACGCCTTCCTCTCTTCTACTTGCTGTGCCCATCAGGGTCTATAATTGTTACTTCTAGATTTCCTTTACCACCATTAATGTACATTATGGATTGCAATAAAGAATATGAATATGAATAATATTTATTAGAATAGCTATGTCTAGGAGTTCGTGTTTCGCTAAAACACTCCTACCCGGTGCGAGGTTTCGAGCAAAAATCCAAAGATCGTGTGTAATAATATTCCTACTAATATTATAAACGCGAAAGTTAGTATGTATGTTCACGTAAAACTACTGAATGGATTTTAATGAAATTTCATATGGAGGTAGCTGACACCCTGACTGTGATTAACACATGGGCTACTTTTTATTCCGAAAAATATAGTAGGTAACGCCGCGGGGCGCAGATAGTTCACTATAAAGTTTTTACTTATTCTTTCCCTAAATAAAAATACAAGTGAGTAAGCAACTAAGTATTATTATATTAACCCGAAAATTAAGTATATTTACCAATCTTCTTTATATGTAAAGTACAGATCAACTTTCGTAGAGTCACATAACTTAACGATAAATTGTTATAATACCATTATGACGTAAGGTATAAAATAGATTTAAAATTCTAAAGCCCAATCTTCCAACACTTCGAGATCGCTAGTAGAAATTAGTGGGCCCCAGCTACCCTGAAAACCAGGCACGACTTTATGTATGCTGTTTATCAATATTGTTATATTATCGAATTGAATTGTATACGAACTTTGCTACGGCTACGAAAGTATTAGTAGCGGCCGCAAAACCTTTTGGTACACAGGCATTGATATAGTAAAGGTATTTACTTGTCTTTTCTAGTTCTGTTTGAGGAATACCACCACAAATATACTCCAGAGTGTTCCTGTCCTAGAATCGCATACCGAGGTCTGTTAAAAAATTCTAAGTAGACGAAGGAGAGTTTAATGTCGTCCAGAAAATGTGTGTGTGTGGACTTAAGTAAATAGGGGTATTTCATAAAGTCATAGTTAAGTATAAAGCATAAATATCATGAAACCCTTTATAGGTATTCAAAGCAGCCATAAAACACGTTACAACCGTTTTACTGTTAACGATAATAGTTCAGAATTTATAATAACCAAAGATCTTTAACGTGAAATAATTAGGGATGAATACTTCTAAATATTATCTGCTATATCGGCCACTTTAACGCAAAAACAGAATGTTTATAAACAATTTGCATAACACCTTAAATTCCAATCCAAATTCTTGTACTGTCCCAACCGATTGTCTTAGAGTTATGTGTTGTAATTAAACACTTACCTTATCCAATAGATCACAGCATAACAAAAATAAAATGTATTATGATGTAAAATAAAATGAAAACTAATCACTTTTGCAATCACTGATACATGGACAGTCGCATACAAAGTTGTTTACCGGATGATACTTGGACTAGTTGTGATGTGTCCGTCCTGAGTGCGTCGCTTTTATACGCTGTGACGGCTGACGCGGCGGGTGTAGCGTCGGCAAAAGAGTTTAGGATTTATTCTCATTTTTATTTTAATATCATTTTCTGAGGATTATAGGTACCTGTAGGCTTATATAAAAATGAAATAGTTTAACAATATACTTAGCCACAGCTTCTTGTAGTATAAGTTCAGATAATGAACGGTTTTCCTCGTTTTTTTTTCAAAACGTTTAACTACAAAAATTATTATATTAATGAAAGTAATAAAATATAGGAATTTGCTATAAAAGATTTGATTTCACGTAAGTACGTACTTACGACTGAATCGAAATTCTCAATAAATAATATCATACCAAAAGCTTTTTAGTCATGAAAATCGTAGTATACCTAATTCAACCAACAAGTTGCATTTCCCAGAAGGAAAATGTTAAAAAGCTCATCGTGCGGACGGTTGCTTAACAATTTTCATGCTTCTTGAAGAACAATACTACTATTTTCGAAACTACCGAGTCTTGCCAAAAAAAAATAAGATGGCGTAACTACATGTATTTGTTTTTCATATTTAGGACTTGATAAAATTTTCCAGGGTTGCACCAAAATAATGCGCCAATATTATGTAGAATCCATTCAATATTTTGAACCTAAAAAATCTAAACAGTTTTAATGAATACGTACTTAAATTAAGCAGAATCTTTCTCTTCGTTAGCTTTGGCATTTAAGAATTGTCTCTGAGAAATAGTCTAGGCTAGTCTTTAAAAATAAAAAGGCACATGGAAATTGATACACTTAGTTTGTCTTAAGCTCTTTTTTTTAAGTCATTTTTACGTGCAAAAAATCTGTGACTGTTTTTTATATTAATTATGGACATGTTCTGCAATAAAGATTTATTATTATTACTGTATTGAATTTTCGTACCTTTTCACTAGCTATTAAAATCTATCGGTCTGTCCTTAACCCTTTAGAAGGATATCTACCAATCTCGTAATATGTTGCGATCATTTGTCTATTAATAACTACCCACTATCATTTACTCATTTATGATAACCCAGTCTAGCTCGTGCTATTCTAATTTATTTATTATTATTAAAATTACTGGCCTATTATTGACCAAGTTACTAATATAAACTTCGTCAATATCGTGCGATCTTTAACCTGGTTTGACGTCGTCATGTTTGACTCAATTCATGCACTTTTGGGAGAATTGTGTTTGACTATTTATTTTTTGGTTCTTTTTCTCTTCCTTTCTTGCTACTTTTTTTCCTTTAACATTATAACTGAAACTCATCGACCATGGACCCGCTTGCTGAATTGGTGACATGATTGCTACTGCACGTTCGACAGTTCCACTGGTTTCGTGGTGTATTTCCTTATCTTTATGATATCTTTCAGGTGACATGTATGCTTTGCCAAAAAATGAAAATTTGTCTTTTGCAGTAATTCGGTTTTTTATGCCTATTCATTTGTGAAATGCTGGCTCTCGGCTCGTTTCTGTGATTCTTACCATTTCTGTTCATCGTTTGGTAAGGTACACAAGTTGATAGCAATATGATGTGAGAAACTGTGATCCCAAAAGCAGATGATTCTACAGTTCTCCGGCATAGAATGAAGAGTTTTAGACGATCATTCCAGAAAGGGTTAAATTAAATGTCAAGGTACTCTCTTCTGTTTAATAACTTCCTGTTTCTTCATAACTAATTGTATAATGTACTAATTTAAGAATTTTTGGTTAAGCTTGGCATGTAACTGTTTTTTGTCCCCAATAAATAAAATAAAATAACTACTGAACTAAGAAAGAATCTTAGATACAATCCATGACTGTTCTTCGCTACTAGATCACTAAAATCTTCATTACGTTTATACAAACGATTTTCTTCAACAAATTATGCTTATACTTCAAATGTGTATTAAAGTTCATGAGTTTCACGAGATTATGAATAATTTATGTTTTAAATTAACATATCCTTCGATAGTATGTAGTATGTTATTGTAATAATACATACCAACTTTGAATATTTGTACACGATCAATTATTATTTTAGTCTAAAGTGTATAAATAAGTGACTAATCTAGATCTAAATATGTAGCAGATTGCCGTCCCACATAGAATACTCCCTGAGTGAAACTACTAAACTACCACCTCTTTAATGTGTGAAGGCTTGAAGTTTAAAAAAATGTAGTAATTTTTCAGATTTTTTAGTTTTATTTTTTCTGTACTTTTATGAATGTAAATGTTTTACAATATACTGTTAAAATTAATTCATATCGCTATTTCATAAATCTGTCATAATTAATATTAAGTGTATCGAAACATTACGAGACTATAATTTATAAACACCAAATACAGCCACAAACCTAGCTAGCTTAATACAGATATCACATGAAAGTTGAACACAGGTGAGCTTAACTGAAAATTAAGTTCTCTTACAGCAAACCTTTGAGTGATAGAGAAATTTTATTGGTGAGGACAGAAAAATTGAATAACAAAACTATCGAACTTAGGCTTTCTCTTTGAAAAATCTCCAGTATTTTTTCTGCAGACGCTACTTGGTCCACGCGACCAACTGTTGAATTGCAATAGGACATTCTGTGCCTGATCGTAGGACGAAACGTCTCTGTTTTCTCTGGTATTTCATACTCATTGGTGTGTTCCACAATATTATGGCCTGTTATACCCCATTGGTATCGGAAACCTTTATTTTTAACAAGTTTAAAGCTTTCCGCTGTGTCACTTTCCGCCATTTTGTTTTTTCTTAACGATGTTAGAACTAATTGTACCTTTGTTTTTTTATTGTAGGTAAAATTTGTAAACAGTAATGACGTATGTTTACTGATTTATTTTTTATTGTACATGATTATTGCCTGCATTTTCCTTTGCCTCTCGGTATTGGACAATTTTATTTGTTACAGGTTGAAAGCATTCGCTCTACATTTCCCGCCTTTAGCTTCGTTGTTCTTTTTTCAAGCGATGGCTAGGCAACAGCGTTAGGATTTTATGAAGGAAGTTATTTTTGGTTTTTAGTCATATTCTCTGTCTAAAACATTGTGTATTTTTTGCAATTTTTGAGTTGATGTTTCTGTAGATTTTTACGGTTTCTACGGTTTATAGAACCGTAAATCTATTAAATAGGTTTATGACAATTTATAATCTGAAAAAAGGGTTACTTAGATGCCTGTTGATAGTTGCTTTCTTTCGTAAATGGCATTGAGTAAGGTTTTTACTTATTTACAACTTAGTAGGTATGTAGCTATAGAATAATTTATTTGTATTTTTTGACTGCCTCGTTGGTCTAGTGGTCTAAGCGCGACTGCTGAGCATGAGGTCCCGGGTTCGAATCCCGGGTCGGGAAAAGTGTTACTAGGTTTTTCCATTAGGTTATTCTCAGTAGCAGCACGAAGTCTGGATTAGTCTATGGTGTATAGGAAGACTCGCCCCCTATTACATTAGGACCTAAAAAACATAACTGGCGAAAACTGGGTGTACTATATGTGCACCTATACCTACACCTTCGGGTAATACAGGCGTAATGTTATGTTGTTGTTGTACTATTTTTAACACGGAAGTAGATGAATTAGTTTGCGTATTTACAAATCAGTAGGTACATTTGTAAACAAACAAATAATATATAATTATATAAGATACCTATGTACGTCGTACGCCTTACCGTCTTACCTATAAACGATACTAAAATATGTTTTAAGTTAACCAATTCTTAAGTCTATTGTCATCTCTAATCTTTGCCATGCAAACGACAGTGGCAGGTATAATTAAATTTTAATCAATTGTTCAACACTGTCAATTTTTATAAGTGAGGAGTGTGGGTGTTTTTTCCGTAACTACAAAATCAAGCAAGATTCGCCAGCCTATCCACAGTGAAGCGGCGTGAGTTACGGCCCCCATTTATCCTGAATACTTGCCTATTATCTATAAGACTAGATACTACTCATACAGAAAATAAGATTTTATGATATTTATGCATGTTACTGAGTTTATATATACAATCTTACCACCCCACTCAGAGACATTGAATGATAACCAGTGTTTTTTTAATTTAATTAATTTTAATTTGGGTCTAGCCCACCACTCGTGCCCATCGAGGCAATGAAGCTCAAGGCGTCCCAGAGAAATGACAAACCAGTGGCTTCCAACCTTTTATTGACCAGGGAACTCTTTGATTTCTTTTTGTCAGCAGGGACCACGATGTACAAGAAAAAAAATCGATTCAATTTTATATTTCGAAAATCTTTAATTGATGTGTATTTTGTGCTTGCATCTTCTGTGCTCGTTCAGCAATACTTTGACTAATATTATTATTAGTTCTAACTGGATTTCTTTTGAAATTTTCCTAGCATCCATGCTAAAAGGTTTAGAGTACTCTCGTATCAATTTTTGATCAACAAGCTTTTGTTTCGAAATATTCTCGGAAGAACCACTAGTGGTCCTCGGCCCACTAGTTGGCAACCACTGACTTAAACTAACACTAAGTAAAGATTACAAAGATAAAACCTTTACTTAGTGTTAGTTTAAGTAACTAAGACATGTTTCTGAGTACGGTAGTTATTAGTTTTCCAAACATTGTGATTTATCAGTGTGCATCGTTATATTTTAGACTGTGACCTTTTCAAATATTTCCAAGGTATTTTATAATTTCAGACCTAAATTCGCATCGGTTTCAGAGGTTCCTGCCACCTTACCATGTAACTCTTAAAGCAGGTCAGTTTACGTTGTGCGAGTGAGATGGCGCATTACACTGGGCATAGCGGCGCGCGGCGTCTCGCTTCCATGACGTATACTATTTTTTTTAAGAGTTCATGGTACGGGGACTGACGCAGTTCTTTTGTCTCGTTCACTCTCATCACAAGCGTGTCTGAGGAAAGTGATGCGTGTGAATGAAGCAAAAGAAGTATGCCAGGATCGTAGCAAATGGAGATCCGTGGTCTCTGCCTACCCCTCAGGGAAACAGGCGTGACTTTATGTATGTATGTATGTACTCTCATCACATTCTATATACATGCTCTTCAGTTAAGGGTACCTAATATTAACCTCTGCGTAGCAACATTTCTGATCAGTCCTTACAACATCGTTGTGGAAAGGGGACACCGCATAACCCTGCACGTAGCGGCGTCTCGCTTCCACATCGTAAACTGTCTTGTTTTATGAGTTCATGGTATGGGGGCTGCTCAGAATATATTTTGGATGTGGTATTACCTCTTCTAGCTAAACATTAACATTGCTTTATTACTGCTTTAGTAATTAGTTCCTTATTAATGATGAATGAAGATTCTGAGAGGTTATTTAACGCAGGATTTGAATATTGATCTTTTTTGTAATATAACATAACACCACAATGGAAGGATTTGGGGGAGGCCTTTGCCCAGCAGTGGGACAGTATAGGCTAATAAAAAAAAAAAAAAAAAAAACATAACACCTGTATTCGGAATTTGGTAAATATGTTTTATAAATATTAGTTGTTTTAAAGGTCAAAATGGATGATTGACTTAGCATCTCATGTATCTAAAGGTATTATTTACTTTATTATTTTTGGGATTCGCCGCACGCTTCCGCGGCATGCTCGCCATTTTGTATATTTCAGTTATAGCTTTATACGCTTAAGAGCAAGACTCTACACTTTTTTATATTTACCATGTCTCCGAGGTAAAAAGCTTACCCGAAAACCTTACATACAGAATGAACGCTGGTAAAAGTTCGAAATTAATAATGGTCGCAGAACATTTCGGACTTTTACCAATATGTTGGTAAATCTTAGGATTTACTGGTATATCTTTTTTTTATCCCCCCAAACTAGGAATTTCTTCTGTACCGTAGGTGCGTTTCACAAACATGAAATATCACATACAGCCACTCCCAGTCTTGGGACAAACATCTGCAGATCACACAAATTTTTGTCCCGTGCGGTAATCGAACCCTTAGCGCAGCAGTCCAAACGCTTAGCCACTGCGCCAATCAAGTCGTCATCTAATTTACCACAGTTGGTGCTTCTACAGTTACGTCGAAGGGAAAGAGATTTATATAATTTCAAATCACGCGCATCGTTGGAACGTTTTACATTCTGCACATTAAATTCGATTATACCGTGCTGCGTAATGCCCTGCAGTCGGAATTATAAAAGAAACATGTTAGGATTATCTACATTTCACTTGGACACAGTAGGTACACGGAAAGGAAAAATGGCTGACGCGTGGCCTGTGGTTTCAACATTATCATTTTTTATAAGTAAGAAGAAAATGTCTAATGTTATTTCAGATAATGTTTTACAATTTAATTATAATATCACTGGTGTTTTACCTATATTCAGATCCCGACGCGATAGTGACGTATGCTGTTGCTACATCTGAAAGTTTAATAATACAATCTTAGCAGTAGGTATTACGTACTTTGTACAATAGTTATTGGATAGGACATGTAAGGCCTACCCCACATGGGGTATGCGCGTGCCTCGAGCGTCGCGAACGCAGCGTGCAAGCCGCTCTGGCCCTAACCGTGCGACTCGCACGCGGCGTTCTCGTTGTTCACACGCGTGGGGTAATCCTAACTGCTAGTAATATCACATGTTTCCATGATTTTGCAAGTTTCAATTCTTCTCTGTATGAGAAGACTTTGGCGTGTAAGAGGACAGTAGCATGCAAGGTTAATCATAATTCTTAGATCTTCTTAGGCTTAGAAAACTCTATCAGAATAAGAGCCAAGAATTAAATTAATAAATGCATAAACATTAATACAACAGAGATGTACATAATTATCGTCGGTACACTTATATTTCGCCAGTCCCAACGTAATAGGAGGCGAGCCTAATGCCATCAACCGGGCACAAATCGAGACACAGGGCACAAATACACACTTAGAATACAGCTACTGAGAATTCCCTAATGGAAAAACCTAGTAACACTTTGCCCGACCTGGGACTCGACCAGGACCTTATGCTCAGCAGTCGTGCTCAGCGACCACTAGACACAAAGGTTCGCGAACGAAGAATTATTAATTTATATTATTAATTTTCGTAATTAATTTTTTTAAAAGTTCTTCACCAGTATCTTCTATCAAAAGAGTCCGATAGTTTTGCCTAGCTTATGTAGTTTATTGGCAATGCTAATTATTTTAATCCATTTTTGTATGACTGAAACCCCGCTAGATAAATGCACGACTTGTAAACAGATAGCGCTAGAATAGTTTATGTATTCTACTAACTCATAATACATTACTATCATTAACACTTTTAATTGTTCATAGTTAATACAATAATATAAATACGTGATTTCACCCTACATCATGGGATATAGCACAACTGCACGCTGTTGAACACAAGGCAGACCGCCAACATATTCTAGTACCATTGTATCTTAAGACTATCTCAACCATACTTGATGTAAAGACAACGAAAGTTAATTGATTTAGAAATAGTTCATCCGTGAGTAAAAAAAGAAATTATATAATTTCCATCTGCTGCTACCGAAGATAAGTTTCTTCTACATAAAACATAACCTACATAGTGTATAATTGTTTGTTTCCTGAATAAAATAAAATAAAATAAAAATAACCTACCTACCTAGAGTTTAGTTTTGATAAACACACACACACGTATTATTTGTATTGTGCTACTTTTTTTTTTCGCACTTGTCTCTCGCAGTTTGCTCTAAAGGAGCTGTTACTGCTTACCGGTCGTTTGGCGAGACCTAAAAAAAAGTCCTCCAGCCAGGAGTATTGTGCTATAGGGAGGAACGGGCTTAACATACAGACGACAGCCCCCTTACCATGAACTCTTAAAGCAGGACTGTTTACGCTGTGGAAGTGAAACGCCACATTACACTGCTCGTAGCGGGGTCTCCCTTCACATCGTAAACTGTCCTGCCTTAAAAAGTTTATAAGGGAGCTGGTCTAATTTTGGAGTCAACCTCATTTTACTATTTAATAATAGCCACAGGCACAGCGGGGGGCAGCATATGTTCTGACGGTGCGGTGCCACACAGGTTGTGACAAAGAGGCCTTTTCTTCTTTCTCTCGACCTTAGTAAAGCCCTCATCATCCTGCTGTCGTGGTAGCGCCACACTAGGAAGGCGTGCGTTGCGGGTGCTCCCGGTAGCCTTCTCGGTCCTCGGAAATTTAAAATAGTGTTTTAGTCGATAAATACATGGTGCTTATAATTACATCATCATCAGCTCCTAATTGACGCACTACTGGGCGTAAGCCTTTCAATTATACACAACTATTTTTTGTTCTGGGTCTTGTAAATCCAGGCCCCCATAGCCAAGTAGCAAAACGCAAAATACATAGGATTGACATAATATAATGATATCATCGATAACATAGTCCCAGCATTATGTCATCCCCATACATTTATCATTCTATTCGATTTCTATTTGCTAAGAATTTTGCCAGTTGACTAGTTGGACTGGTACCTACAGTTTACATATTATCCCACTTATAAACGATGCTAACATGTGTTTTAATATCCTACCTTTTAAGTCTATTGACATCTCTATTGTTTGACATGCAAACGACAGTGGCAGGTATAACTTAATCGATTGTTAACACAACAATAGGAACGATTTTTATAAGTAAGGGTATGTGTCTAGAAATGTTTTCTAAGAAGTTATCCCAGATGATGCCATTTCAAATTAAAACTCATCTTGTTACCGCTGATTGTAATAATTGTATACAAACAACCAGTGTTTACCACGATTGTAGGAGCGCGAGCGCAACCGACATTTCTCACATAGTCACCACATCCGATAACTTTGTTGTATAGATGATTTTTCTGCGCAATGTTCTAATTTTTGGGGTTGACGACCTAATGATTGTGTGCCATTTCCGCATCACGACTTTGACTTGAATCTTCAAAGTATTTATTAATTGTACGTTGCATATGTGGATGTTATGATAATCTGGTTGTCATATTTATGCGTTGTGGCTCGCGCCGTAATTGTCCTTATGTTACACTTCCTTTCTATTATGTATTGAATTATAGACGCATAGACGTTGCTTACAGAAATTGGATTTCAAGATTCGAAGTATTATAAATTTTTTCTGCTGGATTTTTTGCGATTAACCGAGATTTGTACATAAGCCCGATTTAGAGCTACATGTACGTTCTCATGGGGTATATGTGATTGAGACACATTGAAAAGTATTTTCATAATCTCTTGCCTTCTTAGCAACATCTATTGTTCTGTAATAGAACTGTGCGGTGTAATTATCGTTAGGAGTGCACTGTGCATCCTGAAGATGCATAAAAACACCTATTAAGAATGCATCAACATCTAACCACTGTGCAGATACATTTTCACTGTCTACCTTTAGTGTGTGGAGATCGTTAACGACGTGTAAAGTTACCGTGTGTGTACCAAAAGTAATTCCTTCACAACCTTGTCTATCGTCCAAAGGGTCCACAAACTACGCCTACTTTTCGCTTAACCGCACTTAAATAAATTAAAAACCATTTAATATTTAAAAAATCTCCCACTAATGGCTGTAGGTTTTTATTTGTCTCTACCACGATCTTTTTAGCATATTCTTCTGTATCATTTGCCTCTAACATCAATCTGGTCCATCATCCCTTTTAAGCCGTTGGGCGGTTAGGCCCAAATAATATCATCAGCCGGAAGACGTCCACTGTTAAACAAATCTCTACCTTCGGTAAGGGAGGGGGGGGGGGTGTCATATTCCCCACATTTGGCAAGCGGCTTGGGGAAATAATATATATTTTAATATTACAGCTGTACCTGGTTGATTTGTCTTTGGTTTCAATAAAACATTGAGATAAAAACGACGCATCGGGTGTCTTATGTCGATATTTTTATGAAGGGTGATATTATTTACGAGATGTCAAATTATTGCCTCCGCTTTGAGTTTCAGCGTTTGAGAATATATCGCTATTACGGTTCTACATAAGTAAGTACTTTATGTGGAGAATCGATGGGTTGTTTGAATCAAAAATAATATCTACTAAACTTAAACTCGACTACTAGATAAATACGGGTACCTATAATAGGTACCCGTACTCGTATTTATACAATATGATCATCAATAATTGATGATCATTTATTAGTTAGGTACCTACATCCTACATAATTATAATTGTATACTTTAGCTATGTCTTTGTACTATCAGTAAAATAAAGAATTACTTACATCATTTTAATCTTCAGGAAAAGTCAATATTATCATATTTATTATATTAAGATATGTAAGTCCATAACAATTTATGAACACTTTTTAAAGATGCTTTATAGGGACAGATAAAATGGCCTCTAGATCTATAACCTTAATAAGCTTTTAAAGCCAATGTCAAGTAGAAAGCAAAGCAAATAATTCACAAACACTTTCCAGTGGAGCCCATAACAAATATCTCCAAAAACAAAGAAAAGACTCAACCCCTGCTGTCCCTCAACACAACAAACAGAAACGAGCCAGACTTAGTAACAGCACTACAATCCAAATCAACCCAAATAATTCTGAATTTCAACAAACACGTGTAAGATATACAATCATCAAATAACATAATGTATCAAGAGCTAGCACATTTATAACAAAGTAAAAGACATGTAACACCTGAGATAGGGGGTTGATTGAATGAAAACAAAGGGGACGAATTAACTAGACGCGTGGGACATCAAACTCGACCCTCGATAAGGTCCGTCTACACTTTAACGTAGACAAACGCCCTTATTCATAAACGAGGATCATACCGGCATTAAAGAAAGCTGCAAATTTGCAGCTGAAAATTTGCAGTAGGTGTTATTATATTGGTACAAAAATCAAGTAAATGAAACTATTGAACGATTGAAACTGTTTATTCTGTTTCACAGCTGTGACATTTTTAGAAACTTTTTCTGAAATTCAAAGTACTTACAAAGTAAAAAGTTCAATTTATTCAGTTCATTGGTGTTTCTTAACTTAAAAACAACTTTTCGGTATGATTGTCTTCCCCTAAGTGCCCTAAAATATCTCATATTGCCTGTTACTGAGTTTATACTACGATCTTTGCCTAAATTGTTAGTGACAAAACAGCTATTCTAATTATGTTGTTTTATTGGATATTACATCATCAAAAATCTGCTAGTTAATTCGTTTTCCCTCAAATATTCGGGAAAATTTCAATTTTCAGAAAAAACTGTATGCTTCGAACTCTTTGAACGGTTCCGCTTCACTCGGCATTGCAGCATCATGTTATCTTAAACTTGAATATGTATTTATTGCGAGCTCGTTTGCATAATAACTTACTGGAATCCAGTTCACTCTGTAAAACTTATATGAAGTACTTAAACTGGAGTACCTAACATTGTTACGTGCTTGATAGAAAATATCGGTGGTTTAATGGACAATCTTTGATTTATATTGCAGTATGCTGGTCCCCTTTAGAACTAACACAATCTAGCAAAATATGATAGTACATATCATAGCCTAGCCCAGTACCTTACAGCTAGACTTAATTTCATTTTTGTGCAAAGTTCAGTAATTTTTTTAATGTAGTGTGACAAGTCCTTAAAACTTTTTCCTTTCTTTTAATTAATTCCACTTGGCAAAGAACCCACATATGTTTCACTTTTCGTTCTCCTTCAGTTTTTACAGGGTGAGCAGTATTGTAGATACCTATAGGTATCATAAATGTTTGTTAAAAAACATTTGGAGGATTTAGTCTTCGCGTGTTGGCGTTTGGCTTACTTATTCTTCTCGTCTCCTGCGAATTCTTATAACTTTTTTGACGATATCTTCTCTACTAATCTTTACTACTATATAAAATACATACATACTATATAAGTAAGACACCACGGACTTCCATTTGCAACAATCCTGGCATTGCATATATAAAATAAACCTATACAGTATCTATAATGTATGTATACTTTTATTTTTAAAAGCTAACGGACGAATGTTGTTGATATCAGGACGTAGTCAACTCAGAACTAATAACTACTTACGTCTTCTATTCCAATTTGATTCACAAATCAACGAACAGTGTATTTACAGTAACACTTTGTTAAATTAATGTAGTAAGAGAGCTATACCAACATAATTACTGAAGTAAATATCTTAAGATTTGATTACTTTTGTGTATGTATCACATACAAGCGTCAGATTTCGGCATTGAATCTCTATGTACTTAGAGTATTTAACCAAAGTAACATGCCAGCAATCAAAGATATAAACCAGCGAGTCAACCGATAAAAAACAAAATTGATTCAACCAAATCTAGGAGATTTTTCAACGGCGTGTAAGGCCATGTCAGAGGCCTACAGGCGGTTTAAACTCTGACACCAGGTTGTCCATCAACCATACGATAAGAAGTAGAAGAATAGTAGTATCCATCTATTGAAAAAAAAATATGTTTTCAACTTAGACTCAGTATTCGTAAAAAGTAAGTAAGTAAAATTTTATGTGTATAAAAACCCTAGCTCTAAGGTTCTTTATACTTACTCAATTTCACTTAGCGAGTATTGAGACTAGATTTGATGCAAACAGCAAAAAAAACAAACAATGATTTAGAATTCTGTCCGCCGTACACAAATGGGTGCACCGATACACAGAGCGTAGGTCGCTAGCAAGTTTAATATTAACTCTAGTGTATTCTGCCTGTCAATATGGCTTCATTGTGCCATTGAAATGAAGACTTAATGCCAACGTTATAACAGGGAAACTTTCTATTACACGGCTCTACAGCGCTGTCCGTTGCTTCCTACTTGTTTTTTTTTACTTCCTAATGTCAGAGAGCTTTTGTAGTCGGAAGAAAAGTGGGATTTGTTGATGTTTTGCTATTTGGAGATTAGAGAGCAGTAGCAGCAGTGAAAACTATCACAAATACGTTTTTTCCTATATTTATAACTTCGTTTTGGATACGTCTGACGAGCGTGTATGAGGAATGTGATGCGTGTGAATGAGGCGAAAGTTGGCCAGGATCGTAGCAACTGAAAATCCTTAGTCTCTGCCTACCCCTCTGGGAAATAGGCGTGACTTTATGTATGTATTTATATAAATGGTTAGTGGTTATATTTAGGTACAATTAAGTACATAATCGATGTAAGAGCATGCTTCCGTTATGAGAATTCTTCTTCGTACTATCTAGATTTATCGTTTTGCTCATATCCTATGTACTTTTGAAGTTGTAAGCAGTACCAAAAACACAATCTGAAAACACAATCTGAAAACGGTCAAGCCGTGGAGAAAATTGGCAACAATCATTTGTGACACATACAAACAAACAAACGAAAAACAACCTCTCACCCTAAACACTTACACGTCCATTCCGTCGTGGGTAAAAACAAATTTGTGTTAGTTCGCACTAAGAAATTTTCACATAAAGTAATAGATATTATTTATTCTGGTAAATTATCATAAACTACAGACACATTCAACATCAAACCACGTCACTATTTATTCCGTGACGTCACAGCAGCACACTAAAATTAATAGCAGATAGGACACCCCATTCATATGCTAGTTCACAACATGTAAAAGTAAATTGACCGTGGTATCACCCCATATACACCCCCGTATGACAAGGGGTTTATTCCCATGCTAATGTTATAGTACAACTGTTTTGTTACAGATTCGCCCGATTTGAAGTCATGGTGAGTGATTTTGATTATCATTTTCAATGTCATAGGCAAAGGTCGGATAAGTATACAGATTTTGGGTAAGGGGAAGCTTTTTTAGATGTTTTTTTAATTTAAAGTGCCTTGAAAGACACTTTATTATTATTACAATCTAGCCTTGAGGCTAATGAGTAATTTGTTTTTAACCTAAACTACTAAATTACTATAATACTAAGACGGAATCCAATAACTTAATGTTAGTTTCTAATTAAGGGGAAAACACTTTGTTCATGTATTCTTTGTATAATATTTTTACGTGACTTCTATTTTGCTATACCTAGATTATATTCTGGCTGGCTCGTTGTCACTAAGGGTGACTGCTGAGCTCGAGGTCCTGGGTTCGAATCCCGAGTCGGGCAATGTTACTGGGTTTTTTCATTGAGCAATTCTCAGTAGCAGCACGGAGTCTAGATTTGTGCCCGGTTAACGGCTCGCTCCCTAAAACATAACTGGCGAAATGTGGATGTACTATATGTATACACCTGTGCCTACCCCTTCGGGGAATACAGGCGTGCTGTTATGTTCAGTCTTACACTTATCGTACTTTCCACTATACACCTGATGTTGGACTTTTCTTTGCTCGTATCCACCATACCTTTATGACACATGATTTTTACCCATTCCTTTCAACATGGCTCCATACGTTCTCACAGCATTTCATTCATTTCAAATTTTCTTTCTTTCTTTCCAACATCTATTTATATTGTACCACATTAAAACAAAGATATTGTCTATTCTATGAGTAGAAGTTCAAGTTCTGCTCGGACGGCGACTGCCCGCTGTGGGCGCTAGCAGCCCTGCACGCTCTCTCCAGCCTGCCCATAGCGCTGTTCAGGACCTTGCTGCAGCATGTGATGGAGGAGCAGCCTGTAAGTGTTACGGATATTATCACACCTGACTTGATTTGGCAGACCCACGTTTAGTCAGTTCGTAAACTCATGTATAAAAGTCCTCAAGTTATATGACTTTTTGTATCTTTTTTGTATGTTGCCATGCTAGGCTTAAATTTTTTTAACCAGTTATTTTCCTTTATCAATTTAAAAAGTCCTCAAGTTGTTTAAACTGCCTCATTGGTATAACTGTTGGTCTAGAGATCGCATAGTGTAAATACTAGGCCCTAAGTTTAAATCCCGGGTCGGGCAGCGTTATTGTGTATTTTCATTAGGCAATCTCAGAAGTAGCACAGTCTTGCTGTTGGCTGTAGTTCGCGCCCGGTCGATGGCAATAGGCTCGCCCTGACCCCCGACCTGTAACGTAACTAGCGTAAAGTAACTCTGACGTCAGCTACAGCGGATATTCAACCCGTGATGCTATTATGAAGCTGCCTCGTTGGTCTAGTGGTTGCTAAGCGCGACTGCTGAGCACGAGGTCCTATTTTCGAATCCTGGGTCGCGCAAAGTGTTACTGGGTATTTCTATTAGGTAATTCTTAGTAGCAGCACGGAGTCTGGATTTGTGCCCGGTTAATGACAATAGGCTCGCCTCCTATTGCATTAAATAATAATAAAACTACATTTGGACCTAAAAACATAACTGGTGAAATGTAGGTGTACTGTATGTGCACCTCTGCCTATCCTTTCGGGGAATACAGGCGTGATGTTATGATGCTATTTTAAAGAAACGAGCATAACATTCTGAATGCCAAAGAGTGACGAGTATTGCTAATGTAATTTATAGAGTCCTGACAATCTTCGTCGCATCTTAAGAGCGGCGAAGGCAAAGAATTCTATTGTCAATCCATACGTTAAACATCCCAGTCAGTCACCTGTAAAATAACACATTATTGAGTTACAATACAGTACGTCAATAGTAACATAATATAATAATTCAGTATCGTCTACCTACAAACGTTATCATCCACACGTTTCATGTACGACACGTCTGGTAAACTCAATTCTATCATATCATCATGCCGTTATGTTTTATACACTAGTTTTTGCCCAGGTTTCGTCTGAGTTCCCTAAAATGTTTCTCTATAATCACGTCTGTATTTGGCAAGGAAATAAGCAAAGAAATGGACATTTGCTGAACCACATCCTGGCAAAACAATGCTACGAGAAGGTCCAGGTCCAGGTCCAGGTATTTTAAAAATATCTGCGGACCACACTTGTCTTGAAGGACATAGGTATTAGGTACTAGCGGCACCCCGCGGTGTTACCCACTACATGTTTTCGGCATAAAAAGTAGCCTATGTGTTAATCCAGGGTGTCAGCTACCTCCATATGAAATTTCATTAAAATCCATTCAGCAGTTTTTACGTGAAAGAGTAACAAACATCCATCCATACTCAAATTTTCGCGTTTATAATATGATTCATTCATTGCTTGCCGGGATCAAACCAACCAACCAAACCAAATAGTTTAAGTTTTTAAATTATAATTTTCTTTTGTTTTATTCAATCATTAGTAAACTAAAAGTTAATTATCTGCTTAAAGAAATGTTAGTTTAAAAACTCTAATTCCACGTGACTTTCTATTATATCGAAAGATAAATAGCTTAAGTAAGTATTGTTCGCGATGAAATAACCGACGAACAGTTTTTTTGTATTAACGTCTAGACAATACTGGGAGCTTATTTTTACTAAGTACGTTTTGTTACATCGTTGAAGCTAGAGAAACATGATAGAGTAAAGATAGATGTATAAAAATAGGTTTATACATACAATAAATTGAGTAGTAGGTACAATCAGCATCATAAGTAGCTTAACATTTATGTAAATTCTATCGCATTGGAACATACCTGTAAAGATAGTGGATAAGGATGAAATAAATAAATAAATCTTAAGAAACCTTATGTCAAATAATAGAAAAAAACAAACATCAACTTAAGTTATTGTTTCAAATTATTGAAACGTCCAAATCATGATCTAAGAATGTTTAAGACATTTTAATATTTAAGAAGTTGTTCTTTAATTGTTGGTGTGTTAAAAAATATAAATTTTCAAGTACTTATCATGCTATTTATTGTACCTATAGCCTGTGCCGTAATTGGGCGGTGCCAGCGCTGCCCACACAGGGCTAGAAGCTTTCTACTTTTGCGTTAGGAATTAATTTCCCAATGATCGATTTTTCCGTAAAAACTAATGCATAAATTTCCACCAATAAACGCAAAACACTGGGTACCCTTCACTTACAGTTGCTCTGACGTCTAAGACGCTAATTAGAAAAGTACCAGGGTACCAGACATTGCAGGTGCTAGTTAGTGCAGCGTTCGAAGCATTTAAGCGCCTTGTAAACAAAACTTAGGTATTGATTAATGAGTTTTAAAACTGTGATGTAGAGCACTTTGGTCTGCTTGTTAGTTTTTTTTACTGAAAGAGTTATGTTCAGTATATAATTATGACACCGCATTACACTGCTCGTAGCAGCGTCTCGCTTCTACAACGTCCTTATAAATGGTCCTTAGGTAGATAAGACAGTGATTTTTTTTTAATTTTGCAAAAATGATATATGACTTTGTAAATTTAGATCGACCTAAATTTGACTAATAAATCTTTAGACCAATAGTTTGTAAGATGAATCCGTTACAACCATATTTGGAAAACAAAACACCACACCAAATCCACAAAACAATACGCAAAACTTATCCCTACGTTTCAGTCAATAAAGTTTCATTTCCAATGTCCTTCAGCATCCTCTATCGCTAATGTTTCTGAAATAACATCAGTATGTGGGTTCCTTTGTCAATTTGTGGGGATATGACCACTGATGGACTCGGCCACTGTCTCTTTGACAAGCACAGTCGGATAATTGAATAGTCTTGCCTAATATTTAATGTGTTGTGACCTTTTTAGTGGTAATAGACTTAATTTTGAATTAAGATGTGGGAGGTGGATTATTTCTGGCGGTACTAATAGCGATCCCTCCTCCCCGCCATTAAAGGCGCCAGTATACATGTGTATATTTAGTCATGAAGATTTTCATCCAAATGCGCTTTGTTTTGCAGGATGACGGCATCATGGAAATCCTAAAAGATACAAACTTATGTAAGTTTATGCATTTAAGTTAGGCTTTATTCGTTTGAGTTAAGGCTTCAATTTTCTTAAACTAAAGATTGTATTCATTATTATTGAAGTGGTGTTTCTGATTCAAGTTATGTGAAAGAATATTTCCCGAAAAATTAACACCTATATAGTGTTACAGAATTCGAAACATATTCTGAACCATTTTCAGGTCTTGCGTTAATGTTCTCTTACGTCCTGTTAGGACGTGTATATGTATAACCTTATCCCTCATTTAATTTAACAACAAGAAAGAAAATGGTTTTCACAAAACGAATACATGTTAAAACTACTTATTAGATAGGTACTGCGACATAGAAATGTGTTTTCAATACATTTTAACATAACCCATCTAGCAAAACGCGACGAATGTGCGCGCGCAGCTGTCGTAATCCGCTGGGTAGTACAACAGACTTGCGCGTGCGCTTGCAGCGGTGCGCAGCTGATGCGCGATCTGCTCGTGCTGGGCGTGCCGCGTGCGCACGCCAGCGCTCTGGCAGATGCTGTGGATAACTACAGGCCCGAGCATGTGGCCTACGTACAGGCCAACGGATTTATGAGTAAGTATATTTAGTCTAAAATTTACCACCCCCTTTCTTTCTGTGGGTGTCGTAAGAGGCGACTAAGAGAAAATCCAGAAGATGGGCAGCAGAGTCTTCTGTAACTTTACCACCGATACATAGCATCGTTTATAAGTGAGAGGGTTGGACATTTCTATTTATCTTTTTTATCTAGTTGGATGTAGATGTAGGTATTGACAGAATACATTTCTGGTGAAAGGAAACCAACAGATATTATTTTATGACCCTAATCCGACCCAGACCCTAGACTGGTACTTCAAAGTACCTAAAACCCGCGATAATATTTAAACATTTTATTCTTATTTAACTTCACTGATCTTCGTTTATTTTCTTCTTAGCCGTATTATAAAATGATCTATTCATTATAGTTAACAGGCTGATAGATATCGTAGGACGTCCCGGTCCTTCAGGCACAGTTGACGCAAGCACCATCACTATGGATACCGATGACGTGTTCACGGGAGAACAGCGGAGCAGACCCCTCCTTATCGAGAAGACCATGGCTTTAAATCTACTGAACGATCTCAAGACGGCATACCAGAAAATGGATGAATTTGATAAGTAAAATGGAGAACAGAGATCGTAGGTACACTCTTTCTCGTGTTTTGCCAAAATATTGTAGCTAGGACATATATATTTTACGTAATAAGAGATAGTATTCCTATATTGCCAACAATCTCTCTTTATGTATCATATCATTGAACTAGAAGGTGTTCTAGCTTTAGGATTAAATATGGATACCGATTATTAACCTCTTGTGTGCCTGGGGCCAAATGGCTAAACGCTAGACGAATAGATCGGTAAATGTATAAATGATTTTATTTCTTAATTCTTCTATAAGATTTTTTTTTTCGAACTTGTCTCTCGCAGTGAGCTCTGAAGGAGCTCTTACTACTTAACCGGGTTTTAGCGAGACCTAATAAAGGCCTCCAGCCAGGGCTATAAGAATGAGGACATTTATTTCTTCTATAGGACTGAATTAAATGTTTTGACTAGGTAAGCGATAATTAATAATAATATTATTAATAGATATATTTTTAATTCCATTCGATTTCTATTCGTTTATCGATTTGTCCCTTCTCTAGGGCACTTTAGTCTATAGGGTAATTTTCGTTTTGTATTACACAGAGTTTCAGTTAAGTCTCGATGATTTTCATGTCAAAATTTGACATTTAAGACACGAGTTAAAAACCGATATTGTGGTTTGGTACCGGAACTATGTACGACACTATTTAATGAAATTTTCCGAGATAAGAAGTGTTTATTTATTTATTATTATTTATTCCAGCCATGATCGTCCCACTGCAGGGCAAAGGCCTCCCTTTCCTTCCTCCAATATAAGATAAGAAGTGTTTATATTTAAGTATTTAAAAACTATTTTTCGGAAATAAAAATACGGGTTTTTTATTACATTGCGTTCATACAGAAATTGAAGTAGTCCCTCTAAGTTATATAGACTTGACAGACTGATGTTGCTACTACCTCGCTACTTCCTAAATACAATAATGAATATAGAACAAAGTTATATCTGGAAATACATAGACAATCGCACAAGAATTGTAGTTAACTTCAGTTCCATCAATCGAAGTGTTTTTGGAAAAGCCTATTCCTAAATACATTCCAACATACGTTATACTGAATGCAACAAAACCTTTAAAATACCTACCTAGTTAGTAGAAAAAATGTACTTTAATATGTATCTGCTGACGCAGACATTTTATTAAAATAAAGTAGCTTTTGTGTGCTATCTTACCCTTGTAGTTTTATTACGTTGTACCTTACAACCAATCGTAACGATAACAATACGGTAGATAGATCATTTATTTTACTTACCCACTACTGTTAGCGTAGTGTCTTTGAAGTCTAACAATTACAACATACCTGTAAAGACCACAAAAGGCGTTTCCAGCTTTAACATGGACTAAATATTTCTCTCTCGTCGGACTAGCTTGTTGGTCTAGTGGTCGCTAAGCGCGACTGCTAAGCAAGGTCCTGGGTTGAGCAAAGCGTTACTTTCCGTACCCTTGTAAATAGGAATAGTGGTATAAAATGTATTTCATGTTAAATAATTATATTATTACTCAACGTAATTTGACCGAAAAATTCCACGTGGTAACCTAAACCAAGTGCATAATATAATAATCTAAGACGTCGAATTGAAATGTTCTTGTTTATAGCCATGCGCTTGGGTAAACTCAGGGCCAATCCTTAAATAGAGTTAGGTCAATCGATCGATTGCAGTAAAAATGTAATTTTCTTACTCTAGCAACACTATCTTTACTTACCACAGACCAATAGAATTGTCAGTATTCGGGTATTGCGTATAATATGTATTTGTTTTTCTATTATTATTGTCTTCTTCTAAAATCTTTATAAATACCCTAATCTAAACGTTGATTCTTAAATGTAATTCGTAGAATTACATCAAGTAACATGTAAAAGTTATTATAGTGACCAGTGTTCGTTTTAAACACAGTTTGTGCATCATCGACTTCAAATTAACAATTCTTGGATTAATCAGCTGTATTTATGAATTTTCATGGTAAGTAAGGCTTTATTAAGACTTAATACCCGAAACTAAGTAGAAGTAAATATATTTCCCGATAATCTCTCTGCTTGTTGCCAGTAATGGTCGGACCAAAACATAACCTGAAATTGTACGTAATATTTTTTTCTTTTCCAGATGAATATTTTGTGCACTATCTGCAGTGATTTAGTGAATCAAGCTGAAAATATATATGTGACGAAATGCGGGCACATATTTCACCACCATTGCCTCGCGCAATGGATAGAAAGGTATAGAAAAAACTTTTGTCTGGCCTTTATTACAGAACCCTTAAGTTTTACTCTTTCGTCTCGAAGACGATATTTTATGTCACATTATGTTACTATAGTCTCTCAGATCTATATATTATTTATGTAAGATCTTTGTTTCTTTATAGTAGTACTGAGATTTTCGTAGAAACCTATTAATATTTAATTCAATTAAATTATCCTTTTATGCCCCTAGAACATTGCTCAGCTAACAATTCTATTCTAAAGTGTATTGTTTACATTTACAGTACCTCTATGCTAAATTTATAGCTCTATAAAGAAAGATCTTACTTCTATGATATTATTAACACATCTTAATTATTAACATAATTTATAGCCTTATTACCAACAATAAGCTTACACAAAAAAATATTTCTTTAAGGTATCATTAGGGTCCACTATTTTATGGGTAGAAGAAACTTATGTAAGACCTTTACTGTCTGTAACTGAACATATTGTCCACTACGTGTTAATAGTTTCCTACTATTAGCATGTAGTGGACAATCTTTAACAGATCAGAACATAATTATGAATGAGGAGGAATACTTTGATGCATAATTTTTAGTTTTAATTTTTCTTTTGTATATAATATTTATTTTTTAACTTAGGTTATAGTGTGTAAATAAGTGTGAATGAATAAACATTCACACTTTGTGTACACATAAGTGTAATAAACTATAGAAATTAAAGTAAATAAATAAATATTATGCAATGTACAGTACTTTAATAACTTTGTATTGTAATTACTTTTTTAGATCCAAAACCTGCCCTCAATGCAGGAATAAAGTCACGGACAAGTGTATGTTCCGTCTTTACCCGACGGTCTCCAATGAAAACTCTGGTGAAGATGCAGCTACATTGCAATCGAGGCTGGACGATGCCCAGCTGCAGTTGCGGCAGCAGAGGGTCAAGTATAAGGAGAAGGAGGATAAAATTATGGCTGTTACCGCTGACTTGAAGAGACAAGAGTTAGTATTACTTGTTATTAAGTGTTTTTTCATTGGGTAATACTCAGTAGCAGCACAGAGTCTGAATTCGTACTTGATTGATAGCAATAGGCTTGCCCACTGTTACATTGAGACCAGTAAACATAACTGGCGATATGTGGGCGATACACACCTCTGCCTACCTCTTTGGGGAAAACAGGTGTAATATTATGTTGTGTTCATTCACTCTTTGTGTTATATGGTCTTTTCTATATGTTTTGCGTCGCGACGTTTCTATATATTTGTATGACAGTAAATCATACAGGCGACGCGAACTCGTTTTTGTCTTACTTATTTTCTATAGAATAAATTAATAATCCTTTATCAGATGTCTGTACACTAATATTCTTGTATTGTGTTGTCTGCCTCGTTGGTCTAGTGGTTGCTAAGCGCGACTGCTGAGTACGAGGTCCTGGGTTCGAATCCCGGGTCGGGCAAAGTGGTATTAGGTTTTTCCATTAGCTAATTCTTAGTAGCAGCACATAGTCTGGATTTGTGCCCGGTTGATGGCAATAGGCTCGCCCCCTATTACATTGGGACCTAAAAACATAACTGGCGAAATGTGGGTGTACTGTATGTGCACCTCTGCCTACCCCTTCGGGGAAAACAGGCGTGTTGTTATGTTTTGGACACTAATATTTCACTATTTTGGCGTGTCTACTACGTAGAAACGAGGCTTGTCAACTCAAACTAAAATTCGCTTTTCTGACCAATGCGAATTGTGTTCTCGTGTGTGCCACAGATTTTAATTACAGACTATATCATACATTTTTCAGTGATCTTTTAAAATCATATGAGAAGCGACTGGTGAGCTTTGACTCCAAGGTCCTGGCCTTGCGGGAGCAGCTGGAGTATGCTAACATACAGAATAAGGAGACACAGAGGATTAAGGACGAAAACGAAGGACTGAAGAAGAATATGCAGACTTTGAATGGGTATGTTAGTTACTGTACTTCTGTGGGGTGATTCCTTTTGCTGGGCTCATGGACTTCCTCTGTCCCCGGGCGGGTGGAGGAAGCTGGACTCCTAGTGGCCAAAACCCCAGGGTGTCCTAGCTACCTTAGGTCATCCCTCGACAGGTTAATTACCGCTTCTTCTGGGCGAATTGGTTAACTAAATGAATTAGAGCCAATTAATAATCTCACAATATTTTCGTATAGTAGATAGATAGATAGAATATTCTTTATTACACACCAGGAAACCAGTAATACAGAAAAACCTTAAAACTAAAACAACAGTGCAAGTGGCGATCTTATTGCTTATGGCAATTTCTTCAAGTACATATGCTATGGCTAGTCCATCCATACTGCTAAGAACAATCTGACTTGAGATTTTGTCCTCTGGCCTAAACAGCTATGTTATAACAATATGAAATGTTTCAGTTTGCAGAAAGTGTTGAACGCTACAAGTGACGAGGTAGAACAGATGTTACAAGGATACTCCGACGTGCGCACTATTGCCACCTTCGCCACAGCACTCAAAAGGTAAAAGATGTTTCCAGAAAGATGACTTTATTTTTTTCTGAAATGTGGCGGTAGTATTAATGTGAAGGGCGAAAGAGGTTTTTATTCTTGTATACCAAATCAGAGATGTTCTGAAAGGGCAAGTGAGGAGAACCCTCAGCCGACGAGCATGTATGAGGAATGTGATGCGTGTGAATGAAGCAAAAGAAGTATGCCAGGATCGTAGCAAATAGAAATCCGTTGTCTCTGCCTTCCCCTCAGGGAAACAGGCGTCAATATATGTATGTATGTAAACCACTTATACAAGCATACAGTACAAGAAAACAACATTCCAAAGTGTTATTTTTATAATAAACTCTTACCCATGTTTAACTTGTAAGGAACTTTATAAAAATATAAATAATAGCCTACAACTATCCCACTGCAGATATAGAGAAGGATTGAGCAATGATCAACAAACTAGCTCATCTTGGGTTGGTTTTTTGATTTGCATTGGTATTTTAATTGTATCACTAACTTTGTATTATAATTTGCAGAGCATTATGTGAGTCTGAAGCGAAGAAGAATGAGACCAGAGACAGACTGCACACTGCCAAGCAACAGCTTGCCTTGGAGAAGAAGAACATCGCTGATCTACAGAACAAAGTATTGTGAGTAATATTAATTATATAGGATACGTGTTATATCAGAATTAAAACCTAAAACTTGAAATTGGTGTACTATACACCTCTGCCTACCCTTTCGGGGAATACAGGCGTTGTTATGTAAATTTCATCAAGATCGGTCAAGCCATTTAGGAGGAGTTGTATGAAAAACACACTTACTTACTGAAGAATTATATATTAAAGATAATAAGATGGATTCATAAATGTGACTTGAGGAGTTTGTACAAAGTTTTGAGATTTGAGAGGTAAAGCATTGCTAGTTGTAGTCATCCCTTCGATGGGTCCCTCTCTTCGATCGTGTTGATTATTTACTTCTTTGGCAAGAAGTATTATAGATAAAGGAAACTTGAAAAATGATGGACACGAGCGGGACTTGAAACCGTGAACTTGCCGATCCGTGCCGCATCTAGTCAAGAACGCTGGTTGGAGTCTCGCTCTAGTCCACAATTTATTTTCAAGTTTCCTTATGACGTATTTAGTTTTAAGTTCAGCTTGAACAATGTGCTTAACCTTTTCGACGCCCATCGATATAATACGCGATGTGTCCTCCAGCGCCACGCTACAAATGTATAACGTATCTATAGTAAAACGTAGGGATGGGATTAACGTCTTATCGACAAATAATATTATAAGTTGAAATTAATGTTTATTCACCAATTTACGAAGCTAAATAAAAACTGATATTGAATGATATTAATTATTTTCATATTTTGTTATATTTCATAAAAAAATCAATATGAAAACCTGTATATATTTCCCATAATTAAAAGAAAATAATTGTAAAGTTATTAGACGTTCCGATTCACTGTCCTCTGGAGTTTTATCAAATTCTGTTTCAGACTCCACACCTTGTAAAAGTCGCAATAATTCGTCATCACTGTCAGTCATTTTTTACATTCGCAAACGCGAGGTGTCAACATTGCACTACACTAAAATGCACCAAGTCACTGTGACCTTGAAACTCGTCCGCTTATGACGTCACAGATTTACTTCTATACAAGTTCGTGGCGTTGTGCGCACTGACAAGTAGCCACTTTGTAAGGGTGGGTTTTTCAAACAGTGTTTCACTATCGACAATGATTACAAAACCTATTTATTCTCGATTAAGGTGAATAAAACGTAGTTTAGTTTAGTTTATAGTTTACAATATTTATAAAATATTATTTATTCACGTCGTATTCTTGCAATAATAGTATTTATGATCGTTTCGACGAGATGAAATATAGCGAGGTCTTCATCGTGTCCCATCACTGGCTTACTTTATATCAAGTAATTGGCGTTGGGGGCATTAAAATATTTTCTGGCGTTTTTGTTTCTATTGAATATAAAACAAACAAGAACTTATATGTGTGATAAAACTTAAAAATATGTCTTATAACGGAGTATTTTTTCATAAAAATATAACAAAAGGTCTTGTAGAAGTCGTACATTTATTTTATACTCTTATTACTTCTAATCAAGTAGTGGCGCTGAGGGCACGAAAATCTCGAACTTGTATAGAAGTGATTGGCGTTCAAAAGGTTAAAATATCATGCCATAAAATATCATATAACTGTTCTTATTATTATTTAATATTCCAGACAACTAGAAGACGAGCTCCACCAAGCCCAGACGCAGTACGCCATCCTAAAGACCGATCAGGACATGTCGGAGCTGAAGAAGCAGGTGGCGCGGCAGACGGCTGAGGAAGAGAGGATCCTGGACATGACGCAGTCGCCGCTGCCCGCGCTCAACCAGGCCATACTGGAGCCTGATAGTAGCAACACCAGCTTTGTGAGTGTTTGGCTGTATAAGTATTTTTATATGTGCAACTTCCCCCTTACCATGAGCTCTTAAAGCAGGACGGTTTACGAGGCGTGCTTCTTCTTATCGTATAGATGATGAAATGGCATACTACAAACACCTATAACTGTAATTTTTATTTGATTTACGTTTTAGAACACGATGGTGAACAACATAGAGACGTCGGACTCTCCGTACCTGAGTCTGAAGCAAGGCAACGTGTTCTCACTGGCCGCGCTGCAGCGCGCGCCGCTGAAGATGTCCGATAAGATGAAGGTATACTTTCGGTTCTTCTAATAAGCGTTTTGTATGTCATACCTAGGTACTTTTTTTTCTTTTATGTCGCCCCACACTGTGAATTTCTCCTGTGTCGTGGGTGCGTTTCACAAACATGAAATATCACATACCCAAACACTCAGACTCGGAACAAACATCTGTGGTTCGCACAAAGTTTTTCCCCGTGCGGGAATCGAACCCGCAACCATTAGCGCACCAGTCCAATCGCTTAGCCACTGCACTAATCAGGTCGTCTACTACAGGAACATTCAATCATTTATTTATTATAAGGCACATCTACAACATGAATACAAGCTTAACGTAACATTTCATAGGTTACAGACAATTTTTTAAATTTATCCTTTCCATTTACACAATTCGTGGCCATTATCGTCCCGCAACCGTTTTCTATGGCCTTTGTTCACCAGTGGGTCTCCCGGCTGATGATGGTGATGAACCGCATTCTTTATCCATTTATTTTTCAAAAAAATAAAGTATAAAAAATAAATATTGCGCTGACTGACAATACAAATATTGCGATTATAACCATAACACAAATTATTTGTTAGCTTACTTACTTATTTTGTTATCTTATTTACTTTCCTATTAGGCAATAACATAATTTCTTTATTTCCAGCCATCTGAACAACTTCATCTGAACTCAATCAAAAATGCAACGAAGAAGCGCCTAGCCGAGCAAAGCTCTTCGCTGAGCACCAAGCATAGCATCTTCCATAAAAAGGAGCCGATGAAGATCGAATCCTGTGACAGCATGAGTGGGCCCCTAGACATGTCCTACGACGGTATGGGGGGGCATTCGAAGTTAGACACCTTCCCCGTACCAAACAGGGCCACTATTAAAAGCTGCATACCCAAAATTTCCTCGAAACACAAACTCAAAAGACCCAATCCAGCTGGCAGCCAAGACATTGAAAAAATGCTGAAAAAGGTAAAAAATAAATAAAGCAAAGAGGATTTAATCAAACAAGTTATGTAAGTACACACCCCTTATTCTAGAATATCAAGAACACTTTTTGTCTGAATTTGAATGCTCCCTTGTAAAGGGATATTGTTAGTCCTAAAGCCTTTAAAAATAAACTATTAAGAGTAAAGGAATAATATAATCATATTTTTGCTTAAATTTGCATCTAAATGTATTAAAATAAAATAAAAAGTGAAACTAGTAGTATAAAGCTCAGAGCTTGTATATTTTTGGGTTATCGCCTTATGTATGCTAAAGACAGTGTTAGAATTAAAGCAACCCCCATATATTGGATTAAAACTAGTGTAAGTAAAATGGGCAAAACCTGCTGGATCAGGTATTGCCCGGCAACCAGCTTAACTCAGTGTTTAGATACTGTAATGTGAATTTACGAATTAAAATATCATTTTTATGTAGTTACCCACCGATATATCATATAGTTATAATTGGTCTCATCGTGTGAGCTTATTAGATATGAATGTGCCAATATCATGTAACATAATAATGTGTAATATCACGAAATATCTCTTATTATTATTATTACAACTGCAATTTTCTACACTTCATTTCTAGTATCACAAATAAAGTCGTAGGTTATCAAAAGAATGTTGCCTGTGGTGAAAACTCGATGAGTTATTTAATTTACTTGGAATAAATAGAAAGAATCTCACGATTTTCTATTGCCTCTTCGCAATAGAAAATCGTGAGATTTCCTCCTTTTATTGTTAATTAATAATGAAAGTCCTACCCTCCATGTTAGATATTCATATATATTAAAAATGAAGTGTATTTTTTTATTATTGTACAAAGTTAACGCTTTCAGAATCTCATTAATATTAACAAACCTCATTGCACCACATTGAGGTGCTTATAGCTTCGCAGATCGCTTGTTACGCGATTCTTGTTTGGTTGTTAAAACAAGTCGAATGGTAAGTATTGGGAAAAAATGTAATAGCATAGCCTAAATTGATAATGAAAATAGGATGTTAATTATTGATAATTTTACACCTAACACGAACGAGCCTAAAGATTTTATTTTATGCCTTATGTCGATAGCAATAAGGGTCACGTACCGCTTGCTTGCGAAATGCAGTTGAATTTTATAGACACGTCCTAGTTTTGGATTGGTTAACAATGAGTTTTCTTTTTTTTATTTTTCACATTTATAATATTTATTTATTGGTAAATCAATTAACATACTATTTTACAAATATATACAACTTAATTCTAATACAAAATAAAAACAATATATACAAAAATAAAAAGTTAAAAAGCATCAAAGAATTCATCCCCATCGATGTCAACCGGTAACGTGCCCAAAAGACTGGCAGCATTGCCACGTTGAATGGCAATGCTAATTCTTTGGCCAAAAAATGAACCAGCCCTTTGGTCACGTGTGGAGTCGACTAGGCGCTTTGCTAACTCTTTAAACAAAGCACGAGCGCTCGGACCCCATGGCCCAAATGTTTCAACCCCAAACGGCTCAAAAATACAATTACCTATCAGGTTATTGTATTTCCGCCGTTTGAGGGTCTCCGCAGCAGCAGCAGCAGTGCCAGCGCAAATTGCCGAGCCAGAAACATGAGAAGGTGCAAGGGTATCGACGCACGTTGCGTCCCACACCAAAGGCCTTCCCAATTTCCAGGGTAACAACGACATACCATCTGGTCTCTTTCCATCGTCACGTACCAAGCCATTTGGTTCTAGTACGGCTGGTACGCCGGCGGTGACAAGAGCACGACGGATGATGTCATTTAAGTTAGCGTGTCTCGGTATGCGACCAGCACTCCTACTGCAGGATAGACCATGCCGTCCGAGGCTGTCGACTGCTTCACCACAGTGACATCGATGAGGTGCAACACTTGGAGCCCCTAAGCGTAAACTAGTAGCCACGCGGAATGTGTTGTCGTCCAAATGAGTTTTCTTAAAAAATGTCTACTGAAATGCTGCCTTAAAAGATATGCCGTGTCAGAGTTTGTTGTTTATATTTATTAAGTAATAATATGAAGTAAACACGGCACTGGAATAGGTTAGTGCGAAAACCGATTAGCGGTTACCATATCTCAATACAAAACAGCTATTAAGTGTGCTGATTAAATCTAAGAAGTATCTAGTATCTAAGTAACTTTAATATCAACGCAGTTGCCATCACACTAACTTGACCAATGAATAGTTTATTTTTGCTTTCACAGTGAACTCCATAATTTTTGGTCTGTGCCTATCCATCTGTACTGCATCAGTGACGTCATATATCGTTCTTCCATCGTATTTTGTCACACATGTAATAGATGCTAAGGCCAATGTTGATGTCATGACAGCCTAAATAAGGCTCAATTAGTATATAAGCACATATTTATTATATATTTAAGTGGTCAATAAGGTTATTTACAAACTACAGGGTAGGAGGGAGGCAAGATGAAAGTACCTAGTGGCGCTTCTGTTGCTGGCACACAGTGCAATAGTGTTTGACATTTATCACTAATGTCTGTTAGAATGGTTCTGATTGGTTGTATTAAATTAGGAAGAGGCTGCCATTTAGTTTGTATAATGTTGCCTTCTCTGAAAATTGCATTCCTAATTATAAAGTTATATTAATAAAAAATAAACATAAAATGTATTTACCCTGTATTTTATAAATGGCCTGTTTTGCAGTATGTTATCTAAAAAGTAATAATAAAATTACCAGGTAGTTCTGTGAACCTCAGTGTTTGAAAACATAATTTTAAATATTGTGAATGAATGTTATTAAGTTAATGTATAGTTTATGAAAATAAGACTGCAAATATCATGTAATAAAATGAATTGATTGATGAATACGGTTTTTTATTTTAACAACTACTTGGAAAAGCCTGGTAGCCCAAACCTGGTAGGCGTAATTTGCGTGCTTTACAAACTTAATTACGTAGTGAAGTTGATGTATTGTTAATCGTAATTAATATACTGGTTATGCCACGCAGCAGAGATAAACTACTGCGATCTACAATTTTATATAAAAAAATAGAGGAAGCATATTTTAAAGAGACTAGGCATAGTATGATTTGAAGTCATATTTAAATTCAATAAAATACGTTTACACACAACCGAATAAAGTGGAAGAAGGAAAGGGAGGCCTTTGCCCTGCTGTGGGACAACAGAGGCTGTTAAAAAAAAATACATTTGTACACCTTAGCCGCGTATAGGTCTAGTGAATAGCTCAAAAATGCCTTTGTGAATATCGATTTATATTTTTTCATTCACAAGAAAAAATAAGTTTGTATTTGCTTAAAAAGGGGCGAATTTAATAAACATAATTATATAAATTGACGGACTAATTAAACGAATTTACACATTGAGTTCTTCGACGTTAAAACTAACGTGCTTATTGTTGACATTTCGTTTGACAGTTTGTGATTGTGCGTGTCGTCGTTCGTCTCGCCGATTTTATTTATAAAATATCACATTTTGTCTATTAATAAACCTACAGATTACTTTTAGAACAACATTTAGATACAGCAGGGGCGCTCCAAGGTGCAGACTGCAGTGTTTATAACACAAACGCGTAATTAAATGTGATACGCTTCACAAATATTTCGTGTACCGAAACTGTGTTTTCATTTAAAATAAATGACTTAACATGTGATAATGTGGTCTAGAAAAAGTGTGGCGAGTGTCTGTAAGCTTGAAATAACTGTATCACATAACATAGATCTATACAAATCAATGTAGTGATAAGATATTATGATAGTGTTTCGGTCTGATTAGAGAGGCTGGGAAGTGATAATTTGGTTTGAAAGAAGTGATAATGTGTTGTACAATGTTGTCTTAGTGGTCCTACGTAAATATTTACTTGGTGTTTTAGTGTTGTGAGGGTGAAAATTCGTCAAAATGCCTGGTAAAATAAAGGTGAAAGTGTTGGCTGGGAGGAACTTGCCTGTGATGGACCGGGCGAGTGATACCACTGATGCGTTCGTGGAAATCAAATTCGGGAGCGTCACGCACAAGACTGATGTGTGTCGGAAGTCCCTGAACCCTCACTGGAACAGCACGGAGTGGTACAGGTTTGAGGTAATTACATATGTTTTGAATTTGGTTGTGTTTATCTTATCAGCTGGTACTCAGTGGCATGCTGATTGGAGCCTCATTGATTTTCTTATCTAACTTTTAGGCAGTTTCATAATCTTACAATTACCAACATTCTGGTGTTAGGTTATTATAAAACCAATAAGAATCCTCTTTCACTAAAAGAAATTAAATAATTTACAAAATTAAAAAAAAAAAACAATTTTTCAATACCACAAATATATCTAAACTGGCACTACAATTTCAATGCTAAAATTCAAATAATTGTTGACACATTCATTGTTTCAAAAATATTGCCATGTATATCTATTAGTATTTGCAATAATTTGGGGCATAATTCCGATATAACAGTACAAAAATTCTCAGTCTCTATTTTGTTTTAAAAAATATTGTCATTTGCCATCACAACTTGGAATGTAAGTAATAAGTTTCCACAGGTGTTTCCACTGCTATGATCTATCTGTTTACCTGCCAATCTCCAAACTACAGTATTACCTACTACATGAGACTTGGGTCAAGCTAATAAGAAGATTATAATGATGTAGGTAAAGGAGACTAGGTAATGTAGACCATTCACATTGTGTGGTGGCTATGAGTTATTATAACACAATGATAGTGAGATTTAGGTCACAATACATGTACTGGACAAGTATGAAGTGTTGGTAAACATAACAGATTAATAAATACATTAACAAACATATGTTAGAGTCAGTGATATGATTGTTGGATTGCCAAGTTAAAAGATGCAAGTTCATATCCATTTTTCGAATTCATGAGCATGTTATAAATTACCCAGTTGCTAAAAACGGTGAAGGAAAATATTGTGAGGAAACCAGCACACCTGTAAGATTAATCAACAGTGTGTAAAGCCACGAGGCCTTAGAGACTTACAGCAGGGGGTTTAAATTCTGACACCGGGTTGTACATTAACAATACAATAAGAAGAAGGAGAAGGAATAGTAAATGCCTCCCCTTTCTTCTCTCAGACCACTATATATGTCCTTAACAGTTTCTGACTATGTGTGCCTTGTATATCTGGCCGGATCACCACAGTGCAATTTGGTATTAGTAAACAATACAAAATACACATTCTATCAAATATAACAGTTGAATTACTGGCAACCACTAAAATGATACTAAACACCTTTAGTTTCTTTTTGGCACTGTTACAGATGTTATTAAAATATCTTACAGTATGCTACTTTTATATTTATAAAGTAATCCTATTAATAGTTGCCTGATTGTAATCTAACAGAAATAACTGAGAAATAGTAGTAGTCTTTGATGATCCAAGTTCCATTAGAATATTTAATCACACTTATATTATAGAGAAGAAAGTTTGTGAGTGTGTTTGCTACCTCTTCACGCTCAAACGGCTTGACCGATTTTAATGAAATTTCATATGGAGGTAGCTGACACCCTAGGTTAACACATAGGCTACTTTTTATCCCTAAAAAATGTAGCGGGTAACACAGCGGGTCGCAGCTAGATTTTTATATTATTGAGTGAGACTGCTTTATTGTTATAGTGGTTGATAAGTGTCACTTCTAAGCATGAGGTCCTGAGGGTTCGAATCATAGGCCAAGCAACATGTTAGTGTGGTCTTCCATTAAGTAATTCTCAGTAGCAGCAAATAATTTGGATTTGTGCCCGGTTGATGGCAATAGGCTCACGCCTGTTACATTGAGACCTACAACATAACTGGCGAAATTAATTGTAGATTTTTTTGGCGTTAAACTGGGGGTGTACTATATACCTTTGTCTACCCCTTTAGGAAAAGCAGACGTGATGTTATGTTTGGTAATTCAGTAGCATGTAAAATATCATAGAAAATATACATACTTATTGTTCCATATAACTATCAGACATTAATCAGCATCCTCTTAGCCATAATAATGATAATAAAATATGTATGACAGACATTAAATTCAACAAGATTATTATGTCTAGATTACGAATGTTTACAGCTACTACAATGACTGGAAGAGTAAAGTTAGTCAAAGCAAGCACTAAAAACAAAACGTATGTGTTTAAACAAAGATACATTAAAATTAATTGGCCGGACAGGTGTCGGGCGCGACCCTTGGACATGTTTTACAGCAACTGTAAAAATATCAACGTTGTTATACATTACGTTTGATATTAAACAAGGAATTCATGACATAATAAACATATAAACTAGTCTCAAACAAGCTTGTTTACTGAAATGACATCCAATTAAGACGGTTAAGTCCAGAGTTCAGTATTCTGTTTAATAAAGGGCAATGAACTCGCCTTCTGTTATTCGTCTTAGTAAGATGTAGGTACAATAGTCGATATTCACTGTCGAGAGAGTACTATAATGATGTATATGATCGGACTACATTTCAGTTACGGCGGCCAATCGTAACTGAGGGTAGCTAATTACGTTGGGGCTATTATAGTTCAAGTGGCGTGGTGGCCTAGTGGTTAACATACTGGATTTGTATGCACAATGCTGCAGGTTCAAACCCCGGCAAGTATCAATGTGACTTTTTTAATGTTATAAATACTTTATTAGTTATTCTAAGACACCACTGTATAAACCTGGAGCTAGCGTGGTGATCAATGCTCAATCCTTCTCTGTACGAGAAGAGGCCTTTGCCCTGCAGTAGGACAGTTATAGGCTGTTATTATTATTATAGTTCAAGTGTGTGTGCAAGCACTGGTGTAGGTACCCAGGTACTCTCTGCGGTTTGATTTGCTAGGAAATATAACAGACGCAGGACCAACGACTTATGTGTTCTCCAATGCATAGAGTGGTCTCTGTCTGTGAAGAGGCACACCTATCCTAAGACGTACCGCATTTAGATATGCTTTCGCCACAAAAGTCCTGCTCCCTTACCATGAACTCTTAAAGTCGGACAGTTTATGTTGTGAAGCGAAACGTCGCATTACACTGCACGTAGCGGCGTCTCTCTTCCACATCTTTAACTTAAAAAACTAAAAAACTTCTTATACGTAAATGTTACTATAGCGTTAATGAGTACCTAGAAGATAAAAATATAGATTAATTTCATAATTATTACATCCCTAAATATTCTAAATAAAAAAAAAATAAAAAAAAATGTTATCCTATATGTATAATTAATACTAACTTGAATTGTAAAATATTTATTTTATCTACTATTAAATTAATTATGTAATATAAATTTTGTAATGCCTTCTTTTGCTGTGCCCTAACAGGGTCCATAACATTGTACCTAGCTTTAATCTTTAACATCTATTGTAACATTATGGAATGCAAATAAATATATGGATATGAATATGAATAACTGTAAGTAGTGTAGTAAGGGGCTGATCTGCGTTTTAGCCACGTAGTTCTTAATTAGATGTTTAGGTACCTAATGTTTTAATACAATTACTCATAAATAACTCCGAAATACCTACTTCGACAGATCAGTAGAATATGTAGGTACTTTTATTTCACAACTATTGACAGTTAAGCTATTTTAAAACTATACGACTGTTGGCTAAATACTTTTCGAGACACATTTGGCCGAAAACTTTAAAACCTAGTAGAACAAAAAGGGGACAAGCGTCAATACCTTAATGAATTTAACTAGAACATAACAAACCTTGATTGTTCTGATAATAAAATGATGTAGGTATGTAGATACTATCGCGATTAACAACCCTTTCGTTCTCTACATTTAGCAGGCAGTATAGTCCAAAATAGCTTTAATAGGCACTTGGTTTACTAATCGGAATATCGCGTGAGTAGGTCACGTAAAATTGCCTAACCTACCTTTATAAGTCGATTTCTAGTCTTGTTTCGTAGCGAGGGACTAGCTATCAAGTAAGTTCTGAATACTAATGGTCTTTTAACTAGCTCGATAGTTGCAGGGTTACTATTTATAGGTACAGGCAATATAACTAAGCTTTCTATTAGCGATAAAAGCTAGTTTGCTGTGTTAAAATGACAAGAAAAACCTCGTCTTTAAAAACTATATAGCCTTTTGTACTGGGGAAGTCCTCATGGACTTCCTCTGTCTTGGGTCGGACGGAAGGAAATGCCGGACTTTTACCGGCTAAAACTCCAGGGTGCCCTCCTAGCTACCTTAGGTCGAGGGACACGCAGATCCCGCGTCCGGCGCATCAAACATTGAACGCTTACTGGATCCATAGGCGTATCAAAAGTTGTCTACTATTTTTCATGTACGAATGCATTTGGCCTATATTATATTCTGGTAAAGATCGTAATGCCTGTAATTAACTGGAGCTCTTTTGGCGTCCGTAATAAATGCTTCCCAAAAATTAGTTTTGTACTGCAAAGTATATGTAATTGTTGTCTATTTATAGACTTAATAAAGACCTTTGCAAATATATGAAGAAGAAAGTACATTCTCCACATACCTGGCTCATATTTTCTATATAATTGTCGGAACGTGCCAGAATTGTTGGCGTCGTTGACAATGACGTCACGTTACCGTTTGCCATGTGCCACTGCCAGTATTTTCGTGTTCGCGTCTGGCGTCCGTCTACTTGGCTATTTGTATGTATTTCCACAATCTGTGTTTCTAATGATTCAATATTGATTTGGGTGGGAGCCAAATGCGGTTTTATTAGTTGTCAGTTTTTATGCGCAGTTTCATATTAGTGGGGATTGGGATGTTATTGGTTCTGGATTATTGGAATTACCTTCTGATTCTGACTTACCTATATTACATAATTTAATCGCAAATAGGATGCGTTTGCTTAAAGCAATAAGTTGGCAACTACTTCATTCATTTAGAACATTTTAGGCAATCGATTTGCACAGTTCCACTGTCTTAGTAGATTGGTACAAATATTCAATTACCTACCAATATTTATTCTGAACATAAATGACTTTACTCGCGGCATTTCTTCGCTGGAAATCTAGATTTTTAATATTGAACCTATTTTTAACAATTCTTAGAACATTTTCATCAGGTTCTGCTAATTATAAGGACTGACGTAAAATCTATGAATGTTTGAATAGTAAGCTACTAATCCATTACACTGATTGCTAGGTCTTTGTTGGTAGAGCTAGCTCTAGAGCTCTTCTAAGAGCTTGAACATCAGAATGACGGTAGTGGCTTATTATTAGCAATATTGTTCTCTATTCCCACTATAAAACATTTGTTTTTCAACGCTTTTTGCGTTTCGAATCGCGTGATGTTTTATATCCGTGACCTTCAATAGAAGTCGCATAATATTTTGCGGAAGATCTCTCTTAGCTCAGAGTCTGTTAGTTCGTGAGACATTTACGATTGTTTTTGTGCTAAAATAGAATCGTGCTATATATTTATTTTACAATCCTGAAGAGTTTCTTAGAATGCCTCTTGAATCATGTCGTATTGTTAATAAACATTTTTATTAGTAATCAATTTAGATTAGTGCTATTTAAATTTCTTAAATTCTGGTCTGTTGACTCATGGTCAAAATAAACATCAATTTGTTTTGTTTGTTTCGTTTATACTTACTTCTTATTTTTCCCGTACCTAATAAATTATTGGTACCTAGGTAAATAGATTTTAAAGTTAACTTAAGATTGAATCAAACTAACTTAAGACTGAATAAAGAACTTCAAATTAGTAAGAAATATTTATAAGCAGTATTTAACTACTTTGCAACTTTATTTTGGATTTCATGTTGTGAGAAGTAATTTTAAATTTATAAATAGGTAGATTAACTGATTACATTCTATCATATGCTTGTCGATTTCGACAATGGTGACCCCTAAAACACACACACACACACACATACACACATGTTTACACGTGTAGGCGGAGCTTCAAACTCGATCCAATTGAAAACAATACCAATTAAATTAAACATAGAAACCTTATTAACTTCTAGTCGACCTTCACGAGATGCGTTTTACACGATAAATCTAAAATAACCTTTATTAGCTGAACATCGCTTTTGTAAATAGAAAACATATGTTTGTTAATGCAATGTCCATCAATTCTCATTGATAGCCATCGTTTGGCATTCGAAACTGTTCTCTCATACACTCAAATGGTAGTGATTAACATTGCCAGGGAACGTTTAGTGCTAATGTAGGTTTTGACAATGTCAAGGTTTCAATAGATTTTGTAGCAAATTATTTTTGGATTGCACTGATTTATTATTAGGTTCTTAGTATGCCTGGCCGGCGATTTCAAAACAAATTTAAGAAAATCTTAATATTAGATTTATTTTTCAGTCTTTTATTTCAAACTAGATTATTTTCTTTGACACTCTTATCAACAATTTTTATTACCGATTTACTCTGATGATTTAATTAATGCACAATAAGCTGAAATAGATCATAACTAAGAAATATTTCATTTACTAGTCAATTTTATAAAAGTCTTTTTTTTACTATAATCTGTCGGGGATTCCCGAATATCGACGTGAGTATGGGTATATATGTATAGTAGATAAAATTAATGATTGTTTTGTGTCGTATAAATTAGCTTTGTCTAAATAATAGCCAATTCGTTTTAGTGCCTAGTCTTAGGTGTTTAGTATTGCAACGGATAAACAGCAATATGCACGTCTTTGAAAATCGTGACGACGTATAATGTGATTGCATCCATTGACCTTGCATCCTTATTCACTTATTATTTGCGCGACCGCTGAACATGAGATACTGGGTTCGAATATCGGGTCGGAAAGTGTTATCAGATTTTTCCTTTAAGTGATTCTCCGTAGCACCGCGGAGTGTGGATTTGTGCCCGGTTGATGGCAGTAGGCTCGCCCCCTATAACATAACAGATGAAATGTAGGTGTACTGTAGATAGACCTCTGCTTACCCCTTTAGGGAATACAAGCGCGATATTATGTTATGTGCTTAGATGTGGAGTATACAATAGTAAAAATAATTTATTGACTCAAATACCAAGTTTCGAGCTGTACAAAAGTATTCTTATAAATTCGGTACATTGCAGTATTCTCAGGACTAGTAGTGGAGCATACAGGTCCAGCTGTACCAGTAACTTTCCATATCCCTCCTTTCAGGTGGACGAATCAGAGCTGCAAGATGAACCGCTCCAGCTGCGTCTCATGGACCACGACACGTACTCAGCCAACGATGCTATCGGAAAAGTGGTGATCAGCCTGGCGCCGCTGCTGGCTCGGGAGGCGAATAACGCCAAGAGCACAGCTACGCCACATGGTGGTAAGGCATATCATTTCTTTTCTTTTTACACATTCCCTTTTTTAGGTTGTCTGTTTGTTTTTCCTATACAGGACAGAAGAGACAGGAGGAACAGGAGAGAAATAAATGGAGGCTCCCTTTATTTCTCTATAATACTTAATGTAAAGGTATATCACAGATGATATTAGTACTTAAATTGTGGTTGGTCAAGATTTTTATTCAAATGTAAATCCCAATGCCAACCTCGACAAGGTAGACGTCAGCGAGGTAGACCCAAACGAAGATAGCGAGATGAACTAGACTCCTTTGTTTAGCACTGGTCAAGGAGAGCCCTTGACAGGGACAAATGAAAAAAGAGTAGGGAGGCCTTTGCCCTGCAGTGGGACATTATGGGCTCTTAATAAGAAAACTTTTAATGTAATGCCTTCCAGGAAAGTAGAGAAGCCTCTTTTGTATCAGAAAAACATTGAAAACATTTGAATGTTGGTTAAAAAAGCTAAGTCGATTTCCTATATAATCAAGGGCTCATTCATTAAATGTCCTCTCTTTCCTCTAAGGTGCGGTGATGTCCGGCTGGATCCCAGTGTTCGACACGATGCACGGCATCCGCGGCGAGCTGAACGTGATCGTCAAAGTGGAGCTGTTCTCAGACTTCAACAAGTACAAGACTTCTAGCTGTGGAGTGCAGTTCTTTCATTGTGAGTATTAGATACATCAATAGAATTGATAGGTAGGTGCAATATTGACATATTTTGGGTATAGGTGTACAGTGTAGTAATGTAGTGACTGCCTCGTTGGTTTAGTGGTTGTTAAGCGCGACTGCTGAGTACGAGGTCCTGGGTTCGAATCCCGGGCCGGGCAGTGTTACTGGGTTTTTCCATTAGGTAGGGTTAGGCAATAGGCTCGCCCCCTATTACATTGGGACCTAAAAAAAACATTACTGGCGAAATGTGGGTGTACTATATGTGCACCTCTGCCTACCCCTTCGGGGAATACAGGCGTGATGTTATGTTATGTTTTTTATGTGTACAGTTTTTTTAAATACTTTCTTATCAATACACACGTGAGTAAGGCGGCGTATATAGTAAATAATATAGGTATACAGCTACTTAAACCCTGCTTACCCTACCCTACTACTTAACTATTTACTTTTCACAGTACCCACAGAGAGTTCCTCGCCTCTTTACATCTCGATTCTCAGCAACACCCACACCTTACACAAAAAACTTGTTTAAAATTGTCATTTACTCACGTAGGGGTGAATCCCTTTTTACTTATTTTCGTTTACTATACAAGATGTTTTATCGTAGTCGTAAATATGTATTGATAAGAGACTACTCAGTGAGAGTAACAGCACTAATAGCCGAGTGGTAAGATCGTCGGACTGCCAAGTCAAAGGTCGCAATCTCAAACACCGGCACGCACCAATCTTTTTCAAATTCATGTGCTAAAAAAGGTGTAAGAAAACATCGTGAGAAAACCGGCACACCTGACATTTTTTCGCCGTGTGTAAAGCAATGTCACAGGCATACAGGCGATTTAAACTCTGATACTAGGTCGTTCATCAACCATACGATAAGAAGAATAATCAGTGAGAGTCTAAACATAGATTATGTTATGTTATCTTCAGGTCCATTGATCCCGCCCGGGTACAGAGCGACGGCAATCCACGGGTTTGTTGAAGAGTTGGTGGTGAACGACGACCCCGAGTACCAGTGGATCGACAAGATTAGGACGCCGAGGGCCTCCAACGAGGCGAGGCAGGTCGCGTTCATTAAGCTCAGCAACCAGGTGCGTTTTACCTTCAGAACAAACTAAAATGAACCTTATTTGTAACTAGATAGAGTACATGTTTTAATGTGTTTTGTTTGTAGAATAAAAAAAATCATTAATTAAATTTGAAGATTGAGATTTGACGCCATTAACCAATTATTCCAAGACACTTCTCTGAAACAATGTTTTACACAATAAAAATCCACACATACATAAAGGCAACATTATCTGTGAAAGTAACTGTTCGATTTATTGATTTCAAAGCAATTAAAAGTCGAATTTTACTTTTAATTAAAATGTATAGGGTTATCAGAGATAAAAGCACTTTTTTAGAGAAGTAGTGTCTATTTTTTTTAAAACGTCGCCCCGCACTAACAATTCTCCTGTATACTGGGTCCGTTTCACAAACATGAATAACCACAGACACCCAGACTCGAAACAAACATTTGCGGACCACACAATTTTTTGTTCCGTGCGGGAATCGAACCCGCAACCCATAGCGAAGCTGTCCATTCCCTTAGCCACAGCGTTTGTTATTGATGTCAACATCCCAATTACAAATACTAATTAGTACATCATAATGATGACATAAAGCGACCTTCACCGCTTTCTAGTGGCATAGCTGTACTGATATTACTGCTTACAGGTCCAGCGATTAATAGGTCTGAAGGCAGCGGAACTAGGTGCGAACGCAGTGGTGGGCTACCAGCAGGACTTCGACCTGGAGGGGGAAGCAGGAGTCGTGGCAAGAGCTGTAGGTCCGTTCTAATGTACATATATCTTGAATTAATTGATAAGTTAGGTTTTTATAACTAGTTATAGATTTGTAAATGTCTCGTTGGTCTAGTGGTTGCTAAGCGCGACTGCTGAGCACGAGGTCCTGGGTTCGAATCCCGGGTCGGGTAAAATGTTACTGGGTTTTTCCATTAAGTCATTCTCAGTAGCAGCACGGAGTCTGGATTTGTGCCCGGTTGATGGCAATAGGCTCGCCCCCTATTACATTGGGACTTAAAACATAACTGGCGAAATGAGGGTGTACTATATTATGTACACCTCTGCCTACCCCTTCGGGGAATACAGGCGTGATGTTATGTTATGTTTAGATTTGTAAATTGTGGTTTTTCTTTTGGAATCTGTACTATATTCAACAATAGTATAGAAACAAATAAGTATTGTAATGGGACGCAAGGCTGCCTCTTTGGACTAGTGGAGGCTTAAAAAGCAACAACTCTCTAAGACTATTGAGCATGAGATACTGGGTTCAAATCCCGGATCGGGCAGTGTTACTGTCTTTTTCCGTTAGGTAATTCTCAGTACCAGCACGAAAAGAGACCATACGCTCGCTTCCACACATAGACCTGTTACTGGTGAAATCTGAGTGTACTTAACAACTCTACCTACCCCTTTGGAGCATACACGCGTGATATTATGTCTTTATGTTAGTAATCAATATTATAATATTTGTTGTAGGCACTGCCGTGAGCATTAGTCCCCTGCCAATGCCCAGTCAACCGCTAAACATGCCGCCTTGCACGCAACAGTGAGTATTAATGATATTCAACTATAAATATATTACAATACAGTCGAAAGTTAAATGAAAAGAATAGTCCCTCAAAGACATAATGCGTGATTACTTAAGATATTATACATATTTAATTTGAATAAATATTGCTATTATATTCCTTAATATAATCTAAGTAATAATACAGCCATAGTTATTATATTTCCGTCCCGAAAGCTTTATATGTGCGTTAGATGTTGACAAAACAATAACTTAGTTTTAAACTGAGTTTTATAAACGAATTACTTATAGATATATTTTTGCATGGTTTGTCGTGTACTAACCTAAACAGACAATTAAAAAAATATTTGGACATTTTGGCGACAGATAACGAAAGTATATCGGAAATGTCTCAGTACTACCAAAGTCACCAGGAAGAACTGCAAAAGCTACTTAATATATTGAATCCTAATGCGTCATCGTTGTTGGATGAGACAGACGCTCTCGATGATGACGAGAAAAGCATGGATATGACGAGGCACTCCAGTATCACAAGCTATGCTGGAAGTGTCTCCATATATCAAGATGACTACCCACATCCGAGGAGTCTAAGACACCTGTCGGAAGACCAGACAGATCTGAACAGGCTTCTTAACAAAGATAGTGATGACTCAGACTCCTCTGGCCCTATTCAAAAAATCAAAAAGATGAAAACCAACTTCTTTACTAGAACATTCAGTAAGCGCTCTAAGAGATCGTCCAGTGATAAACAAGATGATTCTATATCTCTCAAATCGAATACGTCTGATTCATCCCGAATCTCTTTAGTAGAATCTTTGGACAAACTTAAAAGGTTAAAGAAACCGAAGTTTCGAAAACAGTTTGTCAATAAAGAGGATGAAGGCGAAGGAATGGCTTCCATTCTCGCTAGATCCATCATCCATGTTCAAACAAGTCTTGCTTGTATCGCTGAGATTCAGGACTCAGAGGCATCTCCTGGCTCTACGTTGAGACGAACAAGCGAATCTGAACCTACTATCAATATATCTGATGATGATAAAGCTATAGCAGATGATGAAATCGAAACTATTAATGAAGACGAAAAAGTCGTGCCCGAAATACGTTGTTCTTCGATGAGTAATTTGAACTCTGAAGAACCTGTGCCCGAAAGGGAGCGAAAAATATCCGAATCGTGCCCAGCGACGCCGATGGCAGAACGAAGCGATAATCTTCTCAAGTTACCGGGTGATGTTGGATATTTTGGTTCAATTTCGTCTGCATTATCCGGTGAAAGTTCCGAATTAGAGTCCAGTAGCGACGAGGAAGATGATGAAAGCTCTGATGTGAAGACAGATACTGAACGATCTATTGAGACAACCAGCTCAGTAGTCCAATCAGTTTTGAGCCACAACCTTGACCCAACATTCAAAGCTAATATGGATCAAAAACTGAGTATATACGAAATATACAACCCTGCTCTTGATGAAATAAAACAAGAAGATATTAAACCCGAAATCGATAAAAAAACTGAAGTAGAACAACAAGTATTTGACAATCAAATTCTTATCGACAAATGCAAATCGTTAGAATCGGTGCCGCACGAAGTGTTTAATAAGAATGTGAAGGAGAAACCTGTCAAATCTACCCAAGCGTCGATGTCATCAGTGAAAGACGACACGTGTGTAACAAAGCCCAGTAGTCACCATATTAAATTCCACAATCCCTTTGCCCATAAAAAAGCTTCTAAAAGTATTAGCGAGCCGTCATCGCCTGTAGAGAAAAATAGCTTTGTCCATCGCTCGTCTAAACGTATAAGACGTCAACTTTCTAAATTATCTAAAAGCAATATGATTAAAAGTATCTCTCATTATTCTTTGCATCCAAAAAAGAAAGAAAACAAAACGCCTTTAAGCCAGCCAGGGTCGTCTTCTGATGTTAATTCAAAAACTCCAAGCGAGACCGTGCTGGGCTCTCCCTTTTTGTCTTATAACGATCTGTTGAGTCTGGACAAAGAAAGTATTGATACGAATAAATTCTTCCATAAAAGTGATGAGTTCGATCACTCCAAAGTCTCCATGTATATCGGTTCTGAGCCTGAATCCAGGGCTTCTCTCAGCGGCATATCGTCTCTGTATCATAAAGAAGACATTCATGATAAGAAACATTCACTGAAGTCAACGGGCTTGGTCCATACAGCAATGGAAACTATTTTACTAGATAAAGTACAGAACTTACTTATTCCTACATCCCCAGATCCCGACTCTGTTAGGAACAAACAGTTCTTCGATGATGTTAACGAAAAGTTGGGTAAAGTTGAGGAGTATCGTAATATAATTCATGAACAAACTAGCAATGTACCAATGAGGTCTAAAAGTATTTCTCCACCTGTTAATAATAAACCTATAATTGTTAGTAGTATTAGGAAATCAGACAAAGCTAAATCGGCCAGTTTAGTACAGACTGCTATGGAAACAATGCTAATGGATAGAGTCCAATCCGTGCTTATGACACCAACACCAACACCTGAAACTCCAATTTCAGGATTTATTTTTGATACAGACGAACACCCAGAAAAGCATGAATCTAAAACTAAAAAGTTTCTCCATTCTTTGCTTGGCCCAAAAACACCAGATACTGAGACAAAATCAAGTGGACTAGTACATACAGCTATGGAAACTATGCTTATGGAGAAGGTGCAATCAGTACTGGGGCCTGAAACTCCTGAGCCGGTTATTACCTCCGCATTTGACGAAATTGATAAACACGGTGAAATAAAGAATCATGATAATCCATCTGGGTTAGTTCAAACAGCGGTTGAAACTATGCTGTTAGAAAGAGTTCAGGCATCAGCTTTAGGTGCAGTAGTGCCAGATCCTGTAGTACCAAGTACTAATAACCGTTTAGAGAAGAATAAAGAAGAGGAACATGGAATTTCTCCCACAGCAATAGGAAGTATGTTAATGGACAAAGTACATTCTTTGGTCGAGCCTAACTACACGCATAACGAATCTGAGAAACACTTTAAATCTAGTAAAGAGGATGTGAAGTCTAGTGGTCTTCTTCATACGGCGATTGAAACAATACTCTTAGACAAAGTTCAGGCTTCTTCTTTAGGTACATCTGTCCCAGATCCTATAGTTCCAAAAGATATTGGTATTACCAGTGAGTGTGAGAGTAAACATGATGAAGCTGGTGGCTTAACCCATACAGCAATGGAAACTATACTGATGGATAAAGTCGCTTCATTAGTTGGCCAGCCGGGCATAACGTTTGTAGAGCCAAAAACATTTACTGACGATGAATTGGAAAAAGCTGAACATATAAATGATGATTTAAAATCACCTGGACTAGTGAAAAGTGCGGTGGAAGCTATACTATTGGAAAAAGTTCAGACTTTAACTGAGAAAAGTGAGGAAGCGGCTGAAAAACTTCATGCTGTGCTTGATAAATCATTGAAGAGTTCTAATGAAAATCTAAAATCTACGGGTTTGATTCATACTGCGTTCGAAACTGTGCTTTTAGATAAAGTCCAATCACTAATACCGACACCACCTGTGACTGAAACTCCCGGTACGCCTCTAGGCAAAAGTCCGTCTGATAAACCTGCTGGAATAATTACTACTGCCGTAGAAAATATGCTTCTTAATCAAGCCCAATCACTAAATCCTACAACAGATGTAGATACAGACGCTAAAACAGTTTCAAAAGCAATCGAAAAAAGCAAATCCGTCCCCGAGCCAAAGAGAAACAACAAAGTACTCACACGCCAAGATAGTGTGCATTCAGTAACAGAGAACGAAACGCCTAAAATGTCCAAAAAACCTAACTTATCTCCGATCGACGTAACTAAGCCTGTGTTGCCACACCCCACGCTCCGTGCACTAGAGACCATACCTTCACTGCCCGAAAGCAGCATAGACATCGATGTAGACGAAACTAACAATAGTGTGTGTGATAACTCGCATGCTGTGTGCGGTGCCAACAGGAACGACAAGGAGAAAGATAGGCGGGAGGATAAGTGCGACAAGGATAGAGGGTCGCCGAGACACGCCCGCCATGAATCTTATGGTGGACGGGAGCCGGTACAGACGGCGCATGCGCCGAATTCGTCGTTGAATGCGACGTCCACGCCAATGGGGATACATCGAAGGTCTTCAGATTCTGATCTCAGTGTTACACCCAAAGGTCAGTAAAATTAGATGATTAATCATTTAAATAATAACTTACTATTTGACGAATAAACGAAAAACGACGAAATCCTATGCCTGTATTAGTGTTTGATTAAAATGATTGCTATGTAAGTAAAATTTCAATAGTATGTGTGATATTATTCCTTATTTACTATACATAAACAATTTAAGTTTTTTCCAAGACTAGTCTTGAAAAATGAGTAGTTATGTAAAAACGAATTGTCAAAATATGTACGACATGTTTTAGGTGGTTCTCTAAACACGTCAGCGGGTAACGTGGGCAGCGGCGGCGGCGCCATCTTGCGGCCGTCCATGAACAGCAACAACCTGGACATGCTGGAGTATCCCTTCCTCACCATGACAGAATTCCCGCCCGGATTCATCGTGCATATTGGTATGTCGTAGATCTAGATATATGTATAACTAGCTGCGCTCCGCAATGTTACCCGCTACAAGTAGCACAGAAATCGGTCCAGCCGTTTGAGCGTGAAGAGGTAACAAATATACAAACACACTCACAAACTTTCGTCTTTATAATATTTAGTGTGAAGTGTGGTAGATATGTTGCATATACTTTATGGCCTTCCAGAACATTTTTGGTATGTTCAGAATAATTATATTTTTTAGGGTTTCCCCCTTAGGTATGGGTGTGCCATAATCTACACGCTTGCGGCTTGGGAATCGCAGTATTGGTAGTGAGGTTACTGAAGACTATGGTGCCCACCCACCTTCTGAATTTTCCCTTAGTCGCCTCTTACGACACTCACGGGAGGAAAGGGGGTGGTCAACTAGGCCGGATATCACTCGGCATGTATATACCTAACCACTAACTATGTATTATATATACCTTATGATATCCCAAGCTCACTGACATGGTATGTTTAGGTGGGACAGTATGCGCGCGGTCAGTGAAGCTAGCGGACGGCGGGGAGGGGGCGGCGCGCGCGGCGTGGTGGGCCGAGCTGCGCACCGAGCTGCGCGCGCATGCGCGGGCGCTGCGGTGTAATGCTGTCATAGCGTACACTGATACCACTGCCATCTGGTGGGTATACGTGTTTTACTGATATATTTAACAAGCTTGTTGAAAGTTGCCAGATGACAAAAAAATATAAGTTAATGTAGCCATAATAAAAAAAAAAAAATTTTTTTCATGTATATGATAATAAGATTTTCTCTGTAGTAAAACAGAATTATAGTCTCATCGAATTACTTATCTCAATAGTCACATCCACTTATCTTGTTTCTTGTAGTGAGGATGTGTGCGTATTATCCGCATCGGGAACGGCGGCTGTGATCAATCTGGACTGCGACTTCAATGCCGAGCTCGAACCTGTGACAGGTAAGATTTACTTCAATATTAATACAAGGTACTTTGTTTATTAAATTGAAATTAATTCGAAAAACCGGTTAGATCCTATTCGTAACGATCGTTCGAAATACATTCCGAATCGATACCGATAAATGGAACATCTTTGATTTATGCTTTGAATGATTCAATTTGAAAAACTTATATGAAACCGAATTCGAATTTCGAGCGCATGTTGCTAGCCTAATACCTAGTTGTTCTCTTGAGAAATACCCCTTTCATTCCTGAATAGGATTCTGAACGCAATTAAAAAATATATTTTTTATTCAGCTTGCTCGAAATATCTTCATATTCCAGCGACCAGCGGTTCCAAGAACGCCATAGACGAGCTAGACAACGATGCGTGTAGCATGGCCCACGTGCCGTACTCTCCAGGCGCAGGACCTTACAGGGCTGAGCTATCCACTTGTGGGGGTTGCAGGTCAGTCAATATGTGCAATATTGTGTACTAGCTTTTGCTCGCGGCTTCGCCCGCGTTAAGTAGTCTATGTCCTTTCACGGGTCTCAAACTTTGTACATGTCAAATTTCATCAAAATCCGGTTTAGTCGTGAAGGCGTAACAGCCAGACAAAGTTACTTTCACATATATAATATTAGTATGGATGGATTCATTATATTTAAAATTTTGACTGTGTGTGAAGTAGAAACAATATCTAAACAATGCCCCATATGTGGGTCACTACACTTGGAAAGGGTTAAAAAGGGCATACAACTAGACTCCGTGCTGCTACTGAGAATTACCTTCCCTAATCATGTTAACATTAATGGTGTTGGTAAACTAGTCCTTTGTGGGAGACTGGTATCTGCACCGGACATCCCTGTCCCAGATTACCAGGCCCACCCCTTATAATGCAACATGTTATATTAAATCCTGCAGCGGAGTATTAACTTAATTAATCCCTGTAGATGACCACCACGTAGTAAAATATGTGTTATATTGTTATAGGAGAGCGCGCGTCCCCACAGTGCTACTGGCGACCTGCACTAAGCCCAACAAGTTGGTGTCGCACGCTAAAGCCGTCACCGTCACTGCCGTCGGTGAGTGAAAGACATGTTGTAACTGGTGTTTTTTTTCTTTCAAGTCCCCTTACCATGCTCTCTTAAATCAGGACATTTTCCGTTGTGAAAACGAGATGTCGCATTACACGTTGCAACGTCTAGCTTCCACGTCGGAAAACGTCTTGCTTTCTGCTAATGGGGCAGGTCTACTTCCAAAACGAATTTTGGAAGTGTTGGATTCCAGATATATTAGGTTGGATATGTTTTTAGGAGTACATGTGAACCCCTTTTCCATTTATTTTGCTTGAGTGACTTTCGACAACTTTATCCAAGCTTCGTTACTCAAAATATGTATTAAATTATTAGCTTCTCATGCCAATTTTCCCTATTTACCGTCACGTGACGCTAAAATATTTTATGCATAATTTTTATATCAACATTGTCTAATTCTTAGCGGCCCGTGTGCGACGAGCCCCGCCCACTTCAGAACCGGGCGCGCGCGACATATCCGACCAGCTGCCGTTCTTAGAGTATGAGCTGCACAAACTACTGCTGGCTAAACTAAGGATGCAGGTCAGTTCAATGGTCAAGAACCAGCAAAACTGCAATTTTTAGACCAATTATGACTGATAAAAAAGTGCCGTGTTGTTTACGGCCTAGAATAAACCACCCTGTTTTCTCCCGTGAGTGTTGTAAGAGGCCACTAAGGAATACTTCCGGGGAGATGGGCAGCAGCGTTTCTCTGTGTAGGCATCAGTCACCATACTGCGGTTGTCATCCCACATGTCTAGCATAGTGACTATAGGCAAAACCCCCCGTTAAGAATAGATAACGCAAACGGGCCCCCAATTCCTAGCCCTACTATTCAAGACTGTGACTGGATAGCGGAAATTGGAGAGCGGGCCTAGTGGCGTACCCTGGGGGAGGCCTACGTCCAGTAGTGGACTGCAATAGGCTGACGTGATGAAAGTATATATGTAACAAACATTGTGTGTGTGTGTGTGCGTGCAGGGCGCGAACGCCCTGTTCTCGCTGCGCACGCAGGTGGCGGTGGGCGAGCGCTGCGTGATGGCGCTGGCCAGCGGCTCGGCCTGCCGGCTGGCCGCGCTGCCGCCGCCCGCGCCGCCCAGGATCAAGGTACGGCACCAGCTGGCCGGGGAACTGCTGGCCTACTATACTATAGCTTGCGCAAAACTTAACCCTCCTGAAGTTAGCCCCGTATTCAAAACCGCGCATATCCGTCGAATAAATACTCTCACTGTCTCTTTGTCAATCTCCAACAAAACGGATACTGCGCAACTTCTCGCGGCTCACATCCGAGAGGTCATGTTTGGCGCGAACTATACGCGTATTTACACTAGACCACTGAAACTGGCCAATTAAGAAAGTGATGAATCACAATAAATCACCGCCACTTGTAACTAACTTCAGTCTAGTGTCAATACGCGTGGGACGCGGTTGTGGGACGATTTGTAAGATAGTGGTCCGAATCTCGATGTTAGTGTGTGTGAAATTCTTACTGTAACGCAAGGTTGAAGGAAAATTGCTTGCTATATTTCATGGTACCGCAGAAAAGAAACTATCTCTAAAACTGCAAAACATAATTTGTTTATTATATCATTACGAAAGAGCAGTGATAGCCGAGTGGTACGACCGTTGGACTGGCAAGTTCAAACCTTCTTAGATATATATTATATTAATGTATATATGTTTACATAATATAAGTAAAAGAGCGCCATTATCGCCAACAAACTGTTGCACAGTTTGGAGATGTTTAGTGTTATTGTATCTGCTTGTATTCATATGAATAAATGACTTAAAAAACGAAAAACCCCGGCACGCACCAATGTCTTTTCGAATTCATGTGCGTTACTATAAAATTAACTATTTTATAGTAACGCACATGAATTCAAAGTTGCTAAAAATGGTGAAGGAAAACATCGTGAGGAAACCGGCACACCTGATAGATTTTTCAACGCTGTGTAAAGTCATGTCAGAGGCCTACATGTGGTTTAAACTCTGACACCAGGTTGTTCGCCAAAAATACAATAAGAAGACGAAAAATCTGGTACTTCCTAGGGCCTACTTTATTAATTGCTTTCATTGCTTTGTATTGTGACCTGTGTATATTTGTGGCTGTCTTTTAATGTATACTTGTGTTTGGTTTATCTTAAGCTCCGCACACATTTTCAGGCGTCGGAAAAGGACAAAGACGCTTTGGAAATACAAAAAGCGTTGTGGGACTCGTTCACGGCTAACAGAGCCGCCAACGGATTCGATATAGGTAATTATGTATCATTGTGTATCAGAAGACTAGTATTAGCTCGCGGTTTTGCTCAGATTTCTTTCAGCAATAGTGTTTTGGGTGAACGCTGAGTCACTCTGTGTGTTTGTGTAAAACCAACAAACTACTTTTGCATTTATAATTAGTATGATGAATTGATGATACGATAGAATATAAAAAAAAACAAAATACATCTGTCATGTTTTTAGTATTTGCAATCTTTCTATATTTTTTATGGCAACACAGTCTTTGCAGAAATTTTAACGGGCTTTAGTCCAAATTAGTAATAAACAACCTGTTAGGTTAGGTTACTGTGAAGAAACTCACAATATTTTATTTCCTTGGTGATCAATTTATTGAAATTGTTGATTAATTTAGTGGTGTAAAATTTGACAGGTGGCATAGAGCATAACACGAATGGAGTGCTACCAGAAGTAGAAGGCGAGGATGCGCCGGCGCTGGATCTGTGCGCTGATAAGGACGCATGCGTACTGGAACTTGATGAAGCTGAAGATGTAAGTCATACCTAATAGCACTTAATTTTAAGGAAAACAACAACGTGGCAATGCTGCCAGTCTTTTGGGCACGTTACCGGTTGACATCGATGGGGATGAATTCTTTGATGCTTTTTAACTTTTTATTTTTGTATATATTGTTTTTATTTTGTATTAGAATTAAGTTGTATATATTTGTAAAATAGTATGTTAATCTATAATTAAATGATTTAATTTTAAGGATATGTTGTAAATAAACTGTTGCTTAAATGATCATTTTAGGCGAACTGAATATGTCTTTCGATAAATCTTTACCGAGCTTATTCATTCATTCACTCCATTTGGTTATTGAACATTTATAGCGTTTACTTACGAATACTAAAGTTATTATCTACTAGCTGCGCCCTGCGGTGTTACCCGCTACATTTTTTCAGGATAAAAAGTAGCCTATGTGTTAATCCAGGGTGCCAGTTACCTCCATATGCAATTTCATCAAAATCGCTTTAGCCGTTTGAGCGGGAAGAGGCAGATTGCCTTTTCTCTCGATCTCTACATGACCCAAGAAAATAGTCTTCTAAATAGATAGGTAACAGGTACTCAAATAATTTTATGTCATGCAGGTTGAAACGGCGCGTGCGCTTGCAAAGCGTCACGTGAACATGCAGGTGTATACACATGGACTCAAACCCGTGATTGGTGCGCCGCCGCAGGCGTTTGCCCAGGTTTGTGGACTTTATGCTTAGCTTCAGTAACGTCTCTTATAAGTAAGTAAATAGAGTTTATACCTTGCGTGACAAAATAAGACAGACGACCTGTTGTTTTCTATAAGTATTTCCGCCGTCCTGTCGACGTCGCGTCGCAGTTTTGCTTCGTTCGTTGTATGTACTTTAAAGAAGTCTCGGGACTTGCATTGTTTGTGCAGATGAGCCCCTAAAGCTAGACAGATACTGATGATTATATTGAATTTTGAGGGCGATATTCAGTAAGTTTGGTACCCAGGTGTGGCGAGGCCGCCTAGTGCTGTCGGGCGGCGCGGGCAGCAGCGCGGGCGAGCGGCACGTGCGGCGCGCGCTGGACGGCGTGGCCTACAAGCTGCGCCGCCTGCAGCCCTGCGCGCTCGTCGCGCCGCGCTTCCAGCTGGAGCTGCCTGAGGTGAGTGGGTGGCACGCGGGAAGCAGGAAAGGATCGTCGTCATCATCATAACCTGCAGTCGGACTCCACTCACTGCGGCAGAATCCACGGGCATCACACCAGGGGCATTCAGATTCCATGTGCATGTTTGCATTCCATGTTTGCCGTGTGGTGTCCGGCATAGAATTGACCACCCCCTTTCCCCCCATTAGTGTCGTAAGAGGTGACTAAAGAAAAATCTAGAAGATGGGCAGCAGCGTCTTCTGTGACTTCACCACCAATACTGCGATCCCCAATCCGCTGGCTTAGCGTGGGGATTATGGCAACCCTCTAAATGGGGAAGCTTTTGTTCAACAGTGGACGTCTTCCGGTTGATGATGTAATATTTTTTTAGTTGTTAACATACAACATCTCACCAAACAGGATGAAATCCAGCTGGTTGTGTCTGGAGCAGCGATTCCCCTCCAAGATCCTAACAGTCCAGAAGCCAATGGTGTAGAGAACGGCCACGCGCCTTCCAGCCACCACGGGAGCCAGGGTAGCCATGGTAACGGCTCCGGGGACGCTGATGATGACATCTTCACGTTGGATGAGGAGCAGCTCACGAAAAGCCATCCAGAGGTGGTGGAGGAGAAGAACACTATTACTGGATTTGTAAGTAAAACTAATATTGAATAGTTGTGGCCGAAATTGGTGATTGCGTTTATGTCTTTATCTGGTATAGTACTTGTTTTATCTTTCTTTTACTTTGAAAATCCTCATAAACTTTCTCCCTTGTCCTGGGACAGCCGGAGAAATGAGTAGTTCCCTTTGTAAAACGCACCATCATCTCTAAATAAATTCCTAGTGTACGGCGACGTCTTTTCTAATTTACATATATGTTCTTCTGAAAATCTCGATAATTCTACCACATACTAGAATTTTCGAGATTTCCCGAATGACTGTTCATAAGCATGTGGTAAGTTACCTTGATGGTCCCCCAGGTGCCCACGACGGTGTCCCTGACGTCCCTGCCGCACGTGAGCGGTAGCCGCGTGTCTCGGCGGCTGTGCGCGCTGCGCCTGCTGTTCGTGCGGGAGACCACCGCCGTGCGGGAGCTGGGCGGCCTCAGCGGGTTCCTGCACACCTTCACTTGCGAGGTGGGGCCGAGTGGACAGGGGGAGAGGAAAGGCGGATAACTGATGGGTTTATTAGTGGGAGGGGCACTAAAAACACTGCAATAAAAAGGGGTGGTTGGAAGGGGGATCTAAATGACTTTGTCCGTTAAGGTTAAAATGTATATTAGTGACTGAGTTAAAAATTACTTAGTGATGGGGTTCGAATTTGGTTCACTAGTGTGGGGGTTCATAATTACTTAATTTCAGTGGGGTTCAAGATAAATTCGTTACTATTTGCTTTAGGGTATTTCCTATTTTACTCAATTTCAAAGACTTGAATGTTGTTTAGTGGTGCTAACCTGTCAAAGTCTCGGATTTGCGGTTGTTTGCTAATCTGTGTGTATTTGTGTCAGGTGATGGCAATCGTCCGGTCGTACACGGCGGCGCTGGGCGGGAACGCGCTCACATCCTTCTATATCACACAACTGATGCTACAAGATAATGCGCACAAGAATCAGGTATGTTCATAGAGTAATAAGTCAATATTAAGCCCTACCAGCTCATACACAATTAAAGCCAGTGAAAACACTTTTAACTATACATAGTGCTGGAATGCAGTGTCTACAAGTCGGCTTCCGTAGATCGCGCGCAACTTACGCGTGCGATCGATGCGACAAGTCACGTGACACTTTGTAAATCTTCGACCTTTGGTTCGGTTTTGTATCTGACAGTGTTCGAATTATTTTAGGGTAGTTGAATAATTTAAAAAAATATTGTTAGGAAGAGTAGGCCAGCCTGGAGGCATTTTGCTGTCTCATTTTTTTTTATGATAAAGCCTATGTTTTAACAAATAAAAAATATCTTTATCTCACGAAAACTCTGGTAAAACAAGTAAATTTTGTAGAATTGACAGCGAAACGCCAAGCCAACAAAAAATATAAAATACTTCTAAGTAACAATGTATAAAATTCCGAATTTTTAATATTGTTTTTTTTTTATTTCAGGGTCAATGTCTTCTATCAGTAGGAGGCGACGTAGTACATATAACATACTGAACTAATGTAACTATACATGACATATCTGTGACATACGCGTTTAGGATACATCGAAGTTTATGTATATAGTAGAAAACAAGCATATTTATTATTATTTGCTTCCTTGTTTGAGATGCTCATTTTTTATTAAGCGTAGAATCTTAATTGGATGTTTGATTAACGTGATTAATTAAAATTGTTTAGGTTAGTTACTGATGCTTCCTAAACGTTTATTTCGTTATAGTTATAAGTCTGACTGTTTAACGAATTCTGTGTTATTTACAATTTTTAATACTTTTATGTGTGGCAGGAATTATCTAAGCTTTTCATAGTGTTTTTAGACACACACACACACACACACACAAATACAGTATTTGATTACGCAATATTACATACACAATTGTCTAGTCCATACATACATGAAAAAACTCCAACACTCCGTCTCAAATCTTAATTAACATTATTTTTATATCAACCAATTTGGTTGTAGTCACATGTTTGTTTCGGAACGCTTAACGTGTTTCGGATTCGAACCGAGTTTTCGATTTCGAGAAGTAAAAAGACGAGTCCAAAATAAATCGAGAATTTGAAAAATCACTTTTAATAACTAAATATTATCTCGTTCGGTATTAATCTTGATTTCAATTTTAAAAATGCAGTTAATTATCAGTGTTGCCGTATTCCTGCCATGCATGTATTTGTTATTTTTATAGAATTAAAAGTTTCTATTTAAGGTCATTAAATTAATTGAAAAGTCGAAGTTAAAAAATTCTGTAAATATATCGTACAAAAAATGTTGAACTTTTTAAATCCTTTGTCGTTACTTGATGTACTTATTTTAATCATTGTTAAATATTATTTAAAACGTCTTCGTAGCTACAAATTACAATAACACGAAAATATTACACTTTTAAAAATAATTATTAATACTTTTTTATCTTTGCGTACTTAAGTGATTCTAAATGTGTAAATCTTTCGGCCTATTTCATCATTCGTCTATCGCTTTGTAAATTTTTATCATTTACAATTTAGTTAATCATTATTTTAATCAATCTTGCCTCATAACACTGTCCGTATTTAGTCAAATTACACGCAGCCGTATCGATGTTCCTGTTTATACAAATAACTTCGGATAAAATACTTTCTATGGGTAAATACTTATCCAATAGGTTGTTACTGCCTCTCGTATTGTTAAATAACGTATACTCACCGGCCGTTTCGGATATACCCGGTATGTTTCGGACTCACCCGGTATGTTTCAGACTCATAAAAAATCGAATGATACCGGTGAGCAAGGCCCACCTGCAAACATTTATATTACTCACGAAAATCTCTTGCCATACATACACTTATTATGAAGCTAAAACATAAGTACATCTTAATAATGCAAGCAAATATATAGCAAAATAATGTTTAAATAACAAATACTTGCCAATGTGTAACTCTCTCAAAAAATACCGCCTCAATTTCTCTTATAGGTATCTGCGCAATGCGGTGTTAACCGTGAGGTATCCTAATACAAGAATAGAGTATTCTGTTCCTCTTTCCACCATATTAATTGAAGTCAATTAAAAATCAATATTAATTACTTAAAGTATTCAAGATATACGTAAAATGTACAAGTATTTTATCGTAAACTAAGAGTATCTTTCCGTTTTTAGTGACTTAATTTTTAATATTCCTCCAGTAAAAAAGTATCCTATGATCGTTATTAAAGATTTAATTGACGACCTGATTAGCGCAGTGGCTAAGCGATTGGACTGCTGTGCTAAGGGTTGCGGGTTCGATTCCCGCACGGGGCAAAACCTTGTACGAACCACAGATGTTTGTCCCGAGTCTGGGTGTTTGTGTATGTGAATATTTCATGTTTGTGAAACGCACCTACGATACAGGAGAAATTCCTAGTGTGGGGCGACGTTTTTTTAAAAAACAAATAAAAATTAATAAAGACAGTATTTCCGTATATTTGTATTACGTATATTTTTTTAATGTTTACATACTTTATTTTATTTATTTATTTATTTATTTACATACCGGTATTATAACAGTATTTAAATGTGTACCGCATTGCGCAGTTACCTAAAACTGAAGTGAAGCGGTAAGTAATATAAGTGTTTTTGTTCATTTATTTTGTAAATATAACTCGACGGTTAGTGGAAATGTATGGTGCTACGTAAAACTAAGATTGTCGTACTATTGATGACAAAATAGTGTGTGAGTGTTCGTGTTTCGTTGAGTCCAAGTTTCGGACTCAACCAGACTCAAACTGGTCAGTCGGTATTACACTCATATTGTGAAGGTCAGTTAAGAAAGATAATAAGTAAATGGAAAGGATTATTGTAAAATGTCTATCACAGACAGGTAAAATAAAATGTGTTTCGTTGATACCCTACAAAAATGTATTACCTTTTGTAACTGTAGTATTCAACTAAATTTCTCGTTTTGTTTGCTATTCAAATCTTTTTCTACACTGACCTATTCTAGTGAAATCGCGTTAGCAGTGTCTTGAACATTTAACAACAATATTAACCTGGCAACATTTTAAATAATGTAGTGTTGCCATTGAAAAAAATATAATAAAATTAAATGACGTTTTGGACGTATTTTGTAATCTATAGTATTATATTTTTCCCTTCGTAATTTTTACTCAATGTTATGCAAAATTACTTTGTATATCGTATTTTCCTATGTCAAGATACTCGTGGAACCATACGACTCAATTTTATTTAGAAAATCTGTGTTGTTAGCGTAAAATATTTTCTAGTCAGCATTTTGCTAACTATTTCCACCAGGAATTCTTAAGATGACCTGAAAAGTAGACTTATACACAATACTAACTGTTTACTGCACCTGTCTTTGTCATGTCATAATGTTATCATCATCAGCCGGAAGACGTCCACTGTTGAACAAAGGCCTCCCCCTTAGAACGCCACAAGTAACGACAGCTTGCCATTTGCATCCACCAGTTGCCCGCAACTCTGACGATATCGTCGGTCCACCTGGTGGGAGGCCTGCCAACGCTGCATCTTCTGGTACGGTCCACTATTGACCATTGAACGGACTAAAAGGTCTACTATTTTTCTAATGTTATTAAAATTGTCATCTTCTGTGAGAAATACGTAGGTATGGTTCTACGAGTATACATTTTTTCCTATATGTCGTAACTTAGAACGTATTGATGGTACATAGCAGCGATTTTGACGTTTTTATGTATTTTGTCTATGTATGTTTACAATGTGTGTAGTAGGGCGAAATATATGACAAATATTTAATTCTAGACTTTTATTTAAAAATCCCTTAATGTAACCCCTTCTATTCTGCAGTTTATAGATCGGTTAAGATAGTGGCGAAATTTGAAGAAACTTATCAAAATTTCGATACCTTCACGATTCATATCGCCTGGATTCTTGAAGTTCCTATCTACATTGTATGTAGCACTAATATGCACAATTTATTAATGTGCTCCAATGAAGCCTCATAAAATGTGTCTGATCAGATTCTAAAGTAGTTGCAACTTATTTTATGGCTTATTACCAATCTGAAGAACAGACTACTTAGTAGTTTTAATACCTGCCTTTGTGCTGAGTTTTCAAGCGAAAAATCTTTTTAAGTCCTTGGTTTTTTTTAACAGAGAAATAGGAATTGGGTATGTTGGCGACGGTAGTTTCAAAAATATCAATGCTTGTCATAAATACGTATTTTATTTATTTAAAACATCATTAATTATTTAAATAGTCTTACGCTTATCAAATGAAATGCCACAAAAATGTTGACAACAAGATAGTTTAATTACATCTTAAACACTATAATACTTTTAGCAATAAGTACATTTCATTATAATAAGTCTACATCTAGTCTATTAAATTTGGAGAGAGAGGTTTACACGTCAGGTGTTGTCGACGTCTCGTTGAAGAATGTTATATTTTTAATTACGCAGTGTTCGGATACCTAGCATTTTGATACGGGCTTACATTATAAAGGAACTTTAATATATTTTGGACGAAATAACGTAAAGAACTAAAGGTATGTTATATTAGCAAACAATCTAAGCCTGGTCGCTGCGTGTGGGTTGCGGTGTGTGGGCGCGGCGGGGCCGGTGCTGGGGCCCTGGCCGTCAGCGCCTGCGCCCGAACCGCAGGAACGAGTGCACCACGTCCTGCCGCTTCATGCCCGTGTCGAGGAGTTGCGGGTAGTCGCGGACCAGCGCTGTGACAACAATTTATTGTTAGCTCCAATATTCTGATAGTTAGACCTTGGGTACTTCGATTTTTTAAATTTGGTAGATACAATTATAATCATTGATTATAGGAGTTAGTTGGTTAATGTAGCCATAAACCTTGAGAATGAAGACCAAGTACTTAACTAAAGTGCTTCTAATTTTATTAAAGTTTATATGATATGATTCTATAAGTCACATATTTCACACAGTTACAGATTTCTGAAATATACCTAGTAGCACATTTTAATTTATAGCTGGCTCTACTATAGGTAACCAAACTGAAAACTAAAGTTCCCATCAGCATATTTTTACCTAATGTTTATCACCGTAAGTCGATCACCATTATACAAAGTCCTCACCTTGGTACTCGGGCACCTGTTCGCCAGCAGCTTCAGCGTACACTTTCACAATATCTTATTTTCTTAGTGATCAATTTATTGAAATTGTTGATTAATTTGATGGTGTAACTTTTGACAGGAGGTATAGAGCATAACACAAATGGAGTGCTACCGGAAGTAGAAGGCGAGGATGCGCCGGCGCTGGATCTGTGCGCTGATAAGGACGCATGCGTATTGGAACTTGATGAAGCTGAAGATGTAAGTCATACCTAATAAACTGCTGCTTAAATGAGCATTTTAGGCGAACTGAATGTCTTTCGGTAAATATTTTACCGAGCTTATTCATTCATTCACTCCATTTGGTTATTGAACATATAGCTTTTACTTATGAATACTAAAGTTATTAACTACTAGCTGCGCCCCGCGGTGTTACCCGCTACATTTTTTTGGGATAATATTAGTGTGATTAAATTGCCCTTTCTCTCGATGTCTACATGACCCAGGATTGCTACATACCATTTGTATTCCAAATTGATAGCATGTTTTTAATTTCCAACCGGTACTCAAATAATTTTGTGTTATGCAGGTTGAAACGGCGCGTGCGCTTGCAAAGCGTCACGTGAACATGCAGGTGTATACGCATGGACTCAAACCCGTGATTGGTGCGCCGCCGCAGGCGTTTGCCCAGGTTTGTGGACTTTATGCTTAGCTTCAGTAACGTCTCTTAAAACTGGGTAAATAGAGTTTATAACTTGCGTGACAAAATAAGACAGACGACCTGTTGTTTTATATAAGTATTCCCGCCGTCCTGTCGACGTCGCGTCGCAGTTTTGCTTCGTTCGTTGTATGTACTTTAAAGAAGTCTCGAGACTTGCATTGTTTGTGGAGATGAGCCCCTAAAGCTAGACAGATACTGATGATTATATTGAATTTTGAGGGCGAAATTCAGCAAGTTTGGTACCCAGGTGTGGCGAGGCCGCCTAGTGCTGTCGGGCGGCGCGGGCAGCAGCGCGGGCGAGCGGCACGTGCGGCGCGCGCTGGACGGCGTGGCCTACAAGCTGCGCCGCCTGCAGCCCTGCGCGCTCGTCGCGCCGCGCTTCCAGCTGGAGCTGCCTGAGGTGAGTGGGTGGCACGCGGGAAGCAGGAAAGGATCGTCGTCATCATCATAACCTGCAGTCAGACTTCAATCCACGGGCATCACACCAGGGGCATCCAGATTCCATGTGCATACTTTTTTTTGTGCCGTGTGGTGTCCAGCTTAGAATTGACCACCCTCTTTCCCCCTATGGGTGTCGTAAGAAGTGACTAAAGAAAAATCTAGAAGATGGGCAGCAGCATCTTCTGTGACTTCACCACCAATACTGCGATCCTCAATCCGCTGGCTTAGCGTGGGGATTATGGCAACCCTCTAAATGGGGAAGCTTTTGTTCAACAGTGGACGTCTTCCGGTTGATGATGTAATATTTTTTTAGTTGTTAACATACAACATCTCACCAAACAGGATGAAATCCAGCTGGTTGTGTCTGGAGCAGCGATTCCCCTCCAAGATCCTAACAGTCCAGAAGCCAATGGTGTAGAGAACGGCCACGCGCCTTCCAGCCACCACGGGAGCCAGGGTAGCCATGGTAACGGCTCCGGGGACGCTGATGATGACATCTTTACGTTGGATGAGGAGCAGCTCACGAAGAGTCAGCCAGAGGTGGTGGAGGAGAAGAACACTATTACTGGATTTGTAAGTAAAACTAATATTGAATAGTTGTGGACGAAATTGGTGATTGCGTTTATGTCTTTATCTGGTATAGTACTTGTTTTATCTTTCTTTTACTCTGAAAATCCTCATAAACTTTCTCCCTTGTCCTGGGACAGCCGGAGAAATGAGTAGTTCCCTTTGTAAAACGCACCATCATCTCTAGATAAATTCCTAATGTAAGGCGACGTCTTTTCTAATTTACACGATCTTATTCCGAAAATCTCGAAAATTCTACTACATACTAGAATTTTCGAGTATTCTCGAATGACTACAAGTCACCGTGATGGTCCCCCAGGTGCCCACGACGGTGTCCCTGACGTCCCTGCCGCACGTGAGCGGTAGCCGCGTGTCCCGGCGGCTGTGTGCGCTGCGCCTGCTGTTCGTGCGGGAGACCACCGCCGTGCGAGAGCTGGGCGGCCTCAGCGGGTTCCTGCACACCTTCACCTGCGAGGTAAGGCACCACGTGGGGAAGGGGGAGTTTATTACTGGGAGGGGCACTAAAAACACTGCATTAAAAAGGGGTGGTTGGAAGGGGAATCTAAATGACTTTGTTTGTTAAGGGGGGGTTTAAAGTGTATATTATTGACGGGGTTAAAGTTTGCTTCACAAGTGTGGGGTTCAAAATTACTTTATTTCTGTGAGGTTCAAGATAAATTTGTTAATAGGGGGGTATTTCCCATTTTACTCAATTTCAAAGACCTTAATGTTGTACACTAGTACTAACCTGTCAAACTCTCGGATTTGCGATTGTTTGTTAATCTGTGTGTATTTGTGTCAGGTGATGGCAATCGTCCGGTCGTACACGGCGGCGCTGGGCGGGAACGCGCTCACATCTTTCTATATCACACAACTGATGCTACAAGATAATGCGCACAAGAATCAGGTATGTTCATAGAGTAATAAGTCTATATTAAGCCCTACCAGCTCATACACAATTAAAGCCAGTGAAAACAATTTTAACTATACATAGTGCTGGAATGCAGTGTCTACAAGTCGGCTTCCGTAGATCGCACGCAACTTACGTGTGAGATCGATGCGACAAGTCACGTGACACTTTGTAAATTTTTTTGATTTGGTTTCGAATCCGACAAAGCTCAATTTATTTTAGGGTGGATGTATAATTTAAAAAATTAAAAGTATTGGTAGGAAGTCTAGGCCAGCCTGGAGGCATTATCACATGTCTCATTTTTTACGATAATGCCTATATTTTAACAAATAAAAAATATCTTTATCTCACGAAAACTCTGGTAAAACAAGTAAATTTTGAAGAATTGACAGCGAAACGCCAAGTCAACAAAAAATATAAAATAGTTCTAAGTAACAATGTGTAAAATTCCGAGTGTTTAAGATTGTTTTTTTTATTTCAGGGTCAATGTCTTCTATCAGTAGGAGGCGACGTAGTACATATAACATACTGAACTAATGTAACTATACATGACATATCTGTGACATACGCGTTTAGGATACATCGAAGTTTATGTATATAGTAGAAAACAACCATATTTATTATTATTTGCTTCCTTGTTTGAGATGCTCATTTTTAATTAAGCGTAGAATCTTAATTGGATGTTTGATTAACGTAATTAATTAAAATTGTTTAGGTTAGTTACTGATGCTTCCTAAACGTTTATTTCGTTATAGTTATAAGTCTGACTGTTTAACGAATTCTGTGTTATTTACAATTTTTAATACTTTTATGTGTGGCAGGAATCATCTAAGCTTTGCATAGTGTTTCTAGACACACACACACACATACATGAAAAATCTCCAACACTCCGTCTCAAATCTTAATTAACACTATTTTTATATCTACTATCCAATTTGGTTGTAGTCACATGTTTGTTTCGGAACGCTTGACGTGTTTCGGACTCGACCCGAGTTTTCGATTCCGAAAAGTCGAAAGACCAGTCCAAAATAAATCAAGAATTTGAAAAATCACTTTTAATAACTAAATATTATCTCGTTCGGTATTAATCTCGATTTCAATTTTAAAATCCAGTTTATTATCAGTGTTGCCGTATTCCTGCCATGCATGTATTTGTTATTTTTATAGAATTAAAAGTTTTTATTTAAGGTCATTAAATTAATTGAAAAGTCGAAGTTAAAAAAATCTGTAAATATATCGTACAAAAAATGTTGAACTTTTTAAATCTTTCTTCGTTACTTGATGTACTTATTTTAATAATTGTTAAATATTATTTAAAACGTCTTCGTAGCTACAAATTACAAAAACACGAAAATATTACACTTTTAAAAATAATTATAAATACTTTTTTATCTTTGCGTACTTAAGTGATTCTAAATGTGTAAATCTTTCGGCCTATATCATCATTCGTCTATCGCTTTGTAAATTTTTATCATTTACAATTTAGTTGATCATTATTTTTATCAATCTTGCCTCAAAACACTGTCCGTATTTAGTCAATTTACACGCAGCCGTATCGATGTTCCTGTTTATACAAATAACTTCGGATACAATTTTCTATAAGTAAATACTTATCCAATAGGTTGTTACTGCCTCTCGTATTGTTTATTAACGTATACTCACCGGCCGTTTCGGATATACCCGGTATGTTTCGGACTCACCCGGTATGTTTCAGACTCATAAAAAATCGAATGATACCGGTGAGCAAGGCCCACCTGCAAACATTTATATTACTCACGAAAATCTCTTGCCATACATACACTTATTATGAAGCTAAAACATAAGTACATCTTAATAATGCAAGCAAATATATAGCAAAATAATGTTTAAATAACAAATACTTGCCAATGTGTAACTCTCTCAAAAAATACCGCCTCAATTTCTCTTATAGGTATCTGCGCAATGCGGTGTTAACCGTGAGGTATCCTAATACAAGTATAGAGTTTTTTGTTCCTCTTTCCACCATAATTAATTGAAGTCAATTAAGAATCAATATTAATTACTTAAAGTATTCCAGATATACGTAAAATGTACAAGTATTTTATAGTAAACTAAGAATATCTTTCCGTTTTTATTGTGACTTAATTTTTAATATTCCTCCAGTAAAAAAGTATCCTATGATCGTTATTAAAGATTTAATGAATAAAGACAGTATTTCAGTATTTTGTATTACGTATATTTTTTAATGTTTACATACCGGTATTATAACAGTATTTAAATGTGTACCGCATTGCGCAGTTACCTAAAACTGAAGTGAAGCGGTAAGTAATATAAGTGTTTTTGTTCATTTATTTTGTAAATATAACTCGACGGTTAGTGGAAATGTATGGTGCTACGTAAAACTAAGATTGTCGTACTATTGATGACAAAATAGTGTGTGAGTGTTCGTATTTCGTTGAGTCCAAGTTTCGGACTCAACCAGACTCAAACTGGTCAGTCGGTATTACACTCATATTGTGAAGGTCAGTTAAGAAAGATAATAAGTAAATGGAAAGGATTATTGTAAAATGTCTATCACAGACAGGTAAAATAAAATGTGTTTCGTTGATACCCTACAAAAATGTATTACCTTTTTTAACTGTAGTATTCAACTAAATTTCTCGTTTTGTTTGCTATTCAAATCTTTTTCTACACTGACCTATTCTAGTGAAATCGCGTTAGCAGTGTCTTGAACATTTAACAACAATATTAACCTGGCAACATTTTAAATAATGTAGTGTTGCCATTGAAAAAAATATAATAAAATTAAATGACGTTTTGGACGTATTTTGTAATCTATAGTATTATATTTTTCCCTTCGTAATTTTTACTCAATGTTATGCAAAATTACTTTGTATATCGTATTTTCCTATGTCAAGATACTCGTGGAACCATACTATTCAATTTTATTTAGTTCATAGAAACTTTAAATTAGTTGCGGACTGAACGGGTAAGTTCGAAACTAATTAGAAATCTCTGTCGTAAGCGTAAAATATTTTCTAGTCAGCATTTTGTCAACTATTTCCACCAAGAATTCTTGAGAAGGCCTTAAAAGTAGACTTATTCATAATACTAACTGTTTACTGCACCTGTCTTTGTCATGGTACAATGTAATCATCATCAGCCGGAAGACGACCACTGTTAAACAAAGGCCTCCCCCTTAGAACGCCACAATGAACGACAGCTTGCTATTTGCATCCACCAGTTGCCCGCAACTCTGACGATATCGTCGGTCCACCTGGTGGCAGGCCTGCCAACGCTGCATCTTCTGGTACGGTCCACTATTGACCATTGAACGGACTAAAAGGTCTACTATTTTTCTAATGTTATTAAAATTGTCATCTTCTATAAGAAATACGTAGGTATGGTTCTACGAGTATACATTTTTTCATATATGTCGTAACTTAGAACGTATTGATGGTACATAGCAGCGATTTTGACGTTTTTATGTATTTTGTTTATGTATGTTTACAATGTGTGTAGTAGGGCGAAATATATGACAAATATTTAATTCTAGACTTTTATTTAAAAATCCCTAAATGTAACCCCTTCTATTCTGCAGTTTATAGATCGGTTAAGATAGTGGCGAAATTTGAAGAAATTCTTAATAATTTCGATACCTTCACGATTCATATCGCCTGGATTCTTGAAGTTCCTATCTACATTGTATGTAGCACTAATATGCACAATTTATTAATGTGCTCCAATGAAGCCTCATAAAATGTGTCTGATCAGGTTCTAAAGTAGTTGCAACTTATTTTATGGCGTATTACCAATCTGAACAAGAACAGACTACTTAGTCGTTTTAACACCTCCTGCCTTTGTGTTGAGTTTTCATATTTTGTATTTGATTATAGGTACAAAACGAAAAATCTTTTTAAGTTCTTCGATTTTTTTTAACAGAGGAATAGGAATTGGGTATGTTGGCGACGGTAGTTTCAAAAATATCAATGCTTGTCATAAATACGTATTTTATTTATTTAAAACATCATTAATTATTTAAATAGTCTTACGCTTATCAAATGAAATGCCACAAAAATGTTGACAACAAGATAGTTTAATTACATCTTAAACACTATAATACTTTTAGCAATAAGTACATTTCATTATAATAAGTCTACATCTAGTCTATTAAATTTGGAGAGAGAGGTTTACACGTCAGGTGTTGTCGACGTCTCGTTGAAGAATGTTATTTTTTTTAATTACGCAGTGTTCGGATACCTAGCATTTTGATACGGGCTTACATTATAAAGGAACTTTAATATATTTTGGACGAAATAACGTAAAGAACTAAAGGTATGTTATATTAGCAAACAATCTAAGCCTGGTCGCTGCGTGTGGGTTGCGGTGTGTGGGCGCGGCGGGGCCGGTGCTGGGGCCCTGGCCGTCAGCGCCTGCGCCCGAACCGCAGGAACGAGTGCACCACGTCCTGCCGCTTCATGCCCGTGTCGAGGAGTTGCGGGTAGTCGCGGACCAGCGCTGTGACAACAATTTATTGTTAGCTCCAATATTCTGATAGTTAGACCTTGGGTACTTCGATTTTTTAAATTTGGTAGATACAATTATAATCATTGATTATAGGAGTTAGTTGGTTAATGTAGCCATAAACCTTGAGAATGAAGACCAAGTACTTAACTAAAGTGCTTCTAATTTTAATAAAGTTTATATGATATGATTCTATAAGTCACATATTTTACACAGTTACAGATTTCTGAAATATACCTAGTAGCAAATTTTAATTTATAGCTGGCTCTACTATATAAATTTAAGTTCCCATCGGCATATTTTTACCTAATGTTTATCACCGTAAGTCGATCACCATTATACAAAGTCCTCACCTTGGTACTCGGGCACCTGTTCGCCAGCAGCTTCAGCGTACAGCTCCAAAAAGGTGTTCAGGGCCTGGCAGAACCGCGCGGCCCTCGGGTCGTCGTCAGCGGCGCCAGCGCACAGCTGCGCGGGCGCACACAGCGCCGCGCACGCGCACCACGCCAGCACTGCGCACACTATCGCACCACGGTAACCATCACCACTGTTGGGACAAAAGAAACAAAATTTCATTAATAATGTTATCTTATAACATAACATTAATGCTAGATTATAGGACACCCTCAGTGTTATAGAACCAATATAATAGGAGGCGAGTCTATTGGTAATCATCGGGCAGAAATCGAAACTCCGTGGCGACTGTCCAACCCGAGAATCGGACCCAGGAACTCCAGGCTTCATTCGCACCTTGCGACAACTTGACCAGCAATGTAGTTTAATCAGAATCACCATTCGAATTCCTATCCCAAACTCATGTTTAGCATTCGCATCTAAGTAGATACTAAAACAGAGCAGCTGCAGTCTTAAGTATAGATTTATACTGAATACCTAAAAGAAACTACAATTATTATATGATCTTATTTTATAAGTAAACCGAGTAACAAATGTCGTTTACCAGTCAACTTAAACTGAAAGGCCCTTCACTTCACACGAGTTCATAACTGCATCTACAATTCGCACATCAAAGGCTTTAATATTAACGTCGACAAGTGACGTGCAACGCACACACAATAGACGTGGCCTGTAGCTTCAGCAAGCGTATATTAAACCAGCTGTCGCCTGTACTGCGTCCGGCTTTTCCGTTATAAAATGTAACATCTTTCGTAGAGAAGCAAACGCATCTATATCATGTTATAAGAAAGTTTTATTAAACCGATTATAGTAGTGATAGCCGAGTCGTATGACCGTTCGACTGCTTAGTAAAAGGTCGCAAGTTCAACCTGCGACACACAGCAATGTCTTTTCGAATTCATGTGTGTATCTACTATAAATTAAGTTATCAGTTGCTAAAAACAGTGTAGGGAACATCGTGAAGAAACTGGCACACTTGAGAGATTTTTCAACGGTGTGAAAGCCATGTCAAAGGCCTACAGGCGGTTTAACTTTGACACCAGGTTGTTCATCAACCATGCGATAATAAGAATATTAAACCGATTTAACTTTGTAACAGTGAAGACGTAACATGCAGAGATGTATGTTACCCCCTCAAAAGCATGTATTTTCTATTGAAAAGCTCTATAAACTTTGTTTGACCAAGATATCGAACCAAAACAACAGTATTTTTCTTGTATTATTTTATTCATCTACCAGTTGTGGAATGTATTTTGTAGATTATGTAAAACCCTGGACACGTGTCCAATATTATCCTTTGGTTCCAAGGATAAATTGAATTTGAAGGTTGGATAAAAGGCAAAACACTGCACTATTCCGTTCAAGATAAAATAACTTTCAAATCTTGTAAAATAACATCGTGTGCATTACCGGACATGTTTCATCTACAGAGGAAAGGATAGTAAAGCTAAATTTTGATATTTCGAAAAACCTTTACGTTACCTACAAGTATTACTTCATTGCTACTTCACAACAATAGCAACCTACAACCCTGTTAAACACCTATTCCGACAGAACACGTGGGAGATAGGTTCGCAACTAAGTTTGGTAACCAGTTTGAGGCGTGTCCCGACTTCGACACCCCGTTCGACAATTCAGTTATGTCGTTTGCATCGGAAAACAGAGATCGAGTGTGATCGAACTGTGTCCGTAAGTGACCGGTAAATGGGTACAGGAAAATACGTCGCTTTTATTTTTAGTTTTGTTAAGGTAAATACAATTTAGGCGCGGAACTACTTCGTAATTTATGGTACATCTATTTAGCGATATAGGTAGCTTAATGTGGACCTAAAGAACAAAAGGGAACCGCGATAAAATAAGTTTAAATAGTTTTATTTCAAGTCTAGTATTCGCGTAAGTGATAGAAAACATTATGGGTATCTCATTATTGGTAAGTTGCGGTAATATAATATACAGTTTAGATACCTATATGTCAGATATCTCAATGTGTCTTTGTATAGGTAGATAGCTGTCTAACAGCTGAGATAATGGCATACATTTCAGACCACCCAACGGCATATTCTATAGTTCTCTATGTAATGAGAATATTATGTAATTGACATAAGACCGCATTGCCTTTAGTTTAAATCTTAGTTCTAGACCAGGAATATAAATTGGGCGATCAAATAGATAATCATAATATACAAGCATAAATACAAGATATTTAATATATTCCCTACGAAAACTGAAAATAATTTTTAAGACTAATATTTTTATTTAATGTATTGATGCGATTCTAGCTAACTAGGTAATATTTTGCATGCCGATTAGTAATATAGCTAAACACTATCCCCATGTAACTATATCCTGTACCATAATATAAACCATATTTCTTTCACACCTTTATACAGGTATATTACGCCTTGTTGTCTACCAGTAGACACCAACTTACCTATATTTTTTATCTAATATCACGGTTACTGGATTTGAATTAGAAAAGAGGTAATCATTAACATCGATGACATGTGCTTACCGTTAAAGGAAAACGATACGAGGAGGTTATTAAAGCTATAATAACCTGAGTCATCACACCTAATTTATATCTTTATTGGTATCGTATTCACAAATTGCGAAGAAATCTGAATATCTCCTTTAATGTCATAATAATAATATATAGCGTGCGTACATTAGCGTCGCGTTTTGCTTATATATTTTGAATTTATTGCAATACTCAATACTTGAATGCATTTCATAATAGTAAATAGTTGGACTTATAATAGTACAGATCTTTGTGGACCCTGTCGGGCACAACAAAAAGCGGAGAGAGGAATAGAGTTAACCTAATTATTTACATTATTATAAACTTATATCTAGGTATGTACTTTGTTCTAATAAGTGATTTCTATATCTATTTTTTAAATAGTTGGGTTATAAGAGTTGAGCTTAGGGTTACCGTTGGCACCTGTACTATATTGTACATACTTAATTATATAATTGCACTAAACAACAAGAATAATAAAGAACGGAATTTACTAAAAATTCGACTTAAACAAACAAATACAAATTTTTCATGAATTCGTTTTGTTTTATTAACTAGGAGTAAAATACAAGTAAGGTTATGAAGTAAAAATAGTTATGAAGCGTTATATTAATAAAAAATAACACAAAAGATAATACTAGATACTTCAGTCACATTACTACGAGAATTTTGTTAAGGGGTATCTTGTTTCAAAAACCCGCTGCAAAGGCGACGCGTTATCTTTGGACCTTTGTACTTTAACGAGGATTGCAACCCCTTTGCCTCTAAGTGGTGTGATGTTACTAGCCTTATTAGGTAGTACGGATAAAGGTCCATAAAATTGGACGCAATTTTGTCTGTCGCTAGACATTTTGTAGGCAATTTTGCTGAAATATCGGAGTTATCTAAATTTAGTACCTAAAATGTTTATCAATAAATTCAATATAAAGCATGTCTTCGTCGTCATTTTATTTATTTGTGTCCATTTAAGAACATACATAACTAAAAAGGCGTGATACCTAAATCATGTCTATGTGACCAAAAACAAGGCAACCCCTATAGAATAAAAAAAGAACTAAATTAAAACATCAATCTCAATCTTTCTTAATTTAAATCTCTGTTTACTCTTTATTTGTAGCGCAAGCAAATAAACTTTTGAATTTAGAACACTCGTCGCCATTAACAGACTGCGTCGTATTCTCATTTCTCTTTATAAACGCCTCTTTACGTATGCATTTTATTGCACAAGGATTGTCGTGTAGATTGGCATTAAATGGTACTAATTTGCGACTTTATGAGCTCTGGGATGCATGCGAATTGCAGTATTCTCATTTTAATATTAGTCTATTCAGTGCTTTTAGTTTAAAACTCACGAGTTCATAGACTAATGTAGAGTTTGTTGTAGTGTTTGTTTATGAATAGGGTCCGGAGTGGTACTAATTATTAATTTGCATTTTAGAATTTAGTTGACCAGACAGTTATTTAGGCTGCTTTTTAGACACAAAAAATATGACTTTGGAACTTTGACTAACATAATAATGTAAACGCAAGTAAAGAGCCTCTACGAGTGATGATATATTACCTACTAATATGTCCTGCGAAATCTAGGCAGTCCACCACACTAGCTTATTGACTGGCCAAACTATACCTACACCAAGACTGATAATCACACTAATATTATAAAGGCGAAAATTTTTCAGTGTGCCTCTTCAGGCTCAAACGGCTAGACCGATTTTGTTGAAATCTCAAATGGATGTAGCTATCACCCTGGATTAACTAGATTACTACTCAGATACTTTCTATCCCGAAAAAATGCAGCGGGTCACACCGCGGGGCGCAGCTAGTTAGATATACGAAGAAAAGGACCAAAAGACGCTGCAGACTCGAAGCAAAGGACCAAAAGCTCCGTGCCTATTGAATTCTAATCTCCAAACAAAACATGAAACAAATACATTTACATATGAACAAGTATTCGTTGGTACAAAAATGTTTGGTATATGTCAAGGGTTACCGCCCAGAGGGCAGGCCCAATATTGGAATGTTTTCTCCCGAAACATGACAAAACATTTATTGGTTTTAGTTTTTGCTGTGCATTCGATTTATTGCTTTTTATTAGATGTATAGAGAATGTGTTCTTTGAATACGTTTTTATACATCTAAGTCATCTATTGGTAGGTTTTTATTAAACCCATTCTGGTTTCTTATGCATACCTTTTTGGTTAGGGATTCATTGCTTGTATGGCCAAATTAAATTCAGTGTCAAACGCCTTTATTGATAAAAAAAATCATTTTTAAACCATAGATTAAATTAAACCTGACGCTGCCATATGTTTTAAGATAGGTTTAAGATAATACAGATATTAGCCTCGTTTAAGAATATTTGATTTAATGTCTAATATCATACCTCAATTCGTTATTTATAGGCAGAGGTATACGTAGATTAGCCAATAGCCATAGCAGCTTCATTATTCGGCATTGCGCTTATATTTCCCAAAGGAAGCAGGATAATATGAATTGATGTTATATGCCCATATTTCGTCTGTCAGCACAAGTTCCGATAGGGAGTAAATCTATTGTTATTTATGAAGCACCAATCGAAACTATTAGTATTAGAACAGAGATACATGATGCTATTCAAAAGTAACATCGTCACTAGCTTGGATTTGGTCCACAACTATGCCCAAATACCTGTTTAAGTGTGTGTGTACTTTGCTGACCTAACATAGTCTAAAGTCCTAACACGATTCGCATGTAAATCTGTACGAAACTCATTATTCCAACATGAACAAATATTTTCGCATGCCTTGAAAGTTTTAATATCGTTATACGATAAAAATAGCTTGTTATATCATAAAGTCTAGATGATACTTTGACGAGACAGATTAAGGGGATTGTGGGTAGTCGTGTTTGTTCTCGGCTTACGAACGAAGCATTATCCAATAAAAGAGCTTTATTATATTGTAGCATTACTGTCTTTGGCGGCGGAACTTTTTGAGCGGGATTTAACGGCTGTTTAAATGATGTGGGATGTTTGATGTTTTGGTGTGAGTAAAAAGTAAAAGATGGGTGCTTTTGTAGATCCTTTAGGAACCCACACTATATAGAAAAATCTTTTTGTATCAGCTGTTTGCTTAGTCTCACTCGGATAGGTAACTAATCACTTCAGATACCATGATAGAAACTTTTCGAGTTATCTTCTAAGTATCTCAGTCCCAGGGGATCTATTTTGCGAAAACGCCTAGTACAAAAAATTGCTGCCAAAATTTGGGTGGATTGCAGCAGACTTGCCTTAACGGAAAACTCAAGCGTGATCGTGATCTTTATAAGTATAGGAATGTCATTTGCTTTAGGTTCAGTAATGATTAAAAGGTGAAGAAAACATTTGTATTTTCTACAAATTGTCCTTACCTTACTAAAAATTGTCAACGTTGAACAATTAACTAATTTATACCTGTCACTGTCGTTTGCATTTAAAGAATAGAGATGTGAATATACATAAGAAATCTAAGTCTTAAAACACGTTAGCATCGTTTATAAGTACGAGGGATTAAGTCTCCATTTTCCTTGAATACCACGTGCGTTAGTTTAAACATTAATTTGTTATTATAGCCCACGTCGAAATGAATTTAACACAATGTCCAAACCGTGTCTCACAAATTATTTTGACATGAGGTACCGGCGGGACAGGCTCAAACAAGTTTTGTTCTTATCCTGTTGCAACCTGTTGCGCAAGCATTTAATTTGTAAGTAGTGCACTTTAAATAAAGCTTTAAGATTCTTTCCATTGACATTCATTTAAGTTACTTTGTATTTTTATGAATTGGTTTGAGTTTTTTCTCTACTTCAATAGAAATTGTAGTTTGCTGCAAGTGACACTTATTTTTATCGACTTCGTCTACGTTGAAAATTATATCGAATTTACCTAGCTAAATAAAAGACCTAAGCGACTTTTCATCAAGTTATCAAAGCCTTATATTATAATTTAGAAATGCGACTTTTCGGTCATGTTTTCTATTGTTGTATGTGCATACTGAGTATATTGATGTCTACTAAACTATAAATCTATCGATTAATAAAGAAGTGTAATCTGTTTTGGCAGTAATTGTCCTGCAACTCTGTTTAACCCGGGGATCGAAGCGAGAGGGCACATTCCTGCAGAATCTCCACGCTGGAACCCTGCCAACCTCGAGACACACAAGTGCTTGTCAATCGGATGATCAAAGAGTTTGATTCCTCACGAATAACTATTGTAGACTATAAATATATTATTCTAAATTAAGTCTGCTCGTTGGTATAGTGGTCGCTAAGCGCGATTTCTGAGTATGAGGTCCTGGGTTTGAATCCCGTGTCGGGCCAATTGTTATTAGGTTTTTTTCTGGGTGATTCTAAATGTCAGTACGTAGCCTGGATTTGTGTCTGGTTGATGGCAATAGGTTCACCCCTATCGCCATTCCAGACTCCATTCTGCCACCGAGATTTACAAAATAAGTGGTAAGTGCCTAATTTATATAAGTTACCTAGTGTCAGTCTCAGAAAGTTGTGGGTAAGTGTAATAGTAGCTAGTGACGTCACACAAGTGTTTTTGTTGATTATTACGAAGGATTCGTTTTCCAGAACGATTTAATTAACGGTCTAACATAATCGTAAAGTTTTTGGTGTTCTATTTCGCAGTTCACATTACGGGTCAGCTAAACCTTCCAAAGTTGTTGTTCGTTTTAGGCGTTGTAAGGGGGAGGCCTTTGTTCAACAGTGGACGTCTTCTGGCTGATGATGATGATGAGACCTTCCAAAGTTAGGTGTTCTAGTAATCTTTCTGATGTTAACAGTGTTCTTTTGCTTCTAGTGATATTTTTCTTTTAACGCCTTGTGATTGGTTTTGAATACCCACGGAACTGATTGCAAAGCAAAATTAGAGACCAAATAAAACTGGACTGGATAAATACTGTGACCATGTTACTTGGTTCCTTAAAAGTATTTGCCAAAACTTTTAACCAAAATATTATCATACGAAATTGAAAGCGAATTCTTTGTTTTCTTTGACAATAAGGCTGATTTTTACCTACTATCTGACAACCAAAACTGAAATATTAACTTGAAAACGCTATCCATATATTGGGTTTTCCAAGACTTTCATCTTCATCTTGTACCTACAGTCAGACCATGCATTTTGCTTTCTTTTCCCAAACAATACTAAAGAACACATCTAAATACTTTGACGACAGGGCAACAGGACAGAATGGCATTCTTAGCCAAGTTTCACGCCTAGTTGGAAAACGGACGTTGGCAGATAGCCAGACTACCGCAGAATAGCTCTACTAGGCAACAGGATAACTAGGTGTAAGTTGGTGAATGAAGAGAATCTGGTAAACCAATATACCAAAGAACGAAAGTATTTAGAATTGTGAAGTCATATCAATTCCTATAGTCGTCTAATATGTCTTTGAGTTTGGAAACTTTTTGGCGAATAAAAAAAACAATTGCAATATGGGCATCAAAATTAGTCCTACTTTTAGATATAAGCCAAAACATCTGTAATTAAGTTCTATTAATGTAAAAATACACTAATTTAATGTATTACTTACAATGGTATTTTCTTGTTTGGCAAAATCACAGTATACGTCAATACATTCAAAACAAAACACGAGCACCCAAGTCTCAAGGAAAACATTTTGAAGATAATTTCAAAAATCTCTCTGAGAATGCGATGAATTTTGCGGCTTAAAGAATTTGCGGCCATTTTTAAGTCCAGGGACGACAGGTTGAAGTAATGGAAGAGAATTCTTTTGGACTTAGGAGATTATTTAAAATATTTGTCTGTTCATTCGTTATTTTGTTAGCGGGCTATTCCCCTGAGTCAGTAAATTGTCTCATTAACATGAGTGTGTTTAATCAAATATTGACGAAACATTAGTCATTATTTCACAGTAAGTGTACCTGAACCAAACATTTAAAAGGAAACTGTGTATGATTCTGTCAATTGTAATCGCCGTTCGTGGTTGGTAAAGATGAGGATAAGTCATGCATGTATATAGACTGAAATGTATCATGAATAATGAAGCTATTTTCAATTACAGCATGTTTCCCATTGCACGTTTGTCCATTCACAAAAAGTTTGCATGTAATTTTACTTGGTTCATTAAACTTAATACCTATTAATTTGTGCCCTATTATATGGAACCTAAACATAGTTGGTGAACTGTAGGTCCAAAGATCTAGCTACATCTTCGGGGAATACCAGGGGTGCCAGTAGAGTGTCTGCTGGTGTGATAAGTACCTACGTAAGTCCAGCGTACCCTGGACGGTCAACTTCACTGATGATCACTAGCATCCTTGTTGTCTGGCCAATCTCTAATCTACGTCATGACCATGACCTGTTTTCGTAGTACAAACAGGCCGATACAAAGAAGAGGAAACGTAGTAGTGAAATATGGGTGAAGCAATAGTTCACCTCTGCCTAACTCTTAGTTGATTACCCCCTTGCTATGTACTCTTAAAGCAGGACAGTTTACGAAGCGAGACACTGCTACATGCATTATAATGTGGCGTCTCGCTTTAACAACGTAAACTGTCCTGCTTCAAGGTTCATGGTAAGGTACAGGTGTGCTGAGAACTTTACAGACGGGAAGTCCACTACAATGATTGTAAAATTAACTATAATATTAACCGGAGACCTACTCTTGCATATTATTATACACGTGGACCAAATAACATAAATATCCATTATGCCTGTTGAATAATACCAACTCTCTACCACTTTATATAAACACTGCGTACAATCGTAGAGCGTTGTTGCATATTCTCTCATTATTGATGTCGCATTCTCATGCCAAACAATTAATAATATGCTAATGTACGTTACGTCAGTGGGTAGATACAAATAGACAGACAAGACAAAGTTCATATGGTAATGAGGGCTGTAGTAAATTCTGGTGTTAGATTGATTGCTCTTTATTGCACTCTGTTTGAATTGATTAGCGGGTGGTACTTGTTTAGTTTATTAGACAGTCTAAGCAGACGTGTTTTTATATAGTATCTTTAGATAAGAGCTGAAGAAGAAGTACGTATTTTATCGATCGTGTAATGTCTAGAGTATCTATATAGCTATCGAGTTCGTTAGTGTAAGGGCAAGGGTAAAGCTTTGTCTGGGCATAGTACATATATACTATGATAACTTTCGTGAGTGTTATCCATAAATATTATTTACTACATATGCTCGTTTTACTCACGTCAATATTCGGGAATGTCCGAATAGTTTCGAACTCGAAAGGAGCCGTAATTCCAAGTGACGCGGCGGAGTCGTGAACCAAACAGCGCAAAAATTTTGTTTCGAATCTGAGCTTAAACGACAGAGATGAGATATCCCGTATATGACTTATGTCAGTCAAAAGCATCCATGAAACAGGGACGTAGGGAATCACTAAGTACGGGCCCAATAGACGCGATAGACTTGCCAACTTTACATGGGATATATATACCTATATATATATAAATGTCAACGGCAACCCCTGAAATTACCTTCTGTGATAAGCCCTACTATGGCTCGCTACACCGAAATTAGTTTTAAATATGCGGTCGCATATATTGCAATGGAGTTGGGATAAGCAAAGCGAGTTTCTAGACTCTTAATAAAGGAAAGTCCTCTGCCGTCCCCTCCAGGTAAAATACAACTGCGAGACACCAAAAGGAAAAAGAAAAAAAAGAAAGATATTGAAAGGAATGTAGCTTGTGCCGCGAAATGACGTTATTCATCTTATAGGGTTACTCATCTTTGGGAAAAACCACTAGAAAAAGGTAAAAGTAAAAGATAGCTAGTCTTTGTCTCGTAATCCTTTGCTGTTTGGCTTTCTTATTCTCAGCCAATAACATCTCTATTTGAAATAACATTAGACAAAAGAGAACATTTTATAGTTAGATCAATTATTTTGATTTCAATTGCATTTGTGACATACCTAATACGGATTTTGCTTTTAATACTATTCTTAAATAAACTGTAAATAAGATTGGTTGTGTAATGTTGTAACCAATAGAGTTTAGATCACACGCCTGATTGAGAATTGTTCCAGTATTTAATACATAATATGCTTATAGCAGTATAATTTTAGATGAGAGACAAAATTAGATTCGTTTTTACTAAGAATACATTCAGTCATCGGTAATGAAGCACCTTTGCAATTTTCAATCCCAGTATTGCACAATTACCTGATATTTTGCTACGTATGTGGTCTCAAATTCACCACCGATTTGAAGAGATAAATATGGAATTTAAATTGCCTTCACGGAAAAGGTAGAATGGTACAAAGATTAAAGAAACGAGGAGACAGAGGTGGGTTTGATTTTATTGATATTGCCTCATTTATTAACGGATATTTAGGTGTTTTTTTACACTTTTTTATTAATGTTTTTCACAAAAGGTGAAGATTTTTTGAAGGGAGAGAGACAGGCGCAGAAATTTACAGATTTTGTACTTAAATGATTACGGTTTCATTAATTGATAGTTTAAATGTTATAGAATAATATTGGAAATTAAGTTTGCTGTATTATATAGTTGTGAGATTTAAATCAACTTGTCGTAGCAAGCTTGTATTCCGATAATAAATATATCGGACATTTCATCAACATCTTCAGCCGGAAGAATTTTACGGTTGAACAAAGGCCTCTCTCTTAGAACGCCTCAATAATCGACAATAATTAAATGACCTATATTAAAAATTTTATTCACTATAATATATTTTTATATTTAAGAAATATTATAGAATACTCACACTATAATCGTCATGAATAATCCTTTTAAAAAACAGTCATCCACAAAATCACTTCACATTTTCCACCAAAAATTCAGAACAATGTATTTTTTTCTCCACAAACTCATGCATTCGACAGTACATATAAAAATCAATTTAAAAATAGTGAGCGTACTATATTTAAACTTATCGGTTGAACGACATTTCGTCGTAAATGATGCGCGTACGCATGACCGTTGGTCACTGGAGGCTGCGCGGGAATACGCATTATAATCTCGTGCTAACTGACACACCGCTTAGGGATTCACTGTGCGGTCGATAGAAATTCCGTCAACTTTTTTTTGGAAGTATTTTTTTATGTCGGAACTTTGATGAGTGTACCACATCCGATCAGACCTGCCTCTTACCATGAACTTTTAAAGCAGGATATTTACCGTTAAAGCGAGATGTCGCACTACACTGCACGTAGTCTCGCTTCCACATCGGAAACTGGCCTGCTTTAAGAGTTTTTAGTTTTTTTTTTTTTAAAAAACGTCGCCCCACACTAGGATTTTCTCCTGTGTCGTGGGTGCGTTTCACAAACATGAAATATCACATACACTAACACCCAGACTCGGGACAAACATCTGTGGTTCGCACAAAGTTTTGCCCCGTGCGGGAATCGAACCCGCGACCCTTAGCGCAGCAGTCCAATCGCTTAGCCACTGCGCTAATCAGGTCGTCGAAGTTCATGGTAAGGGGCTTGTTCTCTGCTATTGGCTATGTTCTAAAGATCGTGGGTATGATATCCGTGTTGACCTTTTTTTTTATTAAACAAATTCGGTTAATATCTGCGTCTTCCACAATATAAGAGATTCATCATCATCATCAGCCGGAAGACGTCCACTGTTGAACAAAGGCCTACTCCATTACAAACGACAGTGACAGGTATAAATTAATGCCTTGCGAGATGATGTTTATAATACAGAAGTTTTTTAAATGATTTTCCGATAAATCCGTCGCCCAACACTAGCAAATTCTTCTGTATGAATGCTTGCAGAAATGAAGCATCACAAAAGTACACAAATTCGAGACAAATACATATTATAAAGCCAAACGCAGCGGATTGTTTAAGCTTTGAGGAAGGACTCATTCGTTTTATCTAAGGAAAGCTGCGCTAAAATGTTATCACAAAGAAAAGATTAGATATGTTAAGATGCTAACCATGTTACAATATTTAATATACTGCTGTTTGTTGTCCCTATCTAAATAAATAAATAAAAGTAAACAGAACAATAATATCCAAATGTGTTATCTTTAAGGTATATTAACAATATCTCTCTCTCCTTATTCTCCAACCATTTCATCTTCGGAAAGCGACTCGTAAGGGATGACGAACTCGGGAAGAAGTCATGAAGTGGCTATAGGTTTATGTGATCAGAACCACATAGGACTTATAACACGCGAAATGTGGGTGCACAAACTCATGTGCGCACCTGTGCAACTTAAGAGACCAAAACGATAATTATAATTACATGAATGAATAAAAATAAATTAATTTAAAACAAACACCTTGCCCTTGATTACCGGACGCAACAGTATTCGTTGCATAATGCTCGGTAATGATTTCATTGCCTTGACCTGAGAGTTGTTGAGTCAACGAGAATAACTCTTCGCGATCAATGACTTTATAAGACGTCATACGACCGCATGTTGTGAAATTGGGTTTTGTTTTTTTTGACATTAATCTTCTTATACGTCATAGTTATGTATGTAAGAACGGATCTAACGATTAGTACTGGTATTTGGATCGTCATTGAGCGTAGTATTAGGTTCAATTCTCAGGTTAAATTCCACATATTATTCGACGTGTTTGGATATTTTTAGCGGCAATGGAATTTAAAAATGTGAATGTGAACTTATAGCAATAGACAATGAAAAAAGCACATAGGTTATCGAAAGCCCTACCCTTGATTATACAACCTTTTTGTAAACCTTAATGGCAAATACATGGTTTTACTGGTTGCTTTAGGCTCTGTCTTTTGTATAGGTACCTAATTTTGACTTAACTAGGTTCATCATCATCATCAGCTTTTAAATGGCCCACTGCTGGACATAAGCCTCCTCCCCTAAACGCCACTGATTCCTATTTTGGGCCTTTTGCATCCAGGTCTTTCCCTGTACATCAACTTAACTAGGTTATCTACTAGAAATCAAAGTGTGATGTGAAATACAAAATTGCTAACTGTATAAGCTTTATTTGAACCTGTTACTGATTTGATGACACACAAAGAAGAAGATTACGATGTCTTCCTACACAGAGGTGTCTTCGTATTAATTGCTAAATAAAACATTAAAATACCACAATTGTATTTATCAGGTATTATATAAATAGTGCACAAACAAGCATTCATAATAAATTCACCTCAATTTATTAATCAGCATTCGATAAACACACGGAGTGTTGTTTTCGTTCAGAAGTGGATCATTATCGTCTAGAATAATGAGAACAATTATATTGATAATTAATTAGTACAACTCGCTCACTACAATATGACTTTGTAACAAGAGAGTCTTTTACGGATTAATTGACGACTGAACATAATTATTGGTAAGTAATTTGTTAGGTAGTTCACCTTAGTTCGTTATCGTTAGGTGGGTACAACAAGCTTGGGGGCCTATTCTAGTCATTTTGGAGTATCGTTATAATCTAGTTTCAATTTGGTATCAGAGTAGTTCAGCCATCTAGTTTTTAAAAAATGACGTGTAAAAGTGTTTTTTTTAAACCTATTTACAGAAATAAAATCATTTATCATTTTATCATTTATCATCTCTTGTCTGTCATACATATAATATTTGTATGACAGATATGTCAAAATGATTAATTTGGACGAGTTTTAGAAAGTTAGGTTTCTAAATTAGGTATATTAGTTAGGTTAGGTAAGTTTTCTATGGTTTATAGAAAAAATCATTCCCGTACATAAATGTTTTTAGACTCCCTTCAACCAAAGCGAGTTTAAAACCTTCTTGTATTATACTAACATAATATTTCTAAGTCATTCCTAATTATAGAAAATTATTCTTGCATCATTTGCACCTATAAAAGCGGAATTCCAGGGTTGACAAATTATTCTAAAAGTACTAAGCGGAAAATCGTAAAACGTAATCTAAATAATAATTACTAGTCACAGTTTAAACTTAGTCATAAGCAAAAACCGGCTGGAAGATTATTTAATATAGTTGCCATAAATCTTATTCTTTAGTCATGACTCTAAAACTAAAATATAATGACGGAACGGATTCATAATTCCGTATGCCTCATTTGCGGCTTGCCCAGGCAAGTATCAATGTGGATTTTTCAATGCCACGACTATATTTTTTATTTATCTATAGCCTGTTGCATTCCACTGGACATTAGCCTCTTCCAAGGTACGCCACAGAGCCCGGTCTGTTGCTTTAGCCATACTTTTTTTTCGGTACTCAATTCACTGCTGACTAACAAGACGTATCGTCGTGATGTTTCATCTGAAAAACCCACGTGAATAAGCGTGGTGATCTATGCTCGTTCGTTTTGTGTGAAAAGAGGCCTTTGCTTCCCAGAGGGACAATGAAAAGTTATACAATTATTACAATTGATTGAAGGGATAATACAGTCTAATAGGACTCTGTTTATCGATATATTATACGCACTTTTGCATATAGCCCTTCACTATTTTGTGCGTACGTGCGAATTTGCACGCAGATTGTTCTATTAACACACACCATTCTACTATCTGTACAGCAATTTGAATTTAGTAATAAAATCATGCAAATATGAACCCTATTGTTTAGTAACAAGGATATTGTAGTTGTATGCAATTAATGCTGCATTTATCTGGGCAGAATTTTCGTTTTAAATGATTCTATTTTGGTGCGTCATCCAATTTTCGACATTATTGTATAGGTTCTAAATTTTAAATTGCTTTGAAGGCGTATGACATTGATTCATTGGAAACAAAATAATGTTGGATTGTCATTTGAATTTCAGTTTTCAGGCCTACAATTAAGGTTCAGTTTTATATAGCATGTAACATTTTCTATAAAATACGCTTTCCTGCGAATCATTAGCCGATGTTTTAGTATATTATTTGATTGCTCTACATGTGTGAGTTATGATAATATTTTGATGTGAGACCGTTTGTGTGATATTTTCTCAGGAAATACTCACATATAAATATCCTTATGGTCGCAAATACTCGTGAGATCATGTTGTGGTTATAGGAAATATATCTCTTTGTTAGATAGAGAGAAAGTAAAGAAAATCCTTTGTTCAAACACGTAAACAAAATACACCTATCTCCGAGGTTTTAGCAGATTAAAGCATCATTTTGATGTTAAATTACTTAATAATCTTAACTTCTAATAATAAAACAATACATTAAAAAGCCTCAATTTTATTATTCATATTTGAAATAACCGTCCCATTAAAAACTCAATAAAACTAACTCTTTAGAACACTATTCTAAATTCAAACAAACGAACAAAGAGGTCGAATCACAACCTTAATTAACTCCCAACAATAAAATTAAGTAGATGGCAACCCCAGCTAACCATAAAGTAAGACAATATTTTTCTTTCTTTAAATTACAGACTGCAGAACAAGGGTTATTAGTCTAGAAAGAAAAAGGAGAGTGTTAACTTTGCAGTTGCAACCTAACCCGTTAATGCGGCTGGTCCGAGGGACCGGTCTAATTGATAAATGACACGAGAATTACTCTGTGGTTAAATACGGTTATTACGTCTCCTCCGTTCATTATATTACACCTGTATTTGGAGTCTGTGCCCACACGTGTCGAAGACGGTTGTGATTGTCCAGATTTATTGACTATGGCTTTATTTATAAAGCATTAATTTAGAATACATTTTTATTCATATTACAAAACATCACGCCTGTATTCCCCGAAGGGGTAGGCAGAGGTGCACATATAGTACACCCACATTTCGTCAGTTATGTTTTTTTTTAGGTCCCAATCTAATAGGGGGCGAGCCTATTGCCATCAACCCGGGCACAAATCCAGACTCAGTTAGGCTATTAAGAATTACCTAATGGAAAAACCCAGTAACACTTTGCCCGACCCGGGATTCGATCCCAGGGCCTCGTGCTCAGCAGTCGCGCTTAGCAACCATAGACCAACGAGGCACTCCAGATATATATTATTATGATTACAATTTAAAGTACGTACGATAACCAATATTTCGTGGTTTCTACAAAAAGTTTTTCCAAATCACTCGCTTCTATCAAAAGCGTGTGAGTGTGCATTTTACTCTGCAAAAATATTTCCTTCAACTCCAAATAATGACGTCAGAAATGCACTAAGAAGCCCCAATATTATTTTAAAACCAGGTAAACACCCGATCCTTGAAACTGTTTGCGTTTGACCCACAAACGTCATAAATTGTTCAACTTATTTGCTTATCTGCCATCTTAAAACGTCAATATTTATAATTATTATTGGCGCCTGCGCATATTATGTGCGATAATTGATTATTTAGTGCCAGTTACCGGAAGTATTGACGGGTGAGGACTTTGAGGGTACCTACTTTAGACCGTGATATTGATCTTAATACTTTTAAAGGTCAGTAGGTATGTGATAAGGTTATTATGACCCTGGGACCCTATGTATAGTAGCTATGACCTTGGGTTTGGTAACAAATGTTTGTGAAAATTGTATTAATGTTTGAATGAGTCAACCGCCAACGCGTGTGAGATTTTGAATCTTCGAAATAGGTGAAATTAATATATTTATTATATTTAGACTGTCTCTTGGGTCTAGTCTAGTTTGACGACTGATTAGCGCAGTGGCTAAGCGACGGGACTGCTGCGCTAAGGGTTGCGGGTTCGATTCCAGCACGCAAAACTTTGTGTGAACCACAGATGTTTGTCCCGAGTCTGGGTGCTGTGTATGTGATATTTCATGTTTGTGAAACCCACCCACGACACATGAGAAATTCCTAGAGTGGGGGACGTTTTTAAGAAAAAATTACGCCTGCGCAATAAGACCTTTGTGTTATGATGCCTAGGAGATAACTAAAGCTATCAGTAAGGGGTAACTTGGTAGTGACGGACACTTTGTGTACCATTAATATTCAGCTGTATCTGATTAGGATGGGAGTCAACCCCAACTAAGTTTGCGAGGCCGTGGCTTCAAAGAAAATGTGGCCTCAACAGTATATAGGTAGTTCATTTGCGTATTATAAATCAGTTATCAGTTGCTAAAAACGGTGAAGGAAAACATCGTGAGGAAACCGGCACACTTGAGAGATTTTTCACCGGTGTGTCAGAGGCTTACAGGCAGTTTAAACTCTGACACCAGGTTGTTCAACCATCACATGAATTTGGAAATTCATTGGTGGTTGCCGAGGTTTGAACTTGCAACCTTTGACTTGGCTTTCCAACGGTCATATCACTCGGCTATCGCTGCTGTATCACTTTTGTACCATGTACAAATTTAATTTTAAACAATTTAATTTTCTAATCTTATATCCTGCAACACAATTTAACTTCATAACTAATGTAGGGAACATTGTGAACTTACCTCTGACTGCGGCCGCAAAATTTTTCCGCCATTTTTTGTCTGATTAAACTCGTAAAGGAGGTTCATTAACTTTCTCGGGCTCTCTTAAGACATAGTGTTGGTCTGAGTCATCACACATACTATACGATGTATAGGACCTACACGTATGTGGGTATATTGTATGTTGGTTGCATCTTAGTAGTATTTTTAAAATTGTATGTCTTTGCAGCATATTTTTTGGAATTCTGGTGACGAAATATCGATCCCCTAGAAAAGTGGTACCGTCTTTTTGAACTCATGTGCATATTATAAATTAGTTTTCAGTAAATAAACGGTCAACGAAAACATCGTGAGTAAAAAAAGAGAGATTTTTCAACGGTGTATAAAGCCATGTCAGAGGCCTACAGGCGATTTAAACTCTGACACCAAGTTTTTCATCAACCATACGATAAGAAGAAGACTTTGTAGGTCTGACTTTACAGTACATTCACCAGACAGTATAAGTCACTTAAAAAACCTAATAAAATAGATAAATCCCATACTTAATGACATAATTGCAGCCATAATAATATTTGTACAGTACACCTTCCAAAAGAATTGCCCCAAATTCCAAAACCCTGACGTCAGAACTAAAGGATATGACGTCAAAATATACTCAAACACATTACAAAACCACGTATTTTATATCTACTTATGAATGGAAAAGAGTGAATCTATATATGTGTTAATAACGTGGAATGAATGAAACGGAAATGAACGAGTCCGACTTAAAGGGATTGAACGGTTTCCTGGTGTCGCGAATGAATAACAATTGATTGAATTATCTCACTTGTGTTTCCTGCAGGGGTAGGTAGTTCTAACACATTTATAACAAAGACTCTATTAGAAGCATAGGGACGTTGGTTCTACTTCAAATTCAGACAATTAGCTAATAGAATTGATAAGATATTTTTATTTTAAACATCGCCCCATACTAGGAATTTCTCCTGTATCGTTGGTGTTGGAATTTGTGACCTTTGACTTGGCCGTCGAACGATAATACCACTCGGCTATAGCCGTTTGGTAACCAAATAACCATTTTTTTTAATCTTATTTAGAGTAAGATCATAGACTCAATGCGACCTCTAGTATTAATAAACCTTTGAACATCTGAACTACCTACCCTGCAACGAATACAGGCGTGATGTTAATACACATGAGTAAAACTACGCCAACAAGTATTTAGTCTACAAAAGGCTTCGTTTGACGAGATATGAAGTTGCGAAAGTATGTGACTCGGGTACACCTATACCTACCGACTAGCTATCGTGGTTTGAAGGGTGGAATATTGTGGAGAATCCAAAAAGTTTACTTTTGTTCATGGTTTAAATAAACTTAAGTTATTTGCCGTTGCTCTGTCTATTCTAAAAGCTTAAGATATACCTATACATATATAGTAGTAGTATAGATAGCTTAACTTACTGCACTAAGCAGGCCTTTGACTCACAGCATATTTTTAAACTCAGACTGTTATTTTTATTAATTATATATAAAATATAACGACTACCCCGTTGGTCTAGTGGTAAAAAGCGCGGCTGCTGAGCATGAAGTCATGGATTCGAAGCCCGGGTCTAACAGATGTTTTTAGGTAATTCAGTTAAGCACCGAGGTCAAATTTGTCCCTGGTTGTATGGGACCTAAAATATAACTGGGGAAATTATATGTATACCCTTTTGGGGAATAGTGGCGTGATATTATGTTTTGTATAAGAAAAGTACAAAGAAAATAACGCAAGAATTATTTTCATTGTTAAAGGGATCAGCCATCTTGTTCTTTCCCACAATTATATTACATTTAGAAGTCATGATTTAGACATTAGTACCTGCTTCCATAACCCATTAGGCTGAACATTATTTGCTAATTGGTTTTTATATTTTTGTGTTTTTCTTTTTAAATGTTTGCCGCTTAGAATAAGCAATTGGTGTAATGGATTTGTCTTTAGATTAATTAATTATTTTAATAGAGTAGGTTTGATGTTTTCGTCTAAATTATTTAGATTTATTTTTGTTTAAATAAATAACGAACTTTATATAATAAAGTATTTTAATCTTTTGTACTTTATTCATATGGTGTACATTTCGTATATTGGTATTCGTCTCTATTGCGAATTTATAACTATCATGAACTTCATTATTATCCATTAAAGTTATCCTTTTCAAAGTATATCTTATTCTTGCAACAATATAAACTAATTCGTACTATAGGCAACACATTAACAGACTACGTATATCCATTCTCACATCAAGACTTCACAATAAAGCAGCAATAACAATCCATTACCGATTCCCTAAACGCATACAACCCCACTCATTCAACGAGCAACCTTTAATAAAAATCGTCGCTACAGAACAAATTGAAAACTAAATTGGCACCTGTCTTTATAATTGTTACAAACTGTGTCTCACGGGCGTGAAGATTGACTATACACCGGGTGACCATTAGTTTGGACCGGTGCTTCCGATGAAGAAGGATGGCGAAGTGTTTGTTAGATAGTTCAACAGATTACCTTCGACGTTATTGCGTACGTGGCGGTTTATGGTGTGCACGATACAAATACTTTATTTTCTAGACTTAGAAGGTCTCGTAGGCAAATCTCACGTCCCTCAACCTAAGGTCGGACACCCTTAGGTTGTAGCTGGAGGGAGCCTATTAATATTTCACCAGTACAATAAATGCTTAGTGGTAGATTAAGTTAAGTAACCAATGTAACAAAATCTTTCAGATTCGTGACTCACAATCTCTTTACAGACATTTTCTTTCTCCCTTTTCCTCCTGTCGGAGTCGTAAGAGGCGATGAAGGGAAAATCCAAAAGATGGGCAGCAGAGTCTTCTGTAACTTGACTATCAATTCTGCGATCCCCAAGCCGCTTGCCAAGCCTGGGAATTATGGCACCCTCCTTCTCTTTAAGGGCGAGGCCTTTGTTCAACAGTGGATGTCTTCCGGCTGATGATGATCTATTGTCATTCATGGATACTACACCAAAGCAGTCACGTTTATTTCCTTACTCGCTTTGTTGACAACAAATAAAAATGGTTTTCTTTATCTGTCTCTAAAAACACGGTTTATAAACCGCTTAAAAAGTCAATTTAATTTAGAAATAGGTACGTGAGTAAATCTTTTTTTTTTTTCCTTTTTTTTTAAAAAAAACGTCGCCCCACACTTGGAATTTCTCCTGTGTCGTGGGTGCGTTTCACAAACACGAAATATCACATACACTAACACCCAGGCTCGGGACAAACATCTGTGGTTCGCACAAAGTTTTGCCCCGTGCGGGAATCGAACCCGCAACCCTCAGCGCAGCAGTCCAATCACTTAGCCACTGCGCTAATCAGGTCGTCAGTCATCTTATGTCAGTTTAAAAAAAAATTACGTGTAAAAGTGCTTTTTTGAAACCTATTTGCAAAAAGAAAATCATTTATGGCTAGTATTATAGTGCTCTTTAAACAGCCTAGCCTACACAATCCCCGCGACCCATTTCTATCCACCAGACGTCACATTGGACATGAACGACGCTAGCTGCACACATCCAGTCAACATTCAATTACATTCATGCATACAACGGCTCTTTTACGCGACTTTCTGTAGAATGCTTTACTAACATCGCGGCATTTGCTACGAGTATTCGATGATCCTGCTTTCAAATCCGGTAATGGAAGTATACAAGTAAAATGGATGTCGTTATGAGATATTTTCAGACTCTGTAAAAAGGTAAAGAACTCTCGCGTTTTTTTTTATTTTTGCTTTAATTATCTGCATCCTGTTCCATCATATCTCTTTAGGAACCTCTAATGAGGATCAGATGATCTCTAGTAGGAACTGAATCCCTAAACCCTTTACCTGCTGCCTGCCGATATTCATTTGGCTATTCCTACAACTCAAACAGAACAGAATATCACGCCTATATTCCCTTGAGGGGTAGGCAGAGGTGTATAGTAAACACATGTCGCCAGTTACGTTTGTAATAGGGGACGAGCTTAATGCTACCAACAGATCATAAATCTATCCTCCTTTTTTTTTTTTTTTATTAAACGTGGGAAATCCTCATGGATACCCGCCGGCTACGGGTGAAGCGAGCGGGTTATGTCGGACTTCAACCGACTAAAACCCCCGTTGTTCCGCTTTCCGCTATGTGACGTGCCGCGGGAATAGCCAAGCATGCAACCGCAGCACGCCACGCGGCATTCGCTATTGCGAACCCGACGTTTATCTTGTCGCTCGAAAGCGCACCTGGAACAACATCTATCCTCCTGCTGCAACTAACAATAACCTAACAGTAAAATCTAACTACACTTTGCCCGACACGGAATTCGAACCCAAGACAGCAGCAGTCTTGCTTACCGAGTACTAGACCAACGAGGTAAAACAACATACGAGGAAAAGCCATAAAAGCCCTTAAAACAAAAAATCATTAAACGCAGGTGTGACGTGTCATGAATCTCAAATCACAGCAATATATACACGAGACACGCGCGGACTCGTGCCGTCGGCTTTTGAAATGTAAATGATCATAAGGCAAGCAATTAAAGTGACCACAAACAGCTAACTAAAACAGTAATTAACATTATCCTCTTTTTACCGACCTCTGTGGGATTGAATTATCATTTTTTGGGTTTTATTACACATTTTGTTAATTAGAATTTACATTGAGGTAGGATAGTGACCAAAGAGTGTATATTTTTCTTAATTTATACATACGGGATACATTAGCAAAACAAATTCGAGTATAAGGAAGGGTAAGAGTGGGTTGTGTTCATATCTTCTCCTTGTAAATTGTACAGTATTCTGACAAATATTTTTTTGTCCTACTTTGGTATAATGATAATGTCAAGCCATCTGACTGGGGGTTCGAGCAGCCTCGCCTTTGACCGATGACGCCCACTGAGACCCCTCGCGGCGTTGTCGGCATTAAAATACTTCGAAAAAAAAAGTTACTAAAAACGGTGAAGGAATACATCGTGCGGAAACCTTAGATATTCTTCAACGATGTGTAAAGTCACGTCAGAGGCCTACATGCGGTTTACACTCTGACACCAGGCTGTTCATCAACCATAGAAGAACAAGAAGGTTAAAAATAGTACGTACTATCCGAAATAATTACATTTAAAGGCAACATCTCTTAAAAAATCAAATTACGAATTCAAAAAGCCATCTGTATAAAAATTTATAGAACAAACTTACATTCAAAATCAGAGTATCATCTCGTCCAACATTCCACAATTAGTCAAATGCAGACCGCACGTGACGTCACTGAAGGTAACCTAATATCTCACATGACTAGAGTCCGTTTCAAAATCCTGTTGATTACACCATTCGGTCCGAAACTAGCATTCACTCGTTTAATTACTGAGTCCCGAAATCTGATTAGAAGTCAACGCGCGCTGTGTCCAAAAACTGACAGCTGACGAGCGGCCGCCATGATGGCCGACATTATGCAACGGCACGACCACGTTCAGCCTTGTTAATTACATCCCCGCTAATTACTTTTACAATATAAATGATGGTTAGTAACTGGTTGTAGTTTCTATGGACGGGAATGTTTTTTATCGTTTTTAATTTCGTGTTGTTTTTTCCGTTTAACTGCACCTAACTGTTGTTTGGTTAGTGAGTCATGCACACAAAATAGTTTATATACTTAACCTAAGATTTTATTTTTTTATATTATATTATGAGCTGTGATAGTCGAGTGCTATAACCGTTGGTCTGCCAAATCAAAGTCTGCAAGTTCAAACCCCGGCACGCACCAATGTCTTTTCGAATTCTTGCATCTAATTAAATATATGTATTGTATCTAATATTTATTCCGCTTCGCTTATTTTAAATTTTATTTGTTGCATAAAAATTACTTTGATTATTTTTCCGACCCAAATATCGACCAATAGAATTGCACCATTCGACGTCACGTGGTACAACCTACATGGTATTATACTGATAATTTTTTGATTATTTTTAGGTTGTACCACGTGACGTCGAATGGTGCAATTCTATTGGCCGACATTTGGGACGGAAAAATAATCCCCCGAATACCACACGAGCTTCAAAATTATCTGGCATTTCCCTCAAGGTTCCCTGCAAACAAATAAAGTCGTCAAGTTTTTCAGGAAAAATCACTAGCGCGAAGCGCGAGTGATTTTTTAACCTGAAAAACGTGACTCCTTCATTTGTTTGCAACGAACCTATCGGGAAATACCCGATAATTTTGAAGCTCTTGTGGTATTATAAGTGAATCTTTTTCTACGCTCGTTACGTGAATAACAGGATACAAACACAAAGGATTGTCTCTAATTAGACTAACAAAAAATTCTGAATAACAAATAAATGTCTAAAGAGCAGTTCCTATGATATAAAAGCAGTATTTCTTTTCTACTACCTTATACTTATCGAGGTAGATTCCCCTTATGAGTGCGGGGTCGATTACTTCTCAAACACAATAATACTTTACTTTCTAGAAACAATATTGGATCCGGTACCGCGGATATTTCCTGAGGGATACCCCTTCTTTGATTGTGGTCACAATTCAAACATAATTTTTAACCTACATACACATTACATTTTTAGAAATTTCTTTCTATAATGGCGGATTTTCTCGAGAGATTTTTATTTCATTCTGAACGAGAATTGGCTCTAACACTAGTTTTAAAACTTATATAATATGTGAACGATAAAAAATGGTTGGTTGTCCATTATTAGTGCTTTGCTTTTTACTTTTTCAAAACGTTTTTAGACATATACAAGGAAATCCACAAATAAATAATGTCGACTTCAATTAAATTCAGTTTCTATCCTTCTGGGACAAATTAAAAATTATCTTTAGAAACTCCTGCTATTGTCACCTTACAAGGAGAGCTATAATCACCAACATCCAAAGAAAAAGTTTTTGAAAAAAATCCTCAATTTGATTCTCAAAAGGAGCAAATATACAAAAGTATTTACTAACAACGCAACCCTTTTGCGTGTATCCAAACATGTTTCCATTCTAACCCGTTACCTGTTCACATATCATCATAAACTAGTATTATACGTTCACAATGCGCCGCTCGATATTCAGACATCCTTGTGTAACGATACCGTGTCGGTTTCATCTCATTAGCTGCATGTTTTTTGCAAATGACACGCAGTGACACGCGCCGCGGCTGCCAAAGGGTTGAATCAGTAAATAAATGAAAATATTTATTACAAAAGGATTGGTTGTGTAACTTGTTTTGTAACGCATTTTTCGGGTTGATAGTTCATGTGCTTCTGAACTGTTTAAGAAATTTTGGAAACGAGCGGGACTCGAACCCGCGACCCTTGGCGCGCAGCTCTGCCCTGAGCTATAGTGTCGCTGCTCGTAACCATCGAATTTCAAGTTCCCTCTTAGTATTTACATCAAGAGTGACGTTGGTACTGTACTTTCTCTTAAATGTTCAGTGATATGTTATACATAATCATTAACCGACTTTAAAAAGTTCTGACGTATTCGAGGCCTATTTTTTTTTATTCAACACCTCAATGATAGATGTGTTTACAAAAATAACAATGATTTTCCCTTTACCGACTACAATTCGACTACATTTAGCACTCGACTTCGTCTGTGTGAAAAATGTGGTTATCTCCACCCTGAAGGTACTGAAAGAATTTTGGAAATCGGATGAAACGTTTTTAAAATGACCCGTGCAACTAGCATCTTATAGTTTCATAGCTCCTGTGATTTACATGAAAAAAAACATTTTGAATTTGAATTTGACGTAGGTATAACAAAATATCCGGCGTAGGACGAAGGTGGCAGAGGTAGGAGACCGTATTACCAAACTCAAGTGGAGTTGGGCAGGTCATTTGGCAAGATTTGGTGATGGCAGGTGGAGTAAGGCCCTAACAGAGTGGTGGCCCAGAGGATCTCGTAGAGCCCCTGGCAGACCTCCAGCAAGGTGGACTGATGATGTTGTTACTGTACAAGGAAAGACCTGGATGCAAAAGGCCCAAAGTAGGAATCAGTGGCGTTTAGGGGAGGAGGCTTATGTCCAGCAGTGGGCCATTTAAAAGCTGATGATGATATCAAAATATATAGTTACCTACATTTAATATTATAGTAAAAATTTGTATTAATGTATTGTCGTAAGTAATCCTATTTCTACACAATGGGCAATATTACTTGCACCTATTATGGCGAGTGAGTCGAGCACTAGAAAGTAAACGTTGCATACGAATGCTTTTAGAATATTGACTTTGTATAGGTACGTGTATATTACCACATCAAATCGGTAGGTATATTTATTTCACTCTTTTTTTAGCATGACTTTTGTAGTAAACCAAATCTTATACTTTCAACACTTCCTTTATAGGTATTGACTGCCTCGTTGGTCTAGTGGTTGCTAAGCGCGACTGCTGAGCACGAGGTCCTGGGTTCGAATCCCGGGTCGGGCAAAGTGTTACTGGGTTTTTCCATTGGGTGATTCTCAGTAGCAGCACGGAGTCTGGATTTGTGCCCGGTTGATGGCAATAGGCTCGCCCCCTATTACATTGGGACCTAAAACATAACTGGCGAAATGTGGGTGTACTATATGTGCACCTCTGCCTACCCCTTCGGGGAATACAGGCGTGATGTTATGTTATGCTTTATAGGTATAGCTACTACTGATACATAGGTATTGCTTTTTTTAAACCATGACTTAGCTATTTTTTAAATAAAAAAAATCATTTGTTGAAACAAAATCGAGTTCACAATTTTAACTGTGCGATAACAGTTACATTAGTAACGAAAATTGTGTCGAAACTACTGTAGGTAAACTTTAGACATAGAATAATTTAAACCCTAGCCGAGCTTAGGTAGGTACTATTGATAGCATCAAAAAACACTATCTTAAGTGCAAAAGCCTACAGGCTACACCCTTCACCACTGCTGACGTCCACTAGATCAAAACCAGACTTAAATTTGCACCTACACAAAATAACTTCACCAAACCTTTTTCTAACCAACAAAAAATGGGGAAAAACTTAAAGTATACAGCAGAAAATTATGTAGCGTGTCCTTAAACAGGCGCGGGCGTAAAGACCAATTTACCACAAAGGACCGGCAGCTTATACCTCTACGTCAGACGGTAAAGTTCGAGCTAATCGCAATTTCCACCTCGTTTGAGATACAGCGCGGATCAAAAGTTTCAATCTCATTTTTTGAATTAATATAATCTGGTGTTGAAAAGCAATTTTTTACGGTTTTGGCTGGTTTAGTGTAATATGATCTGCGTAGTTTCTTTTTGTAGTTGACAAGTAATTTTGTTTTTCTTGGGAAGTTAATGTATTTTTTTATTTTATTGTGTTAAGCCTTGATAGATTATTTTTTAGTTTAGGTATTTGCGTAGATGCTAGGTGTCATATTTTTTCGTAATTGAGAACTAAAGTTTCTAAGGGGGAGGCCTATGTTCAACAATGAACGTCTTCTGGCTGATGATGATGATGAAGAACTAAAGTTACTGATGTTACATGTTACACTTTAACCTTAACTAAATCAGTAACCAAAAAGATTCTAGCTGCCAAGCTGGTTCTCCTGCATTAGACTGCAGTATTTTGCGTTATTTTCCGCAGCCGTCGCTAAACAAAGATATAAATGCTTAGCCAGATATTATATGAGAACTAACACCAAGATCATACAGTCAAACCGTTTAAACGGTTTTGTAGGGCATTTGTCTGTAACAGTGATGTATCTAAACGATAAATAAAGACTATACCATATAATGACGCAGAACTAGAGTAGACTTTATTAGAGTTATAGCATTTAAGTTGGTTAAATGCTCGAAGAAAAATGAACATACATATAGATACAAATCTTATGACGCTTTTAGTTTTATCTATACATATATATATAAAACTCTTCCGTTACTGACTGACTGACTGACAGACAACGCACAGCCGAAACTACTGATCGTAAAGAGCTGAAATTTGGCATGTGTGTTTGTTGGGAGGAGTAGGCTACCACTAAGAGAGGATTTTTGGAAATTCCCAAAAAAAGAAAACTGAAAATAGAAGTGAAAATCCCAAATTCTGACGGAAGTCATTACTCCACGCGGACAAAGTCGCGAGCAAAAGCTAGTTCTACATAAAACATTAACTTAATAATCTTCTTTTATTAGTCGTAGTAAAATCTGTGTCCAACAGAGTTTACTAGTTTCTATAGTTTAAAAACTACAAAGACAAATATCACAAACACAGTAGACATATTAAATCGTAACATTTCCCGCAGTTTCCCCTATTATCCACAGTTGCCTTGGGAATAAGAAATAATAAGAGAAAGTTGGTTAGGCGTACCGCCGGCAACAAGGCAACAGGTGTTTGAACCGCCTCGGGAACAGAAAAATTGCAGAACTTGCGCGGACGTGTGTACGCCTCGCTTGTTGATTCAATTCTGTATTTGTTATTATTTTTACTACTGTTTGACTAAGACGGGCAGTTGTATTTTAATTTGGAATTTACTATTGTTATGAAAGGAGCGAACTCCCATCAATTTTCATTACTATATTTTTCTTCGACTATGACGATTTTATAAAGTTATCTATGTACTAAGAAAAAAAGCCAAACAAGGTTAAACTTGCCTGGATTTGAAACTGCAACCTATCATTGTTCCTTTCATTTACTCTTAATCACATTTAGCATTTAGATCTTACTTTACTTTAGTGTATTTAGTTTCATCACTACCCACAATACTCAGCCATACTTCTAATCACTTCAAATCATAATGCAGTAAAAAGAGGTTAAATTAAAAAGGAATGTGACTCCATTAGCTAGCTGGTGTAACGCGCATGACAAGTAACTCATAACCACCCGCTTCCCATCTTAGCCGACATTATCTCGGAAATGATTCGCTAAGTAGTTATTATTGTGGGGACTTTGATGTGGTTTTTGAGTCAAAAGCCCCTAAACTAAGGCCTCTTTTACAGTAGGCCGTTGGCTGCTTGAACTGTGAAGGCATATGCTTCTGCAGCGCTACTATAGGGCTGCTAGCGTCCTTATGTAAAAGCTTCCTCCGTGCTTCAGAAAGCACGTTAAGCCGTTGGTCCTACCCCTGAACCACGAGCCTCCTTGTTCAAGATTACGTTTTTTATGGATCAAAGCCGAAAACTGTTTGCATAACAAGTTAATAACAGAAGTAAAGTTGTCAAATCATATTTATTGAAGATTATCCCCGTTCCAAGAGTTTTAGCCAACTTCGTTCAAGTGCTTTGAGGATTACGTTCTCTTAGCTTATTGTGGTAAGAGATGCTGGACCAAGTAGTTATTTATGTAAATTACGTGAGTTTTTGTGTAACGTTGAGGATACGCGAAGTTTTGTGATGTTTAAGTTGTTTTTACAAGCTTTTAACTTGCAATAAACATAAAATATAACATCACGCCTGTATTCCCCGAAGAGGTAGGCAGAGGTGCACATATAGTAGACCCACATTTCCCCAGTTATGTTTATTGGTCCCAATGTAATAGGGGGCGAGCCTATTGCCATCAACCGGGCACAAATCCAGACTCCGTGCTGCTACTGAGAATAACCTAATGGAAAAACCCAGTAAAACTGCCCGACCCGGGATTCGAACCCAAGATTTCATGCTCAGCAGTCGCGCTTAGCAACCACTAGACCAACGAGGCAGTCTATACAACTTGCAATGTTTGTATGTATGGAGGTATGGATGTACGAGTATGTACTGTAATGAGTTTGTTAAGTCAAATCTTGCTAAATTAGAACCACTTTTTGACATCCGATTGAAATGAAATTTTGCATACTTAAATAGGTTTGGTAACAATACAATATTATGGTAATTTTGTTTTGAAAGCTTGTGATAAAAATATATTTTTAATATATTTAAACGTCACCCCACATTAGGATTTTTTCCTGTATCGTGAGTACGTTTTACAAACGTGAAATATCACATACACGAACACCCAGACTCGGGACAAATCCCGCAACCTTTAGCATCTCAATCGCTTGGCCACTGCGTTAATTACGTCGTCTGATAATTAGTTAATATACATTTTTTCGACGGAATTAAATATTTTTTTATGTACCTCTACTTATTGTGGATATGTGTTATTGTGATTATCACTACTAATATTATAAACGCGAAAGTTTGTAAGTATGGATATTTGGATCTTTGTTTTCTGAATAAATAAATTTTATTAATATTTAATAATGGTTTTTAATTATTTTTAACTTGTATAACGAAAATACTAGTAAATATAAAAGAAAAGTGATGCGTACACATTTTATTGACGCTTTTTTCCGGTAGGTACATCATAATTATAACAAACGAATTATTCTGTCTCGAATTTGTAATGTAAGAAACTGAAAGTTGGCAAATAAATTAAACAGTGCCAGAGCTGCATGAATATAAATCAGACAGAAACGAATACATTATACTGAAGGAAATGAAATATTTAAAAATCAAGTGTAACGTAAAATGGACAATATCAACAAAGAATATTATGACTCTGCAGTTTGTCTTGCAACCTAAATAACTCAGATGGTTTTCTAAGATTTTTCCTCGGCATTAAAAAGGCGTAATTTGGGAAATCTTTGAAAGAAATAATTTATTTGTTAGAATATAGTACAATTTAGGTGTAAATATTTTTTTAGTTTAATATATTCTACCAGTTCTGGTGTACAAATATTTTAACTTCTATTAGTTACTTTTATAAACTCTTATCACTAAGGTAATTTACAGAATAGTAACATTAGTCTAATAGTAAGTCAAATAATCTGCGTTTAAACATGTGTACATTAAGGGCTTTAATACATTTATTTTGGGATTTTAATAACACGTTATCATGGTAAAGATATCAGCTTGTCGGCAAATAATTGTCATCAATTAATTCAATATTTTTTATATTTTTCATTTGTATATATTATTTGTTATAAACGTAGGTTAATTTGTATATATATTATTGTAATGTACATAATAATGTAAATTGTTAAAAAATATTTATAAAAAATATCAATATAGCGATCTTTTTAATATACCCCAGATTACGATGGAATAGGAGTATGTACTTGTTAAATAGATGCACATTTTTTAGATTTTAATAGTCTAGTATTACTAAAAAATGTTTTTGTGAAATGGCAATAAATATGGCAATGCCAACACAGTTCAACTAGGCATGGAATTTAAAAACATAATTTAGTCGATAAAAAATTATATTTCCTTTATACACATTACTTATAAATTACATGTTTAAATAATATATCTATAAAAATATATACAATATTTAAAAATATAAAATATTGGGCCCAACCAGCAGGTAACAGGGTCTAAGCTACCGGTGGTAAGGGCTTATTATTATTAATTTAATTATTATTATATAATCATATAGAAAGGCAAACTGGGCCGCAAATATTTTTATAATCTAAAATTAAATTTATCCAGAGATAGTTCCGTCGCGTTCCTAATTACCTACTACAGTGTAAGATTTAATTAGTAACACTGTTTTCTTTCGTTTATAAGAATTCGAAATTATATGTTTTCGTTTAATTTCGATTTACAAGAAAAACCTAATAAAAGATGGACTGTGACCAACTTTATTATTACTTTTGTATTTAATAAAAATATTTTATACACTGTTTCAGCAACCTGTGGCACACGTTTGATAAAAATAAACGTAAAAATAGATAAAAAAAATATGTCCAAAAATCTAACCGGAATTATTTTTTTAAATTAATTTAGAAATAATTTTCCCCCCCAAATAAAATACTAAATAATCTTTCTAACCTTAAAAATAAAACGAGAAAATAATAAAAAAATAAAATAAAAAAATCTGCGTCACTTACCCAAAAGCCATTGTTGCTGTATTGCTACGTCGGTGCTACGGGTCTACGCTGCTACGCTTCTGTCCTCCGTAGCCGAGAGCCGGGCTTTATATCCGTCGTAGCACCTCCCGCGCCCCGCCCACTGCACATTTACACACATATTGCCGCCTTATTGATATTAATTGTTATTTTTTGTGTACACTACGGAAGCAATTGGTACAGTTAGGACTATTTGAGGGAAATACAGGTAAGTATACCTATAATTAAGAAGAATTCAGTGTATTTGTGTTTTAAGGGAATTTTGTCGACGTCTTTAAAAGGTTTGCCTCAATTGATATTAAATGTCGAGTTATTTTTGTAGATCCACGTAATGTTGGATTTGTTTTATGATAATTAAGATGGATTCTAGGTGATAAAATGTGTTTAGGTTCTGTCTTAGATTGTTTTGGTAAATTAAATTGAGGTTTTATAGGAAATAAAATTGAGTAGTTACTGATGCAAAGTATTTGTATGATATGTAACTTTAATTATTTCTAATATATTGATCGAATCAAAATCATCGTATAATTATCATTATCCTTGTACCACATAACTTCACGACAGTATTCCCCGAAGGGGTAGGCAGAGTGCACATAATTATACTACACCCACATTTCGTTAGTTAAGTCCTAATTTAATAGGGAGCGAGCCTATTGCCATTCACCGGACACAAAACCATACTCCGTGCTGCTACTGAGAACCTAATGGACCAACCCAGTAACATTTTGCCCGACCTGGGATTCAAACCCGGGACCACATGCTCAGCAGTCGAGCTTAGCGACAGCCAGACCAACGAGATAGTCAGCCTTTTATTTTGCTCATATTGTCTTCCTCTTATCGTATCGTTGATGAAGAACTTCGTGTCAGAGTTTAAGCCACCAGTAGGCCTCTGACATGGCCTATTAACTCGTCGACAATGTACGGAATATCTGCAATACCTTATCAAAAAATTAAAATGTAATTAATAAAATTACAATATTTTAGTTTCGTATTTATTTAAGTAAGCTATTTTTTCCCCCTGTTTTGTAATTTTCTGTTTTTTTTTTCATTTTCCTTTCAAAGTGGTTGCGCAAATTTCACTATCCATACTAGTATGTATGGGGCAGGCAGTGTTCTAGCTCACATTACCATAACGTATAGTTATAAACATGTTAATTTGGAACCAACATTAAATTGATATTAATATACATTTCTGTGGCGTGTGCCAAGTTGCTGCTAAGTCTTGGTAATTGAGAATGGAGTAGTAATGATCACATTAGTTCTAAGTATTTGTAAGTAAGTGTCAAAATAAATTAAGTTCTTTAAACAATTATATGTATTTTTGTAAAGTCGTAGATTTACTGCCTCGCTGGATTGCGTGAGTACCACTGCAAAAAGCTTTTTCTTCTTATCGTATGGTTGATGAACAACCTGGTGTCAGAGTTTAAACCGTCTGTAGGCCTCTGACATGGCTTTACACACCGTTGAGAAATCTCACAGGTGTGCTGGTTTTTTTTATCTTCACCGTGTTTAGCTATTTTTGATAATTTATAGTACGTGGGGCGTTCTTGATTTGTACTTGTGACCTTTAACTTGGCAGTCCAACGGTCATACCACGCGGCTATCAGTGCTTTACAGAAAGATTAAAATGCTTTTCGAAATGTGTATGAAGAACGGCCACCATCCAAAATTTAGCCAAGGCTAGCTTACCGAAACATTAATTATCAATAGGTACTTGATGTTTATAGCACTAAGTGCTTCGTTGATCTAGTGGTTGCTAAGCGCGACTGCTGATAAGGCCCTGAGTTCGAATCCTGGTTCGGGTAGTGTTATTGGGTTTCTCCATTTGGTCATTTAGTAACAGCACGGAGTCTAGATTTGTGCCCGGTTGATGGCAATAGGCTCGCCCCCTATTAAATTAGAACCTATAGCTATAACCTTAACTGGCGAAAAGTTAATATACTTTACTGTCACATCTTCCTCAAATTACCTCCTGTAAATTCACCTACATGGTTAGTATAGTCTTTCGAATTGACTCTTACAACCTTACATCAATAAAAGTTTCTAGAAAAAGCCTTATCAATAAAATGATTTTAATTAAACACCAAACTTTTAAAATATGAAATTGCTTTTTTTGTTCATTATCTAAACATTCATACATAAAGTCATGCCTGTTAGGGGTAGGCAGAGACCACGTTATTCAATTAGCTACGATCCTGGCATACTTATTTCCCCTCATCACACGCATTAACCAAACAAATAACTTTTATGTTAAAAGGCCTATTTCTACAAGATTCCTAATCTATTACTGTTACGGTAAGTCGTCAAGGCATTTAGAAAACACTCTCAGCGCAGTTGGACGCCATCAAAGGTACCATTACACCAAATATAATGTAGCTCTGTGTGTTCGACGACTCTTAAGTAATGCGTAGCTATATCGCCAATTAATGGGCGTAGTTATAAGGATACAGTCCTGTAGCCAAGTAGTATAAGCTGCATGTTTATGTATAGTTACCATTGCATAATAATGTCAGCAACATTATTTACACAGGAGAAGACTGACTTCTGTAACACAGGTTCTCACCTAGTTCAGAAGTCAGGGTTACTATAAATGTACTGCAAACCATTATGCCAATAATGACGCTACACTTTTTCGGGATAAAAAGTAGCCTATATGTTAATCCAGGGTGTCAGCTACCTCCATATGAAATTTAATTAAAATCCATTCTGTAGTTTATACGTGAAAGAGTACCAAACATCCATCCATACTTACAAACTTTCACGTTGATAATATTAGAAGGGAACTAGGGATTTATTATTATTAAGTAATAGTGGAGTCGATCATACAATATATGATTTTAAAAATAATATCTATGAGAACAGCTGTGTGTTGTCGCAAGTTGGTGTCCCATTTCCTTTAAGATTAAAGTTCTCTACAGGCCTCTGTGTGTTGGACCTGCGTCCCCATGTAAGATACCTATAATAATAATCTATAAACACAGTGCTTTCTGTCTCCTGATTAATCTTGCCAGCAGGGTCTATTACGAGCTGAAATATTTGTTAATTTTTTTTTTGCAACATTAGTGCTTTGAAAAGCATTTTAAACCTTCTACAGTCAAGGGTAGACAGAAACCCAAATGCCAGTAGGCTCGCCTCCTATTACAAAAATAATCTATTGTGGGAGCCGTGGTTCTGAAAATATACTTCTGCCTACGTCATCGAGAGTACAGGGGTGACACGCTTGTGGTAAAAATCTTAACAAGTTGCTAGCTATCGCTTATAAGTACGTATATACAACTCTAATAAATATTTAAGCAGCTTATTAATTAACTTTAAAACTAATTAGCCGGCTAACTACAGTTTTGTTTGCTTGTAAGCATGTCCTACTGTGCTAGGGTTGTGTTATAACTAATTTCTATTGTATATGTGTGATTGTTTGGCGCAGTGGCTAAGCGATTAGACTGCTGCGCTAAGGGTTGCGAGTTCAATTTTCGCACGAGGCAAAAATTTGTGTGATCCGCAGATATTTGTCCCGAGTCTAGGTGTTTGTGTATGTGATATGTCATGTTTGTGAAACGCACCCACGATACAGAAGAAATTCCTAGTGTGAGGCGACGTTTTCAAAACACAAAATGGTGTAGTTATTGGGCTGCTGCGGTAGATGTGGGTTTGATCGCCTTACGAGACAAAAACTGTGTAAATCAAGAAATGTTGCTGTAAACAAAAAAGTATCTTATACTAGATACTTTTTTGTTTGCCTGTGTTTGATACAGGAGAAATAGTTTTTGGCAATTTATTAAAAATATTACAATTTGGGTCATAAATATACAAGGTGTTTGGTATTATGGTACATTCCTTGCGAGGTAATAGACTTGATGCGAAAGTCTACTTTAATCCCTTGTAAGGAATGTATGTTATAACCAAACACCATGTATATGACACATGTATCTGCTAGGCTGAACTCGTAATTGCAGAAGCACAGGTGCAATCTTTGTTTCCTGTTAGAGTCCGATGTGACGGCAAATGGTCTTGAGTGGAGAGAGTTTAGGCACAAAACCAACGGCTCAACGTTCTCTCAGAGGTATGGCATGGCCACGTTTATATAGGCAGTAAGTAATAAGTATAAAGACAGACAGAAGCGTTCTAGTATGTAGACAAACTTTTTTAAAGATGGTAAAAATAACAAACATTATTACTTATTAAATGAGGAACTACAACTGCTTAGACTATTTAAACCTCTACTTAATCCTTTAATATAAACTGGCGTGGTTATACACGGTCATTTTTAAAACACCAACAAATATTACCAACAAAACTCATACCTCATCATCATCATCAGCCGGAAGACGTCCACTGTTGAACAAAGGCCTCCCCCTTAGAACGCCACATATCTCATCATACCTAGACCAAATCGGAGATGTTCTGCAAAAAGGTCAAGTGAGGCATACCCTTAACCGACGATCGCCAAAACAGGAATGTGATGCGTGAATAAGGCCGTGGCCGCGCAAATCCGCGTTCTCTGCCTACCCCTCAGGAAACAGGCGCGGCTTCATGTACGTATGTGTGTGTAACAAGCTTTCAGAAGGTAAAGGTCATATATTTATAAACAAGTTTTACTTTTAGACCAAGTCTGAAATACAAAATAGTCATCTATTACATACATTTTCATAGAATAAATTTTGTATTTTGTAAGCAAAGAGCCAACTGATTAGTTTTGTGTATTCTAGGGTTGGTCTCTTTGTAGAAGTAGTTTAAAATCGTGAGTACGTTCAGCCCTTGAGACAACAAGTGTTTAACAAATTACCCTGTATATACCTACATTTTCTTGCTCTTTGTAGACAATATTTTAAACAGTGTCACCCCTAGTTCTAGCCGCAGTATAACCAGTATGAATATTCATTGAAATAAGTTTAATTAACGGGTCCTTGTGCATATAAATGCACCGCGACTTCGGTCAGCTGGTACTGCGCTGCGATTCTTGATAATGTTCTGTATTCAGAAATTCAAAGCAATGCATCATTTGTTTTAACATAAAAAACATAAGTTACTGTTCTTTGGTAGTTGGATAATATAAATATTAATGGACTATATAAATATTGCTGGAAAGGGTTGGCAAAGGTGTATATTAATGTAATAGGGGCGAACTTTTTGCTATTATCATCATCAGCCGGATGACATCCACTGATAAACAAAGAACCCAAAGAATCCCACTTAGAACGCAACAACGAACAGCAACTTGCCATTTGCATCCACCGGTTGCCCTCAACTCTGACGAAATCGTCGGTCCACCTGGTGAGAGGCCTGCCAACGCTGCGTCTTTCGGAGCCTCCTAAAAATTATCTACTTAGAAAAACAAACACTGCCCGACACGGGATTCGAACCCAGGACCTCATGCATAGAACCCACGCTTGCACCTCTAAACCAACGAGGCAATCAAAGTCGTAAACACGATGCATTAGGAATTTCTCCTGAAGTTTTGCAGAAACTAAATAGACTAGGTACCTATAGCTTTCCCTGGGATATTGCACGTGTCCCTTGGGCCAAGACTCGACACACATGGTTCTGTCAAAGTCAAATATTTGCCTCGCGCAAGGATCAAACCCCTGGTATTGTAATTAGTTATGTGTTTGCTCACTTGCGCACTATAATTTATGTACTGCGTAGTTGCTAGTCTCCAAGATTGGCGTCATGACGGCTTGTTCTAAGGTCATTATGTGTTATTATATTTTAATTACAGCCTCTCCAAAACAGGGTAATTAACCCCGAATATTTTCTTACTTTGTACAATTCTTCGCAGTCTATCTATAAGTATTAATTAATTGCTCATAATGAGTAGCCTAAGTCCTTGTTAGTTAAGCTCCAGCGTCTCATAGTAATAACAACTAACTTATACCCGTGACTGCGCCCACCTATATTTATTTATTAGCTTCACAAACAATACATGACGTATGTCTTTTTTCTACAGATTTTTTCAAGCAAATTCCACCTTAAATTTCAACAAAATCGGTTTACAAGTTTAGTCTTAAAAGCCGTAACAAGTTGACAAAGACGGGGACAAAAAAACAAATGCTTTCTTTTTATATTTTATAGAAGTAATGTTAATATCAAGTGGGACATTATTTTAATATGCCTTGCAACGGAAATGCGATCATTATTTATCTGACAGATGATATTATCTGACGGATGATATTTATCTAACACCCGTCAGTTTTCCATTAAGGATAATTGTTTTATCTTTCACGTATTTAATTCGCTGCCCTTCGCTGTACAGTAGGGTACTTTACGAAGTGTTCATTATGTGCGTCATGATTGATAGCAGCTTCCTATCAACGTGGACTATTCACGGAATTTTACTGTCCTTAATATATCTATAATCTAGTTTTAATTAAAAACATGTCATATTTAACGTGTGTTTTGATTGTTTAACTTTTCTATTTACTTGCAAGTATTATTTGTAACATGACTCCGCTCCACGCTGTGTGGTACTGTGTCGTAAAAGGTGACTAAGGGAAAATCTAGAAGGACAGCAGCTTTTTCTGTAACTTGACCACCAACACTGCGATCCCCTAGTCGCTTGCCAAGCCTCGGATATTTTATGGGACCCAGTCGGTGCAAATCAAATTGCTGTACTGAAAATCACTTGCCTGAATAAGTGTGCCAATACATTAGAATTTCCAGCTACAAGATATTACTGACATTAAAAATTCCAATACACCTCGCGCCTACATATCCACCTTCAGTTATTTGGTTAATACCGATATCGCTTTCTTCACGTGACACGGATTTTCCATACGTTTCTAATATCCAACCAATACAATTTGCAATTTTATTAAGAATTCTTTGAAGTAGCTACAGATATGTATATTAGCAACTGAAAAATGTTATGTGATTACATTTTTTCTAGAGATCTTATAGCTATTTGGAGACAGGTATTTCTTATTTATTCATTCAGGTTCGCCCACAGCACATATATACATAACATCACGCCTGTATCAGAGGTGTAGGTGGTGTAGGCAGAGGTGCAAATACTACACCCACATTTCGCCAGTTATGTTTTTAGATCCCAATGTAATAGGGAGCGAGCCTATTGTCATCTACCGGGCACAAATCTAGACTCTAATTTTTTTTTTCATTAATAGAACGATCTTCATGCTTAGATGTATAATAAATAATTGAAGTGAGGTCACGTGATGTCATACATAGCATCACGCCTGTAATTCCTGAAGTGGTAGGCAGAGGATTTCTCATTTATAAGCGAGCAATCCCGAGTGGAAAGCCGATAGTCATACATTGGCGTTATACTAAAACTCGCTAAATATTGATAAGTAAAGGAGTGAATAGTCGTAGAGGTCTAATGGTGACAAATCGGATTTGTATGCACGAAGTTGCAGATTCAAACCCAGTCAAGTATCAAAGTGACTTATTTAATTTCATAAATATTTTCTTAGATATTCTAAGACACCACTGAGTAACGGTGACTGAAAACATCGTGAGGAAGCCTGGACTTAATTATCTGAAATCAGCAATCCGCAGTGAATTAGCGTGGTGATCAATGCTCAATCCTTCTCTATAGGATAAGAAGCCTTTGCCTAGCAATGGGATAGTTATAGGCTCTTATTATTATATTATTAAATGAGTGAAGGGTGTTGAGCTTTTACACTAATTTTCTTACAGTTATCTATGAGTTATGACACAATAATAAACGCAGAAAACTAAGTAATGACGACCATAGTAAATAATAATAGTAGGTAATATCTCACACGTTATATCTGAATACAGTGGTTCTCAACATTAAAAGTATTTAAATACAAAGCCGGTATCACACTTATCACATTAATATTGTCACACACATCCTACTAATATCCTACTAATCCTACTAATATTATAAATGTGAAAGTTTGTGAGTATGGATGTGTGGATGTTTGTTACTCTTTCACGCATAAACGGCTGGACCGATTTGGTTGAAATTTGGTACGTAGATAGGTTATACCCTGGATTAACATATAGGCTACATTTTATCCCGAAAAAATGTCGCGGGTAACACCGCGGGGCGCAGCTATAACATTATAGTTTGTGATTGTGTTTGGATGTTTGTTACCTCTTCAAGCTCAAACGGCTGGACCGATTTTAGTAAAATTTGGTGTTGAGGTAACTGACACCCTGGATTAACACATAGGCTTTTTATCCCAGAAAAATGTAGCTGGTAATATAGGTCTTGAATTTTTTCTTATTACGAAGAGGATACCAGGAGAGCTTAACCTCAAAATTATTATTTAAGTGGGTTCTTCTTATTGTATGGTTGAACAACCTGGTGTCAGAGTTTAAACCGCCTAACATGGCTTTAGACAACGTTGAAAAATCTTTCAGATGTGCTAAGATAATATAGGTATAAAAGCTTAACAAATTGTCACGTGACTCAATGCTTTGAGCAAGTAACTCCTTGGAATAGTAAGTAACATGGTGTAGACTGTAGGTACGTACTATCGTTTCATTTGGACCCGGGTAAGTGCATTTGCGCAGGTGTTCGACCCCTGTCATGTTCTACTTACAGTAATTCCGAACGCTTCTTGATAGGATAAATACTTTACGAGTTGAGAATTTACTAGCTTCATCGATGTATGGACAACTCTAGTTTGTCGACAATTGTTTGTAATTGAAATTAATAAATGTATACATTATTGTAAAACTAAGGGGTAAACCTTTGTTTAATAGTGGATGACTTACGGCTGATGTATACATTATTTGACTTTTGATGTAATTTTAGATCCCATGATAACCTTTAATATAAATTGATAGCTAAGTTGATAAAAGACCATAGAGCGGCGAAGGTTTAAAAAAAAATACGTCGCCTCACTCTTGAAAATTTTGCTGTATCGTTAGTGCGTTTCACAAACAAAAACACCCAGACTCAGGACAAACGAACGAATCGAACCCACAACCCCTAGCGCACCAGTCCAATCGCTTAGCCACTGCACCATTCAGTTCGCAGTTTTGAGTCCCGCTCGAGTCCATCATTTTTCAATTTGAATTTAACCTGAGCATGGACGACATGCTAAAATAACTTTAAAAAAATACATACAAATAAACATAAAAAAAAATCTTTTTAAAACTTTGAGAACCATTGTACCACAAATCATAGGCCCCGTAATGAAAGCGCGTCGATATTTTCTCTCGCACATCGTTTGCATGGGGTAATTGTATGGGATGGGAATGAAGTCAGACTCTTTACATTTATATTGAACCATGAATATGTTGGGTAGTAGTGACGCGAGATAATCGTGGGCGGTACCATGGGACGGGAGATTCTATGTGTTTTGCGTATGCAGATTTTTGAATGAATTCTTTATGCGAATTATACTGAAGAAATAGAATTCAGGATTAAGAATATGAGTTTAAATTTATGCTGTGTGGCTATGTCTATGTTTATCGTCAAACCTGTGTAGGTACTTATAAAGGGAAAAGGTAAATTTCAAAGTAATTTAAATAGACGTCATTTTAAGTACTTTGTGCTGTCTTAAAATATCTAAGAAATAACGTATGACATTGAAAATGTCACATTGGCCCTTGCCTGGGTTTGCCTGCAAATCTGTTACGTCAACCACTAGACCACCATGATTATTTACTTATTCATTCAACAATTCATTCTTAATAATGCTGTTTTACTAAAAAGGCTAATAACGCATCAAAATGAAAAATTCCTCCCACAAGATACGGAACCATCTTCTCTGTTTTACATAGAATAATAGCCTCCTCATTAATATGCAAAGCTTGCTATTAATTTTTTAATTCACCCCCAGACTAGTTGGAGCTTCGCCAAAGAAAAGACCAATGCATAGTTTTATACAACGGAATTGAAGATAAACTTAGTGTAAGGAGGTGGGCAGTGACAGAGCTTTGTAAGCGTTCTCTTATTCATAGCCAATTAGTTTTCTCGAGTCCTAGTGGCTTATTATTTTTATTCTCGTACTAACTCCGCCCCGCGACTTCGTCTGCATGGATTTCGATTTAAAACACCAGTACCTAATGAAACAATTTCATGGGTTTAATTTTAAGCTCAAAAGACACATACACAGTAAATTAAATCTACGAGATTCTTTAAAACTATCTGATTATAAAGTGAGTTACAACGTTTACGATAATGCATATGTTAGTATGTTTTTTAATGGTCAAGTAATTGGACACAGATAAGTTATCAACAGTGCTGTGCTCGATCCAGTCGTGGAAGGCAGAGACGCGAGTGAACAATGTAGTTCTGTCGAAGTTCTTCCCACTGACGACCCCTACCAACACGCCTGTGTCTGAGGGGTCAGCGGTGAGCTCGTGGGTTTCCATGAAACACACCAGTGGTCCCCCAGAATCACCTCTAGACACATCTGACAGCGCGGAGTCAGTGCAGACAAACGTATTCATGTCCATCTCCCAAAGTAAAGAGCAGCGCGACCGCGGCATCGTCTTGATAGTCGCCTTCAGCAAAACTGGAGAGATTGTAGACTTCAAACTGTAGCCGACCCTTCCATAGCCGGCTACCAGGCATGGCTGCGTGTAATCTTTATTTTTTGTTTCAAATCGAATAGGGCGGATTCCACGGCTAAAGTCCCAGGGGGTGTCGACAAACGCTACAGCTATATCGTTGGCCGGGAAACTGAAATCCTTGTGAAGAACCGCTCTCTTTAAGCGTCGCCATTGAGTCGTCAGCGAGGTTTCCGTGGAGCCGCAGTGTATGATGTCATTGCTGAGGTCACCGGCGACGACTCGCAGGACGGAGGGGTACTTTGAGTAGTAGAAGTTGTTGGCTTCGAAGCAGTGGGCCGCAGTCAGGACACGCGACTCGTCGATTATAGTTCCGCCGCATAGATTCTTCCACACAGTTTTCAGGGGCTCTAGTCTGTGGGATGGCTCCTTCAACGACACCAAGTAAGGCAATTCGCCCTGTTTAGCCGGCTTCCCGTTCACTACAGTCGGCACTGTGTTATGTTTTGATTGTTTAAGAGTGGTTATAATACGTTTATCATATTCGCAAACTACAGCTTGGACCATAAAAACTAAAATTGTGAGAGCATTCATTAGAAATTTTGTTCATTTCCAAAATTGTGAGGCCTTTGTTACGAAACTTAGTTGATATTAGACTGGTGACAGTTTATGACATAATGATATCCTCTTAAATGTGTCAGTGATGTTGAAGCATAAACTATAGAAGCGGTTTTTTATTGATCTTCGTGTAAGTCACAGTAACATAATTACTTATTATTCTTGTACCGATAATACTTCATAATACCCTTAATGAGGTGACCTATACCTACGTCATAACCTGACTAAATGCTGTTTAGCCATTAAGGTAAAATTTATCATCAAACCTTATTCGCAAACTTCCACGTTTGACGAGGATTACAAAAATAATAACAGCCTATAACTGTCCCACTGCAGGGCAAAGGCCTCTTCTCCTATAGAGAAGGATTGAGCATAAGTCACCACTATAGCTGAGATTTCAGATAATTAAATCCAGGATTCCGCACGATTTTTTCCGTCACCGTTAGTCAGTGCGTTAGTCAGTGGTGTCGTTGAATAACTAAGAAAGAATTTATAACACATTGATATTTACCCCGGTTCGGACCTACAACCTTGTGCTACAAATCCGGTATGTTAACCACTAGGCCACCACGACTTCCAGGACTGACGAGAATATGCTCAACCTTTAATTTCCCTCCAGAGTTAAATCAACCCTCTTTCATTGAGCCAAATTACAGGGAGAGAGGGACAATGCAATTCACATCGGCTACGTTTGAAGGGCACACTCAGCGGCCTAATAAAGACAAACGAGACGCAAAGAACTTTAATTAAAGACGATGACACTTGGAGCTATCATTAACAACCTAACAAGTGGAAGACAATTACCAAATTATGCCTTATTTATAGCTGGGATTTGTTTTGGTCATTATAGGGGTGTTTTCATTACTTTTTTCATGTTCAAGGACATCTGATACACTATAATTTATGGCTCTGTTAGGTGGGTTTAGACTTCTACTGACATAACATCACACCTGTAATCTGCAAAGGGGCCGACAGAGGAGTAGCTATAGTAACACTCTCATTTCGGCAATTATGTTATAGTTCCGAACTTAATAGTTAGCGAGCCTATTGCCAACATGCAGACACCGTGCTGCTAAGAATTATCGAATGGAAAACCACAGAAATAATTTGCCGTACGTGGGAGCCGAACCCAGGACCTCATGTTCAGCAGTCGCGCTTTGAGACCACAAGACCAACGAGGCGTAGAAAGTATATAATATTATGATTCTATTTCAAACATTTTTACAAGTAACACCATTCAATGGAATACCTATATCACAGAAATAGGAATAACCTTTCAGATAGCTCTTTGAAGATTTCGTGTTGTAAAAATAGAATAGAATTCGCCGAAACGTCTTTTGATAATGACCGAGCCTGTGTTTGTCCCTATATACTTACTACTCCCACGTACATTACATCAGAATAAAGGCGTGTCGTCATGTAGAGGACCAATGAATGCGAAATAAACCCCACTCTGACAATAAATCTGATCAAAGGTCAGTCCCTTACCAAGAACTCTTTAAACAGGACATTTTCCGAAGTGGAAGCGAGACCCCGCTCTACACTATATATAGCAGCGTCTCGCTTCCACTACGGAAAATATCCTGTCTTAACAGTTCATGGTAAGGTGACCGGTTATATTGGCCATTAATCTATGGTGCAAGCCCTTGCTTTCCGCCTACATCTTGTATTAGAACTGAAGACTTTCACGTTTCTGTGTGGATGGTGGTAAGTGGTTTTGTTTTATTTGTATTTGTGATAAATTGTCGTAAGTACTTAGATACGGTGATAAATAAATGTCAGTGTGATCAAACATTTTAGTTAAAGCCTAAACAAGCTTAAAAATTATAATAATAGGTACTTAAGTGCCTATGTCTTCTAATCTTAGGGTCACTAATCACAATGATTATAAACTAGCTGCGCCCCGCGGTATTACCCGCTACATTTTTGCGGGATAAAAAGCCTATGTGTTAATCCAAGGATGGATCTATTTGAAGAAATTTCATATGGGGGTAGCTGACATACCGACATACTCCCTATGAAATTTCATCAAAATCGGTCTAGCCATTTGAGCGTGAAGAGGGAACAAACACACTCACAAACTTTCGCCTTTATAATATTAGTGTGATATACTTTTGGTAATTAGAATACCAAAAGTATTCATTAGTAGGCAGATGTATAGTACGTTTCACCATGTAGACCGGGAGCTAGAATTACACGAGTGTGCAAAGGACCGCAATTCGAGAATTGTATTGAGTTCATGAAAGCTTAATCGCCTTAGATGGTGCACTAAAAATTGTACCAACAATCTTAAGCCGGCAACTTCCAGGGTCGTAATCTGCTGAGTTTCTGAGCTTAAAACAATTAACAGACTGACATACTTTGCACACTCAAGTACCTCTGGTGTCTGCACTTATAGATGAAAAAGGTATTTGGTAGCGCACCTAGAATAGTAGTGAATAAAAAGAAGTAAAGAATTTATTCCGTTTTGTCGCAATGATAGCCGAATGGTATGACCGTTACACTGCCAAGTCAAAAGTTCAAACACCGGCACGCACCACTGTCTTTTCGAATTCATGCGCGTATTATAAATTAGTATGATTTTTCAATAGTGTGAAGCCATGTCAGAGACCTGCAGGCGGTTTAAACTCTGACACCAGAGTGTTCATCAACCATACGATAAGAAGAAGATTAAAGAGTAACCAAAGAGTGTTTAATTAAACGTACCATATAATATTGATATATAATATACGTTTACATAACATAACATCACGCCTGTATTCCCCGAAGGGGTAGGCAGAGGTGCACATATAGTACACCCACATTTCGCCAGTTATGTTTTTTAGGTCCCAATGTAATAGGGGGCGAGCTTATTGCCATCAACCGGGCACAAATCCAGACTCCGTGCTGCTACTGAGAATTACCTAATGGAAAAACCCAGTAACACTTTGCCCGACCCGGGATTCGAACCCAGGACCTCGTGCTCAGCAGTCGCGCTTAGCAACCACTAGACCAACGAGGCAGGCATATACGTTTATTGATTCTATTTTACCTTCTTTTGCCACTAGGTTACGTATAGATCTATGCCTTGAATCAAGAACAACTGTCAAAGATCAACAATGACGTTCGGCGGATAAAATTAACACAAAAATTCATGTTACCCCAAATATTTCTGTTATTGATAGTAATATCGAAAATAGACGCACAAGAACGAATTATAACAACAGTGAAGTACTCGACGTTCCGTGTTGCTCCCACGATAGTTCACGGGAACCCGGTTTTGAAGGGCCAGATACCATTCATAGTTTCCATAAAGGAACCATTGCAAAAAATATCTAAGAAGAAAACGCTATGGGCGAACCTATGTGGTGGGAGCATAATATCACCGTTGAAAGTGCTCACTGCGGCCCACTGTTTCGAAGGAAGGCACTTTTACTACGCAAATAATCCGAATTTGTTGAGAGTTGTCGCGGGCAGTTTGCAGAATGAAATAATACATACAGGTGATTATACAACTACATGACATTAATTCGGATAGGCAGTCTAAGGATTTTCGCTTGCCAGATATTAAAAGTTCAATCCATTCTCTTAAAACATTCTTGTATCTGCTCGGTTCACGGTAATCTTAATTTGGCCTTTCTGCAAAACATTTTTGGCTTCAGTCTACCTATGCTTTACATTTAGTTCACAAAGTAAAATTGCTTTTAATGTCATTGTACTAAAAGCCTACTTTATTTCGCTCTTAGAACTTATATACACTGGTAAAATGTAGGAGTTCAAAGCCACTCAGTAGCCTTCAGCCCTCTCCGTCAGTTAAAACTCTATAAATATTATATTACACATAGGTAGAACAACAACAAAACATATACTTAAGTAGGTACTGTTTGTTTCCACAGGTCGCACGCAAACATTAGAAAAAGGCCAATGGAGGTCCATTAGCAAGCTAACTCTTCACAAAGACTTTCAGTTCCCGACACACGACATCGCGCTCATAGTTGTTGACGCCAATTTCAACTTCTCGAAAACTGTCGACTACGTCATACCTGCTTCGAGAATAACGGACTACCCGAGAACCTGCATAGCCGCGGGGTACGGACAGACGACCAGCCATCCGCGAGCCTCGGTATCTAAGGAGCTCATGTGGGCGGATATATACATACTCTCAAGGCGGCAATGTGACATCTGGTGGGAGATGAACATGGATACGTTCGTTTGCACAAATTCGCAGGTGACAGACGTCGGCGGCGGCGACTCTGGTGGACCTCTAACCTGCTACGGGACTTTAGATCCTAAGGAGGAGAGGGGCAGGGATCTGTTGGTGGGCATCGTGAGCGGGAAGAACTATGACAAGACCACTCTCTTCACTCGCGTGTCGGCTTACAGAGACTGGCTGAAAGAAAGCGCAGGGGGTGTACTTTTAGCCTCGAAATTGATGTGTTTGTGTTCGTTGATTACACTTTTTTATATACGTTTATTGATTCTATTTATTGCTCTGGTCGCATCGAGAAGAATTTTCGGTACCCCACCCACAATTCTAAAGAAATTCCTAGTATGGTATAGGCCCTATACCATACGAGGGATTTCCTTTGGTATAGGCCCTATAGGGCAACGTATTTTAGTTTATAGGGTTCCGTACCTAACAATAAAAAACGGAGACAGCTAATAACTACTACCAGCCCTAGCCTACTGCGGCTATATCAGCTCCCTTACCATATACTCTTAAAGCATGACAGTTTACGCTGTGGAAGAGAAGTACCGCATTGCACTGCACATAGCGGGGCAGATGTCATATTTTATGCGTCATATTTTATTACCTACTACTAGCATATTATATTTTATTTTATTTTATTTTATTTATTTTAGGAAAACTTACAGCTAAACAGATACAGTAAGTAATAGTTTATACAAAATATGGCCAATTACAAGCTTCCACATGTAGTATAAAAATCGTAATTTTGAAACAGAAAATCGATAGTAGACTATATTAAACACAAAATAGATAAATTACTAAGTATTAATTACGCTCGAAGAAGTTATTAGATAAAATTTTCTTTAATTTAGCAACACTAGTATTAAAAATACTAAATATGGGACTTATGAGAGGCGAAATGTGGGAGTATAGAGGTAAAATTATAATACACCTTATTAATCCTTTGGAGTTAAGATGGTATGTATGCATAAGTTCCTTATAACCTGTATCTAGCAACGTTCAGGTTCAGGGTTCTCAAAGCCCGTTCAGCTCAAAACCCGTTCAGCTTAAAACCCGTTCAGCTCAAAACCGGTTCAGCTTAAAACCCGACTGCCCAAAAACAGGAGTGCAATGTTTTCAGTTCGATTTTTGAGATGGCAGACGTGTATTTTAATTTTCAAAAAAAAAAATTTGTACATGGTTTACATCTTTATGAAAAAGAGAAGAAATTAAAATGGGTCTATATCATTAACCGTGTATTACCTGAAAAGATAGGCAGAGATATACTTTATTAGTGGAAAGTGGAAGGTTCTTTCTATAATCAAAAACAGTAATAGCTATAAAATATTTATTTATTAATCTTTAAACAATAAATTGTTTTATATAAAACATAGATCGGCATTAGATGCCTCATACATGCTACTTATATACTAGTTTGACACCACGCCACATGTTTGAAGTCTGTATAACTATTTTTAGGACAATTCTACTATGAGCTAATCGGTAAAAGGTAGGACAGATCTGCCGAACCTATTTGTGTAAAGTTTGAAGATTTAGGTTACAAGTTAACAGATCTAGATATTATTAGAAGAAAATAACTATTTAGGATGATTCAGGTTAGTACAGTCAAGGAAATAATGAAGTCATCGAAATTTGTTAGTTATGGCAAGACTAAGAAGCTATCTAGAATAATTCTTCCCTTATTACCAGTAGACAAAGCAGACAGAATTTCCTATTTTGCTAGTTTTTTATTTAGTAATCATCCATTTTGGTTACCTGTGGTGCAGTGCCAAATTACTCTACTGTCATTTGTATAAATCATTCGCAAACTGCATACAAAGTTAAGACATTAATAAACAAATTAATTGCAAAAATATATTTTTTGGAATAGAGAAAACATTTTCATGATTAAACTCACAAATTGCTTAAAATTAAATTTCACATTGTCGTTACACAATTTTCTCGCTGACTGTACTTCTTAAATTAGATTTATTAATCTACATGACTGCAAGCTTTCCATACAACGATTAAACTCATACAAAGTCACACAAGAAATTAGGATTAATTCATAATTTTGCGACTATAATATTAATATCTAACCTAAATCTATAGCCAGGTATTACCTACATTATGATATGGAATATGTCAAATTAAACATTGGATAAAATGTGAATGGGATATACGATTTAATACTAATAATTAATATAATTATACTCGTGATTTAATAGGAATTATAAAATACTTTGTTTACTGAGTTGCGGGCTGGCAAGGTCGCTTTTTTGGTACAAATATATTGATAAATGCATGAAATTCTGTGAATGTTGTTTATACTACAGTATCATCCAGTTTTCGTAAAGATTTATCTATGCATATAATACAATGTTTACATACTAAATAGTATTTTGCGATGTGTTTAAATACCAAAAGACGTACATAAGCTTTCATATTCAAACAATTTCATATCACTAATAGCAAATTGCTACAAAAAGCGACATTGCCAGCCCTCAACCGAATAAACAAAATGAAATAAATGTCACATAATTAATCGCAGCATTAAAATAAAGTTAACAGCATAATATACAACACAGAAGGCGCTATTATAGTTTTTTGAGCCTCAAGGATTAATAAAAATATCTTAAAACGCCACAGAGTAGACAACAAACAGAGTGCGCTTACGAAGATATAAGAGTCAACTTTATGTTTTTGCTTTTTCATGCAAAAGATTAACCTTATATTATTCTGATCCTTACATTTAAGCTTTAATATAAATGCATGAAATATTTATTTTGCAAAATGAAGAATACAATGAGTGCGTTAGAGGTAGGTATTGGAAGACAATACTTGTCTTACTCTATGAAAACAATGTGCGATCTATAACATCACGCCTGTATCCCCGGAAGGGTAGACAGAGGCGTATACTGTATAGTACACCCACATTTCGTTATGTGCGATCTATATCTTAAATAATTTAATAAATTTCTCTTATTCATTATTTTATCCTTAATTTACAATGAGTAAAGGACTGTATCATAGGCCTGTATTCAGTGTAGTCTGTGTCACTGTTTGGTAGAAGAATAGCCACATTTCCTAGATGCAAAGGCCCAAAACGGGAAGCAGTGGCGTTGAGGGGGAGGAGGCTAATGCCCAGTGCGTACTTAAAAGCTGATGATGATGATGATAGCCACATTTCCAGACTGCAGTGGTTCTATGTGATAGAGGGTATATTGCCACTGTCGGCAACTATAATAAAATATGACTTGCCTTAAAATAACGAAATCACTTCTAACCTATTCATAGCTAAATTATTTTCAAAACAGGTGATTAATAACCTTGCCGTCACTCACAGTAATTACCTTTGACCCACAGTAGGACAGTTTTATACTAGTTTCATTAACATTTTGTGTCTTTTAGTCCTTTACTCAAGGTAAATTGGCTTATATTTTGAGCTCATCTACCTACCATCAATACCCTATGTTTTCGATCGCTATATATATTCAAATCCACCTTATTTCAATGTAGTGAGGTTTCTCGCGTTATCATCTGTCATAAGTACGTGATCCTGTTACTAACACTTACAATTAATACTATTTGACGCGGGAAGACATCACAAGGCGTAAATAGGGAACTTACGGCGCAGATGGTGTCGCATTATCATTTCGTAGGCCAGAAATCAAAATGATTCTTGACAATTCGTTTGTGAATTTGGAAGATGAATTATATATTCTTTGACACACTACTTGATGGACAACGAACACCTCACCTTGTGATATCTAGCCACGGTATAAGAATTTGCAGACTACAACTTTTGATACATAGACATTTTGTCCCTTAAATCTTTTGAATTTCATATCAAGTACATTAATGTGAACGCATGGTTTGAAGATATCCATGAGATACTATCAATTAAAACACGTTTTAGGCGTCTTAAGTTCCCTCAGATTCAGTCATTGCTTTCCCAAGATGTGCTGTTGACCGGTATAAGCAAATAACACAAAAAAAATACTTTTGCGTCAATGGATGGTGCGTTCTCTTTCGCGTAATATTCTTAATATTTTACCGCTTTATTTATACAAAGAATTAAACCATAGATTATATTATACCTACGTGTCACTGTAATTTACATGTCAAAGAATAGAGATGTGAGTAGATGTAGGAAGGGTTTAAGTTAATATAGGTATAATCTTCGTTTATGAATAAGAGGTTTAGTGTATACTCATATTACATAGATCGAGTATACTCATGTTAAGGGACAAAATGTCAAAGAACAAAAGTCGCCAGTATTTAGTAAATAAGCTTTAACTATATCTATGGGATAGTATTGCCAGTAATTACAATTATTATGATGCTTAAAACAGAAACATCGTTTAAATATTTTTAACAAAGATGATTGGTGTTATCACTAATATAATTCTGGCAACATTTAACTGTCAACACTATCAGTGTACATGAGTATCATTAAAATTACTCGTATATCAAAATTAAAAAGTCTTTTTATAACAATATTATCTAGCATTGTAACAAACCTCTTTGTATAGACAAAACAGATGTTTTATAAATGTCACTTTGACAGCTGTCAATCAAGCCATATTTTCTAGAAGCTTTATTCTTAACAACGTGTAAACGACCCAATTGGCACATACGCGCACACATTGCACTATTTAGGTTATATTATATAATAAAAGTAAGACCTGATGATCATCGAGATATTATCAATCTATATACATTCCGTTTCGAGAATTGTTTTGCTGTGTAATTCCGAAAAACTATTTTTATTTAACATTAGACATTCATCAAGCCTTTATTTCCGGTTCATTCAGGCGACTTTAAATTCTATTGCGTAGGGCACAAGACAAATAACAGCGGCAATCAATATTTGGTATTGAACCAACTTTTTGCTATTAACACCATTCTTATGCCTGCAGAATAAAGTCCAAAATCGCGTAAAACAACTTTATATAGCTTTGTTTATATGTCTAATGTATTGTATGTAGTGTAATAATGTTTTTATTATAGTTTTTTTGAAGGAATGTCTTACTTGTCCTGTAATTGCACGTAGTTAGCCGGGAACAGGCCGTACGCGCCCTTGCAGAGGCCTTGCCACCAGCCCTCGTCGATCTAGGGAGAAAAAAATTGTATGAGAGGTTTTCCTTGTGGAGTTTTGCTTATAAGACTGTTAGTATTCTTATTCCAACGGTTGGCCTTTTGGAGAGGCTCAGAGTCATTCAACGAGCTATGAAGAAAGCTATGCTCGGGGTTTCTTTGCGAGACGGGATCCCGAATACGAAAATCCGCCAAACAACTAATCACCGACTTAGCTCAAAGAACATGCAAGTTGAAGTGTCAATGGGCAGGCCATATCGCTCGAAGAACCTCGCTGGGGAAGAAAGGTTCTCGAGTGGTAACCACGAACCGGAAGACGTAGCGTTGGTAGGCCTCCTACCAGGTGGACCGACTATATCATCAGAGTTGCAGGCAACCGGTGGATGCAAATAGAAAGTTGTCGTTCTAAGGGGGAGGCCTTTGTTTAACAGTGGACGTCTTCCGGCTGATGATGAAGCAGTTATTGTAAATAAATGCTATATCACCATGACGATGTTGGTGATGATGTCGTCGGGGTCGAAGGAGATCTCGTCGGGCGCGGCGGCCTGGTAGTCATAGAGCGCGCGCGCCGTGTAGCCGTCCTCGTCGTCCGCCTCCGGCTCGCCCTCGCCCGCCAGCTCCGACTCCCAGCCCACCGGGGACACCACGATCGTGGGCTGCCGGCTTATCTACACAACACTCATTATATAAAAATACTGGTAAAATATCCCCTAACGAAAATATAAAAGTAAGTCCCTTAATGCTCATCAAAATTTTAATTCGAAATCGTCGTAAATAAAAGTTATTCTATATTAAAATAAACAAGGTATCGAATTAATATCAAAAGTATTAAAACAAACCTCTTCCTTATCCTCCTTCGGCTCCCCAACGAGTGTCACATCCGGCAAGTTAGGCAGTTTGTCGGTCGGTGACGTCACCTCCACCTGCGCAGGCGCAGCATGACTGTTTATAGTGCTGACGAGCGGCGCAACCTCTTGCTGCACAACCTTCTGTACGGCCGGGGGTGTTTCTACAGGTGAGACGGGTTCAGCAAACGGTTTGACTATCTTGCGTATGGGTTCAGGTTCGGGTGCCGGCTGAGGTTCCGGCTCCGGTTCTAACTCTTTTTCTTTGGCTACACGGTCTTTTTCCTGAAATCATTACAACGTTTTTAGATAGATATAAAATGCTTTAATGTACACTATGGTAACACAAATTATTTACAACTTCGTTATTATAAAGAATAGTATTTTTACTAAGAGCGATATTTAAAAAAACATATGTAGAGAAATGCCTTAAAATCGATAGAAAGGCAAAAGATAATATGAGAAAGAAAAGTGATATGACAGACACAAAGGTTGAATGTCAAAAAGGTTACCATGCCATTGGGCAAATCAAAGAGAGAAAAGAGAAATAATAATTATATTAAAATAATGAAGTATTTTAAACATTTGGTATCTTTACCTTTTGCGACAAGTCTTTGTCGATCGCCTCTCGCTGTTGTCGTATCTTCTGTACAGATTGCATCGCTTCCTGAAGCACACAAATTACTTTATTATATAACAGGGAACATTGCCATAGTGTAGAAAAAAGACAGCTTAAGCATCAATCATCATCATCAGCCGGAAGACGTCCACTGTTGAACAAAGGCCTCCACCTTAGGTAAGAAGCTTGGGGATCGTGTAGGTGGTGAAGTTACAGAAGACGCTGCTGCCCATCTTCTGGATTTTCCCTTAGTCACCTCTTACGACACCCACGGGCGGAAAACAGAATTATATAATAATAATAATCATCATCCATATACATTTACTTTCTGAGGACTTTTCATGTTTACTCAGCTTTGTAGCTGAAACATGAAGTGCCCATACAATTTTGCTGTGTGAAATTTTATTTCAATCGTATGTTAAGAAGTGGTCCTAATTTAGATTGCAAGATTTGACCTATACATACATTGCAAGTTGAATAAAAGCTTGTAAAAAGAGTATAATATCTTCTAAGCCCATACCTGTTCCTTCTCCTTGGCCATGTTCTCGAACTTGGCACGGATGGAGGAGGGCTTGGCGCCCCCGATGTCCGGCTTGTGCTTGGTGTAGGCGGTGCCCACCTTCCCCACGGAGTCGAACCTGTGCGCTGACTTGTCCACGCGATCCGTCTCGACACCAAACTTGCCGCCGAAACCCTGAGAAGGAATTGATGATTAGGGGACTAAAGGACTAAATTTGTAAAGTGTTTAGTCGTTATGGACTGAAGGACCAAATTAGCAATCAGTAGTTTTGGACTATAAGACCAATTTTTAGGATCCTAAGGAATATACTGTAAGTTTTTAAGGGCGAGAGAACTAATATCTGAGGACCAAAACATGGACAATATACATACAGACATCTTTAGTTAAAAAAATCAATTAAATAAATTATACCTGTCACAGTTTTTAGCAAGTTAACTTTATAAATATTTCAATTAATTTAAGAGTTTTATGGTTAAGTAATGTATAATTGTATATTATAAGTATGTTTCCTAATTTAATAATAATTTACAAAATATATACTAAATTTGAAAAATACAATATAAATATGCCATACCTTCTTGTGGTCGACCTGGCTGGCATGCGCCTCTGTCTTCTCCTGGTGATCCCAGCCCAGCGCAGAAGCATCTTGCCTGTCTGTCTGTACTCCGTACTTCCCACCGAAACCAATGGCATAATCTGAATGATAAGCATATATAAAACACTAAATATCATATTACTTTCTAAAATCAAAACATCAGACACATTTGATTTTTTTCATCGAACCCAGGACCTCATGCTTAGCAGTCGCGTTTAGCGTCCACTAGACCGACGAGGCAGTCTACTACTTAGTGAACAGTTATAAGTGGGTAGTATGTCCAATTGCCCACCTTTCTGCGACTGATGATGCTGTGCGTCTTCACGATGGTCCCAGCCTACTGCGGAGGCGTCCTTCCTGTCAGCCTGCACCCCGAACTTGCCCCCGAAGCCTACAGAATAGTCCTTCTGCGAGGAGTGCTTCTCTATCTGCTCCTTGTGCTCCCAGCCTGCTGCGCTCTGGAGAAGAAGAAGGTATTTTATTCTTTCTTACAGTCCCTCACACCACCTTTCCTTTCCCTATTTATGTCACAGGGCCAAATATAATAGGTGGCAAGCCTATTGCCATCAACTGGGCACAAATCCAGACTCCGTGCTGCTACTGAGAATAACCTAACGGAAGAACCCAGTAAAACTGTCCGAGCCGGAATTCGAAACCAGGACCTCGTGCTTAGCAGCCGCGCTTAGCGACCACTAGACCCACGAGGCAATTGAAAAAAAACAAATTTTTATTTATTTATTTAGTGCATGGAGGACTTTATACAAACACCAAAGACTAAATTCACAGAAGGTACACATATTAAAACAACTTCTTACCTTGTCGACTCTGTCGGTCTGCACCCCGAACTTGCCCCCGAAGCCCTGCGCGTAGTCAGTCTGTGACACATGCTTCTCCACCTGCGCCACGTAGTCGTGGCCCACCGCTGACTTGTCCATGCGGTCCGCTTGCACCCCATACTTGCCGCCGAAACCTATTCACAACATAGGTATAGAAATAGGTGAATGTTATGTAGCTCATTATTCTCTCATACTTCTAAAGGAATTATAAATACACACATCAACACTGTCTAGGGATATTTTGGATTTACTCAATTTACTCAAAATGAATTAAAAATAGCATACAACATGTATATATTTTTATAAAGCCCATTTATCAGACTACACTCCAGAATAAAAGAAAATAATGTTTTTTTGCGTAAACAAATTTTTATTCAAATAAAGAAAAAACATGAAATAATGGTAAAACTAACAACGAATGTGTTTCTCAAGAAAAATTTACAAATAAGGAAAAATAAATTGTTTTTAACAGTTCTGTGAAAAATCAGTAGTCAGTAAAACCACCCATGACATTAATAACGGTCCTGCAACGGTTTTTCATACTTTGGATTAAGTTATCCAAGTCTTGCTGCGGTATATTGTCCTAGGTCCGGCTAAGATGCAAAAAAAGTTGCTCTTCCGTCGCAACGTTTGCAGGGAAATTCCTCAAAGCCCTTCTTTGGAGCATGTCCCACGCGTGTTCTATGGGGTTTAGGTCAGGCGATTGAGCGGGCCAGCGTAAGACCGATACGTCGTGCTCCTGCAACCAGCTTGTCACCACTTTCGCTGTGTGCGGACGGGCGTTATCGTGCATGAGCGTGAATTCTTGGCCTATTTGTAGTCGATGGGGGTAGATTATTGGTACCAGCACCTCGTTACGGTATTTTTCAGCCGTCATGGTGTGTCTGATCCAAACGAGGTCTGTTCTTCCACCGACACGAATTCCCGCCCAAACCATAATTGTTCCGCCGTGGTATGAATGGACTTCCTGAAGACATTGCAGACGGCTCTCACGACAGGAACTCGCCAAACACGCACCCTATGTGTATCGGGATGGAAACCGAACCGGGACTCATCGGTAAACAGCACTACAGACCACTGGTTTTCTTCCCAGAGCAAATGTTCACGAGCCCACTCTATTCGTTGTCCACGATTTCCTCGGCGTAGTGCTGGAGTACGAAGCGGTGTGCGAGCATGAAGGTTAGCTTCATGCAGCCTTCTCCTCATAGTTTGGTCACTCACAACCAACTGGTGCTCTGACTGGAGCCTCTGAACCAACTGCATGGCCGTAACATTTGGTTGTCTTCTCGCGGCAACTTGCAAAAATCGGTCTTGTCGTTGAGTGGTTATGCGCTTCCCGCCTGGGTGTCTTTCAGCCACTTCACCAGTAGCACTATAACGTGACAATAACCTTGATATCATGTTTTGTCTTGTTCCAAACTCCTCAGCAATACTCCCTTGAGTAGCCCCAGTTTGGAGCATGCCTACTGCCCTTAATATTTCTTCTCTAGTTAAATGGCGCCGCTGCATGATGCACACAATAACATTAATTCGGAATTAACCGATAACTTGTTATAAAACTTAAATTGGACACAAATAATAGCCACAAACTACTGTAGGTAAATGAAACTTTCGGACTTCGCTACCATTATGCCGCGTAAATCTTTTGTTTTTAATGTAATTTTTCAAATTCAAATTTAGAATCGTTCAAAAAGGCTTACAAAATAAACTTTCTTCAAAAGAATTTAAAAGTGGCAAGTATTTTTTGAGTTTAAGAACTTTATACAAAATATCCCTAGACGGTGTTGATGTGTGTACTTAGTAATTATTTTTTTTAAAACGTCGCCCCACACTAGGAATTTCTCCTGTGTCGTGGGTACGTTTCACAAACATGAAATATCACAAACACAGACACCCAGACTCGGGACAAACATCTGTGGTTCGCACAAAGTTTTGCCCCGTGCGGGAATCGAACAGGCAACCCTCAGCGCAGCAGTCCAATCGCTTAGCCACTGCGCTAATCAGGTCGTCTCATTTAGGAGGATTGAGCATTGCAAAATCGCCAACCCTTGTTTGAGCGTGTTGTGAGTAAACCTTTACTCACGATGTTTTCCATCACCGTAAGTCATGTAAATAAAGCCTCTAAATAAATAAAGATTTAAAAAAAAAACGGTTGTGTCTTGGAATATCTAAGAAAGTATTTATGACATTTGTCCTGGTTAACCTGCAACCAGATACACCACAAAGGAATACAAAATTAAATAATGTTAGTAAGGTAAAATAATTATTATATATTTACCTTGTGCATAATCTTTCTGGGAAACGTGTTTCTCAGTTTTACCGACGTAATCGTGTCCCATCGCCGACTTGTCCATCCGATCCTCTTGAAGGCCGAACTTGCCTCCATATCTGGGACATTACAACAATACATACTTAATACATATATAGTAAGTAGTATAGATAAATTGGCCTAATAAGCCACCAGAAAAGTGCCACAATGCACTGCTTAAATTGTATTTAATAGATCCAGAGATACTTGATTCCTAGAAGGTAAAACTGGGACTTAAAATTTCGACATTTTCCGCTTGGTTTTTTGTGTGCATTTTAGCCAATAGAAATAGCTTTCTCATAAGTCAGTCAGCAGGTTGGTAGCGAGCTGCCGCCCTCCCAGGTTAAACAGACTAAAAATGAACCCCAAAACATAAAATAAGGGGTGAGCAAAGGTTTTTATAACTTACCCAAATGAAGACTTAGGTCCTGCTTCATACTGCTTCTTCTTCGACTGTGTATCTGCTTCTAGAACTTCCTCTCTTAGTTTTGCCATACTAGAAATTATAAAAAACATTTACACTAACTTATAAACTTACTGTATGGTTACGGAAATGGAATAAGGGCTCGATATAAAGGATACATTCTCACGTTGCGTCCTCTCGAAAAGATTTGGAACGTCCCAAAGACCAACAAAGTAAAATGCCAATTTCTGGGTGTTAAATAAAAACCAAACTAATATTATAAAGGCGAAAGTTTGTGAGTGTGTGTGTTTATATGTGTTTTACTTCTTTACACTCAAACGGCTGGACCACTTTTGATAAAATTTGGTATGAAGGTAGCTGACACACTGAATTAACAAACAGGATTTGTATCCTAATTAAAAAATGTGGCGAGTAACACTGCTGACTGCCTCGTTGGTCTAGTGGTCGCTAAGCGCGACTGCTGAGCACGAGGCCCTGGGTTCGAATCCCGGGTCGGACAAAGTGTTATTAGGTTTTTCCATTAGGTAATTCTCAGTAGCAGCACGGAGTCTGGATTTGTGCCCGGTTGATGGCAATAGTCTCGCCCCCTATTACATTGGAACCTAAAACATAACTGGCGAAATGTAGGTGTACTATATTATGTGCACCTCTGCCTACCCCTTCGGGGAATACAGGCGTGATGTTATGTAAAATGTGGCGAATAACACCTCGATGCACAGCTACTACATATACAAACGCAGGTTTCGGACTGTTGTTAGACTAACTGCCTACTCTTTTGTTTATAAAAGAACGAACGCCATTTCTTTCCAGTTTACTAAAATAAATCGCGTGAATCACTGTTTAAAAGAAAACCTCACCCACTCACTTCCTTTCAATGTTTTACAGTATCAATTTAATATAATTAGCAACGTCGACCAGATATTACGGGGCAATGGCATCAACGCGACAATAGAGTACATTCAATTCGACGACCTGCCCCCTTAGGGCCAACCCACACGTACCACAACCACACCACGACCACAACCACACCACGTGGTCTGGCGTATATTTTGTATAGAAAATGAATTGGCAGTGGTTATCGATCGCTGGTGTGATACCGACATCACAACCACAACGCAACCACCAGCGACACCGCGAACTATTGAACATCGCAATTACTGGCGACAATGCAACCACATCGACACTGTCGGAAACACAACGCAACTACAAAAAACTGCAGCGTCACTATTCCCACGTAGCCACTCCTTGGCTACATTTTTACCCTGCGATGTGGTGTGGTTGTGGTAAGTGTGGGCCAACCCTTACCATGAAGTCTGTGACGCTATGGACGAGAGACGCTACTACATGCACCGTATTGTGGCGTCTAGCTTCCACAACTGGTGTCCTGCTATAAGATTTCATGGAAAAGGGGCTGATTGGCGTAGTGGTTAAGTGTTTGGACTGCCGCGCGAGCTGTAGTGGGTTCGTTGCACGGGACGAAAATTTGTGAGGCCCGCAGATGTTTTTTCAGAGTCTCGGTGTTTGTGTATTTGATATTTCATGTTTGTTAAACGCACAATGAGTATAAAAGTCACTCATAATGGGATTTCTAATGGTATGGGACCATAAGAAATCCCATTGATTGAGTGACCTTTCAATTAAAACAATAATAACAATTGTTAAGACAGACAATAGCATTTTATTTGTTTTTAATATAGGACCCTATTCAGCATTCAGCAGTAAACTTGTTTTCCAAAAAGCATAATGAGAAACTCTTTCTCCTAAAAAGGTCAGGTATGATTTCCGCTAGGCATGTACATTTATACTATCCATTTCTAGATATTTATACTTATTTTAGTTTGTTATGTATATGGAATTTGTGTCCTTAAAACACACATCCTATACAAGAGGAGAAACTTGGATGTATAACGATTTTATTTTAAGACCTTAAAAAATGCTGGATGGTAATCAGACAGACTGGATAATGTGCATCCAGAAAAAATGTTAGTGTAAAACTTATATTTAAATATAGAACAGCAAAATTCAAATTTGGATTAACATGTTTCTATCGTTGTTGTTTCAAGGAAAAGATTTGGCTATTTCCTGTTAGGAAATAACACAACATAACTTGTTATTGTTTAAATTATAACTACATAGCCTGTGACTGTCTTATTGCCGGGCAAATACCTCTACTGTAACCAATTTAGCTCACCATATGCACCACCAACATAGTTTAAAACAGTTTTAGTAAAGTCTAAAAAGGCTTAACCTTTTGAATGCCACGGTCAGATATATCCAACAAATGATAATGAGCTCAACACACCACCATCGGCTAAACCCAACAAAAGATGCGATTTAATTTGTGGCTTGGTAAGAAAGAAGTGCCAATGCGTTTACGCTCTGGCATCCAAAAGGTTAAAACTTGCATCATTAAAAAATCTGTACTTTTCAGGGACATAGGGTAATTCTTTTTTTCTACTCAATCGTTCTTATTATCTCTACAACAATTTTATAACAAAATATCAATGGTTTTTTTCAAAATACACACACACACACACACACACATAACATCACGCCTGTATTCCCCGAAGGGGTAGAGGTGCACATACAGTACACCCGCATTTCGCCAGTTATGTTTTTAGGTCCCAATGTAATAGGGGGCGAGCCTATTGCCTATTCAAAATAAGGTAACAAAGAAACTGATGAAGTTACTTTCTTATTTACAACAATACAATTGTCCCTCAAAAAGTATAAATAGAACCATTTAAATTGTAACACTTACTCAATAGCCTCCACGTTTCGTCCTCCAGGCCCCCATCTCTGCTCATGCTCGGTCACATCATTCACGTAGTCTGCATCTGTCTCCCAGTCATCAGCCTCGGCCAACGCTGGTGGAACAACATCTGTTGATGCTTTCCACATCTGGAATATTGTTTGATTATTTACCGATTGTGAGTGCATGTACCTTATTTTGTCCCTGCATTACCGTAAACTGATAGCACTGATGGTAACAAGTATGCCTTTGTACACTAACATTTGCGTGAAGTGTTAAGAAAATAATTAATGTTGTAAGTACTGATAATCTAATAAGTTATAACAACAATAAAAAGTCCTGAGTAAATAATGATTTCTTAATTACAGATTATGATGAAACTAGAGAACAGTGGTGTTTGCTCTACTGCCGAGAGCAAAGCCCTTAAATATAAGAAGAAGATTACGGACAATGGCTTGGATAATACTAATAATTGACTATCAGTTCCATTGGTTAGACAGAAACTAGTAGTTATAACAATTATTATTTCATTAATTCCAGTGACCAGGACTTCTCTAGAGTTAAAAGCTATGTTAGTGTTACAATGACATAATAACAAAATATAATTTTAACTTGGCCTGCACCATCACTTACCGCTGTACCATTGCATGAGTGATGGCACTGCAGAGATTGACATACATGCAGTCCAGCCAACTAGCAATCATATTTAGAATGCCATTAGAGCATTATACTTATTGGTAATAAAGGAACCTTTGTATATTCTTCATATAAGAGGAGCTAATAATTGTTATTGATACATCAAGTATGAATCATCAACATTCAAAACACAAGTACAAAACTAAACAAGTTTCTTACCATTTTTAACACATATAGCAATGATTATATCACTATCTACGAATTGTGTGTAGAAGTTATCGTAATCTAGTATTATCTTGACGTTGGGCGTGAAAATCCAGGTGTTTAACTTTAATTATACTTCTTTCCTTTAACATTTCATTTACTTACCGAACTATTACAATATTAGAGCTTATTCGAGTTCTTAAAATGAAGGAACATTTAGTTCACATTGCTATCGGCTTAATAGCGTCTCATACTACAATTAATGAGAGAAATTGCACGAAAAGAAAGTGGAATCTTACCTTTAAGCCGGTTATTCAATTACACGTAAACTCAGTTACACAGTTTACTGACACGGCACGTACATTCCAACTTCAAGGATTGAACTGATTAATATTAAAGGTTAATTTGAAAATCTTAACAATATTACACACACAATAAATGTTATATTTCGATTTATTTTCCGAAACAAATAGGGCGATACCCCGCGATGCGTCACTTGTAAATTCTATTTGACGTTGACGGTAAATGTCAATGTCATTCATGAGCTGACAACAAAAAAGCTGGCCTGTGTTACCATATAAAATTATTTACAAAGTGCTAGGGCTGTCTTGCCTTTACTTCGTTAATCAATTTCGATTCTCTACTTATTACATCAACCAGTTTCCGACCCCTAAATGCCCTAAACGACTTATTTGTCGAAGACATAACATGTTATTAACTTCTCTGTCTTACCAACTTTTAAATATAAACGTGGTCTTCCCCGGAGTTGCCAGTTTTCCGTAGTGTTGTCTGTGACAGGGTTGGTTGCCTCAGAATAATTACTAAAGCAGTTAGTTGATGAACTTATGGAGAGGCCTGCCGTCAGTAACAAGAACTTGATATTACAAACAAATAAAAGGAAGTTGTTTGTTAGTATGGACACTATTAGATCTGTCCATTAGGTTATAGTGTTTATAAAAACGTCAGCCGCTGTGTCGTTACGTACTGGTACATACTTATATGCACAGTGCATACTATCCTGCCTTCTAAGAATATTATGCTCAGCCAACAAAAACATAATCTTCTTTATCTTACTAAAAACATATCAGGAGTTTAATTCTGCAATACAATGGGTATACCAAACGTATAAATAATAAATGAAACAATATTAATTTCTTATATAATATGTTATAATTTATTCATTTCATTTTACACACTTAATTTGTTCTTGCAGCTGTACATTTGCTATGTTAAAAATAATAACATTGTCTAGAAACGAATTCTATAGTGTCAGTTATAAACCAACTCCACTGAAGGGCGCGACCTTTCGGTCAGCAACGATCCATCCGTCGCAACCTTAGAATTGATTTAGTCTAAAGTCGCAGTAGGCAAAGATGTTCATAGGTGGCAATCCTACAGCCATTTACGGGCCCACACTGGGTTGTCATCTCTTACGACGCTCTTTTCTGGCGACGCAAGGGAATTATATTCCCAAACCGTCCTTTTACAACATAACTCTAAAATTATCTATTTATCTTCTACTATTGATGTATGGATGTTTGGTACTCTTTCACATTCACATTTCACATAAACTACTGAACAGCTTTGATGAAACTTTACCTTTAATATAGCTTATAAATTAAAATATATAATGATACATAGATTAGTTCCTAGGATGCAAGTGATACTTCACGAACCAGCTAGTAATTAGATTTAGCCATACCTATGGAAATCAAATTATTATACGATGTTCATCCATTATGTTTACATAGATTTCTACGTATAGTCAAGTGCAAAAATATACATACCTACTATATTAAAAAAAAAACTAACATTCTTAATCATAAATAGAAGTAATAATAAAAATAACAGAACAAGCAAGCATGCACAGATTTGAAGTGCGTATATAAACAAAAAAAATTATGTTTCTCAGTGTATTTTTGCACGTGCCCATACTTCCATCGTACCTAAATATAAAAATTATACTACACTTAAATTTCTATCACAGTGAAAACTAAAAAAATAAACTTTTAAAACAAAATAAATCATGTTTAAATTTCGAACTAGGCTTTTTTAAATTAAAATTCTGGGTCGGGAGCATCAATGGCGTATCCGAATTTTTGTAAAGCGATTTTTATTTCGCCGAAAACTGTGTGATCTTCTATCGTAGACGGTAGCTTTACAAGCTGGGATCGTGCCAACTTGGCAATGGCTCCACGTAGTGCCTTTCCAGATCTGGTCCTTGGTAGCGCGGGGACGGCCACAGCCTTTCGGAACGCCGCGATAGGACCAATCAAGTGCCGGACCAAAGCAATCAATTCTTGAGTTACTGTGCTTTCGGCTACAATTTCTTCATCTGTTAACAAAAATATTCTTTTATAATAATCGTGTTTTTTAAATCCATATATACATAGAGTTACGCGTGTTTCCCAGAAGGATAAGCAGAGACTACAGATTTCTATTTTCTACGATCTTAGCATAATATTTCTTCCGCCTCATTCACACGCATCACATTTCTCATACACGCTCTTAGGTTAAAGGTACTCCTGACTAGTACCTTTTGCAAAACATGTCCGATTTGGTCTAGGTATGTTTGCCGAGGTTGTCCCCTTCACATTCACCTCAAAATTACATTCATATGTTTCAAAATATATGATAATGTAAAGCTTAGTAGACACTACAATAAATTTAACTAAGTTGACAGAGTCTGCTTATTGCCCCATTCAGAATAAACAATTGACAACCTGATTAGCGCAGTGGTGAAGCGATTCGACTGCTGCGCTCAGGTTTGCGGTTTCGATTCCAAAACAATAAAGAAACAAACAATTCTCTAGGCAGAAGAATGCACAGCTACAGAATTAAATGAATCTCCACGTACCATCTTGTGGGGGCCTCATTACATAGAGACAGAGTGGAACATCCCCTTTAGTAGGGTCCGGAGCTCCGACGACAACAGCATCAGCGACCCTAGCGTGTCTGAGGACGACGTCTTCCAGCGCTGCGGTCGAGAGGCGGTGACCGGCCACGTTGATGACGTCATCAGCTCTCGCTACCACCCAGACGGCGCCTTCGGAACTGATCCAGCCAGCGTCTTGAGTGTCGTAGTAGCCCTGGAAGTAACATAATCAAAAGAACTCAGTGAAACACTAGCCTGTATTCGTATTAACAGAATAATAAGGTGTTGTTTGCAATCCAGCATAATTTAATTTATTTTTTTCTTAATTCTGGCAATTGTTGAGTAAGCCTTTAAAGCCTTTATGTGGAGATTTGCTTAAAATAAATTAATGTTGTTATGAAAAAATGTTGTGACTTAATAATTGTAAGCACGCATGACCATTTATTGTCTGTGAATAAAGCATTTGTTTCTTTATGAATGAATGATGTATCATTAAAACCGAATATAATGGTTTTAATATGTATCAATATACCTACCTCCTATGTCGTGGTGGCCTACAGTAACACACCGGATTTTTATGCACAAGGTTGCAGGTTCAAACCCGGGCAAGCATCAATGTGACTTTCTCAATGTTATAAATACCTTCTTAGTAATTCTAAGACACCACTGACTGACGGTGACGGAAAATATCGTGAGGAAACCTGGATTTAATTAGGTATCTAAATTGCCGGCAGTGGGCAAGCGTGGTTATCAAAGCTCAATCCTTCTCTATAGGAGAAGATGCCTTTGCCCCGCAGTAGGCCAGTCATGTGACATAATAATATTAAGTATGGATATGTCACTGAATAAAGCATTTCTATCTTTAAGAATGAATGATGTATCATTAAAACCGAACGGTTTTACGGGAGAAGATAGTTGTGTAAGCTTCATGTATGTATTCTTACCGGGTAAGATTCGAAGTATGTCTCCTTGAAGCGTTGGTCAGCTTGCCACAGAGTAGACGCGAAGCCTGGCGGTAACGGGAGCTTGATCACCAGCCTGCCTACCTCACCCGGACTGCACTCTGTGCCGTCTTCCTTCAAGGTACGAACTGGAAAATGAATGAAGAATTTATAATAGGATGCCTGAAGAAATCAGACTTGTTTAGTTCTGCGGCCATTGAGAAGTAGAGTAGGGAGGAGCATCTGCAGTGGAAGCTCAAATAGTTCTAAATAGTCTTCGCGAAGTTCTTTTCGAAGCTTATAAAAATGTTAGTGTTTTGAATTAAATTACAAGGAATTTAGATAGTTTTCGTCGCAGGAAAAGTGATGGAAGAAAGGCCGCAGATCGAGCTCAGTTAGCGCGCAATTTCTGAAGCCCATATCCACGGTGGAGTTAAGTAGACTGATGATGATGATGAAAGAGATGGGCGCCGGGCGGGTGCTATAGATATCTATTAGGTACTATAATCATAGTAGGTATATACTCACTGTCATATCCTGGGACCGGGTATCCAGCTGAGTGTGGCGGGACAGCCTTCACACCGTAGCCGATGCAAGAAGCTGTGATGGGAGACCCTGACTCCGTCTGCCACCAGTGGTTCAGGACTGGGACTCCGAACACACGTTCCGCCCATTGCTGTTCAAATAAAGAAATGATTAAACTGTGACTAATGTCTTGGTAGACCCAAAATTCCAAATAATTATATTCGTAAAGAAAGAAAAAGTAATACTCTTGTTGCCGGGAAAGCAAGTATAGCCTCTCATAGGTTGCTGGCAAAATGTGGGTGTAAAGTGTCGGTTAAAGGAACACCTTCAAATGGACCGTCACAGACGTAACTGTATCATATATGAAAGTAAGGCCTGGCAGTGTGACAATCATGATTGTCATCTTCTGCTTATCGTATGGTTGATAAACAACCTGGTGTCAGAGTTTAAACCGCTTGTAGGCCTTTGACATAGCTACAAAATTATTCTGCTCTGTAGTTTATCAATGTTTTGTATTTTACAACTACTACCTATACCACGTAAAATAACATAAAATTGAATTATAAGTACTGTATCTAAAAAAACGTAAAATACACTTTCGATATCATATAATTTGACGTCACATTACACGTGGCAGCTATCGTTTCAAGTACTTTATGATTCCCGCTCATTTGTGGCGCTTTTCATTATTTTTAAAATCAAATCGAAATTATATAAACAAATATTGATATACATATAATTGTTAGGCAAAGGAGATTAATAAAAAAATATGGCTCATATTTGAATCACAGGCATATTCCCACTTGCCACATGAAGAAACCTAAATACGACAAACAGTTCACTACTAAAGTTCGTCGACACAAAAACACGCTGAAAGAAAAAGCTTGTAAAGACGTCACAGGTTAACGTGCCATTTGCATTAGGGTCATTCACCGGAACACCTAAATACACAAACCCTCTAATAGAAATTCTATTGATAGTAAAACGTTACTCCTAGAGGAACAATACTTGACGCGGCGATCGTAAGTCATGGGTCAACGTTACAACATTAAAATGAACGCATTAATTTACTTAATTTAGTTTTCTGTTATACGATATTCATTACCGATTGTTTCAAGGAGAATAGGTACTCTATTTGAAGGGTAGGAAAAATTAAACAAGGTACCTTTACAAAAATAGATTGCCTAAGTAGTTGCACTGTGTAATAAACCAACAATTTGGACAATTGACGACCTGATTGGCGCAGTGGATACACGATTGAACAGCTGCGCTGCCTACCAGTAGGACCGACGATATCGTCAGAATTGCGGGCAATCGGTGGATGCAATTGGCAAGCTGTCGTTCATTGAGACGTTATAAGGGGGAGGCCTTTGTTCAACAGTGGACGTGTTCCGGCTGATGATGAGGCTATAGGTTGCGAGGCGGATTTGTGCACGGAACTAAAAAATTAAGTGATCCACAGATGTTTGTCCCGTGTCTGGATGTTTATGTCTGTGTTATTTCATGTTTATGGAACGCTGCCGGGACACAAGAGAAATTTCTAAAGTGGTGACTTTTTTAAATAATAAAAATAAATACTTATTAACTTTTATCTTGACTGCTGTGAAAATAATTCAATTTATTTGGCGATAAAACTGGTAACCCGTTAACTTCGGACCATAATCAGAGCCAAGAAATTGAGATGATAAAGTGATTTCGTCTAACATATTAGAAAAGATTATACGCCATTATAATATTATAGTAATATTGATATATTCTGGCTTCGCTCGTTACCTCCCTGCTTACTGTCCGCTTTGTGTCACAATTTAAATATATTAAATTAGAATAAAATCTCAATTCTTCAAACGCCAAAATTATCAGTAATGGCGAATTAAATTGAGCAATATTAGTTCGAGAATGGTGCAATGAGCTTAATTACGTGTTCCGAGAGAACCTCCATACTATGAGCTGGAGCTAGGGAGCTACTGCTTTCCGACAACCCTTTCCCCGCCACTTGTTTCAATCGTCATCCATACCGTTCGTCAAATTTGCAAAAACAGTTGAAAGTATTTTTGACTAAAACCGTTGGTCTCCAGTTCGTTTGGCAAAAATACCGAGAATAACTTATATTTGTACAAATTCCAGGGTGGTCCGTATACATAGCACCTATTTATTCACCAGTTATGTTATAGGTCCAAAACAAGTGGTTACCCGATTGACATTAATCGGGCACAAATTCGGAGTCCATGCTGCTACTGCAAAGTATCTAACGAGAGAACCCAATAACACGAGCCGACCCAGGAATTGAATCTAGGACCTTATTCAACGAACTGCATGAAGACCTTAAAAATAGACATTTCATATATTATACTATAATAGCTTTAAGTAGGTATGTTACAGTACAAGTCAACCCTAATATCCATTTCAAGGACGGGCTTTTACAGTAACATTATACATTGCTGTTTCTGTACTAACCCTCGTATCCTGGTCGCAGTGCTCGCCAGCAATGAACACAGTCTTCAGCGATTTGCTGCAGTATCTTCTGGCATACTTGGCGTTGGGATCAGCTCGCTTCAACACTCTGAACGCTGTGGGGATCGTGAAGAGGGCGTTCACTCGGTGCTGTTCTATGATCCTGTAAAAAAAATGATCGTAGAGCATATTTACTGGTATTTATGTATAGGGAAGTAGTTCAGCTAGCTGCCTGATAGGTTTTCATGGTTATACTGCTGCAGAGATACCTATAGATAGAATTTGGTATGGACCCTTGTCAAATCCCTTTTTCATCAAGTGAAATCTATGAAATCAGTTTCATTAGTACCTACCCAAACCTGTGTTTAATATAATCTTGGTTGATAGTCGACCTTAGCAAAGACTAGGAGTCAGCAGCACTATAATATTGCACGCACATCTTGCTCCACTCTCTCAATGCTATGGACGGGAGTCTGACACAAATTGTTTATGATCTTTAAAAGCATACAACAAGGATCAAAATGGTGCTGTCATTATCATTACTATCTTTAAGGTGATACACAGCTGGGCATGAATCTCCTCCCTTGGATGCTATTGTGTCCTGTTTTGGGTCTTTCGTATCCTTGTCTTTCCCTGTACAGCAGCAATGTCTACTCACCTAAAATACTGTCCAGGGTCAGGAGTCCTGTCAGGCTTGCCCTCATACAGCACAGAGGTAACTCCAGCGAGGAGAGGCCCGTAGCATATGTAGGAGTGCCCCACCACCCATCCAAGGTCTGATGCCGCCCACCACACGCCTCGCTTCAGTCCGTACACTTGACGGAGGGTCCAGCAGAGGACTGCTGCATGGCCACATGGACGCTGGATGCCTTTGGGTGCGCTTGTTGTGCCTGATTATGGGATACCATGGTTTTATTGATGTGCATTTTGTTTTTTAAAACAATGGCCAGATTGACTTCAGCATCGTAAATTAAATTCGATGAACAAAGTGAAAGCGAGTATTTTTGATTTCCATTTTTGTAAAGCGCTATTTATTTTGACAGGCTGTCAAAATCTTTAGTTATTCATAATGTAGAATCACGGTCTTTAGGTACAGTTTTGTATTTAGGAGAGTACGGTAAGAGTCGAAAGGTATGTCTTTAAAAAAAAGGAGCAGTACGAACGCATATTTCAACAGTCTCTTTTATATTTTTAGGTTCAGGCATACTTACTATCACAGAACATAACTGAGCAATATAAATGCATAATTTAATTGGACGCATCACGTGTGCCCTACGTGTCACGTGTGTCACAAAATATGGTAAACTGACACAATTACCGTGCAGTAAAAGTGATTATAATTTATAATTATTTACTAAAACAAAGGTTTACGCCCCAATTAAATGCAATAAGCAAAACGCATTGAATGTCACTACAGTTTATTGATACAATTAAAGGTCGAAAGCGTAAATAACCGATTTTAAAAAAGGAGGTTCTCATCTTTATTATAAACTAACTAGCTGCGCCCCGCGGTGTTACCCGCTAAATTATTTCGGGATAAAAAGTAGCCTTCGTGTTAATCCAGGGTGTCAGCTACCTCCATATGAAATTTCATTAAAATCCATTCAGAAGTTTTTACGTGAAAGAGTAACAAACATCCATCCATACTTACAAACTTTCGCGTTTATAATATTAGTAGGGTATATCATTGGTATAAATAGAAATACAGGTGGCTATAGATAGATTAGTATAAATTTGATGGGTCCCACGTAAGCCAATGCAACAATTTGAGCATTAATACTTTTTTGTGTTAAATACATCCCTTTTACTCTAATTGACAACGTGCACTAAAAAATATACACATTTATAGGTGAAAATACTATTTTTTGCTGCAAAAGGGCTTATCAGTTACATGTAAAAATATAACTTTATTAAATTGAAACTTGAAGACCCTATTGCAAAGTTGTCATCTTGCACATTGACCCTTATACATAGGACCCATCGAAATATTGTCCATTGTCTAACCTGAAGTGTATAAAATATAAAGCGGTTCATTGGCCTCCACTGACACGCAGGGTACAGGGTCGGCTTCCATGGCCTCCTCCCAGGAGATGTCCCGGCCCGGCTCCAGGGTACACTCCAGTACCCTTCGCCGCTGGAAGATGATGCAGTTGGCTGGCTGGTGCTCGGACTGGCATAGCGCTTCGTCTAGGATGTCCTTGTATCTAAGAATGAATAAATAATCTTTATAAACGCGAAAGTTTGTGCTTGTGTTCGTATGTTTGTTACCAGCTCTTCACGCTCAAACGGCTAAACCAATGTTGATGAAATTTCATATGGAGGTAGCTTACACCCTGACACCCTGGATTAACACATAGCCTCCTTTTTATCCCGATAAATGTAGCGGGTAACACCGCGGCGCTCAGCTAGTTCTTTCATAATATTCATGCAATATAAGATCTGTTGATCTGTCTTATATGCGGGTAGCTATTTCTCCCAGTCTTTCTAAATGTATCTCTCTCATATTGCTATCTCTAGGAATATCTCACCTGACAATCTTGTTAGGCTCGACACCACAGCTGGCAGCGATGATGACAGTTGGTGCGGCATGCTCAATTCTCGTCCGTAACTCCCTCGCCGCAAAACCTGCACAGGAAGGCAACCTTGGATAATTTTTGGTCCGTCCATACGAATTCGAAGACCTTATTTCCGCGGTATATCAAATTTAGAAGACAATACTGCGAATTGTATCTTTGTTTAGCCTTGAGTTTGTATAGGTGCATAGCTAAAGGTATACCCCTATATACCTACATAACTTCTTGCCTATGTTTCCCAAAGAGGGGTAGGCAGAGGTGATATTTTAGTACATTTCGCCACTTATAATATGGTCAGAAATTGAATAAATAATGAAGGTTTTTATTATAATTATTACGTTTTTAATTCTAGATTGAAGATTATCTCAAGGACTGGTAGTTTCTCGTACCCAAGGCCTTCACAGAATATTTAAGCGAACTAGCAACAAGTTAATGGAAATTCAATGCTAATTTACTTACATGTTTAGATAAATTGCTTGCTTATCTTAAGTCTTAAGAATACTAAAAAAACTAACTAGACTTTATCTACTTCGTCTCATCTTTAAGAATATTTAACTTGAATTTGGATTTCCTTTTTGACTTTGAATACTTATCTTACTTACTTAATTTTCTGCACGTTTAAATTTTATAAAAAAAAATATTTGAATCTACACTGTTCTCACATATTGTTTTTATACTCGTCTGGACATTAAAAGAGACCTTGGCCCCTTTTTTTTATGAATGGTCTGCCGCAGTCAGCCCCGGGAGTGGCTTGTACTACTTTACCGAACTTTACTTTGGCGAGACCCGAGAGCCTCCAGCCAAGACCTTGGCCCCTGAGCTTGTTTCAGCATTTACGTACTGAATACCAACATCATCTAGTCTTTAAAAAAAGAATGACGAGTAAAAGTGTTTCCTGTTTCTATTTGTAAAAAAAGAATCAAAAGAATTCATCCCCATCAATGTCAACCAGTAACGTGCTCAAAAGACTGGCAGCATTGCCACGTTGAATGGCAATGTTGATTCTTTGGCAAAAAAACTGAACCAGCCCGTTGTTCACGTGTGGAGTATATATATAATAAAGCGCGAGCGCTCGGGCCCCATGGCCCAAATTTTTCAAACCCAAACGGCTCAAAAATACTATACAAATTTGTATATTATATGGTACATTTGATAAATGGATTTTTAATATCAGTATGTCCGGTGCTCGCAGCACACGTTTCACAAGCCAATTGAAAGTGTTCCGAAACTGGATTACAAACTAACCTCCAAAGACTACGGAGTGGATGGCTCCGATCCTGTTGGTAGCCAGCATAGATATGATGGCCTCAGGTATGAGCGGCATGTAGATGAGCACTCTGGAGCCGCGCGTCACGCCCAGGGACGCCAGCTTACCGGCCAGGCGGGATACCTACGAAGAAGGTTAAAATTCAAGTGTGCGTCAGAAGCCCTAAAGAGACTGTACCAAAAACCTGTATCTACGGGATCGTCTATTAGTCACGTCAGGCGTGATAGAGGGGAAGGGGGGTTCGAGGGGGAGGGAGTACTTGAGTATGGTGGGGGGGGGGTCGATAACCCAAGATGTCGTCGAAATAAAAAGGAGACTTGGTCACTCCATCTAAAATACAACCTTTCGCCATCGAAAATGACTTTGTACTAAAAAATATATAATATACGTGCTTATAATTAGGTTAGTTAGTCTAAAACCTCATAATGTCAGATATTATTAACTCTATAAGAAATTAATAATGGTTGCTACGCAACAAACAAACATACCTGTTCCTTAATCTCGGAGTAAGTGATCTTCCTGACGGTGTCGGTCAAAGGTGAGTCGTGGACCAGCGCCACCTGATCGCCCTTGCCGTTCTCCACATAGCGGTCCACTGCGTTGTAGCAGACTGACAGCTCTCCCCCTACCCACCTAAGGATAAGGAGGATGGTTAAACAAATCAATAGTCGTCTTTTTTAAAGTCGGTTGAAAAATTAGTAAATAAATGGTTGCAGAAACCATGCCAAAACTTGAAACTGACACTTGTTAGACTTCATAATTACTTATTTACACTTTTAAGTAAACAATTGTATTATTTGTGTCCAACCAGTGTATCTACTTGACAATTGAAATTATGATTGTTAGTTAGCAATTATGTAAAATAAAGCCTTTGTTTTATAATTCATTTCAACTTTTCAAACTGTTTTTATTACTTATATAGTTACCTATTGTTTTATTACTAATTAATTTTCCTTAAAGGACACATTAACGTAACTAATTAACGTACTGCTGCGATTACGCATAGCATTGTTAAAGTCAGTTTTTCGGATTCCTCAGGGATATATCATCGGCCCTTTTTTAATCGACTCCAAAAAGGTGGTTCTCCATTTGACTGTTTTTTTGCAGACTATGCTTATTAACTGCTTATTTAACAATTTGTTAAATGTTATAACATTGTATGAAACCTAAAAATAATTTATTTAATTACAATTTGATGTCGCTGTTAACGAAACTAAACCAATGCAGATTCTACTGATAATGACCTAATGGAAAAACCCAGTAACACTTTACCCGACTCGGGATCCAACCCAGGTCCTCATGCTTAGCAGTTGAGCTTAGAAACAACTAGACCAACGAGGCAGTCAGGAATATATGAATAAATGTACTTACCATTTCGTGAAAGGTGGGTTACTGTTGTCGAGCACGCGCTCCCATGGTTTGGTCCACTCCAGTTCGTTGGCGACCTCGCCCCAGAAGCCTGCAGGATCGTTCAGGGAGCGACGGTAAGCCTCTTGGTACTCAGGAGTCACACAACTTTCACCTGGGTTGGAGAAGAAATCAAATAAGCGCTAATTAAGAAGACTATGGGTATATTCTTCTTCCTTATTGCTCCATATGTGTTATGCGTATAAATACACATCTTAATGTGGTCAATGTGGATTCGCAGGACTACATTCCCGCATATCAATACATATTTACATGACGTAATGAAGTTCTCTCTGAGCTTTGACGCATAGAAGTGGTTTTGTTTTTTGTATGCGCATGCGTTTCTCCACATTTTAATAACTATGTTGATAGTAATCTTGCCCTGTTGATATAATTATTTCCTTTCATATTTTTAAGAACGAAAGGTTTTATAATATTGGATTTAGGTGTGATAATAAAAGACATGGGCAACCAACGCATCTTTAACTATCAAGCTACAGAACGAATGGATGAACATCTGAGAGGGCAATCCTTGGAAGCCAAAAGCAAGTTTAAGATGAAGCTGGAATGGCAAATTTGGTGTGTGTATGTAAACACACATACAATACCAATGAAGATACATACTGGAACCATGTAAATAGAGTTAAAAGCTTTGTAAGACTTTGGAAGTAGGTAATTTAAGATTTTGACTTTTATTTAAAGGCTGAACACGACTTTCTTTCATAACCAATACTAGTATCTAACTATCCTGCTTTACATTTATTGAATAATAACTTTATTTCAAGTGGCAAAGACCAAATAGAAACAATAACCTTGCACATTAAAAATCTTAACCTAATACAATTTATATTATATTTCCATACCTACGAAAATCAAAACGGTATAGCATTCTACCGCCAAATTCGCCGCGGCCCTACATCAAGCTCATCCAAGTACGTCTCACAATATTTGGGTTATCGTCGACCTAAACTCATGTTATCTTTCAAATAATCCAAGCATCTAATCCCTAGTCCTTTCATGCCCATAAAATGGTCACATTACTATCGTTCTACAGAACTAGGAAGGAAGCAAATGAATTTAATTTAGCTATCGATAGATTTCATTTAACTATTGTTCGCAAGTGACGGCGTCACACGTCAAAGGTCAACTTATTGTAATTCCTTTGGATAAAATCGTCTCGTTAAAGTCTTTATCTAGTTATTTAAGCATAATATATTATCCCTTAAACGTTAACTGAATAGTGGGAAATTTAGAAATATTATATACCGAAAGTTTTGAATTTATTTATTGCCATTCAACGTGGCAATGCCGCCAGCCTTCTGGGCACCCTACCAGTCGACAACGATGAGGTTACTTTGATGCAATGCAACACTTAAAAGCTGATGATGATGATGATATTTTGGAATGAAAAACACTTTTCGTTAATGTTGTTATAATTTCGATACGAAGATATTTATAAGTTCATTGACGTTGAACAATGTTAAAGTTGATTGAACTGGACCTAGTCTAAAAATGAATAAAAGAAATCGACAAAACACCTAGGTATCTACAATATGTAAAGGCTCCAGACGCGAATTAATTTCTAAGTAGGGTTCTAAGTAGTTCTTTAAATACATAAATTACATGTAGATTCACCCAAGCTTTAGTAAGACTGGAACTCAGACAACTCTTCTGAGGCAGAGAAAGGTTACACTAGCTTGTCTCTTCGTCTATTAAAGACTAGTATATAGAAAAGCACTGATAGACGAGTAGTATGATCGTTGGACTGCTAAATCAATGGTCTTGCGACCATTCCAAACCAGTTTGAACCGGGGTGTGCCGGGGCACATACCAATGTCTTTTCAAATCCATGTGCGTATTATAAATAAGTTATCAGTTGCTAAAAACTGTGAAGGAAAACATCGTGAGAAAGACGGCACACCTGAGAGATTTTTCAACGGCATGTCAATTGCCAGAGGCCTACAGCCGGTTTAAAAAAACGGCACACCTGATAGATTTTTCATCGGTGTGTAAAGCCATGTCAGAGTCCTACCGGCGGTTTAAAAAACGGCACACCTGGGCGATTTTTCAACGGTATATAAAGCCATGTCAGAGGCCTACAGGCGGTTAAAACTCTGACACCAGGTTGTTTATCAACCATACGATAAGAAGTACATATTAAGTTCCACTTTCCTGACTATCTATTTCATCAGAAAATCAGCCCTAGCAGAAAATCAGCGCTGCAGCTTCAGCAGCAGCATAATGCTGAGTGAAGAACCTGTTTTGATGTTATTGTTATTTTTGGATCGGACTGTTTTTTGAATACAAAAATATATAGTTTTCTTTTCTTTTTTTACAGTGGTTAAAACATCACACAAGTTGTACATTATGACATTGTAAAGGTTAATATGGCAATTGGCAAGTTGTCGTTCATTGTGGAGTTCTAAGGGGGAGGCCTTTGTTCAACAGTGGACATCTTCCGGCTGATGATGATGAAGGATTTGATAGACTAGGTGTTTATACTTAATACCATTATATTGTAAAACTTTTAAAATACTACTTTGTATTAAGCTTCTGTAAGTTAATTTTTGTAACAACATTCTTGAGCAGTTCTATATCAATGTGCTTTCGGTAAAGTCCATTATTTGACCACCGGCAGAAAAAGAGGGATGCTACAAGTTTGACCGCTATGTGTGTCGGTCTGTCTGTGGCACCGTAGCTCTTAAATGAGTGAACCGATTAGGATGCGGTTTTTGATCGTTGAAGAACCAATCATGTGTTAAACTAGCTGCGCCCCGCGGTGTTACTCGTTGCATTTTTCGGGATAAAAAGTAGCCTATGTGTTAATCCAGGGTGTCAGCTACCTCCATATGAAATTTCATTAAAATTGGTCTAGCCGTTTGTGCGTGAAGAGGTAACAAACAAACAAACACACTCACAAACTTTCGCCTTTATAATATTAGTGTGATTAATCTCTAAATTATTTTTAAAGCCAACTGTTACCTACGTTTTATTACTTCGATTAATAAAACTTAATTTGTATTGTGTTAACGACATGCTATTTACATACTTGCGCAAAAGTTTCGTATTTGTGAAGTGACGTCTTAGATAATCCTATTATCGATTAGAAATAACCATTCGTTATTGATAAATCTCATTTTATTTAAGTTTATCTATGCTTTAATAATGACATTTATCCATTACGAATAAACTAGGATCAAGATGTTGGTAAAACACTGTTATGTTGTCATTTAAGATTTGGACAGATACGAGGCTAAACATAGGTACTTTTTAAATTGTTTAATTATTTATTCTCTGTTGTTTGCTGGCTTTGGTTAATTTGTTGATACAGTGTACATCAGTACCTAAATTACATTTTAAATATGATTTAATCAATTTGAATTGCTATTTTGTTAATTGCTACAATAAATTACTAATCTTGTGATTTTAAGTTCAAATTATGTGTTGATAACTTTTTAATATTGGTAAGTATTATTTCGTAAAACATCTAATACTCAGCCGGCAGAGGGGTGTAAGGGGTGCACTTGCACCCCTCTGGCATGCAGGAAAATATATAGATTTTATTATTCTTTGTTTATTTTGTTTGAAATGCAACTTTAGTCCCCTTCTATCCATGATCTTTTCAAATGTGTTTGAAGAAGTCAATGCGTCATGTCAATTTATTCTAGTTTTTGTTTTAGTTGTGTATGTAGTTACTAATGAAATTTATGCACCCCTTGAAAAAAATCATAGCGGCGCCCATGCTAATACCTGTTTCAATTCAATGTTACCTATTCTATGATTAATTAAATGATTTAAAGTGTATAATAATAAGTAAGACCTAACCTAATCTAAATAACATTATTGTTTTGTTTTTTGCTATTCATTGTGTCGTTCTAAGGGGGAAGCCTTTGTTCAACAGTGGACGTCTTCAGACTGATGATGATACAAAAAGCTTATCAGTAAACCAATCACCATGCACATAATTGCCATCATTTTCATTACATATGTACTTATATAGCAATTACCGTAAAGTCCGTAAACTTACCATAACTTTCAATATCAGCAGCAGAAACGAACGTTTTCTTTTTCAATTCACTAATGGAAGACTCAAACTTATTCTTCTCCAGTTTGGCCCCGACTTCATTGTCTTGGTACATTTTGTGAGAATAAAAATTAAACTTAAATAATTTCCCCGAGTCGTATCGTCTCTCCCTTAAAAGTAACGGGAAGGCACTGGTGACATGTACAGTGAACGAAATACGTAGTCGCTGGTACCTAGGTCTGTTTGCATATCAATGCAAGACCCCTGAACTTATTGAATTATTAATCAAGTGAGCTGAAAAGAGTTTGACGCAGCCGACCTGTGTAACACAAATATAACTAAATGGCTCTTGCTGGTGAGAAAACACAGAATATCATGTTTAGGATTCCGCATAGAGCGGGCTGATGTTATGTCGAATAATATTTATTATTATACTTACTTATGATTTTGTAATGTACCTTTAGTACTCATAGCGCAACTTTTGATAGAAATAGTCATTCGTAGGCTATTCCACAGCTTCGTTTTTTACTTTATATTCAATACGGCTGTCATTTGTAACATATCAATCCCGTTACGATTTAAATGATATACCAGTACGTCCCATGAATGATTGATTCTCATGAAATTAACTGCGTAAATTAATTACCACATAATTTATGAGCAGTGACAGTCAAGTGGTATGACCGTTGGACGAGTCAAAGGTCGCAAGTTACAACCCCAGCACGCGCTAATGTCTTTTCAAATTCAAAGGCGTACATCAATTAGTTCTTGCCAAAAAACGGTGAAGGAAAACTTCGCGAGGAAACCGGCACACCTGAAAGATTCTTCAACGGTGCGTAAAGCCATGTCAGAGGCCTGCAGGCGGTTTAAACTCTGACACCAGGTGGTTCATCAACCAAACCATAAGAAGAAGAACAATCGACTTCGAAAAAGAGAAGGAACGGAATTCGAGGCGTATTTTTTTTTAGATCAGGGTTTTATTGGATGTAGTCTGTATGTGTACGATATCTTAATACTTTTCCATTTTTCTTGTTACACTGACTGCTTAATTATTGTCAGTTGTGTGACAACTTTTGTTATCCTACCCCCCTAGACAGATGGCAATACGCTAGACGAATAGAACGAAAAATATATAGGTTTGAAATATATTATGTCATTGATAACATACGCGAAATATTATATCATCTCCATACATTTATCATTCTATTTGAATTATATTCCTGCATAGTCTAGGAGCTTGGCTTTTTCGAATTTATTTTGCAATTTTGTATACAGATAGGTAGTGTAGATACCTGTTTGGGTAACTCCTTGTATTTTTATAACCAAGACTGGTTTTCTAGTAGGATTTATTTTACTTGTTTGCTTGCCCAAAGTCTGATAATATTGTTGAATAGTCGATGAATCATGAAGGCATTAGTATATACTAGAATGTATGATTCATCGACCAATACTTGATTAATGTGTAAAACATTATACGAAAAATGCTCGAAAATTTCCAACGCTCTGCAATCTTTGAGGGTTTTCTTCGATTTCTCAGGATCCTATCCTCAGATTCTGACTTGGTGACAGTGGGACCACAACGCAACCATACTCTTGCGAACAACAAAATATTTTCAAAATCGGTCCATAATTAACGGGGTAGGACTTTTTTGAAGTCAGTTAAAAAGATTAGCGAGTATTGTGTCATGAATCTAATTTCCATTATATCTGCAATATTTCCTAACTAATTTGGGTATCTACTTACTTCTAAAAGATATGCGAACTCCTCGTTAGTCTTACTGAGTTTTGTCGTTTGGTGATTCTCAGTAGCAGCTTGGAGTCTTGAATTATGTCGAGTTGATGGCAATGGGCTCGCCCCCTATTACATTGAACCGGCGAAATATGGGACGTGGGTGTACTATGCATCTCTGCCTACCCCTTCGGGGAAGACAGGCGTCAGATCAATGTTCGAGCTTTGCTTGCCACGGTTAGGTCATGGATGGTCCGTTGGCTGACGTGGCCACACAGATATAAACTCAATCTGTCTTACATAAAAACGATTTGACGTTTCAAAGTTAACCTCTAAGTCTATAAGCCCGTGGTCTCTGCTTACCCCTCTGAGATACAGGCGTGTATTTATGTATGGAGTAAGTTTGGTTAGTTTATTTTCATTAATGTTACTTATTTTTATGTAAATTCTTTATCGCATTGGGACATGTCTGTAATGATGGAGGATAAGGATTATATAAATACCTATAGATGTAGGTATATACCTAAGTCTATTAATATCCTTATTCTTGTGCAAACGACCATGACTAAAATGGGTAATTTCATCAATTGAAATTCAAAAATTACTTACCATTATCAATTTGTATAAGTTTGAGGAAAATCAAAATATTGAGGGGTTCGTTGCAACGTGGCTGCCGCACAGATCAGTCAACCTGCGAGGTTAAGCCGTGCTCGCCGCGGTCAGTCTTGTGATGGGTGACCGTCATCATATGTCAAGGCCCCTCCGTGCTTCGGAGGTTGGTCCAGAGCCAGATCTGTCTCCGGTCGTGTCGGTCTACCGTCCCGTCGGACTATCAGAGTGAGGGAATAGGGAGTGCACCTGTGTGTGAGCGCATATTTGTGCACTACATTATCTCCGGCGTAGTTGGCTAGTCTCAGATGAGATAGGCCGCCGTAAAAATCGGGCAGGAGAACATTATTATTATGAGGAAAAGTCAGGTAACAAAAAAAACTGTCGAACAAGCGATAAAACATGAATTTAAAAATAAAAAAATATGGTTTATTGAAGTATATCTTACAATTTTGTTACCGGGGCTTCCCAGAAGGTAATCCAAATGAAAGATACCTGTGTTGGGAATCCCTCGCTCTTCCAAATGTTAACTTAAATTAAATAGTAATTTTACGTAGGTACCTAAAACGTGGGAGAACATTTAACACCCTCGTGCATTTTATATGTGTCGGTTATTGCTCTAAATTCTATTTAAAACCGATTATTGTACATAGGTGATTAGTATGGTAATTATTGTCCGTTTTAATCACATTTCGGTCTAGTCACTATAATTCAGTACCTACCTAGGTAATTTAAATATTACTAGGAGTTTGGATCATAACGAATTAATCACATATAACGTGAATAAATTACTTTTGTAAGCCTAATGCCTAACTAAATTGTAGGTAGTAGCATGGACCATTTATACTTCCTCCATGGTAGTAGGAAAGTACGAATTTCGGGACTTCCTCGATGCTCCAGTGGTCGCTAAGCGTGACTGCAGAGGTAAAATAGACAGGGAATTCGTTCGACGTCCCTGCGCGGTTTTGAGTCCAGTCCTAACTTCAGAATGCACAATCATTTTGCGCGCACTACCTTATACGTACGAGAAGCGCAAACACCGTATCCCTTTATTTCTATACCATACCGAAGTTGAATAAAATAAAAATTATTCGTGCAGGAAGGATTGTGGCATTGGAATACACAAAACTAGTACCCGTACTTAAAAAATTACAATAACTTTTTAAGTAAATAAAAAGCACTCGAATGATGCCTGAAATAAAAAAAAAGAAATCTGATATACTTATTCACTAGAAATCCTTTTTTTATCTCTAACTTCTATAATTAAGATATACTTATCCCATCTCAAAAGGGATTTACCAGCTACTTACCAAATTTAAAAAGGCACTGAGAAAATGGCGCGTGGATAAGTATTTTTATTCATTAAGGGAATATTTTCAAGAAAAACTTCAATTTAGTAAAAAATTGCATAGATTTTTATGTACCTAAGCAAAATATGTGGCGTTCTAAGGGGGAGGCCTTTGTTCAACAGTGGACGTCTTCCGGCTGATGATGGTGACGCAAAATCATGTCATTAAAAATGGCAAAATGTGCTGATCTGTGTCGTACTTAAATATATCGTCCTCTGTAATACCACATTTAAGTAAATAAATATTTGAATATGAAAAAAAAAATTTTTTTTATAGTTTAATACTTAGCTTAATGGGCCTGCGTAGTATAAGACGTGTACCGAAATCAGTTGCTGAAACCTATTTCTTTTGATTATGGTCAAGAATTATTACTGCATCTCCAACTCACTAAAAATCTATAATTACGATGCAGTTGCGCCCATAATAACACAATTAATTCGTCGTTTAATTAGTTCTAGTAATTACTATTTTACTGCTTCATAAGTCTTTTATTTCCCAGATTAATTGAACTAGACGATAACTCGGAACCATTGGTTTTTGCCAGTTCCGTTTTATTATGTAGCCTAAAAGATATAGAAAGAAAATGATTCGGTTATTAATTCTTTTGTATGGTGAGTTCTTATTATTGTTATTAATTATTAGAAGACGTAATTTATATACACTAATTATTTTGAGGTGTCGTAGGTACCTACCAATGATTAGTTAATTAACCAAAATAATAAATTGGTGTTTTTAAACTGTGTTTAATAGTTTACCGACGGTTTCATCAAACATGATCACGATAGATTAGCACGCTATTATATAGCATTTCTAGAAATTTCTCTTTAATTTACCTTTAATAGTTATGACAATATCAAAATAAAGAACTAATATTATGATTTTTGTGTGGAATGTGAGTGTACTACACCTCTGCCTACCCCTTCGGGAATACAGCCGTGATGGTACACTATATTTTGTGTGTGAGTAAAAAATATACTTTGCAGGTCTATCACTAACCGAGGCCTACACAATCAAACTGTCGGGCAAAGTGGAGCTAGGTAACCAGCTGTCACAGATATTCAAAGACGTGTACTCTCAGCTCGCCGACAATGGCTACTTCCCCGACGAGGTAATAAAGGGCTCGTCACATAAGACTCCAGACGATGACCCAGACGACTACAACAGCTTCGAGCAGGGGCCAGACACAAATAAACACGTCAGAAAGTCGAAGAAACACAAGGAAATGCCGCTGCTGGACAAAATGATGAAGAACGATCTGGAACAGCTGCATTTGTACGGCCTCCACAAATATGACGCGAAGTCCACCGACGGGAAGCCCTTGAATAACGTTAATTTATAATTTGAGGAAATAAAATAGATTTTATCATGTTGTTTGTTTTATGGAGGTAGTTCTTTGACAAGTACGGATTAAACACTGTCTTGTGTGACTGCTTCGCTGGTCTAGTGGCCGCTAAGCGCGCCTGCTGAGCATGAGCTCCTGGGTTCGAATCCAGGATCAGGCAGTTTTACTGGGTCTTTTCATCAGGTAATTCTCATTCGCATGGTGTCTAAATTTGTGCCCGGTTGATGGCAATTGGCTCATCCCCTATTACATTGTGAACTAAAATACAATTGGCGAAATGTGTTCTGCGCACCTCTGCGTATTTAGGCGTGATGTTATGGTATTTATGACTGGAAGTTACAAATTTATTGAAGTCGATTAGGATTTAAGAATAAATATGCTCTGGAAAAAAATAATTAGGTTATTTTAACGCAGACAAAGCATTTAAGTATTGTCTCGCAGATATAACATTTAAAGGTATAATATAAGTATTAATAGAAACATCAAAACTATAGTTACTGTTTTTCTAAAACCGTCTGATCCCACAGATAAGTCAAATTGTTATGATAATTTTGAAAATAATGGTGTCTATTGAAATTATGCCTAGATTGTAATCTACAGAACTAGAAAATTACTTAGGTTTAATGTTTTGAATAGGTACATATTAATAGGGGTTTCCAGGATGTCCGCTTGGCAAGTAGGTACCTACGGTGCGTTTTGAAATTATGGGTAGTTGACACTATTATCCAATAATTTCAAGACACATACAAACATAAAGTCACGCCTGTTTCCCTGAGGGGTAGGCAGAGACCACGGATTTCCATTTGCTACGATCCTGGCATACTTCTTTTGCTTCATTTACATGCATCACATTCCTCATACACGCTTTTCGGTTGAGGGTAGTCCTCACTTGCCCTTTTTCAAGACACGACTTGACTAAAAGTGCTCATTTTGTCCATACCGGAAAGAAACCGATGACGGCTATAATTTAATATTATTTACACAGATACTACTATACGTGTAACTCTGCCTACCCTTTCGGGGAATACAGGCGTGATGTTATGTTTTTATTTACACAGATTAATTTGGAACAAGTTTTAATAATAGAGGGACTGAACCATTCTATATATTATTATACCATGGTTAACACCACCAATCAATTGACATACTTTAATGAGCTGTCAAAACGCTATTAGTCCATAGATTTTGTATGGCATTAGAAACCTGTGACGTCACTAGTTCGCAAACTCAATCGACTAACTGATTTATTGATTACAAAGCTAATAAAAATCGCTTTTTACTTATTAAAGATGTATATGATGTTTCGGGCTAAATTAAAGCAGTTTTTTAGAGAAGTAATGTCTTCTAATTACTAGTTAATGGTGTTAACTATCCAATTAATTAGTGGTGTATACTTTCTTCGTTCAACCTTAGAAATGGACTTACGCTACCTTCGTCACGTGACCAAATACAGAAGACCTTAGGAATCAAATAAAAGCCAGCAATTCATATTAACACTTTATTTTATACATTAAACGAATATCAGTGTGCCATACAATGCGATACATAATGGCGTTGCTATGGTTACGGATAATTGCGAAACTTTAATCTAGACTTTAATACAATATGCCACATCCATTATACAGTAGAGCAATGACAAATAAGTAAAAATTCTTCGTCTGCGATTAATATTAGAAATCAAGACTTTAAGATAAATTACTATGAATTTTATAGATTATTTCAACAAAATTTCGGGTTTTTTGTTTAGCCATTTCTTCTTCGTTTCATCCATGTAAGACACGATGCGTATACTGCTATACTATGTACTACCTAGAAAATGCTAGTAGTAAAAATCTAGACTAAATTGGCAAAAACAGCAAATGATTTCTTACAAGAATCTTTCTCTTTTCTTACTTCACAAAACCCGTTAAATAAATCCTACTCTTAAGCCCCCTTATTCATAAAAGAATCAATTTTAAACCAAGGATTAAATTATACCTGCCACTGCCGTTTGCATATCCAAGAATAGAGATATCAATATACTTAATACGAGGTTTAGTTAATGCCGGTATGGTCCTCGTTTATGAATAAGAGGGTTATACCTGTATACGGATGTTTTTGTCCATGGATGTGGCATATCCAATAGTATTTACCAAAAATGTAAGCCTAACAATAAGGCGAATTTTAGACATATTCAGTGAACTTCTTACAATAATTAAAAACCCCAACTGTTTACCGTACGACTTTTATCTAGAAATTACATCCTTGCCACAAAACGCAAGTGCGGAAGTTACCTTAGCTAATTAATTGGGAAGCCGTTTAACGTGATAAGAATGGACACACACTACGATTATTACTGCGAGTTGCCAACTGACCTGTCAGTATACTGATAGAAAAATGTCAAATGCTGTCAAATTTGAATTTTAACCGTTTGAACACCACGGTCGGATATAGCCGACAAAAGAAAATGTGCCCAACACGCCACCGTCGGGCAAAGCCGACAAAACACGACCATTTATTTGTGGCTTGGCTTAGAACGCCGATACGTGTGCGCTCTGGCGTTCTAAAGGTTAAGTACACAGAACCGTTTTCAATATATTGGTTTAGGTTTGAAATGGCTTAATTGCGCTAGCCATTATCTTACATATCCAAAGCTAAATCACCGCTAGTTTTAATCGTAGAGCCAGCCCAGCCATAGGCTAAGAGATAGGTTACGTCAAACAACAGCTAACTATCCCTTCGATGTTTTAATAGACTGCTAAACAACCCAAACACAAATGGATATATTAAGATACACGCTATCTCCTGGCCTACATCAGAAAAAAACTAAAAAGGGTAAAAAAAATAAAATCGAAATTAAAAATATAAAATTTATTAACGAAACAAGACATTATTTACAACAACAAAATAAAATGTTATAAATATTTTTATTTAAATCTAAATGAGAATAGGCCCCATTACAAATAACGTTTATGGGTATCAAACGAAGTGATAATGCCCTTTTTAATTACATCATCATTTAACTCTGTAATCTGTGTACAAAGTAGGTTAATGAATTCTTGAAAAAAATCATTGGTGTCAACCATACCATAACATTAAAATAGCATTACCACTCCCCCAAACTAAATTGTACAGGGACATCCTTCTAACGCTATTAAAAACAATAATATATACAATAAACGCCACAATAGCATCACAATACAAGGAAAATAAATAAAAATAACGAGTATATACTCAAATAAGTGTACTGCGTAAAATGGAACGTCTCAGTATTAACGTACAGATAAAAAAACACTTTTCAATAATGATTTCACTCCCGACTTATATTCTAATTATACCGACTAAATCTTGAATACTAAATATGTTGTCTGTGTCACATAGTTTGACATTAAAACGTCAATCATTAACAAAAAGCAAGATAATTCAATAATTAAACAAATCTTTAATATGCACTGTTATTTTAAAGGAGTTTCTAGTCAATTCTTCTTCGTAAGAATGGAATATTAAGATAAGGCTATAGGCTATATAATCTAGTCTTGACTTTTTACTTGTTTTACTGAAATGAAAATCACTCAATATTGGTATTTGTATTTTTAGAATATGGTAATTAACTGGCAACACTTATAAAATATGAGCACATTAATGTCTCCTCAAAAGAACTTAGTGGCTCGGTATGTTTGTGATATCCAACATTTTACAACACTACGGACCGTTTTATACTTGCGGCATCCATCTTATTACTTTAGCCAAGCTTCTTGCATCCACTACTACCAAATAGCCACGATATCTCACTAAACTTCCATTTACCACTATCAGTCAACATTAACATCAATTTTAATCTATCCAACGCAACAAACCACTTGTTAATTATCAAACAATGTGACTCAGACACTGGTTTGCCTAACTGTTACAATGAAATAGGCATAATGAAATATTCTACAGAGTTTATGATAAAAAGGAAATATTATATCGCCCCCGTCGCCGCACACCGTAATGCAAGCATTTATTGAGCATCAACCGCTTCGATCATTCGTTAGCTCTATAGATATCTATAGAATAATTTGACATGTCAATGTCAAAGTGACATATGTCATGTAAGATTGTAACGTTACAAATGTCATTCAGTGTCCTGTCAATAATGATTTCGACATTACCCCGGTTAGATCTAATTTTTTTTTAGTTTTCTTATTTTAATTTTATAATTAAACATTATAAACAAAAAATTGCATTATATTCAACTTAATCAAACAAAATATCGTAGTTTAGTTGAAAGCTAAGCTTACGTTGTGAATGTATTTATAAACCAATTCGATTCCCTTCTAATTATATTATTATTGCAATTACAAATATTACCGTGCGATTGAACAACGTATGCTTAGCTTCAACTGTAGAAAATACTCGGATATTTTATAGAACTAAAAATAATCTTAACAAAATTGCCAGTATAGAAAATAATAATTCATTTGTTGTGGTAAGAAAGTAAATAAAGCTTGCCACTCACGCTAGGCACACGGCTGCGTTGGGCGTGCGCGGACTGACTCAACGCAGGTCGGGGTTGTCGTTGATTTGTTTCTTGATGCGCACGAGCATCGTTGTATACCACTGGTCAAGTCTAGATATGCTGTCGTAGGTTTTGACGGCTTCAGTAAATGCGTCCACGTTCTGATCCTCTAGGTGCTCAATCAGTTCCTGGAAATGAAGATTTAGGACATTTTTTATTTTTGTATGTGATATTATGATGAGTAAGGCGTGAGGCAAATATGTTAATAAGTTCCTGTGTGAAATGAACATATAAATAGTCAGTTTAATTAGGTGAGTTATAGCCAAAATATTCTCTGGTATTCATAGCTTGAGATATTCTATTTCATTTTGCATCAGTTTATGGAGATGTTGCAATTGCCAGTTGTCATTCGATTCATAAAATATTAGACGTACATAGATTAATTGTAAAAACCGTACTCTAACGTACACTGGAACAAATGTAAGTGTGGATGATTGTTTAATACGATAAATTGTATCTTAAGTCTTAGTAAGGAGAAAAGAATAAATGATAATGATTACTAAATATAATAAAATAGTCTTTATCGCAATGTAATAAGACTCACTTTAATCAGCTTACACTCCCTAGTGTCGGCGAAGGCAGGATACAGGCCGCAGTACTTCTCGAGCGCGTGCTGAGCGTTCAGTATATCGACACACAGGTGGCAGAGGGCGGCCCGGAACATGTACTCCTTAGCGCTGTACTTCAACAGGCTGTTGTCCAGGGAAGACTTGGCGATCTGAAAGTCAACTCTCAATATCAATAAGGCCCAAAACTAAACAGGTATTATTGAAAAAACATGAGTACAACTGAATTGAGCAATGCTGAAGTGTGATATCCGGCCTAGAATTGACCACTCTTTCTTCGCGTGGGTGTCGTAAGAGGCGACTAAGGGAAAATCCAGAAGATAGGCAGCAGCGTCTTCTACACAACTACACCACCAATAATACGATCCCCCAGGCCGCGAGGGGATTATGGCAGTCCCCCACCTCTTAAAAAGGGGGGACGCGTTTGTTCAACTGTGGACGTCCATTATATACCTGCTCGTAGATCTGTATGGCCTTGTCGTAATGCTCCAGCTGGGCGGCGTACTGCGCCAGCTTGAGCATGCACTTGTTGGCGGAGGACGTGGACTCCTCGCCGCGGAAGTAGTCGGCCGCCTGCTCGTAGTGCTGCATGGCGCGCGACAGGTCCACGCACTCGGTCTCGTAGAGCTCAGCTATGTTCTGGAGATAGGGAATTATGAGTCATGAATCGCGAGGAAGAGAAACTGTAAATTATTGTGTGACTTGTGCGGTATGTGTGATTCTGACATTAAATTTACGACAAAAAAGTATAATTAAAAGGGATAGGTGACCTACAAAAATTGTAATCAATTTTGATACTTCATTAAAATAAATTATGAACTTACACCATAAAATCAGTTTAATTCAATTCGTAAAACATTAATAAGCACTTTCTTTCGCTCAAAATTAAATAGTGCAAGATAAATAAACTATCCACCGTCTAAACAACAGAAGAATAGTATAATGGAAGAATATCTTGTCAATAAATTATCGGAATGTGCTGTAAAGGCAATAAATAAATACCTGGTGTTGTTTAGCGGCTACGGTGAATCTTCCCATGTCGGTGTAGATCTCGATAGCTTTCAGTAGACACGAGACGGCCTCTGCAATAAAACTTATCCAATTACTTACAGTTCGATGCGACGCTGTGTGAAAGTTAATAAAAACAACACTTGATAAAAGTGTTACTGGCAAAAGTTTATAGTGTTGAAAAGAATGCATTGTTTCTAAGCATAAAACAGAACACTTGTTTCAGGAATGTTATCAATATTTTCTGAAGATATTATGGGCCAAATATCACTCCCTGTGGAACACAAACCAATAAGTTACATAATTATAACAGTAATCATGCGCCTAATATAACTATTAGTTGACAACAAAGCCATAATTTGGACATGGCAATAATAAAACGCTATTAACTCCTTTTTGGCGTTGGTGCTAATGGTTTTTGACACCAATATGATGTTGACCGTATTGAATGCCAAAGTGAAATCGATTAACCTAATTCTTACGCCTACTCCACTCGGGAACAATCATCTTTCATACATAAATTGGCTCTTAAAATTTACAGCGCCGGGTAAGCGCCACGTTTATTGAGGCCGAGTTCAACAACCACTCAAAACATATATTTTATCCAACAGGCATTAACACGACTAATGCTATTTGTTATGTATAACAGTGTCAAACGCGCAAGAATGATAAAGAGGATTTTACATGGTGTATGCCAACATTGAGATAATGCAGTTAACAAGATGAATTAAGGAAAGAAACCGTTCCGTTATCCGAAAGCAGCCTCATTTACTTAAATAACGATGTACAACCATGAACAATCACTATTGTTATCTTATTAATTTCTTAATATATTAAGAATACTGATTACAATCGATAAAGTATTTTAATTATTTCTGTACTGCGTAAAACAGATAATTCATTACCTAAAATTACTGTACAAGAGAATACGAAAGCTACTACAGACAGTGACAAGTTTTCTCAGTGACTCACGATTGTCAATCAGCTGTCTACCCGAAGATAAGAATCAGCCGTCGTTTGCTACTGTGATGGCCGACTGATAAGCGATGGGCTTACGCTATGGGATACGGTTTCCATCATTTTGCACAGAACCAATATATATTTCGTGATAATTGTTTTTCTTTAAAAGAGTTCGTACTTCCTACAATTACTTAACTGATCGATTGTTTTACGTAAGAACATCAAGTATTGTACGGCTTATCGTAATTTAATTAAAACAAATATATAATGCATTATTATCACTTAAAGGTAATTTTCATGCTTATACATAAATGGTTTCACGACATTATTGAACTGTTGCTGTTGTGTTTCTCTCATAAATTAAGAGTCATGACTCTTTTTATTCGCAATTTTTAATAATGCTCATGTTTTGCACGTTGTTTTCACTCTACAGATTAGAGATAAGCTACTCGATATCCCCGACCTTGATTATTTAATCACGCGCTATCAGCTACATTTCGTACTGATAGCCAACGCAAACTATGATGTAATCGTTGTGTTTATATTAAAATAACTATATGTTACATTAGCCAGCTTACTATCTTTAATTTACACATCAATCTTACTGTCACAAACAATAATCAAGATAAAAATCAAAAAGTACTATCATTTATTCAAAAACTAAATAATAGTACTGTTTGAGCGTCCATTAAATCAAGACAGCCCTATATATATATTACCTAAGACCTAAATAACATAAATGTCCGACTCTGATCTCTGATAGACCTCAAAGAAACTTAACTGGATATTAGAAGTAGGGCACGCTAGTTACAGCTTACAGGGATCAGGCCGAGCCGTTTGACTTTTTTTTAATCACGCATTAACTGTTACCTAGTTTATGTTTCATTAGTCGTAAAGAACCGATAAAATCACTAGTTCGTAATACTAGACGTTTCATTCACATAAGCGAGAAAAAAATCGCATGATAAAGAAAATTATCTTAATAAATCTTAATAGACATCAGAAGCTATATATTACTGCTGCAAGGAGAAATAATAGGACCAACCCCTGGAGGCATGCTCGCTGTGCGTGACGATGGTAATATATTATGTGAAGAATAATATCGGGTCACGATTCTGTATCGCCTAATATTTTTATATGTTTACACGAAGTTGCAAGGCTTGCGCTAATTCTTTACGTAAACATTTGTTATAACTGCCTCGTTGGTCTAGTGGTTGCTAAGCGCGACTGCTGAGCACGAGGTCCTGGGTTCGAATCCCGGGTCGGGCAAAGTGTTACTGGGTTTTTCCATTAGGTTATTCTCAGTAGCAGCACGGAGTCTGGATTTGTGCCCGGTTGATGGCAATAGGCTCGCCCCCTATTACATTGGAACCTAAAACATAACTGGCGAAATGTGGATGTACTATATATGCACCGCTACCTACCCCTTCGGGGAATAAAGGCGTGATGTTATGTTATGTTTTACATTTGTTATAACGATCATATTAAAAAAGCTCTTGAATATTCTGTAAAGAATTAAACTCTAAAATGTTTGTGTGATTAAGAATTCTAATGTAAATTCACAATGTATAATTCTGTTTCTGAATTCTAGTCTATAACAAGATCTCCAATCTTCCACCATGAGCTGGCATTGCAGGTTAATTTCCGCTGTGAAAACGAGATGCCATCGCTAAGTGCATTGAGCAGTGAAATAGTAGCAGTTTGTCTTTGTTTACTGTCTTTCTTAATCAACCACTACATTAATAGATAAGATAAAACAAAACGGAATACGGCTCCATGAGCTTTGTCACACTTATTTCAGAACCAGTAAAGCGTTTACTATGTAAATATGTTATCAGCTACCGAAAACAAAAAGGTCATCAGCCCGTACTGACTACGACATCGAAACAGGCTTGCGAACAAACTAAAAAAAGTTAAATTCACATCTAAACGATAGTCTGGCGATCGTCCAACGCTAGCTCGTTGTACAGTCGGGTGCATTAAATAGGACATTAATTTTAAGAAAATTCTGCGTACTGCAGTGATGATAGGTTTATGTTCTGTTTTAACTTTTATAAGTAAGTATCGAAAAAAATAAATTATAGCATACAATAACTTTAAATGTTAAATTAGGAGTTTTTTCCCGAGTTTTCTTTGTGCCGTTGTGTCTTCCCAGATATTGCAGTAGAAGGCTGTGCAGGGCGTTTTGGGAGCAGTCCGAGGCGTAACGTTCAAGAAATTCAAGAATCTTTGTCTTTGAAATGTATGGAAATAATGTATTTTTATCTTTTAAGCCTACTTCCCTAGGGATACACGCTTGTCATTGTGTATCTAAGTATTGTACTATATATAGAGGTGAATCATATCGTAGTAGGTATATGATGTTTGTGATTTATCAGTGACGCATGACATTGTACTATAATATCATGATAAAAGTACTATGTACTTTCAAATGTTAATTTATGCATATACAATACTAATTTAAATACGTTTATCATAGTTACAAGTAAAAGCTAATAGCAATAAGTATAATAGTTACGTAGCGAAGAGGATTTGTTCTTTTTAGTAATAATAATAATAATAAATATGGCACAAAACAACAAAGCGATCATTTGCAGTTACTACTCATAGGTCTAACGTTATACATTTTAGATAGATAGAGAGTATGCTTTATCGTACACCATATAAACACGTTTATTTAGATAATACACTAAGTAACGAAAAAGACCACATAATTTTGTCGTCGACTGTACTCGTTGCTCTTAGTATTCTAGCCTCACTTGGCTCGTTCACTAAACGCCCCTAAGCTAGGCGATATGTTGATTTGGATACGACCAAAGCGGAAGTTTAAAAGTCTACATATGTACGGAACTTTGTCTGTGGATATATCTTAAGGCTGCCGGTCCACTGGAGCGAAGCGAGGTGGCGGAACAGTAAACTACTTAAAACGACTCCGCTACTTAATGTCGAAGTTTGAAATGTCGACGTATGTTAGTTCTAAAGTACAGGATCTCGATGTACGCCAGTTCGAAAGTTCACTGGAGCGAAGTATGCAAGGCCGACGTATTGTTAGTTAGAAAGCATACGAGTGCGATGTACGCCAGTTCGAAATTACCCTGTTACGAAGTATGAAATGCCTCCTTACTGTTAGTTAGAAAGCATACGAGTGCAAAAGGACTATTCGCACTCGTATGCTTTCTAAGTTCGATATCGACACTATCGCTATTGGAATAATTGTAATAGGTAATAAAGAAAACACATTCATAAATAGATATATCTTTAAATTATTAAAAAGAAAAAAGCAAATTAAACCAGAACCATTCAAAAAAAATGCGCTTGGAGCATTACATAACATAATGTTATTAAAAACACAATTTAGATTAAATATGTATTAGGTATAGTATCACTAATTTAATTTATTTCAATGTGGCGTGTGCCACCTAGATATTAATGTCATGTAAAGAACAATTTGAATTGTGTAGCATCTTAGTGTTATGTAAGTGTATTATATAGTTCATAAATAAATAAAATATTGTATATTGTGTTAGGACACGCAAACCAATTTTGTTATTAGTGATCTGGCCTGTGCTCCGGTGTCGCGCGGCCATTGTCTAAAACCGGTCCAACGAGTAACGACTACGCCGCACTCCCGCTCCTCGGCGAGAGGCGCGCGCGCCGCGGTGCACCGCCGCGCAGGCCAGTCAGCTGTAGACACCGGGACGCAAAACCTGTGTCACTTTCGCTTCCGCGCACGCTTACGCTAAACCTAAATCTAGATACGCTATCGCCTAAATATTGTTATAACTCTTACTGTCCGTTCTGTCGCTCATCTATCATCTACTCCTTCTAAAACTTGATGTGTTGTGAACTGAACTGTGTCTGTGATTTCTAATAAACTATTTTTCATTCTTCCGTGCACGTGCTTATTATTTCTAACTCGCCTTCTTACACTGCACGCAAGCTATACCTGCGCATGCAACATCACGCCACATCTACATTGGTGACCCCGAGCAGAACATGTCGAGCGAGAACAAAGGAAACGACGGCAGCATGGCGCCGGCACAAAGTGGCGGCGTTCTAGAAGCTTTTCGTGTGGGTGTCAGAATACCTCCGTTTTACCCAGAGAAGCCAGCGTTGTGGTTCGCGCAAATGGAAGCTCAATTCGTGTTATCGAATATAAAATCGGACGAGACGAAGTTTTTCTTTATTACGGGCAATTTAGATCCACAATATGCGTCCGAAGTCGACGACATAATTTCCTACCCCCCACCGGCGGATAAATATGAGAAGCTGAAAAGTGAGCTAATCAAAAGGCTGTCTGCCTCAAGGGAGAAGAAGGTCAAACAACTCTTGATGCACGAAGAACTCGGTGACCGGAAGCCTTCACAGTTTTACCGGCACCTGCTTAATTTGGCCGGACCAGGAGTGCCCGAGGAGTTCTTGCGGACTATCTGGGCAAGTCGCCTACCTAGCGGGACACAGGCAATCATCGCGTCACAAACCAAGATGAGCACCGAAGACCTGGCGGAGCTGGCAGACCGCATCAGTGACGTGGTCGGCCCGCAAGTGTCATCAATCGCTGCAATTACGTCACCATCTCACAGTGCGACCACTGCTCCCGTAACTGTAAGTACGAACACCGAGATCGCCGCGTTAACTAGACTAGTACAGTCATTAGCGAGAAAAGTGGACAGGCTATCCCGTCCGCGAGATCGATCCAGGGCTCATAACCGTAATCGCTCCAGTTCTACGAGGTCTGAGTCTAACTACAGGCGCTACCCGCTGTGCTGGTACCATCAAAAACATGGCGACAAGGCAAAGAAGTGCGTCAGACCTTGCGACTATCACACAGCGGGAAACTCGAGGGGCAATCAGTAATGGCGGCCGACGATTGCCCAAGTGCTGGTCGCTTGTTTGTTACCGATCACAGGTCGAAGATGCAATTCTTGGTCGACACTGGTAGCGACCTCTGTGTTTTCCCCCGATCGGCACTGCCAGGACGACGTGAAAAAACTAGTGAATACCAGTTATGTGCGGCTAACGGTACTTTAATAAACACTTATGGTTTTACAACTATCTATCTAAACTTAGGGTTGCGTCGTGACTTCACTTGGCAATTTACTGTTGCCGACGTTACGAAGGCGATAATAGGCGTAGATTTTTTGTCATTTTATAATCTTATTGTTGATTGCAGGAATCAACGCCTAATTGACAACAATACAACGCTCGCGACCCCGGCTTCACCTGCACGTTCGGCTGATATTATTTCTTCTGTGAAGGTAATTCTTGGTGAGTCCTCATACAATCACATACTACGGGAATACCCCGACATTGTCCGTCCACCTGGTATACATCGCACACCAACACATAATACAATGCATCACATACATACCACACCTGGCCCCCCAGTTTCATGCACACCACGTCGGCTGGCCCCCGATAAATTGAAAATAGCCAAAGAGGAGTTTGAAGCGATGCTGAAGATTGGCACAGCCAGACCCTCAAAGTCACCATGGGCATCACCGCTACACCTGGCACCTAAAAAGAATGGGTGGCGTCCTTGTGGTGATTACCGCATGCTAAACGCCAGGACTGTGCCGGATAAATACCCGATTCGGCACATACATGACTTCGCACACAATCTTGCTGGATGTACCGTATTTAGTACAATTGACCTGGTCAAGGCATTTAATCAAATCCGGGTATGTCCCGACGATATTCCTAAAACAGCGATAACTACACCATTCGGGTTATTTGAATTCCCGTTTATGACGTTTGGTCTTCGAAATGCGGGACAAACTTTCCAACGTTTTGCCGACGAAATGACCCGCGGATTAGACTTTTGTTACCCGTATTTGGATGATTTTTTAATCTATTCTAGAGACCAAAAATCACACGAGGACCACCTGCGCCAAGTGTTTACACGTCTGCAAGAATATGGGATGGTGATCAACACTGCCAAATGCGTTTTTGGAGCCAGCGAGGTAACATTTTTAGGTTATCGCATATCAGCTAGCGGGGCTAAGCCCTTACCTGAAAAGGTAGACGCAGTGTCTAGGTACCCTGTACCCAAAACAGTTAGGGAACTTCGCCGTTTTCTAGGCATGGTTAATTTTTATAGGCGGTTCATACCTAACGCAGCTCAACATCAGGCACCTTTGAACGCGTTGCTCACAGGTTCTGTTAAAGGATCACACCCGGTTAATTTCACACCCGAGGAGATGACAGCCTTCAATCAGTGCAAGGAGAGTCTCTGCGAGGCCGCAATGTTAGTACATCCTGACTGCGATGCTACGTTAGCATTAGTTACCGATGCCTCCGATTCAGCATTAGGAGCGGTTTTGCAACAGTGCAAAGATGGCGAACCATGGAAACCCTTAGCGTTCTATTCTCACAAACTTAGTCCATCTCAAAAAAAATACTCGCCGTATGACAGAGAGTTGCTTGCCATCTATGAAGCCATCAAACATTTCAGGCATATGGTCGAAGCGCGGAACTTTGTGGTCTATACGGACCACAAGCCACTCTGTTTCGCATTCCATTCAAGGAAGGAGAATTGCTCACCTAGACAGTTCAGGCACCTTGACTTCATATCGCAGTTTACGACAAATATTCAACACATTTCAGGAAAGGACAACGTCGTCGCAGACACACTCTCACGGATAGAGGAGATCACTCAACCAGTAGACCTTAATAAATTGGCAGAGTCCCAGAAGAGTGATCCGGAGTTAAAACAACTGCTGAGCGGCGATACTTCCCTACACTTGGAGAAGATTAAACTGCCAGGTTCAGGGGCTGAACTGTACTGCGATGAGAGAAGCAAGAACCCTCGACCATATGTCACGAAGGAATATCGACAAAAAGTCTTCGAAAGCCTGCATTCGTTGAGTCATCCTGGTGCCAACGCATCGACTAAGCTTGTTACCGAGAGGTACGTTTGGCCAGGTATGAAAAAAGATTGCAGAGAATGGAGTCGCTCTTGCATAGCTTGTCAGCGATCTAAAGTCACTCGCCACGTCTCATCACCACTGGGCAATTTCAACCTACCTAGGGCTCGGTTTATGTTTGTCCATATTGACCTTATAGGACCCTTACCTTTGTCGCAAGGATACAGGTATTGCCTCACCGCCGTCGATAGGTTCTCACGCTGGCCTGAGGTAATACCGCTACCAAATATCACAGCCGAAACTGTAGCCAAAGCCTTGGTATCCGGCTGGATCTCCCGTTTTGGTTGCCCCAGGGACATCATAACGGATCGCGGACGACAGTTCGAATCGACGCTTTTCAAGCATCTTTCGGAAATGGTCGGATGCCACCACAGACGTACCACGGCATACCACCCAGCCTGCAACGGTCTCGTGGAGCGATTTCACCGGCAACTTAAAGCGTCCATCGTTTGCCACGCCACAGAAAACTGGGTTGAAGCACTTCCGTTAGTACTGTTGGGTATAAGAAATGCGTATAAAGAAGACCTCAACGCTACGTCAGCTGAATTACTGTACGGAGAGACCCTTAGGCTGCCTGGTGAATTTTTCAAGTCCGATATCGATGACACATTAGACATGTCTGACTATGTGGCACGATTAAGGACCTTTGCAAAACGATTGCAACCTGCACCAGCATCCCGTCATAGCAATAGGACTACCTTTGTTTTTAAAGACTTAAGCTCAACCAGCCACGTATTAGTTAGGGATGATACGACTGGTTCGCTTAAACCCTCTTATACAGGACCTCATCAAGTCTTACAGCGCGGGGATAAGGTTTTTAAGATCTTAATTAGCGGAAAGACGGTTACCGTTTCAATTGACCGGCTCAAGCCAGCCTACATTACACGTGACACGAATACTCACACACAAACACTCACACAAAAACACTCAGACACTAACTCGTCACAAAAACCACCACCCACCACCAAGTTACCTGAAGACGGAAGAGATAATATCAAGACGACACGATCAGGTCGGGTAGTACATTTTCCTGACTATTATCGCCCGTAGTGACGGTCTCTGGAAGGGGGTGATGTGGCGTGTGCCACCTAGATATTAATGTCATGTAAAGAACAATTTGAATTGTGTAGCATCTTAGTGTTATGTAAGTGTATTATATAGTTCATAAATAAATAAAATATTGTATATTGTGTTAGGACACGCAAACCAATTTTGTTATTAGTGATCTGGCCTGTGCTCCGGTGTCGCGCGGCCATTGTCTAAAACCGGTCCAACGAGTAACGACTACGCCGCACTCCCGCTCCTCGGCGAGAGGCGCGCGCGCCGCGGTGCACCGCCGCGCAGGCCAGTCAGCTGTAGACACCGGGACGCAAAACCTGTGTCACTTTCGCTTCCGCGCACGCTTACGCTAAACCTAAATCTAGATACGCTATCGCCTAAATATTGTTATAACTCTTACTGTCCGTTCTGTCGCTCATCTATCATCTACTCCTTCTAAAACTTGATGTGTTGTGAACTGAACTGTGTCTGTGATTTCTAATAAACTATTTTTCATTCTTCCGTGCACGTGCTTATTATTTCTAACTCGCCTTCTTACACTGCACGCAAGCTATACCTGCGCATGCAACATCACGCCACATCTACATCAATTTTGTATATAAAATTAAATCTTCATAATATACGCTATGTACGCAAGACCACTTATGTATTCTTTTAAATCTACGTTATCCTTCTTTAATAACTGTTCCCTGATTTTTAAGATATGGCATGATTTTTTGTATTTACGTTTCCTTATATTAGCATTAATTCTTTCAATCTCCAAAATTGTATTTTTTTGTTCTTTTTGCAATTCTTTCATTGATTTATAGATATTGTTTTTTTTCCTGTTCAGCAAGTTATTCCAACGATTATGCCAATTTTCAATATTGTTTTATGTTTATACAATTACAATACATTTTTAATAACATTATGTTATGTAATGCTCCAAGCGCATTTTTTTTGTTTGGTTCTGGTTTAATTTGCTTTTTTCTTTTTAATAATTTAAAGATATATCTATTTATGAATGTGTTTTCTTTATTACCTATTACAATTATTCCAATAGCGATAGTGTCGATATCGAACTTAGAAAGCATACGAGTGCGAATAGTCCTTTTGCACTCGTATGCTTTCTAACTAACAGTAAGGAGGCATTTCATACTTCGTAACAGGGTAATTTCGAACTGGCGTACATCGCACTCGTATGCTTTCTAACTAACAATACGTCGGCCTTGCATACTTCGCTCCAGTGAACTTTCGAACTGGCGTACATCGAGATCCTGTACTTTAGAACTAACATACGTCGACATTTCAAACTTCGACATTAAGTAGCGGAGTCACTTAAAACTCCACCAATAGAATTGCATAAAATCTCCGCTTGAGGATTCTATTGGTGGATTTTTACCTCGCTCACCTTACTGTGTGTAGGTAGATAGATAGAATATGCTTTATAATACAGTATAATAACAATTAACTACATTAAATTATTTACATTATCGTTAAAGTAGAGGGTACAATGGCGACCTTATCGCCTAGACCGATATCTACCAGGCAACCTTTGGAGGACAGAATGGTAAGTGGTAGGGATAGTCAGTGTTGTACTACACACGATACAATGGTTATAACAACTATAAATACAAATCCCTACTAATATTATAAACGCGAAAGTTTGTGAATATAGTTGGATGTTTGTTACTCTTTCACGTAAAAACCATTAAATGGATTTTAATGAAATTTTATATGGAGGTAGCTGATACCCTGGATTAACACATAGACTACTTTTTATACCGAAAAAATGTAGCGGGTAACACCGCGAGGCGCAACTAGTATATAAAAAAATGAACTATATACTTTTACAGCTGCAGACAATAAATACCAAGGCATATCGTTATTGCAACCGTATTTCTGGTGACTATAAGGAATAAATAATAAACTATATAAACTAAAGTTTCAAAACTCTTTCGATATCACATGCTTTTTCATTTAATCTAAGATGTCAGTGTGCGATAAATGGGCATGGTGATTCTCGTGCCCATAATTAATGCAACTTGATAGAAATCTTCAGGGAAACAACAAATAACACTATTATTAAGGGAATACAAAGGTGATGATATACTATGCCTGTTGCAAATGTTATATAATGTAATCTAGCTCTAAATATAGGGCGACCTAATTACAGTGGGCGAATCTCTGTTTAAATAATCGACAGTCCAATCTGCGAGAGTTGTAAATATTTTAATAGCTTGTAAATCTGAAATACTAGCAGTTACAAAATTCACGTAATATAAAGTCACAATAAAATTTTCGTTATAGTATTTTTGGTAAGTCAAGAAGACTTACTAAAAAGACTAAAACGAAAATTTGGAAAGTGGTGGAAGAAAAGTGGAACTTAATATGTACGTCTTATCGTATGGTTGACTAACAACCTGGTGACAGAGTTTAAACCGCCTGTACCCTGACATGGCTTTACACACCCTTGAAAAATCTCTTAGGTGTGCCGGTTTCCTCACGTTGTTTTCTTTCGTCTTTTTTAGCAACTGATAACTAATTTGTAAAACGCGCATCAAAAAACATTGGAGCATGGGTTTGAACTTGCGTCTTTTGACTTGGCAGTCCAACGGTCATGCCACTCGGCTATCAGGGCTAAGTTTAGTAAGTAGATACATTACATCATCATGTCACCTTTGATTTGAATACTTCATTGGCGAAAATGTGTTATAAATTAAAATATACGAGCATCAACCTTCAGAATCACAGTAACTAGACTAATTACTATCGTAATTGCAAATAATGATTAGAATAATTCAAGTTGATATGACTTAAAATGATAGTGAACTTTATATAAAAATAAAGCGAGTTACGAAAAGCTCTGAATTAATGGAAATTCGAACTAAATTACCATGTTTTGAGTAAACGTCGGGTAATTTGTGTAATGCAAATATGAATTTCCTAACAAAACGAACGTACGATCTGAGTCACTTTAAGTGTTGTCCTGACCGAATTTTGATCACGACGGCGACTGGCGGACTACGCAGGGCCCCTCAAGACTCGCTTGTATTTTTTTTTTTTAAAAAAAACGTCGCCCCATATCACATACACTAACACCCAGACTCGGGACAAACATCTGTGGTTCGCACAAAGTTTTGCCCCGTGCGGGAATCGAACCCGCAACCATTAGCGCAGCAGTCCAATCGCTTAGCCACTGCGCTAATCAGGTCGTCAATTTTTACTTAAGTCTATCGTATTCTTAGCTCAGTAGTGTTTGAATAATATAATGTTGTAAGGAGGAACATAGAGCGCTCCTTAATAATCAATTCTAATTAGCACTTTGAGCCAAGTCTAGCGGCTGTGCTAAATATACTAACGTAAGTATATCGGATTTTTTTAGGCCAATTCTCATCACTAGCTTCAACATCTTGAACATCTAGCTTCGTAAATGTCATATTTTGACGTATTCACAATTCAAATACCTGTCAAATATGACATTTATTTATTTGAAAAGAGATCGGTAACTATATTTTACTCCATTTTTGAACCGTAACTATTTGAAATAAAACTAGGTTTACGGATTTTATTGCGGTTTTTTAATTGATTTTTGGTCCCGACGTTTTGAATCCTTTACAGCATTAATGGTCACGGGCAGACTATGTTAGTCAAATCCATTGATAGCTTAACGTTTCAGCGAATACGTAAATTGTCTGAGCTAACTCTAGTCTAGACAGAACAGTAAGTATTGATTTTGTTTTGAGAAATAATTGTAATTTTATTATAACTATATTCAAGACGGTTTTAATCCGATAGCTGTCTCCTCAACTCTTGTTGATGAATGAACTACAAAGTGTAGTACTAAAGTTTAAGTGAGTAGCTTCATTTCGCAAATTAATTTCGTTCATGGTTGTCTTTTACGTTACCCTTGTTCGTCGTGTCGAATAAGTACATATTTTCTGCATAAAATTAAATAAATGCGTTAAAATACCTCCCAGTAAACCAGTTTATTTCGGCCAATTTTTTTGAGGAAAAAAAGGCGCTATACGTTTCTTTTTTTGTAAGGTCTTGTTCAGTGGGTTTAATCCAAAAAGAGAAGAAAGCGTCTTACGATATTTGCACACCGTGTAATTAAAGCATTTTGGGAAGTTTCTACTTTACAAGTTTCTATTTTAGTAAGAACCTAACCTACGTCTCCAAACATAGTTGTATTACGACATATTATAATAGGACGGGCCCACCCGGTGGACCGACGATATCGTCAGAGTTGCAGGCAACTGGTGGATGGAAATGACGAGTTGTCGTGCATTGTGGCCTTCTAAGAGGGAGGCTTTTGTTCAACTATGGAACCTTTTCCACTGATGATGATGATTATAATAACTATCCTAAATTTTTGTACTCACCATTAGGATCACACTTCTTGTAACAGTTGGAAGCGTCCACGAAGTTAGTGGCAGCGTCGTGGCGTACACCAGCTTTTAAGTGCAGTTGGGCCGCGCTGCAGAATGCCTGCCCAGCCTGCGCCCACTTCTTCGCCATTTTGAACAGGTTTGCTGCCCGGAGATAGCAGTCTACCGCCTCTTCAATCTTCGATGAACCACTGTAAGAAATATGCATGATAAACAAAGTTCATGAATAATGATAATAAATATGCATATATGTCTTTAAAAAAACAAGTTAACTTAGGGTATTTGACTGTCAAAATGTTCACTAAAAGCGCTCAATGTGAGCATTTGAAAAAAGAGCTCAGTGCAAGCATTTTCAAAATGTGCTCAACTCAATGCGAGCATTTGCAGACGACGCTCAATACGCGTCATGACGCGTATTGAGCGTCGATTACCATGGTAATACATTAGCTTGGGGCAAGTTTTGTGTGGGTATGAATAGAGGTATTTTTTGGACTGGTTATGAGCATAATTACTAATTTTCTAGCTTTTTATATTCTACGTATGGCGTCATAGACATCCGTTAGTTATGTTTTATTGCGTCTTCACGTTTAAAGGCGTATAATAATACAGAAAAATTACAAAGCATTTACATGTAAATGTTTTCAGAGTAGTGTTGTGCCTCACATTTATGTCTCAAGGTCTGTTTGTTTACTAGTTGTCTTCAACTCTTCATGCTCTATGGATATTACGTTATGTAAATAGCTAAAAAAACTTTGAAACAATGTCTTTTATATGACTTGTAATTTTCCAGACAAGGTGTATTTTACTGCCAATAAAACCAAGTGGCTTAATATATTTTCTAGTATGTTTGTTCTAATGATTTCTAAATAAAGTTTTTGGATATATAATTGATAGGTAAACCATATAAAAATATTTTTACACAAATAGATGCATTAGCAAATCAAAGTGCTACATTAAATCTGGATTTATTTATAAGTCAATGCCCAGACTTGTATAAATTGCACATTACATGACTTGTCATAATGTAGCTAGTGACACATTAGTTTAAATAACATATGAATAACTAAATAAATATATACAAATACAAGCATGTAAGTTAATATTAAATAAATAAAATGGTTCGTAAAGGTTTTAAATTATTTTTTACAGAATTACTACATTCACATGGAAGATGAAACAATTATATTAGAAAACAATTACATTAGCTGGTACATTAATATTTAATAACTCCAATGAATAATACATTATAATAGTTTTAAGAAATAGGCATAAGTGTAGCTTTTCACAGGCTAAACTGACCTATTTACCATAAAGGGAAGGGATATAAATCAATTAACTGGGTTTTTCCAATACTTGGGGGTGGAGCCTAGCCAGATTGCTACTTCTTATTGGTTATAATGTCTGTATATTTATGTAAAATTGTATGTATATTCTCAAAGAAGAGAAGGATGGCAGAAAAAAAGGGAGGCTTACACCCAGCAGTGGGTGATACCGGGCTGAAATGATGATGATGATGTGGATTTCAACTATACATAATAAAGACAAGAAATTTTGATTCTAGAGTCAATATACAATTTATTTCTACTTCTTAGTAAGTCAAATAATGTTTTTAGTAGGTTGAAATTGGACTGTGTTTCTAGATGGCATGTGTAACAATTTATAGGGATATACTTAGTTACTTATGTGATAAGCACATGTCTTATGAACTGGCACTTGAGAGATACACTTAATATATCAATCCTCGGAATTTTGAGTAAGGCAGTATAAATAACTATTTATTGTAACATGAGAAGAATTAGAAGCTATTGGTGCACATGTACCAGGTGAGCATATGTGACAAGGAGATAGCAGAAAAATTACTGTCAATACTAACAGTAACATCGTTAAAATGTAATTTTTTCCTACTAGATTCTTACTATAGTGAATGAATCATAGGCAAACGAGATTCCCGGTTCTAGGCGTCATCTTCATTTATCATCGTTTAACAAACATGCCGCTGAATCTCGAGAATTTACACCTTTTTAATGGTATCATTGCACTTTCGATAAGCGTAACCAGACAGAAAAGTGGTACAAAAGAAGTATTAATTAACCAAGTATAAAGGGTTTATTATTTAGAAATTATGAATTTTAATTTAAGTAATTTAAGTAGTTTTTGCTATGTGGTACGTATACAGGGACCTAGTAAAACCAATCATGTCGTAATTAGGGCAATATCAACAAAATAAAGATCAACTCATTGTCCTCACCCGAAAAGTGCCCCAAAGAAAGTTTTCGATGAGCTCAGCTTTTTCTCCGCCTCGGCCATTAACTGCATCGCTTTCTGTTCATTTTCTGCCATGTTTATGGCTTATTTATCACTACACACTAAGGAAACTTGGATGAATTCTCTTCAATTTTACAAATTATTGACAAAATGTCGTCACCGACGATATGCGAAAATCCGTCGCTGTCATCGATTGATTTTGTGTTGCTAGCCTAAAAAAAATATTAATTTCGCTGCGTTCGGTATTTTGGGTAATTAATTTATAACTGGCAATATTCTGTTCCTGAAGTCTGAATTTCTTTTTAAGTCGGTTAAAAATGTATTGTCTGTTATTAGCCCTGTATGCAAATCGAAAAGATAATTCGGTAAGGCCCTCAGGTCTTCCGATATGGGCTTAACTTAGTTGATAAAAAAATAATCATGAACAAACGTCGTTTTGCGCGTTGGGCATTCATGAAAAAAGAATATCACTTCATGTTCAAGATTTCATCACAGGATATAACTTTGCATATTTCAATAGTATTCGGGGTCAAGTTAGTTGCTTATTTTATATTAGGTCTATACGAGTTTACCATAAGATAGTTAGGTACTTACTTAATGCTTGTGGAGAACTTAACTCTACTTTTTAAACGACAAAATCTTCTTTCTAGACTAGAATACGCACGATTTTGTACGATGATTGATAGACTAAGCTCCTTTCTCTCATAGGAACATAATAGTATATGCTCATGCTTCATTAATTTCATTCCATTACACGACCTAAGAAAAAAATTCTAGACGCCTGACAAAATATGACTTTATTATTGCGAAGTCAGTACCCTTTTCCACTCACATCCATGTTAGTAGAAGTTTATTAGCCTAATAACTTGTAATGTATGTAAGTACAATTAATAGATGCACATAAAACAGTGTAAATTCTTCAGGTCGATATTTATCATTAGTCTTTGCAAAAGTTCTAAGAAAAAATATATTATTTTATTATTCTGTGTGATTGTACTTTCATTATTGCAAAATTAAAGAATTGTGCTCAAGCTAATTTATATTTTTAGGTTCGCGGCAGTGTGTGCGGGCAGTAGGTAGGTACTCTTCTACCTATACCTTACCCTTCGAGTATTTCAAGCATCATTAAATACCTACCTATATAACAATGCCTTGTTGGTCTAGTGGTTGTCTAGCGTGACTGCGCTGCAGTCTTTGATTCGAATCCCGGGTCGGGTAACGTGTTACTGGGTTTTTCCATTAGGTAATTCTCAGTATCAGCACGGAGTATTGATTTGTGCCTGGATGATAGCAATACGCTTGCCTCCTCGTTTATGAATAAGAGGATTAAGATGTGAGCTCCCTTACAAGTAGGGTGTAGTTTTATAATTTATTGCACATTTTACATAAGTACTATATTGGGTAAGTAAATAATGTACTTCTACATTAATTATAATTGTTACTTACAAATGTCGTTTTCGTATGACAACATTTGCATGCCTTTTACAAAAGGCGGGACACATGAACTATGTATACTTATACTAAGACCAAATAATGTAAAGATGACTGTTCCTGCGAATAAATTTCTATTTCTTAAGTACAGGATTATGATAGATGGAAAACAATGAAACACTGATTAATAACTTTTATTAATTTATTGTGTTATAGATACGATCAATCGCCCCACTATTTGAGATTTAACAAGATAAGTACACAATTCTCGAAAGCTTTAAGTAGTAGCTCAGACGAAGATAATGTGTTAAAATAAAATATTTTCACGTACAATTATGGAAACGACTCCACTCCTAACAAAAATATATTTTTCAACAAGTGACCTTTTAATTACGTCATATATTGTTTCATTTATATGAGGCTCTATCAATTTATTTTAACATTACTGTTAGTGAAATATTCAACAGGAAACATATAGTAATTAAAAAGTCACTTGCCTCCTTACCATGAACTCTTAAAGCAGGACCGTATACGTTGTGGAAGAGAGATGCCGCATTACACTGCACATAGCGGCATCCCGCTTCCACATCTTAGACTGTCGTGCTTAGAGTTCATGGTAAGGGGGCTGAAAGTTACTTACTATCAAGCTAATTGCTCTCAACAGCTTTACAATAACTTCTGATAGACACCTATGAAGTGCTACTTTAATACTGTGATCTTGAATATACGACTAGGTTCACCATGCTGGACTGTCCTAGGAATAAACGTGTATAATAGCGTACTGTGACACATTAAGCTTCAAGCGTTCTCTAGGACAGACCACTTATTCTTAACACATAGGCAGTTACATAATTTAATGTATTGTCATAGGTTAAAGAGGTAAACAGACACACAATATTCTAGTTTATAGACAAATATACTCTTTGCTCTATGGTAGCTGGACTATTCTAGTTAAACGAAGATCTAGGGCTTTTTGAACTTACATCTCCATATTAGGATAGGCTCGATCTGGACCCATGGGTTAAAGCAACTGAGGGAAAAATAAAATAAAAAACAAAAAAATAATATTAATTGATTTATTTATTACTTTTCATAAATAAACTAAATTGAATATCTAAAGACAAAGCTAGTAAATAACGTAGAAGGGGTATTTACATAAAACGTAACTCATTAGGTACATTGATAAAAATAAATGAATAAAATTTACAACTTAAAAATTTTAAAGGCCGCTATGAGTACTAAATACTAATTCAAAAATTATTGTTTCAACTAGTATTCTCCTATAAAAAGAAACTTATAGTGTTAACTAAGAGCGAATCCCACTATTTCAAATAAGTCAGTCAAATTCACCGACATCACAGCATTCATCGAAGAAGTACAGTGTGGCCAACTGAAACACCTACCATATCACTGGTCCTGCCTGTCTAATATATTCAAATCATAATACTTCAAAAACTACATGGATACACTGCCGCTAACCTGCGGAAATAAGGTAATCTGCTGATGCAGTCCGATATTAGCACAGTAAATCAACATGAGTGTTGCCAAAAATAAAATTTACAAAAATGTATATTGCACAAAAATACTAGCAATTATTTCAACTGATGAAACAATTAACAAACTTCAAACATATATTGCAAATGATATCATATATCATTAATTTGGATTATCAAATTAACCTAACATTTAGCACTATTATTTTTCACTATAACACGCCTACAAAGCCAGCATAAGATCAGTGTTATATTGCTAAAATCAGCTGCATATGAATTCCAGAAACACGTACTTTACTGTATGCTTAATAGGTACGTTCAATCTCACTTTAGCAATACGATCGACCAGCAAAAATTTAGATACAACTAAATATGGACAGTCACTGGCCTTAAAAATGAAGAAATAAGCTAGTTGGAGTAACATATTCGGAATAATTAGCACTGTGTACTATGCGAACACCTATTATTTACAGACATTATGTAATCACACGGCTGAGCTGTCCAGTCATTACTTCTTGCTTGTATTCTACAGTAATAATCTTGTTTATACAGCTACATATCTTTGAATATATATTCTATAAGTAACACGGTTAACAGTGCATCAATATTAACGGTGTTGCCCACGCGAAAAACGCTTGTTGATATTAATTATTATGTACGTATTAACGACGGCAACGATTACACAATACTTTGTCCAAACGATAGATAATAGAAATATAAAGCATAATGTAATACTTTGAAATGTCTTGCAGTCTTAGAAAGTAACATAACGAGAAACGAACGGTATTTTTGTCTTTTGCTAATACATTTGTACAAAGTATTGCTAACAACTGTTAAGACTATATAAAATAAGGGCGTAGACTTATATTCCAATATATTTGGCAATATCCAACTGTATTTTAAGTCCATTCTTTTGCGTTGTGTACCATGAATACTCGATTATCGCACGAAAAACAAGCATTTAAGAGCGTTAAATAAGTTTTCATAGTTAATTTTGAGTCCTTGCCACTTTGCATTTCATGTTTTATAACGTTTGTGTGTAATATTGTTATTAGATGTAATTGTGCATCGTGGAAAGGGCCTTTCATATAGCAAGCACCTAGTTCATATATTCACAACAGCCATACCTTTATAATATACACCCGTAACATCTAATTTTATAACAATCTAATGCAATAACCCTCTATACATAATATTCTATATGACAAATACAGTTTTTACACAAGATAACTTGAGGATATGGAAATAAGTATTTCACAAATGTATTTCAAACCAAAAGCGTATACTTTTGGCGTTAAAATTACATTCGTTTGTAAACACGTAGGCTTAGTATATGACTAAATATGCAAGTATTTATTTTATACACATAATATAATTAGTATATAGTTCAAGTTATAGATTAGTTTATTATGGATATCTATGTGATATCTACCCGATAAAACTATTATGATTTTACTGTTGGATCTTATTCTGAAAAACATTGAGTTTTCCACTCATGATTCAACATAAATGTGAATAAAAAAATTACAAAAATAACTAGAATTCACTTGTATTCCAATTCATAAATGCTTACTATGCCAATGGTAGGAAATAAGCTAACTTAACAAGCACTTCAAAATAAATTATTATTTTTCTCTTTGTACAATTATGGAATGTGATGTGTATAATTTTGAAAAGTAAGACCTGCGCACCTTTTTCATAAAAAAAAATCATCAATTCATAAGACAACTATCGAAAATATATTTAAAAAATCTTCTAAATAATAATAATTTCAAATTATGTAATTAAATTAAAGATCAATGGTTTTGCAATATAATCATATTATGCCATTATTATCATAATTAAGAATTTAAATAAAAAAATAATTTACATCGATATAAACTGTTTCCTAAAGTGTTTCAATAATTGAACAAAACATACATTAAAAAAGTTACTGTAATTGAACAAGGTTGATTAGGAAAGTAAATAAAACTTAGAAGCTGACAATTTTCATTACATCATTTTCGCATCAAACTATTCAATATAGGTAACTTTAAAAAAATAACTAGTTTTATTTTCGACCTTAACTTCATGATGAACGCATTGATTATTGACGTAATATGTTTCGTTTAGAAATCGCAACTGAACAGTGCCCTTAAACATAAGTAGCAAAACTGTTTGTCAGCTGATGTTGACAATTGTGACCCGACTGCTTTTATTGGTCTGATATACTTGAGAAAAAGATTTTTCGAAGACATTAGTTTATTCTAAGAAATACATTGAAGGTCTTTGAGTGACTGACCCAGATACAATTTAATGGTTAATAATATTAATTGTGTATTGACAAAAGTCTTAAAAGCTAATGTTTAGTAATTTCCTTCATACAATTGCAATAATAAATTCAAAAACTTGAGCTCAAAATCAAAACTAATATAATTTCAATTCCAAAAACACCTATTACAAATAACATATTCATTCAAAATTCTATTAAATTTGACTATTAAAACAATAACTCCCGCTGTGACGAGTATACAAATACCTTCAAGAAGACTCCATCATCTTATATTTCTTCTCAGCACATAATATAAGCTAGTTACACCGATGTTCTTAACTCTTACTCTAAGCAGTCGGGTCGGGTTATAAACGTAAACCTCGAAGTGTGAAGGTGGTGCTTAACTGAACTGGTTGGTGGTAGGTTGTGGGGGCACGGCGGGCCGCATCGGCTGGGCCATCCCCATTGGCACCATGGGCGCTCCTTGCATGTTCATTACCATGCCTGGCTGTTGCTGTGGACGGGAATTCGTTTTCTTAACCATGTTCCTACAACTTGATGCCGAAAGATTGTTCACTGTCACGATTCTCATTCTCACATGCACCCACACTTAACATTCTTAAGTTTGGGGATCGAACCCACGATGCTTTACGCGGTAGAAGTCTTCTGTACAGCACCGAATATATCTATCCACATAGATTGGTCCAGAAAAATACATGTAAGTTGTCATTACATAACATTCTGAGTATCTAAATAATAATGCCCATACGTTGCTAAATTATTATATCGAGTACATAGCTGGAAGAAGTTTTCTAGAAGAATTTACCTTATAAGATATATATCGTGTATAGTTGTAGAGTAGATAGATGTTGCATTGTCTCAGGTTCGGAAGTAGAGTACAGAGGAGCTAGGTTCATACAAAATTAATCACACAACGACAACACACAACATTCGGAAAAAGTATGAGATGACATGAGCTCACTATTCATGCAAACGTTTCATACAATCACACAATCCATACAAACGTGCAGGAGGTAACAAAAATGTAGAAAGTGTGTACCGTTTGATAGATTTCGAAGAATACGATCCTGGTTCGAAAAGACTTAATATTTTTCTTGGCTCAATGTACTGATAACTTTTTAATTGTTGTGCAATTTGTAGACACATTACAATGCAGTGAGCCAAGACTTTGATTGAAAAGATACTAATACAATTGTAACCTAAAGAAGATAGAAAATAAGAATACACTAGTAGATATGTTATTAGCTGCGGCTGTTCAGTTTAGAGTAAGCTAGGTAAAGCAGTATCGTTACATATTTCGGGGCATTAAACATCATCAGTATTTGAAATCAGAATCAACTAAAACGCGCCAAAATCACTAACTACTCGTGTAACGAACTACGCTAAGCAAATAATAAAAAAACAAAACGAAAAAGTAGCAAACTTACCATAATATAATGCGGGGGGTGATATGCATGAGGCATAGTATGGGGCATTGTTGGGAGTGCCATGCCTGGGCCCTGCAACGCAAAAAGGAAGGCATGCTACGGGAAGAAAGAACATAAAAGAACGAGCTAGCTTTGTAAGCAAACAAGGTTTCTAGCGTAAAATGATGCGACATTTAAAGCTACAGAATTACGCAGCGGCTGCTTATTCTGCTCTTGTCAGTTTGACATTGACATGTGAGGGTTACATGTATCTCATTTCTTCAAAAACTAGTTACTGTTAATCTTCAGTTATTAATTAAAACATTTACAACTTTTGTTTAAGTTGTTAGGAAAAATTACAAAAAAAATATTTAATTAAATTAATAACTTGAGATATCATGGACCGAGTGTGTATTGTCAGAATCGTGCACTCTATGCTTTATAAATCGCACCTTCATCTGAGGTGTCTAATGTGGGCATCTAGATTGCGTTCTCAAAATAAAACAAGCAATCGTAATAAAAAGGAATTACTAAAGCTAAAATCATATACTAAATAACTATTAAAAACTAAGTCAACTAGTGTCTAATCAAGTCGAATACTTGGTAAACCAAATCCCTATTTTTAATCTATTTATTAATAGACTCCGTAAAATATCTAATGGGATCTCCGTAAAATATTTGATATTTAACCCTTTCCCTGTCGAGTGTGTTAAATACACTGCAATTTTGTTTATAGTGTCAATCTTTTGGAACTATTTGGTACAATTAAAAGCAAAAATTGGCGTGTACAAATGTGTAACGACTACGTGTGAAGCGGTGTCCCTTACCATCGGTCGGTATCCGGCGCCGGTGGTGGCCTGCATCGGCTGCGGCGTCCACGTTTGTCCGGGTTTCGACGCGTTCTTCGGCGAGTTCCACTGCATCGGTCTAGTCACCACAACGGTGTGAGTACGGACATGCGGCGTACAATGGTAGGGGTGATAGCATTACTTAAAACTTTTACTTTTAGGGACATTTTAGATTGAAAACCATTAACAATTGTTGATACATTTAAGAAATGCTTTCACAGTACAAGTTGCCTTTATCATATGTAATACCAATGATTAAAAATGCTTTTGAATCGTGTGGTAATTTCATAACAAAAAGCAACTTGTTTTAAGATTGAATAATAATTAAAAATAACAAGTGCTCGAGTCATGATATGTCTTAAGATATATCATGGCAAAACTAGCTAAAATCACTTGACGCCACTCGAGTTTAAAATGTTAAATTCCAGTCAAAATGTTGTTTGATTGTACCGTTTGTTATCAATAATGTCATACTAAATCTTTAATGTACTAGTCACTAGTGCTTATGGTGAAGAAAATTGATATTTCAGTAGATTTAAAGCGTGGTGTTTAAGCCATGAAGAACTTGTTTTCGCGTTTGGGTGTCTGCACAATGCAGTGTCTAAGCACTGAGAAATAGATCGCTTGCTATTAACTTATATGAATAGAAGCATTATACTGTGTCACTGAAAAACCGTTTAACTTTTGACTGAAAGTTGACCAAACTACTTTTAGCACATGACAATGAGTGTAGGAATAAAAAAAATGTCTGTCTACGTTAAGAGAGCCACTTACTTCTGCGCAGTTGCCGTCTTGTTGATAGACAGATTGTTGGCCAGCTGGGCAAGCGAGGAGTCCAGATCCCCTGTCAACACCTTGCCTGTCTGCTGCTGCGGTTGCTGACCTGCAATGTGTCTTAGTCAGTTGAGGTAAAGCTTATTTTTGTATGCAGCTTAAGATTACTGGCAATAAGTAACATTTATAATGCAGTGGTAATCAATCGTTATTTTACCTACTTGTAGTAGATAATTTTGATGAGTTGTGATAAATTAACGAGAAAGCGCTACATAGTATGGAAGCGCTATTATGTCATTATAAATGCAGTGTTTTGCAGTGAATATGATATTAAAACGTGTCCGGTTTGATAAATGTCCATGACCTGCACAACCAACATGCTCGTATTAAAAACGATTATTTAGACAAAGGGCGTGTTGTAGCGAATAAATAAAATAAAAATTATAAACAGTTACACAAATAAAAAAACTTAAAATTGGCTTATGTACAAATTAATGCGACACAAAAACCTGTGCAAGGGGTAACTAAAAACTAGAGACCTGTGAATTAAAATAAAAAGCACACACGACGATGATTACTGGCAACTCGGCAAGCTATTAAAAAAACAACAACGATAAACGGTCCATTCAAATGTTTGTATATCGAACCGGTCGCGGCCATCGGCATCATCGGCTGCCGCGCCGGCGAGCCGAACATCATGGGCTGCGACATCGGCATGGACATGACGTCACTGAAAGGCTGCGCCGCCATCGGCTGCGGCTGCTGCGTGATGGGCTGCGGGGCCTTCGCCGGCGAGCCGCCCAGCGACATGCGCATCACGTCCTCGAGGTCGTCGAAGGCGGACTTGGGGGGGGCGGGGGCGCGCGGGGGAGGCGGCCGCGCGGGGGACGCGCCCGGACCGCCAGGCCCGCCGGGGGACCCCATGCCCATGAATGGGTTAGCTGCAGCTTGCACAATACATATATAGGGCAATTTAATTTACAGTACACGAATATAATACGTAATAAATAGACGTACAAAGATATACCGACACCATAGATAGATTTTATTTAAAGCAACTTTGGGGTTGCTGTGTTAATTGATTTTGTACACTTTATATTTACATAGGTATAATTACATAAAGTAAGTAAACATTAAACAAATCTCAATACAATACAAGTGCATAAAATACAATTAATTAACGTTTGCAAAAACCTACCAAAATGGTAGAATTGTTCAAATAACACAGCAACCCCAGCACGATGACTACTAGTGAAAGCTCACCTGCCGAGTCAGTGTTATCGAAAACGTTAGAGAAGTTAGCCTCGGACACAAACGTGTTGTTCTGTTGCTGAGGCGGGAAGGCCGCAAACCCGTTGCTCGGTTGTTGCGGCCACATCGGCGCACCCGTCGCTGGTGCCGGTGCTAAAAGTGTTGCCGCACTTAATAACAATGCAGTACTACTAATGGTAGGATTTTTCAATGATAGTGGTTTGATATAAGATTTATTTTTGCAACTGGGCTAAAAATTTGTTTATCGTACGATATTTTTTTTAATATTCTAGTGCTTTTATGTTTATAACACTAAGTAATTAATGTAGCTTTACCAGTTGTCTCATGTATCTAAAAACATGTCCACTTTTTCCCTGTGTAGTTGTGTACTGCATCGGTATTCAGTTTGTTGTGGCGACTTACGACTTTGAACCTTACATGTGTGTAAATAAAGTGTATAGTGCTCCAAATATCCCCATTAAGCTAAGGGATGTGTTTATAATACAGTGTGAAGGGTTTTGTATAGTGCTTCCCCATTTTCTCCTAAACTTATACAAGCACCAGATTATATACAATCGTGATTCCATTGTTTGTTTGTACATTCAGACACTTATCATATAAACATTTATGGGTTAAGACAGCATCATTTTCAAAATATTTGTATTTTCTCACTATTGTGAATAGTTGTAAAATGGGCATTTTATGATTGGACGACTATTTTACCTAAATATTGTTACAAATCAGAGTATCATTCAAAAACCGCTACAAATATAATTATTATTATTTTTCAACCGACGAAAAAAAACAGAGGAGGTTCTCAAGTCGACGCATATATATTTTTTTTATCTATGACCACATAACTTTTTACAGAGAAGCCTGATTTTGATATTTTTATTATGTAGTGATGATATTTTTATAATTATCAAACAACGCATAGTCCATCTAAGGAAGTACGCGATTAAGATGCGAGGTTTTGTTAACTTGTGCGTACCTGATTAATTAAATATTATGCGGTCTTAGTAGGCTCATCATTGTGATTTGGCAAATAGGAGTAAGTTGAAAATTAATTCTTGATAGACGATTATATATTTTAGTATTGTAAGCATTTTAGTCAGTTTAGTCGTTTAATTTAGTTACTTTTGAATCGATTAATTTTAGACTTATATAATATAATTATTCTTATAATATATTGTCAATTTATTCATATTTATCACTGAATATGTAAACGAATTCAATAGCATCTGGACACTTTTTATTTGTTGAAACTAAATGAAATAAATAAGATGAAATTACACGACATACAACTTTAACATTACTTTAGAATCAAGTGAACTCTGACTATTTTTATATTTTTTTAGGAATGTTACCTTTTTCAATTTCAAGATGTTTGAAAAAATCAGCTTAGTTTTCTTTAATTGAATATAAATTACAAGTAATATAATGTGACACAATTTGTATTTAAAAGTGATTTCATTTCAAAAATAAATTACATTGAAATCGAAAACCCTATTCAAAAGTTTGACATCCGTCAAAAGTGACATTACTGTCTCTATAGTCTCTGATTTAAATAGTGAAGTGATGTTTACATGTAATAATATAATGATAGTATATTTTAAGTGATTGTACGTTACCTCCAAACATGTCAGCGAAGGGGTTTCCTAGAGACAAGAGGTCATCAGACGCCTTGCTCGTGGTGCTGGCAGTGTCAGCGGGCGCAGGACCGAACAAGTCCACGATAGACTGGTTCTGGGTGCTCGGCGCCGACGATAGGAACGGGTTGTTGGCCGCGTTCGTCGGAGATTGCACCTTATTCTGTCGGTTTAAGGTTGGGATTTGAGTGGGTTATCTTTCGGAGGGTAGCCGACACCGTGTAAGCGGATGAAGGTATGAGTTTTGTACACACAAATGTTGTATTCTGTTTATTGACTAGTTTTTGTGCCATTTGTTTTATTATGAGCCACAGATCAGAAAAAGTGGGCTTTACTTTAAACAATTACGCTGTTTTTGAAGTAGGTATAGGCACATTAAATGTGAGTATGGACTTGATAAATCAATATTAAGTAAACTCATGTCAGTTGAAAAGACTTTCATCATATGTAAGTAAAATTATGGTGTTTGAATATGAACATATACTTAGATAAAACCAAATGTTGAAAATAAACTGTGCGATGTATGAATGAGTATAGTGACGACACACGTACATAATATACACACAGTAAACACTTTTCCCATACACATAAAATGATGCGAACTTCTGACAATCTTCTGCAGTGAAGCAAAGTTATATATCAACCATATAACAGTGATGAACGAAGCAACGATTCAAATACATATACCAAATCACTTTTGTAATAACAATATAATGATATTGGTAATAAATTAATAATACTCTTAAGTAGGTGCCGGGTTCCATTCATTGAAATGAGATTTGCTGATAGACAAGCAAATTTTTTAACAGGCACATACATAAATGCTGGATTAATAACATTTTTATGGTACAAGGCTTGCTAAAGAAAAGCGTCAATAGAAGTGATTGGAGAATTTAAATTTATAATATAAGAATTTTTATAATCTTAGGAGAAGACCTTACTAGGTAACACTCGGAACAAGAAATTGACCAATGCAGCAATAGTTGCAGACTGGAAAAATGTTCCAGTTCTCACCAAAGATATACAAATGGAGCGGCTATCGCCACTTGGACATACAATATACACCATGGACCGTGTCCCGTCACACAATGGCCCACTCCCCGCGACCGAAGCTTCCACAAGCAACACAAAGATCCCTAACAAGTGATCTTACTACTATCTCATTAACGTCTTCCTCGCCCGTCCATTCTTCACCTTGGTATAAGCGCACCTGAAATTGATTATTTTATATGATAACTTACTAATTCATCACCTTTATTTACCCAGCAGTTCGTAGTTGCAGATAAACGGATTTATATGCACAAGGTTGCAGGTTCAAACACTGGCTAGTATCAATGTGACTTTTTCAATGTTATAAATACTTTTATCGATATTTTAAGACACCACTGTCTAACAGTGACGGGAACCTGGAATTAATTCTCTGAAATTGCCAACCTGCAGTGACCTAGTGTGGTGATCAATGCTCAATATCCTTCTTTATATGAGAATAAGCCTTTGCTATGCAGTAGGAGAGTTATAGACCGTTTGATTTTTCTAGGTCTACTGCACTTATATCAGCAGTTATTAGCTGATATTATTTATTAAGCGCAGTAGACCTAGTGGGATATGGCGGGATTAATTAAAACCCTTACTATGGGATTCGTTCCAAACAGCAAGTTGATACAGGAAAGTGTAGGGAAAGTCTTGTTGAGACATTAATAACGAATATTAACTTTAGTGAAATGCTTGACTACAAAGAAATGGATCCAGTCATCTCTTTACAGATGTTAGTTCAAAAAACTGAAGCATGCTCAAAGTATGATCTCACGATAGTACTTTAGTGAGTGTTATCCATATTAGAGAATAACTATTAGTTTTACTCAGGTACATTTTCGGGAAAGCCCGGCTATTTTTGGACTCCAACGGAGCCCCTAACGTGAGCTGGTGACGCTCTGAGTAAGAGCTCCGTTTGAGCCCGTCAAGTAAGTACAACAGAAGTAGTTATAAAATGGTACGATTTTAGTTATGACGTAGACACTCCAGGCATAGAACTCACTTTTGAGAAGTTACTTCTAGCTATCATTATTTTTGCAGGCCAGGCTCGTACGCCCTATAAATTACCGTTAGGTAAGCAGAATTGACAGTTTGTTATATGTTAAAAAGTTGTTTTTTCATGCTGTATATTAAGTTGGTACTGTTACTTTAAATAATATGGCAGCGGCTGGTAGTCTCTAAGGACATGAGAAAAAACGACATTGCCAACTCGCAACCCACGAAACCGTCGTTCAGTCTCCATGTACACATGTTTAACTTTTAGTTTCTCCCGACTTCGTTAGGTTTTAAAGAATACTCTATCTGGAATACTAGGTACCCGGTAATAGGATTACTGGTAATCCCCAGAGATGAACCTTCGTAAACCCACAAATTGTCGACTCTTTTTTTTATTATATAGGTGTATCTTTATGTAGTGCGTACCTTATACTGGTTCATGGCAGCCTCCTCTTCAGCCAGCGCCTGCTGCTTGAGCGAGTCGTCGATGAAGAGCGGCGAGGCCCCGTTGGGCTGGTTGTCGAGGCGCGTGGACGCGGCCGCGTTGCCGAACGACGACGACGTCGACGACAGCGCGCCCATCACGCTCGCCACGTTCTTCTGGGCGCTGCAGGTGTTATCATATTTATTTGGTTATTGTATTATAAGTCACTATATATTTATTTGGTTATTGTATTATAAGTCACTATTTCGATATTTCGTATGACGTAGCTAATCCTGCATCGCGCTAGCGAAGTAGTCACTATTCAACGCCACCCCGAATTAAGAAGTGGGGCAACGCAGCCCACCAGGCATCCCTCCACCTGGTTGGAAGATCTTCCCTTTTCGTTGAAGAAACTCCACATTATTATAAGGTCATTTAATTATTTCTTCATTCTTTCGGCATGTCGCTCTAGTCGATGCCCATGTTAACAGTACGGGTTGAAGATGTTACCTGGCGGTCTGCGTGGGCGTGTTGGCGGCGGAGCCCTTCTTGCCCTCGAGCGTGGCCAGGTGGCCCTCTAGTGCGTCCAGAAGGCTGCTCGGGGCCTTCGTCAGGTCCGGGATGTCACCCTTGTCGATGCCCACATTCTCTGCCACCTGATTAAAGAGATGTGCTTTATTAATAAACAAAACATGAAACACATCTGTAGTCTCCAAATACAAGAGGTAAATAGATAGATTTTCTTTACTGTATTCCAACAATGTATAAGCATAAGTACAATCTAAAGATTTTGTACAACGCACGGTCTTATCGTACTAACAATCCCTTACAAACAACCTTAAGATGCACAACACTGCCCAACCAGAAAATCGAACACACCTCACAAATCTGACAGGTTAAGAATTTGGCGAAGTTTTTAATGTTAGTGGGGAAAGTTACAAGATTGAATAATGTATAAACAGAACTGAAACTTGATTTCCGACGTCATCACACCCGTGAACAGGACAGACAATTAGCAGTAATTAACCAACAGGCAATACTGAGTTCATCACTTGAATAAGCGAAGCAGTGAATTTAATCGCGTGCATCATATATTCAGGTTTAAATTAATCGTGATAATCATACTAAATATTTAGGAGAAGAAAAGGGAACGGCACTAGAAAAGTCAAACTTTTTATTTTAATCGACACTGATAGCAATGCGGTATGAGTGTTGGACTGATAAGTCGAAGGTCGCAAGTTTAAAGCCCGGCAACAATGACTTTTCGAATTCATGTGCATTTTACAAATTAGTTATCAGTTGCTAAAAACTGTGATGGAAAACATCGTGAGGAGACCGGCACACCTCAGAGAATGTATACGCAAACACAGGTTCACTTTCTATACCCTCACTCTTATAGTCCGGTGTCGCCCATCACAAGACTGACCGCAGCAAGCACGGCTTAACCTCGCATGCGCGGTAACCACGTAGCGAGGCGCCCATTGTTAGCTACTAGCTAGTCATGGATTTTATTCTTACGTAGATCGATCAAGTAATGAAATTAAGATTACTACGAAGAATAATATTGTATACCCAAAACCTTTTTCTAAATCTCTCTGCCCAATCAAACCCAGATTCCATTTGCAACACATGTTTTGTATAACAGTTCCCGTTCACCTTGACTTTTATTTTTTAGGGATGCGTATGTAAATATTTTGTACGAAACTTGGCAACACACGTGTTGATGACGTCAGATTGTTATTTATGGGTACCGTACATATGTCTTAATGAGAATGTGGCGCTACACCTCATATCCATCATCGAGTATGTTTGTTATTATGTTACATACTATCTGTTAGTGAAACTTTTTCTCTGTCCATTCGAGTACATGTAAATATGTTGGAAATGTGTTGAGGTAGGCTGTTTGGATACTCTACAATATAAAAGATTCGGTTCTATTACCTACTATTATTTGATAGGTCATCGTCATCGATAAATATTTACAATAAGTATCGACATAGTCGTTAATGCGTTTCCTACATTATGAAGTTTATGATAACACGAGGCTGTATATAAGAAAAAGTGTTATTATATAATTTCGGCAGCTGGTCAATTATTTTAAGTTCGAGTCTTTATTGATAAAGTTTGTCATTCAATGCATGTTGAGTCTACTTATTTTACACCTTATATCTTGGAGACCTCATCTTTGCTGTTGGTCCTGTGCACAATCCCCTACCGGACGCGTCAAAGAGAAAGGAACCAAAGGAAGCCCAATACTTATTTTAACTTTATTATATTACTAATATTATAAAAGTTTGTAAGTATGGATGGGTGTTAGTTACTCTTTCACGTAAAAACTACTGAGTGGATTTTAATGAAATTTCATATGGAAGTAGCTGACACCCTGGATCAACACACAGGCTACTTTTTTTCCCCAAAAATGTAGCGGGTAACACCGCGGGGCGCAGCTAGTTCATCTATAAAGTCTTACCTTCAAAAACTCTCCGACCCTATCCATTCTGATGAGGAATTTCTTATAGAGGTCGAGAGCTTCCCGGCAGTTCTTTTTGTTCATATCGAAGTATTTCTCCAAGAGGTTGATAATTCCGTCGTTGTAGCACGCGAATAATCTGTAATGTGACATTCAAAGTTAATTCACAGAAGTGTCATTGACATAAGATAAATTTGTTTGCAGTGATTAGCAAAGGGCAAGTCTAAATCCGACAATGGTGGTTTTTAATTATTTGTTTTTATATTTATTGCCTGTATGTATTTATAAGATTACTTTTAAGTTGTATATTTCTTTAAATTTACTAATTTATCAACATTCTTCTCACAGCATGACACCATGTTAATCTGTTATATTGGTAATACCACCCAAGGATTCCACGAGACAGGCCCGATCTAGTGAGGGGTCCAATAACAAAATATCTTTAAATTCTCAGTAAAAGTATTTAAGTAAATGTACTGGTAAATAAAAAAAATCTATTACAATTTTTTTTTATTTGTATACCAGCACCCCATACATCAAAATCGGTTTAGATATTCTAAAGCTATGGTGGAATAAAGAAACTCATATATCTATGAAAACGTTGAATACCATTACATTCCATTTTTGGGTATTCAGGTATAAAAGATTATGTTGGATGCAGTTTACTTACCTGATGAGATCTCTAAATAGCAGCATGAAGCACATGTTGATGACTCCATTGGTGAGGTCGTTGGCTGTGCAGTCGAACTCCAGTAAAGCGTCTAACTGCGCCTGCAGCACTGGTAACGTCTTAAGAAGCTTCTCCGCGTTCATCATCCGTAAGGAACCTTCTTCCTTCCTGTGGAGGGATGTTCAAAGGTGTTAATTGTGGCGATAGTGTTAATTGTAAGATTTTAAAATAAATATTTGCATTAATAAAACTGCGAAGAACATCTAGATGAGAGACGATCAAAGCAGAGGAGGATGGCGGAGAAAAGGGGGGATGTACCCAGCTTAATCATTAATTTTTATTAATGCCCGATATTGCTGCAAAAAAATCCTATTCTACGGAACATAAATTAACGGCGATTTCTACCATACATTTATATACACCCTATGTATCTCGTTGGATACGTGTAATATATATACATTTTTGTACGAAGTTTATATTTCGCCCCGATAAACAGACAAAATGTCAAACAGTCTACTCGGCTATCATAAATTCAGACTTTCTGTCTATGGATGACAACATTTATTACTATGAGTAATATTCCTAAAAGCTCCCACAGTCCCTCGGCTGTCATTTTGATAAATTTCGATGACCTGATTAGCGCAGTGGCTAAGCGATTGGACTGCTGCGCTAAGGGTTGCGGGTTCGATTCCCGCACGGGGCAAAACTTTGTGCGAACCACAGATGTTTGTCCCGAGTCTGGGTGTTTGTGTTTGTGATATTTCATGTTTGTGAAACGCACCCACGATACAGGAGAAATTCCTAGTGTGGGGCGACGTTTTTTTAAAAAAAAAAAAAAGAAAAGAAAGAAAAAAAGATATAGGAGAAATTCTTAAGAGTGGTGTGAAGTTAAAAGAAAATATAAACATAAGTCTTACTCACCCCCTCTTGACCTTGCAGAAGTCGAAGGCCACAGTCCTGTATGACAGCGCCTTCTCATTGAGGTACTTGGCATATCGCCGGATGAACGGAGACATGTCATATCCTGGACACACAAAGGCAATATGAAACATGTTCTGGAGTATGTTGGTGGTGTGAGTGTGTGTGCAGTTGCAGTACAGCCTTCATGCATGTTAGAGTTGTGTGGCCCTTTTGTTGGTAGATTTAATTTAGCTATTTATGGCAGCAAAGGTTTCAGGAGGCACGCCTGAAGCCACTTATAAAGTATGTTAGCCAATCAGATGACTACCTGTGTGCACTAATTAGCACCCCAGAACAATTTGTTTCTGAACTTGATCACATAACTACTTGTGAATAGAAACATTATTAAATTGTGACCCAAAATGATTTAAATCTGTCTTGTAGCACCTTATAGTCTCGAAGACTATTATAGTTTGTGTAAGAACATGTGATATGTTTAAGTTCAGCTACCCAAAAACTGTAGTAATTTATTATGTACCAAATTCTAATAAAATATTCTTAGACCTATTTACACAATATTTTATTAACATTACTTTAATTATTTGATGTTTCAATATAATGTACAACAAAAATTACATTGAAGGCATTTTAGGGCCATTATCTGTGTTGTAACGCTAAAGCATAAAACCATGCATCAATTTTAGTGCATGTGCGTATTAACGTGACATTCTCTGTTGATATAAATAATCTTTTTAGATGACACATGGCAAGACTCGACTGGTTTGAAGAATGAAAGAAAGGTATTTATTTTTCTTTAACAGACATACGTATGATTGGAATAAACATTAATGCTTGTTATCTTTCGTATTGAGTATCGAAAAGTCACCAAGATTTCTCACAGAATATTGGTGAATATGAATTCTATTCAGTCCAGCTTTATCCACTTTGTTTTGTGTTGTACTTTAAGATGAAGAGCATATAAGTATGTCAGAATTTACATTCGTACAGATTTAATCCAGGCTTTAAAAAGGTTAACAATGTCCTAGGCTGGTCTAAACGTAGACCTCAGGATCGCTACTGACAATGCAATTCTCGTAGCAAAATCCTGGGCCGACAAAATCTAATTGCAATCGGCTCGATAAGAAAAAGGCTGGACTTATGATCTAGGATCAAAATGTGTATTTAATTGCAATACTAGAAACTGTAAATGACGTTACATACTAAGTAGCCAATGCCAGTATCAAAATATAACCGGTATCCGAGTCTTGCCGAGGTCTTATTACACAAAACAGAATATAATTGTTATTCTAAGTATATATCAGATACCAAGAATGTCACCCCAACGTACTGCCCCCTTACCATGAACGCTTAAAGCAGAACGGTTAACGTTGTGGAAGCGAGACGCCGCATTACACTACACGTAGTGGCGTGTCTCGTCCACGCCTTACTGTTCTGGTCTAAGAGTTCGTTGTAAGGGGGCTGTGCAATCATTACTAGACTATCTGTGCTATGACCTATGAATGAGTTGATTCAACTATTAATCGCGTCAATACGGCTATTGGCTGTGAATTAATTACCAACGTGATTCGTGTATATCACCATTTTTATTGCCCAATATGTTTTGAATACAGTATTAAATATAACGATTATTATAATACATATTCAGCAATTAAAATGTGAGCTTATCGGCCAAGTGGAACAACTCCATAACAATGAATTTCATGACGACAATACACAGTGCATTAACATTTACAAAAAGCGTGAATCGTACAAAACTGTTACATAAATGCCAACTCTATTAGCTATAAACTAAAAAAAATATAAAGAATTGACTAAAAAAACATGGTTTGTCTAACCCAATTCGTCGGTATCGTGTTTTCTTGTGATACCGTATCCGAGAAAAGAAATTGCAAGGACATACATGCCTACAAACAAAAAAATATGGCATGTGATGCGTATTTCACATTTCTATCATTTATTTAGTCAAGTTCGGAACCCCCTTGAATAAATAAACGTGTAGTTTTCTATACTAAGTGCTGCAAACAAGCTTCAAAACCTCAAGCAGCTGCAGTGTTGTGCAAATAAACAAAAACAAAACGAAAATTGCACCCAATCCAAGCGTGTACCAGCTAAGACTGGTGGACAGACGAACAGACATACAAAGGCGCCATTTATATATTTAACTCACCGATCCGGGCACCGGCCGCGCCTTTCCAAGCATTAGGGAAAATTAAATTCAGTTAGACATAGTTTTGGAAAGATTTCATTCATCGTAATTTTACGAGACAAGGGTTCTCGTGTTTGGAAACCAGAAACAGAAGGCCAATTCTCGTAGTTTAAAGCAGTTTTGATCCAGTTACAGTTCAGAACTGAAGCAAAAATATCAAAAAGTTTGATTAACCACAAGATATAGACCAAAACTGTTTCAAATTACCTGAATTGCCTACAAAAGTAGTGCAGAGGAGTAGGTAACTTTTATTCTGAGTAACTGTAGTGTCATACAGAAGTGCAGACTGCAATATGTGCTAAATACACAACAAACAATATTTCGGATTTATTGTACAAGGCATATTGGATTACATAACGGAATGACAGCAGCAATGTTTCCTGTACACGCTGAATGTAATAACATCACAATGCAATAGTCTGGGTTATAAGATAAATAACAGATGCATCCAAAACCTACGACTGTGGACGAATCTTCCAGTCTTATAGCTCGTCTAACATATTCTTAGAATGCATTACCCGCGATGCACGCAGTATAGCAGTGATAAAAAAAACGTTCATACAATACACAGTAAATTATCCAATAAAATCACTTATCCGGCTGGTTTCCCAACACATTCACAAAGCTTTTTATTACTATAAACGGCTAACAACATTTTTATCAATGAATGCCTAACATTAATTTATAAATCGCAGCATTCATTATTCAGATAAGGATAATTATAGTTATCCCAGACCTACATAGCTTAGTCACGCGTGTCGTATAACCAGAAATAATATATACTGGTTGTTGTACATGCATATTATTATATTATTCAAATTACTTATATCTAGGATTTATTTACATACTGCAAATGAAATTATTTTTATTAGAAATAGCTACAGGCATGTTCGAGTCTGGACTCTTTAATGAAAATAAGCGTCCCATTTCTTTTAGTTTTATTTAAATATAAGTTTAGCACCATAACTATACGCAGTGACGGAACTAATATAAAGTTAAGGAATATACATACAAAGACTGATGCTGTACCTATCATTTAGTTTCGAAGCATCATTAATATTAGAAGTCGAAAACAAAATATCAACCGTATCAGAGCATTTCCCCCTATATTAATACAAACCTGACAATTTAAACCATGAACTAAATTATACCTTATTAGGCCGGTTTTACTCGCGTAAGTATTCGGGAATGCCCGACTAGGTTCGAGCTCAAACTCGAACGGAGCCCTTATTCATGAGCTGGCTACGCGGCAGTCGCGAGGCGGCGTATATTATACTAAATATTATGGATAAGTTTAAGAAGGCTTACGCTTAACACAGTATTAAATAATGTGCAAGTAACTTACAAACCTATACAAACTTACTATTAAAAATCCGAGAGCTATTATTATGAACGAGATCTAAACAGTCCTACACAAGCCTATCAATTAACCATACACAGATAAAAAAATCAGATGACTGCTACAAGATCTCATTATCCGGTAACAAATAGACATATCACTAGATACTAATATTTGATCACGGTAAATTGAGGCAACAAGCGCCCAATCTCGTAAAACTATTACGCAAGTGGAGTCAGGACATTTGGACGCGACGTCAATGTATGGGGCATATTTCAGAGCCAGACAGTTTCACGGGTCACTGACCTTAATGTCTGTATTAATATGTGTCATATACATGCCTTTGAGCGGTTGTATCTTCTTAGTAATGTCATCAACGATCAGCGCACTTGCTAAGTGATTAGCAGTTTGCTTGTTTGGTTATTATTTATTATGCAACTTTGTATGACTTAAAGACTGTTCTGAGCTTTTGTGTTTAACTTAGTAATGCAGTCACATAACTTCCAGTTACATGTATCGATTGTTCTTTAATCCCATCTCACGTACTCAAGTTATTTTATTAAATGATTCATAGTCTAATAGTCTTAGGGCCTCAAATTGCAATTCTTCACATAAATATAATATGTAAGATGTCTTAATATTTTACATAAAAAATAACCTTATTCTCCGTTATCGTACAACGCAGACAGAATGACTACTAAATGCCTTAAGAGCACCCGTAAAGTTTAATATTAAATGTCGGCCGTATCATGACCCAGAGTCATTAAGTTAGTAGGCCACGACGCGACGCTTAATTGTATTAAAATTTAAAAAACCAATTGCTGTAATTATAATTTGATTGCGAATTTATTACGTATTGCGACAGACCCCCAAAAGTTTTTTTGCTGCGAATGTTTAACTGTCAAATTATAGATATTCGAGATAGACACATTTGTCGACGTGTTTTTCTTGGTCCATTTACAATCACATCTGGTTAAATTTGTACCGTCTCCAGAGTATCTGGCAGCTTTTATGCAACAGTTATACATACATAATGTCACGCATGTTTCCCTGAGGGGTAGGCAGAGACCACGGATTTCAATTTGCTACGATCCTGGCGTACTTCTTTCGCATCATTCACACGCATCACATTCCTCATACACGCAACAGTTGTAATAATGATTTAAATAAAATTAGTTGTATATTTATCTTTATTTACTCATTCATTATCACTACGTGGCAATAATTATACTTTCCTTGTACATTAAGTAACATAAGTATCTAAACATTTGAATTTTTAAACATACCATTATATGACTGCTTTTTATATACGTACTTAAGGTTCTCAGATCATCATTTGGACCCTCCTATAATTTGAAATAATAAATTGAATTAATGTTTTTTTTTCTCAATTACTTGACAAAAGGTTTCTGAATATGTTAAATTATTTACGTTGCTGACTGTACATACATTTCGCGAATCAAATGCCGAATTGTAGCAGTATTTCAGGATATACGGATAATACGTAGATCTCGTAAAAGTTTACTTAGGCGAAGCCGTGACTACCCATATCAATAAGAAATAGACGCACGAATATGTGTATACTAAAACCATTACAGAATATAATAAAAACAAAATAGTTGTAACCAAGTGATTTTCATAAAAGCTGTTATCAGCAACTCACTGTTTACATTATACCTACGTAAACATTAATGCAAGTACATACATCATAAATATTATTTATTTTTATTACAATTTGACTTCGAAGCGCTGTTATTGCAATAAATAATTCTCTGGTATGATAGATAGAAGTGTGAGACAATGAAATGGACATTGTTGAGTGTTCTAATATTTATAGTAGAAATATTTTGCGAGAATCGGTCTCCCAGCTGTGGCGAGGCCGCGAAGTCAACGACCTCAAAGGTCACCGTTCAGAAGTGGCCATACATTATACACATGGTAGCCGGAACGAAACCGATATGCACCCACGTATTGTGTATACCTATGTAGGGGCATTCCGGACCTACGGTTAGATACACATCGAAGTTTGTATGGATAAGGTTAGCCTAACAAGTGTCGTTTTTAGGTTAATCCTTAAATTACTATCCACTTTAAAATGTCAAAATTTACTTACACTTTGTAATAAATTCTGCCTAAAATCAACTACGAATCACGATGCACTTTTATGAAACTTAAACCACTTAAACTCATCAAAAAAAGTCTAATTAATCCATGGACTAAATTATACCCGTCACCGTCGTTTGCATATCGAAAAATAGAGATGAAAATTGACTTAATACGGGGTTTAGTTATAGCACCTTATGATCGTCGTTTTTTTAATAAGAGGGAGAAGGTAGTAAGTACTTACAATTTAAAACAATCATCTAATTTCTCAGACTATGTTACCACATGCATTTTTGCCGTACCGCTGTCTCGTTACGGGTAGCATGCAAAAACGCTCAGGCTACATATCAGCAGTTTCAACGAATAGATAATCTCTTGCGACAGTCGAGAAATCCAATCTGTGACCATAAGCGCAGTAACTTTAAACCATTAATCGTCCACACTTATCATTGCTAATGTCCATACATGTTTTGGTCGACACTCAAAAGTCGCAGGAATAACGTCCTATTGTTTTAGAGGTACCCACAGGCGTATATTAACACTTAAGAAGGAGATATTGTGTTAAGATTGCCTACAAATTCATTTGTCTCTCTTAATATTTACATTACTCGGTAGAGAGCTGGCAACGACTCTTTTTAGTAAAGTTTGTTGATATTTAATAAATGGCCATTGTTTTAAGAAACTGTATTTGCATAAATATCTCTAAGCGTGTGATGTTTACAATTTAACATGCTAAGTAGTAAGTACCTATCATTTATGTTATTTATGAAAATATTTTTATTTCATGCATCAAAATGACGAGTTTATTATGATAGGGAAAGAGATGGAGAAAGAGTTTATTTTACATGTACCACGTTTAAATATTCACGTTGGATATAGTTGCTAGGTAACATTTAACATGTTCAAACAAGTTAAATCCAGACATCAATAAATTAAGTTTAAAAGCGACGCTGACGTTGCCAGCCCGCCTTGATTAAACGCTCATAAGCAAACAATCCGCAAGTCATGTACCAGACAAAAGAAACATCCTAATATAGAGCATTGGACGTATAATTCGAGTTTTGCCCCATATAAGCCAGTAGGGCGCCAAGATTACTTGGCACTCCGTCGGTGTACGTAATGACGCGGAAATAGTACAACACTCGACGGCAGTTCCGTTGCATAATACCATCCACGACATTACTACGGGTTCTCGGATGGTTAAGTGTCAATCTGAGCCCATAACTCGCGTATTATTGTGTTCTGTGTGCATGTGTAATGTTGTAGTGTAATCTTTTAGTACCTTTCAGTGTCTAATGGTCTAAAGTTCACAAACTACGTAGATGATATACTGTGTGATCTATTAATGAATCCCTGTTTCCCTTGGTCACGCCATAACCTGAGAACGGTTGGACCGATTTGGCATATTTTGGTTTTCGAATATTTGTGGAAGTTCAGGGAAGGTTTAAATGGTGAAAAGGTGGTACGAAGTCCCACCCGGCGTCTACGACTCGACGATAAAGCTGTATTTTATTTTATTTTTCTCAATTTATTTGATGCACCTGCTGGTCAGCTTTAAACCAGATCCCATGATGGGCAAACACTCAGGAAGCAGGTTATTTCAAATAGACACAAAGGATAAAGATTCTTATACGAAATATCCCAAGCAGGCGCCTGCTTTTAGGTTTCACTTCAAGTATAAAATTATTTCTACATACGAATACGAATTTTAATAGTAATATTGTTTCCCACCATCGGTCCATCTAAAACATATTCAAAGATCATGATAACGTCGAAAACACTAATAGTAGGGGTAACTACCGAGTTATGATATCCGTCTCCAATATCTACAAATTCTACGACATGCCATACACTACCACTTATACATACACATAAAACGATATGAATCGAGACTCAATATATCAAATATTGAATTTCGATCGAATCTACAAAAGGAATATTCCAAACTAGATCTAGCAACTACCTACATACCTTGAGTTCCTGGTTTCATTTCCGAGTTCAGACAGAATAAACAAAAAAAAATTGGAATTATAAAATAAATCTTTGCCAATTGAGTTTTAACCTTTGCCCTATGTTGTGGATGCAGTGATGTACACAAATCAATTAAAAACAGATACATCCACGGCCTTACTAATTTACAAGTTGTCTTGTATTGGCTGAATAGAACACTGATTTATCTTTACCATCAGTAAATAACTAATTATACATTCCTAAGCCAGAGTACTGCGTACTACAGCCCCAATACAATGTTTATTAGTAAACAGGCAGATTATTACACTGTTACATAAATATAAGCCTGACGTGAGAGTCGAACCCGCGAGATGTAGAAATGAATTCTTAAACAATGTTCAATCTCAATCGTGTCTTCCATACTTCAAACAGCTGTCATATCTTTCACTGTATTTAAGACACAGGTCTATTATAATAGTTCATAACACGTTTGTTAAACAACAGATTCTTTTCACTTGTTTGACAAACACGACTGCAATGTACGATTTGGACAATACACTTGCCAGATGGTAGAGCATTTGGTTGTGATTATAACCGTCTTTTTGAATAGCTTTCTTCATGACCACTTATTATACGTATTTTTACAATTACGCCTATATTTTTTGATGAGGCAGACACGCCTTTGTTTTTGCATATCCACATTTTGCTAGGAAGTATAACTCCCATGTGTGGTAAGCGAGTCTATTGCCTACATTGCTAATACTAATTTATTTTATTATTCCTTGAATTACAAAGAAAGCCTAGGTGTTGACGTGATCTATCCAAAAATATGATTATATACAGACGACCCAGCCGCTCAACAAAATTAATTAACATGAAAAACGTACACCTCGGCTCCATAGTAGACAGTTTAATGGGACCAAGTAATATTAATGTATTATGTCCTATTGGCAAAGTATAAGTTTTATATAATTATTTACTGATCATTTCTAATAATAATAAATCATTTGCAGTATTAAAAATAGTTCGCATTAGGTAAGTACAAAATAGTAAAAAAAATGCTTAACATACCTTGTACTCCACTTTTGTCTAGAAAATTGCTAAGTTGAAATGTTGAATTACTCGACGCTAGATATTGTGTGAACCTCTGGAAAATAGAGAAGAATACAATTAGTATAAAACTGGAAATGGCAACGACAGTAAACGACATTTCATAGGAATCCGAGAGAGCATTTCAAACAGACAATTAGTGACTTAAATCTTAAAATAATGTCAATCTATTTCTAAAATGATAGTGCATTTTTTACTGGACTGCGCCAGAAAGAGGGTTGTTTTAATATATATTTATTTAACGAATTATTATTAATACAAATTGCTTCTGGAGCATAGATTAAACAAATCTGACGATACATATTACCTTCTTGATTCTGCCTTTGTACAACTACGAACGGCAGACCCAATCATACAAAAATATATGTTATACATATAAGGTTATAGAATACCGCAGTATCCAATCGCGTACCTATTTGCCAACCCTTTGGGAGCTACCTCCCAAAGTATAAAGACCGGTATCTTACTAACGTTCCCTCCGATATCCAAACTAATAAAATATGTATTTCTATAAACATACGTCCCTGTGGTCCCTGTTGAAATATTATGATACGTAGTACAAATATTTGTCGTGGATATATTTAGCCGACACGAAAACTGTCCGTTCCGAAACATTTTTAGGCAGCTCTTGAAACCATGGGATGATCTTTACATAAATGTTGTCAGATAAGAATATAAAGATCGGTAGTATTTTATAGTCTTACATTGTGATATGCGCACATGTATATGTTCACACTTATATGCCTTAGGGGCATGCAGTGGTGAGTGTTTGAAACACAAATTGCGCCAGACAAGATTAACGCCTTGCATCAGTCTTCATTTAGCAAACACAATTTATAGATAGGGGAGTCATAATAATAACAACTAAAATATACTTAAACATTGAAAGAAAAAAGAAAAGCAATGAATACTAACCAAGAATTGAACTCGGCAAACTCAACAGTTCCATGTATATTATCGACTGAGTTGACAATTCTATTTCCATAAACCCTAAGCAACCAACGATATCCGCGGCAAGTCTGGGTCACCTATTCTGAGCGTGGGATCAAATGGAACTATTTCGGTATTTCTGAAATAATATAATCAACCTACGTCAACCCTCCGTACCTTTATAGGCCAGTAATTTACCAATTTAATACCACCAGTAACATACTACACAATATATTAATAATACATCGAGAGAACGTACCTACAGGGCCGTACTATAATTGGCATAATATCTTCCACTTTATATTTAGGGGTCCGTTATTAGGTTGTTAAAGCCTACCCTTACGCTATGTATTAGACTTATTGTATGGTAGGTCTAATATTAACACTGTGCGCGAAGCAGTCACAATAGTTAAACAATAACCATGCCCCAAATGTGGGTCATTACACTAGGTGTTAAATAAATATCTACAATTTACAAGTAAATTTCACTGCAGCTATCTCTTACTTAACAAACCGTTATTTTAATGTAATTTAAAACATTATATGGCAAATATGTGTATCAAATTAATTTTTAGTAAAACTGCACCCAATTTTTACTTCCATCAAAGAATTTTTAACACCATTAAAAAATTTAAGCCTAGCATTGCAAAATGCATAAAAAATACAAAAAGTCATATAAATTTGGGTTGGTATTATCGTTTCAGTGGTTTGTAGCTGTAAAGGTACAACACTGAGTTGGTAATCGTAGATTCCAACAGATAATACCTGACGTCACCCTTAAGACGTAAATACTAAAAAGGGAGCTTGAAATTTGATGGTTGCGAGCAGTGACACGATGGCTCAGTTGGCAGAGCGGCGCCACGGTACGGCGACCGTCGCGGGTTCGAGTCCCGCTCGTGTCCATCATTTTTCAAGTTTCCCTTAATCAATTTAAAATTTAAGCCTAGCATTGCAAAATGCATAAAAAATACAAAAAGTCATACCATTAAATAAGTTCGAAAAATAATCTCAATTAAAAGTAATTGCAGAAAGACTAATGTTGTAATCCAAACGATTGGTACTCGACCGCAGTAATTAGTTCTGATAAAACGTTTAGCACGGGACTCATAGCGGGGAATAAACTCACACTTGACCGTATTTACAACGAAGAATGACACCTCGTGATTGTAGGTATCTCTATACAGTGGAACCTCTGTAACTCGGTTTCAAAGTTCACTATAATAAACATTATGTAAGACCATATTTTTGAGAGAGTAATTTACAGGAACCAAGTAAACAGTTTTATTCTTGTATATTTTGGCTTCCCCTACGAATCCGAAGTGTAAAAGACAACAGATGGGCTCATGTCAAAGTGATGGATATTAGTTCGTGAGAAAATATATTATTTTAAATTATTTATCGCAAGCATTCGCCAGCTCCAACTACGGGAGTTTTTGTTCATAGCTTTCACGAGATGAAAAGCCATCCATATCCGTTCCTAGTGTCTCCAGAGTATTTATTTTTATATCGAAATTCACTCGAATCATTTCAGCTGTTTAGTCATATTACGTAACAAACAGACAGACAAATTTATGATGAGTTTAAATTCTTTTATAGTATGTCAAATTGGTGTACCCTGGGGAGGCTTATGTCCAGCAGTAGACTGTGTTATGCTGATGTGATTATGTCAAATTGCAGCAGTAGACCCAAATGCAATGATGATTAATTGAAAAACAGGTATATAGGTGATATTACTACGTGTTATTGTCCTACATGCGTCTCAGTGATCGAAGTACCACCTCACAAGTGCCACACAGATAGACATCTTTTATTGACACAAGTGGGCAAATTGTCGACTTTTATTTGCTGTAGTCGTTATTATAAATCGTTCTTGTTATATACTGGGTATGTACATTATATTTAGCGGCTACTTTAGGTTATAAAATACAATAGTTACAGTATGAAAATTTGGCATCTCACCTAAAATGTTCGTGCTACGTTATCACGTAGTTAAATATTTAGATTCACTGCCCACAGTACGAAAAACTTTTAAATTAAGATAGATGAGGGAAGGCGAGACAGGGGCTTCACGGAAAACCCATTCACAGTAGCGACATTCTGTGTACCAGAAACTTAATCTTAGTTTATTAGAAATAATACTACGAACATTTTATATGCTAGAAGACCGTAAAATCCTTCCGGAATCTTCAAAAACGATGTCTTGTTAAATCACTACTGTGTTTCAGTTGTTTTATTCCTTAACGACAGAGGTAAGCGATAAGCCTCTCTGTTTCCTACATTGCGTAAGTAAACCTCCACTTTATTTAATTACTCGCTTCAATCAATTGATTATAGTTACAATTAGTCGATGAAATCAGCTACAGATAATGCATTTGTATTAGGTACATGAAATAAGTGATGCAAGAAAGCCGTAAGACATCCTTTTTCGTTCGCATTATCAACATATCTAGAAGAGAATCTACTCCTTGACATGTTAAGGAGTAGATTATCTTCTAGATTAAACAAAAAATAGTAGGCCAGTCGACTAGAAGATCTTAGATATTGATTCTGTTAACTTCTTCGTAGCTCCGAGGTAATTGTCAAAACAGCCCTCTCACCATGAACTCTTAAATAGGTTTTCATGGTGGAAACGAGATACCACACTACACTTTGCGTAATGGCGCACGGCGTCTCGCTTTTATAGCAGAAAATATCCTGCTTTAAGAGTTCATGGTAAGAGCTTTGTTTTCATGGTCATACCTTGATTTTTTCCGTCAGAAGTTGACATAATTATAATTTCTTTGGCATTTAAAATATTCATGTATTACAGCTTCTGCAGGGGCCTAGCACGACCATGACTGTATGGACCTAGCATTTCATATTATCAGACGATCAATAATTTAAACACGTGCATGTTAATTATACTAATGCCATAGGTACTTGAATTTAGAAGTCAGTCGATAACCTCCATAATTACGCTCTGTGACACCGGTGACACGGAAATTACAAGCGGGTGCCAAGTGAATGTATCGTGAGAATAGAAGCTTCCATTTTAAGGCATAACGTCTATAGACATTCTATGAAATAGTTTCTTGCGTCGCTGTAGCTTTAAGTAATACATTTTTAATTTATCGGTATGGTAATAGGCTAAGACCTGGGTACAAAAGGTGTAGAAGAGGACAGAATGGCGTTCAAGGAAGGAGGATTATGTTCAGCAGTGGGTCATGTAAAAGCCGGTGATAATGATGGTAACAACAACAAAAAATCATTAATATCATATTTTAAACTTCCTTAACTTTTTAAGCGCCAGTACGAAGGACAAGCGTTTCCTTACCCTCTACGCCACGATTTTATTAAAAGACAATATCTAACCGTAACATTTATTACGATTATTATTTACACAAATGTTACAATTTGATATTGTCCCCTGGTAAAGAGATATGGCGTGAAGAGCGCGGAAGGGCTGTCTTCTCTAAAAGACGATGGCGCTCAAGGGGTTAACGGGCGCTTAGAAGTTAATGACATTTAAAACTTCTAGCTGTTCATGGACCGACTCAAGCAAGAAACGAAGTTATTGTACTGCATTAAAGTGCGAATTCCTGCGTGATAACTCCGCCCTGCTGATCCACGCACATTACTCATGAATAAAAGAAGATACGTTTTCTAATATCAGCATCGATTATCCCGGCCGACGAATACTGACGTAATCAGGTTTTTTAACAAACGCATCGCGTTAAAAAAGAGTTATTCAATAGCAAGTGTAATGATGTAATGAGGTGTTGCAAACAAAACAACAATGGGATAAATATTAGTTACAGATTGTAAACAATCCCACCAAAATAATATTCTTCTTCTTTTTATCGTATGTTTGGTGAACAACCTGGTGTCAGAGTTTAACCCGCCTGTAGGCTTCTACCATGGCTTAACACACCGTTGAAAAATCTCTTAGGTGTGCCGGTTTCCTCACGATTTTTTCCTTCACCGTATTTAGCTTTATAACTAATTTATAGTACGCACATGAATTCTAAAAGATATTGATCGAGGTTTGAACTTGCGATCTTTGATTTGGCAGTCCAACGGTCATACCACTCGGCTATCACTGTTGGTAAAAATAATATTAAATCGAGAGGTTTGTGGGATGAAGGAATGCTCTTCATATACCTGCCAAAATACTATGTTAGATCATCTAGTGTTATCACGTACTTCGCTGCGCTCGCGCCGATTTTTGTATGGAAAATTAATAGCCGTAGCGTGACGCGGTAAATTAATATTTGATAAGGCCCGAGTTTGGATAAAAATTGTGTAACAACAGTGAAAATAATTTCTATCAACTTTTATTCGATTTCAATCGATTGTGTAATAAATACATAGTAACGCATGGACCGTATATAATTACGATTTATTTGGTCTATTGTTGATCTAATTTACTTACATAATGCAATTGTAAAAGCTATATAATACATATCTGTGATCGTTATTGGTAAATATATTGGCACAATATATCTGAACATTGCAGTATTTATTTGACAATTAAATAGGAAACTCTCGAATCCAGTTACAAAATAAAATAAATAACAAAATAGAACACCAACATTTATCTCCAACAATTAAAAAAAAGAAAATGCTGTCTTTCAGTTACGCGTATATCTACATTTTTTTTCATGTTGGCAACACTGCATTCTGCAAATGACAGCGAGCGCTAGTGACGTCATGCATAGTTATTTTTATTTCGTGTTAAGATGCATGTTACGTAGTGCCCCGCCTCTCGCCTGTCAACGTATTACGACACACGTCGCGTCGGCGTGATTAATTACCTTATAAAGCTCAGGGGTCACGCGACTGGCATCTGATTGAAATCGAGAAGATACCTGATTGGCGCAGTGGGTGAGGGCCGCGAGGCTGATCTTACATACGTAACTAATAAGTATACCTGCCATTTATTATTTATTCCGAGACTAGACATTAGAAAAGTGACCAATTACAAAAAAATAGGCCCTAAGTAAAGAGCGTCTATGAGTGATCGTCAATCGTGGAGCCTCTCTAAAGAACTTAAGTACGACCTGCCTGAACGATCGACCTCGCTACCATCCTTGTTGACTGACCAATCTCCACGCCACGGCATTACTATATTCCAGTCGGCAATTGGATCATGCCGATACGAAGAAGAAGATTACAATATCTATGTATTAACCAAAATGAAATATTTCATCCCCACACAATTTTTCTCCCGAAACTAATTTAAAGTTGAAAATTTCTTTGCTCTCACTAAATATTTATATTAGCTACCTTTGCATTAGTTACCTGTCGTCTCACAGCAGTCTGTTGACACTTCTAATAATACGAGCGACCAATGTTTATATACTGGTATAATAATATTTTTCAGCTGCAACTTGTGGACAAAGTATTAATACTTATTTCTTTGCCAAATTGCGTCTTAATGTAGAATCAGAAGTAGACGTAGGTACCTACTTATCGATCAGACCATTTTATTTGGATGAAATATTTGAAAAAGATTAATAAATATGTTATTACAATTAGGTTATGAAAATAATTTTAGAACATCACTACGACAAGAAAGTCGTCTCGTTTAAGACCAGAACTTGCATAAAAATAACATCTAACTGCGTTTTACAATTAAAGAGTCAGAACCTTCAATTAAAACAATAAAAGGCCATGCTTTCTGCAGACGTCCGGAGATTGATAGGACTTATAATAGTGGCCAAAGGCGTTTGTTTTAGTTAACGAAGCATAACGCAATTTGTCCGAATAGTCTTTGACACTTGATATCAATATGTAGACGAAGGTAATCACTGAAAATTGCCGGCTATGACGTATTTACCGAGATGTATGATAGGTCAGTCCTTCCTTTTATTCATCGCAACACGCTTGTTACGTTTTGCAGACACAATAGTAAAACACATGACCCTCTTTCTGGCGTAGTCGGGTAATAAAACAATGGCCACACGCCTTTAGAAGGCATCTTGTCATATGAAGGAATACATTGATATTTTTTATGCCGAAATTTAGGTTACTGACAGAGGAACAAAAAGATAAATAGAAGAGCTTTTCAATTACTTAGAGATTATTAAAGTAGCGATTTGTTTGAGAGCAAGTCACCGGGTAACATCCTAACATCGAAAAAGTAAAGTTAAGTTATAAAATTAGTCAATGGGTTTTACTAACAATTATTCTTTACCAGCCTAAATAACCCCATTCATAAAGGTGTAACCATATCTTTTCAGAATTTATTAATGCCACGACCTCCAGCCAGTAATAAGATAGGCGAGAAATTGAATGATTCTCAGTATCGAGTTCATGGCCATCGCTGATCGACTCTCCAGGATCTAAATACGTTATTGGGAAGCACTTGGTAGTATGCCTCATTAATGTATTGGGGTCATACACAGGATGATAATGATGTTGAATTGACACACGGGAATTGCTCATGTCGTCGTAAAATTTAATAATCTTGAAATATAATTTGCCCTTTAGTCCAAGACATCCAAAATTAGCAACTTATTTGTTTCAATAGTCCTATCTTACAAATAATGTGGATCGATCGATTTGCGATTTACGGCACCTATTTTGTTGTCACGGGAAAAATGTCCATATGAACAATAAACCCCGAGCGGTTGAGGGTGTCCTGTGAGTGCCGTACCAAATAACCCTCATCATTTGCCAAGCCTATCAAACTTACTGGTCTCCAACCAGTATTTTACATTCAGATTCAACGTCTGCCTATGTGACCTTCAAGACACAACAGCTTTAAATTCTTCTTATCGTATGGTTGATGAACAACCTGGTGTCAGAGTTTAACCACCTGTAGGTCTCTGACGTGAAAATAACAACCTTCTGTAAGACTGACCCGGACCCTACAAAACTATAAAATATATTTAACAAATTCTCATGAGTTCTACATCAAGGATGCTATCAAGGTTATAATTTTCTCAAAACGTATAATAATTCGTATAACTGTTAACGCTGGTATTGTCCGATTGTTTGTCACTGTAATTTATGTATGAATGCGTGGCGCTGTATTCCCACGTAGAACACCTGTATCTACTTTGTGAACAAAACCTAGTATTTATGAATGAGTCACGTTTAGCTATTGTATATTTAAACATAAATGAGATGTATATTTAGCCTAAAGGGAGCTGTTTCAAGATATTATACTAATTCATATTATTCACACATGTAAGTTCAAACCGCGGCACGCACCAATGTGTTTACAAATTCATGTGCGTTCTATAAATTAGTTATCAGTTGCTAAAAACGGTGAAGAAAAATATCGTGAGGAAACCGGCTCACATCATCACGTCAGAGGCCTAAAGGCGGCTTAAACCCTGACCCCAGGTTGTTCATCAAACATACGATAAGAAGAAGACTACTAGACTAGCACTGCAAAAATAAGTAGGAATGCTCCTTTCCTAACGGTTCAAAAGTTCTCAGAGTATCTATAAGCCTTAATATAGATATGTCATAAACATAGTTTGGGTATAACATCAACGATTCACTATAAAATATAAGGCATTTGATCTTCTGAGGACGACGCGTGTTGATAATAAAAACAACGCATCAACATGACATGTCTTTAGTCTATCTGTTACAGCTTTGCATACTGCGTTGCTAGTTTGCTTTTTAGGAGCAGCATTTCTTCATTAAAAAGAGTAGTTCTTGTCACTAGGTTGTGATCAACATAATTTCTGCAGTCAAATTGTCATTTAAAGTCAATATTTGCGTGAAAGCTTCTACATTTGTTCTTATTAGACCAACGGCTTAAAATCACGGAGAGGTCTCGATATGTGAAAACGGTTAGCGGTCAGACTGACCGTGGCGAGGACGGCTTAACCTCACAGATCGATTGATCGGCGCGGTAGCCATGTTCCTACGAGCCCCTCAATATTAGCATGAGTAATATAATAGGATGTAAGGTCACTGATAAAATGCATAAAACATGCATGCATTTGGGATTTTCCAGTTACAATTTAAATAAATTGTGACTCATTTCGAGTGAAATCCTGCGGGGTTACTATGAGCTCGCGTTGCAGGTTAGTTTCCACGTAGCGGCGTCTCGCTTCAACAGCGGTTAACGAGTTGCAATGCAACCTCATAGTAAGGCACCTGCCCCCGCATTACACTGGACGTTTTTACGCTCCCACAACGTAAGCTGTCCTGTTTGAAGAGTTCATGGTAAGGGGGTAGGTGCCTTACTATGAGGTTACATTGGGGCTGATCCCCTTTATATAGGGTTATACCCTCGATGAAAACACTAGGGTGCAAAAGTAGGCAATTAACTTTTCACAATTTACTATGGATACTATAGGTTATGCGAACATTTAAGACATTTCTATGCCTGTTTATGTAGTTATTGTACAATATCCTAAACACATTTCCTTCCCTATTCCATTTAATTAATAATCAATTACGTATAATTAATTCAACATTTACATATCGACGCCGTAAACCTAGTACAATCACAATATTAGTCACCGCATTCATTAGCACGCTAAATAATTATTAATTAATTAGGCAATTTTATTTACGGAGTATGTAACACGCGATCTGTGACTATAGCGACGTATTCCAGATGATTATAAAGTAAATTGAATCACTAGGACTAAACGTCTACTATACCGGTTTCACGATTTTAGCGACAAACAAGGACGTGTTAGATGAGATTGTATGGTTTAGTTTATGCTGTATTTAATTCGTTTTTATATTATTTTAGTGCTTAAAATTTATAAAATAAAATTACAGTCAAACTTTTTTGCGTAGTAGTTACGTAGTGTCAATTAGGAAGCTGATTAAAAGCTTCGGCGATAGACAATTTGATACAATATAAAAAGATCTTTTCAAGTAATTTATATTGTTTAGACCGGGATATAACTAGGCTAGAATAGTTTAGTATGTTAATTTTAATAGCGTTCATATCACGGTAATCACGCCTGTGTTCTTAGAAGTAGGTAGGTAGTTGTATGATTGCACACCCACATCTCTCCGGATAGTATTGCTCTCATTAAATAGGGGGCGAACCTATATCAAACAGTTCAAAGTTATCACAGTACCATACTACGAACATTACGTTTTGCATGCGAACAAATTGTAAACTAGTGAAATAATTCCAAGACTTGTCACACGAAAATGTGATCTATATGCATGTGAATAAGTTACATATCGAAATCGAGCTATCCTTGGTAACTCGAGTTTGTTTACTTGTAACTGGGAGTTAGAACAGCATAAAATTATAAATTAGTCATTCATATCTCACCATAATATACTACGGCAAGGAAAAATGCTTAATAATACCTCCTACTATTAATTTTGACATAATAATGCAGAAAACTGGTGACGAAACTTCAAAACCATGTTTTCGATTACAAAATACTTCATTTTTGGGTTTCTCATTTCCCGTTTTAATTTCAAATGGCATAAGAGGATTTTGAAAGAATGCATTTTCACAAAAAAAAGATACAAAATTAAAGTACATAAATAAAAAATATCTAGCCGAATTAAGCATCTCCCATGGAAGTCGATTTCTGACATCGGTAAACTAATATTATGTTGTCGAGACGGAGCCGAAAGTGTAATTTAAAATTAAGCGAATGAGTCTTACTCCTTATAAGATACGTAGGTGGTGTAATGGTGGCTACCCACAGCACGTTATACCACGTATCGCGCTGCTCGGAGGCAATTTTTACGGGCCAACAAGTACATACGACGAACGAGGCCTCGCTACCCCTTCTCACGGCAATGTGCTCGGCTCGTTGATGGCGTGCCACGTGTTATCACGCGCCATCGTATCGTCCACCGTTCGAACAAAGGTCAGCGGGGGGGGGGGGGGTTCCCCGCCATAATTCCCTGGCTTGACAAGCGACTTGGGGATCGCAATATCGGTGGTAAAGTTACAGAAGACTATCTCGTGGATTTTTCCTTAGTCGCCTCTTACGACACCCACGGGAGGAAAGGGGGTGGTCAATTCTAGGCCGGATACTAGTCGTACGTAAAATCACGAAGTCTCCATAGGAGGTAGTTACTATACTTTAGTGAAACACAATAGATCCTTACCTCATTCCCATATGCTAGTAGATGGTGTACTGTTATTAGAGCTTTGTACACCACAACCCAGTTGGTGTTCTGTGTGCGCTCGACCAGCAAGTTGGCGAGCTGGGGTATGGACACGTTGGGCTCGTTTGTGCAGTGGACTAGATCTGGAAAGAGATAAAAATATGTTTAATATTAACAAATAATAATTATATATGTAAGTCACAGTTGACAGACATACGGAAGGGATAAAGAGACCTCTAATCTACACTCAGATCAGTTTTTTGTAAGCACCCAGTCAAAAAGACTCGTTCTAATACTCGAGGTTTTATATTGCACTAGCTGCGCCCCGGGGTTTTATCCGCCGCCTATGTGTTAATCTATACCTGCTTACTACCTGCATACCATATTTTCTCAAATTGGTCCAATCGCTGACGAATCATGTTAACGTGAAGAAGTACCAAACATGCAAACACACACACTCACAAACGTTCGCAGTTATAATAGTGTGATTATTAAATTTAATTTAGATCTTCACAAATATCATTACTTATTAAACATAAGTACGCAAGTAAGGTACTTTACTTTTGTAGAGTAGGTACTTCTCTGCAAAACTCGTATCACCACAATTACAGACAGATTCTTCAGAATCTCTTCCCTTGCTATAAGATATTGATGTTCTAAGTTAATAAGAAATAATGTAATAAAAGTCACATTGGAATTGCCAGGTTATAAACACGCAACCTTGTCTGTAACTTAACAGCGTGAGCTTCCAGGCCACCTCGACTTTTATTGGCACTATAAATTTCATTATCTTTTAATTAATGTCATATTTCCAGGTTTTACGATGCCTAGCGCTTGTACGTACTAAAAGACCAAGTGAAAAATTATCTCATCTAGCTGTGAACTAATCCAGAATATAATTGAGGCCTCTGTATCAATCTTTAGGGGAATGAAAAAGGAGTACAATTTCCTTCAGCCGGCGGCATATTAAAATTTAGCTATGAACCTGGCTCTGGCCCGATGAATGAAAGAATGCTGGCTATGAGCGAAAGGTGGGTGTACTTCTGATGAAGAATACACCTCTGCCTACCCCTCGAAATTATCGATGAGATCATAGCCGAACAGGAAAATTATTGTTACTGTAAGTGATAAACCTAACTATTAATAAACAATAATTTCAAGAAATTTGACATTTATCGAATTTGAAATAAATAGCTGATAACACTCAAAACAAGGTAAACACATGTACGAAATATGGGCATATTTGTAAACTTAATACAATAGTATATCAGTGGGTGATAAATAAAACAGATGTAATTAATACGTAATATGACCCCAATAGCAATTGCAGACTCAATTTGGACATGTCACACGATTATTGATAACAGCAGACTATCTCCATATAGATACACTGGTTTATTTAATAACACATAAACATACTCAATTTTGATCCCAACATAACATAGGTAATACCACGCTTGAATTCCCCGAAGGGGTAAGCAGAGGTGTACATATAGCACATCCACAAGGGGCGAGACTGTTGCCATCAACCGGGCACAAATCCAGACTCCGTGTTGCTACTGAGTAGTACCTAATGGAAAATCCCAGTAACAATTTGCCCGGCCCAGGATTAAAACCCAGGACCTCAAGCTCAGCAGTCGCTGTTAGCAATCACTAGACCAACGAGGTGTAACTCCTCGTAATTTTATCAATATTCTATAAACGTAAGCTTCGCTGAAAGCTCGATGAAGGACAATTTCGGGTTAACTCAATTATTGCCAAGTTTCGTTATACGAGGCATATTTTGTTGAACAAATAAATTGCAAAAGACCAAATTGATATCCATTAGCTTCCCTGTTAGAAATTAACATGGGTATGTTATAATTGATGTCGAATTTGTTTTTAGATGCCTCTAATTGGGTAAATAATAGACGAAAATTGCAGTTTATTCAAATTAGATCGAGTATTATTATAGGCAAAGATCAACATATACTACGTTAGTTTAGAAGTGTTGTACCTCAGTAAATACGCCTTGCCACGCCATCATACAAAGCCATGTCAGAGGCCTACAGACGGCTTAAATTCTGACACCAGGTTGTTCATCAACCATACGATAAGAAGAAGAATACTCTCACATAAGTTCCCAAGAAACACGTGTCTGTCTGTCACAAGATGTGTTAAACAACAAATTAATATCAATGACCTATTTAATTACTTGGGTTTTCTTGGAGCCTTTGAATGCTTTTTTTCTGGATCATTATTTAACCTTAGTATTATCCTTATAAGACCTACATTTATTAGCTCTAAAATTGATATAATAGCGGAGGTCTAACCATTATACAAAAGGAAAAAACTCAATGATTAAATCGTGAGGAGTCTAAAACAAAAAATACACACTGACGAACATAAAACCTCCTTTTTGCAATTGGTTAAATTTATTAAATGCGAATGTATTAACATCAGGCATGGACGACAAACGTAGCAACTGGCCACTCATACCTCCGATTAGTATTGATACATTCACTAAATTGCATATTACGACACAAACAGGATATTAGCACATTAGGTAGGTACAATATTTAGCTCAAGTACAGGTAAACTACAAAAACCATTGCCTAATCGTTCAAAATTTGCCTCAACTCCTAATCGGAACAACCTATTTATAAACACAAGCAAAAACCCCATTACATCACCTAGAGACAACAAAGATCATATAACAAGTTATGACGAAAAAAGTAGTTTTGAGCTTCGCAAATTAGCGACCTTTTGCCATTTGCGGGATGACCTCTGGCGTGGCCTAGTCAACCCATCCTTTTGTGTAGTTTACAAATTATCTAAGTAATACGATCTTCGAGAGGGACTTGGCCGATATAATTTAATCCGTAGCTGAGGCCGTTGCCCTCCAATGACGTTCTCAGGAGTCAGGACCTCTGTTAGCAAGGGGATCTCTAAAGTTATATTCAAGTGTTTTGAAAACGGATACGTTTAAGAACGACTTCAGAGATGAAAGTTATAAGCAGCTGTTGTTAAACTTTGTTAATACTCTTGATATTTCGTGTTGGTTTTAAGATAAAAGGTTAAGATTGTGAAATAAGATTATTATGAGCTTCGCTAAATAAAATTTATATGAAATAAAACATACTAGGGAAATGTTGTTTTCGGTATAACTAATAGTTTTATTCATAGAAATTCAGAGGCACGATACACTGGAAATATTTATGGAGACACTGATATATTACTATTGACTTGTCTATTTTTTTGTTTGATGTAAAAATAAGCACCCGTACCGTTTATACGAACATCAATCGATTGGCAGACTCGCTAAGTGCCTGACCTTCTACACTAGGGGTCGCAGACTCTATTTCCGTGCGAAACAAAAAAAATAATTGCTCAGAATTTAACTTACGACAAACATTTCTATGTCAGTTTCCAGAAACGTAAGTATTGCTAAATGGTATTAGGGGAAAGATAAAAAAGATTGTAAGAGTAGGTAGAGTAGTCTGGACACGAAGCCAATAGGCGGTTTAAACTTTGACACCAGGTTGTTCATCAACCATACGATAAGAAGAAGAAGCCAACTTTAACATATTCTAATGAGGCTAATATCGATGTGTGGAATCCTTACCACTTCGGACTAAAGCCATTATTTTTGCATGGTAACTCAGTCGGAAATAAAAACCATACATATTCATGTACCTTGCCTCATATCTTATTTTTCTCACTGTCTGTAAAGTATTCAAGGAACATATTTTAGTTCTTTACGATTGAGTTTCGTAATTACTTTTTATCTCTACCATTAATTCTGTAAATCTTACAAGTTACAACTAACTATCTGAGAACTGTTGTCAAGCGCATACCTATTTAGAATAAAAAAAACTGTTATATACTTAATTAGCCGTCACAAATCATGCGTATGCGCAGATGCGCACTACGACAAATCTTTGAGAATATCATAGATCATCAGAACGTATGTCGTCATGGCTAATGGGGCTACAAATCACGCTTTCATTCATAAGGTGAAAGCAGAGCATCAAGCAATATTGACGCACCGCTAAAGCGTGCTAAATTAAGACTGTTATGATGCACATGTGATTTATAGAAATTGAAATATGCTTGTTTATCTGTAAGCAGTTTTTCAAGGACACTTCAACCGCTCGTTAATAAACAACCGTTTAAGTAAGTTAAACGGTTTCAAAAGTCTCTTTAAAGATATCTACTTCGAATCCAATTATGCAACAAGTCCATAATGCGGCATTACTTGCAGAATTTGCAAGAAAACTTCCAGTAAGTTAATATAGTGCATAACTTTGAATACGGGTATTTCAGAGTTCACTTCATCCATTTGCAGCAAAATACTTACAAGAATGTGTTTACATAAAACCCCTTTTATAGGGAGAATAAACCTATTACTATAAGTCTGGTTTTCGTAAGCATAATAGAGCGATAAGGAAAGAAAATAGAATAGAACGTGAGATCAATAAACGCGCGATTTCTAAATCGATTCATTCATTAAATACTGACCTTGGAAATCCAATTAACCTGTCTCTGAAATAAGAATACAATTAATTGGAAAGTGAAGAAGCGACGAAGATATAATCGATATTCTCTCCAAACGCAAAACAAGAACTCAGCTCTACCAAGGATCTAACAAGGATGGAAGCTCCGAACCGTAAAATTCAATCATTTAAAAAGCTCTTAACGGAATTACAAAGAACCTTGGCCCTACAAGGAAAGCTTAAACGTAACCACAAATAAATTAAAGGCCATGAACTAACAATAGACGTAACACGTATTACAATTAACTCGTGCATGATGACACCCAGTATTTCCCATTTCAACGCCAACAAACACTGGCAGAAAAAAAAACAATTACGCCATCTAAGCATGGAGGTCAGGCCGGACCGCGTAACAAAAACGTTATTATTTACCGCACTTGACCTGAAAATAACGTTACGAAAGTTACCAACGAAAAATCTAATCGAATATGTCAAATGACGGGAGTTTACGACAGTTTGTCATGAGATATTACGTGTTGTGATGTGTGACGTCACAAGACCAGTTAATGAGATTTTCGTAGTAGTAAGAATGAGTCAGACTGCTGTCCAAGCCAAAGGGTACAAACCCATGGTGCATCATAAATACCTATTGGATAATAATACCTTAAACTCACAAGTGAGGTTGGCCACAAAACTATGCATGAACAATTTTCCTTAATTAGTAACAAGTTAACTAAGAGCTATTAACACCCTGGTTATTGTATGCTGTAATACAATCAGCATAGCAATACAACCAAATTTATTTATGCAAATTGTTACAGAGTTAAATAAAATGCCACATGGCCGAAATCTTGCAAAGAATACAAAATTAAATGAAACCGAGGACCATAAATATGATAAACGACAGGCAATTATTTTTCGAGAGTGAACGCAGACATTCGACTAATGCGTACTACCCTCAAAGCAGAGTCAACAAGGACCCAGGCATTAAGATAGCCTAGTGTACGTTATTAAAGCTGAGAACAGACTGGAGCCCGACGGCGCCAACGAAGGCGCCAGACTGCCAAACAGACACGTCATAGGCACATTTTATTGACTGCAAGAGGCTGGCTTCTGTCGTCTGGTTTGTTTAGTTGGAATTTTCGATCTCACATTCACAAGAGAGACCTTCCCTAGGTTTGAGATTAACAGTCAATGGACGTGTTGTGTTTTCGCGTTTCCACACACTTATTGTCACAAGATTGTGTATAAAGCTACTCAATATAGTTCTTAGATTGTCGTAAGGCTCCTGGCACAATTGAATCACGTCTAAGTGACACTAATTGTCTTTAATCGCTCAGCCTAATTGGAGTAATGTGTTATCATTTCACAGAATCACACAGTTATATCTGTACCAATTTGTGACACATGCGTTACAAAGATTTCGGAGTATTAATTAATATGTAAGGTCACAGATCGTTTGCTATACCAAGAAATTTGTTTGTACAAGACTATAGATACAGTGACAGTATTTGCATAAGGCTAATTCGTTCTGTGACCGGTAGAATCGGGAACAGGATGGCCTTGTAATAAGAATTTAGTAACATAACACTTTATTTTACTAAGAAAGGTACACATAAAATAATTGCAATTATTTTGATTTGAATGAAGGCCCAATGTTTAAAATCTCCTACGAAAGTCCGTACTTAAGTCGTACGTATCAATAAATAAGGTACACGAACAAAATTGGATAATAGATTCCAAGATAAGTAATCTTCCAAAGCGTTAAACATTCTCGAACTAAATGACTAACCTCAAATAAATGCTAATTTCGGTAACACTATCAACAATTAAGCTGTATCAACTGGCCAAAACATGAGCAGATAGCCTTGTTTCAATACTAACTGGAATTAAGAGATAGCCGCTCACTGAGAGGAACTTGCAATGGAAATTAACCGTACTAATTGAGTGACCAGTCATTGATTTCAGAGCTAAGGGATGAGGTTTGGAACTCAGCATAAATTTTCATGTGGTGTGCAGCTATTTGATTCAAGTGCGAGTGTTTGTCTTGTATACTTATGTGATGTTTGAAGAAGAAATTCCTAGGTACATAGAACAAAGAGTAATCCAGCTCTGGACTAGGTTTTTGAGAATAAGTAAACTTTAAATTGGCTAAAGTGTATTCAAAGTGAACCACACCAAAAATCCGCAAAACACCATCAAAACCGTAACTAAACGAGAGTAGCTTACGAATCCTAGGCGAAAGGAAAGGATTAACAAATTCGTGCCTGACCTTACAGAAGGCGAGTTTAAATCCCATGTGAAACGAATACTTACCTACTTATTAAGAAAGCTTACTGTATTATATTATAAAAATAGTTAAATTGCCGAAATGGACTTGTGGTACGTATTTTTCCTGCATTTGTGGCTTTCCCTGAATACTGCTAATCAACCATATTTTTAGTATTATTTTACTAATTAAATTGTACCTATTCACCTTCATGTATTTTACACAAATTGTAAACGTGAGATATATAAGAATTAATCTATATTAATATCTATTACTTTACTTAGGTGCTACTCGTCTTCTCATCGAATGTATGTATATTGTGTAACTGATTATTCTCTCATACTTTACATGTTTTTTTTTAAAGAGTAACTATGGAGCTCTTTTCCATAAAAACGACTGGATTTGACGTTTTTTAAGTTCTCTTTTGTAGCCTATAGGAAATAAAATAATATGTTACGTAAAAATAAGGTTTTATAAAAACATACAATACTTAGTGAATTTAGGACTAGATGCGTAAATGCTTTAGGCTTTTAGACTAGAAAAAAGAACTAACCACCTTTATCAAGACGGTACTTTTCGATTACAATCGAAGAAACAAACTGCATTTAATATGACAAATAACAACAAATGTAACGATCTCCAATTCCGAACCTTCCAGAGAGCAACACGACAATTTGATATGATAGCTGGGCAGGAAACAAGCCTGTCCTGTTTATCGTATTTCACTCCAATCACACCAATTAACGTCCCGACCAGATAGACTACAATGTTGTTGTATCCAATTGTGATAGAACGAATATTAGTAATGGTACCTACCTACCACTATTATGATAAAAAGATGGCTACGGTCACCGATTTCACAATACATACTGGTATACTGATTATGAATACTTAAACCCTACATTTTAATCTGGTGAGGAACCTTCTTGGTCTAGTGGTTGCTAAGCGCGACTGCTGAGCACGAGGTCCTGGATCCGAATCCCGGGTCGGTCAAAGTGTTACTGGGTTTTTCCACTAGTACTACTAGTAATTCTCAGTAGCAGCGCGGAGTCTGGATTTGTGCCCGGTTGATGGCAATAGACTCGCCCCCTGTTACACTGAGACCGAAAAACATAACTGGCGATATGTAGGTGTACTATATGCGCATCTCTGCCTACCCCTTCGGGGAATACAGGCGTGATGTTATTTGAGGAACCTTCTTATAAGTCCTAGAGCTTTTACACATGACAAATTTCGTTAATTATTTACTATATATTCCGGTTATACTCACGGGTGTATTCGGGAATGCCCGACTAGTTTCGGACTCGACCGGAGCCCTTATTCATGAGCTGGTTACGCGGCAGAGTTCGGCTCGCGACTCTGCCGCGTATGCATTTCCGAATACACCCGTGAGTATAACCGGAATATATAGTAAATAATATGGATAACACTCACGAAAGTTATTGTAGTAAAATTTCGTTAAATTTCTTTTCGAATGGTACAGTTAACTGAAATGACGGTAGTCTTATTTCACGTGGTCCCTAGCGCTCGACTAGCGAAGAGAATGAAACAAAGTCGATTTAATACATGTGTAACTAATTTGATTTGTTTCTAATGACATTAAATGCATAGACATATGGAAGTCCTAACACTGGCCATTGATTGCCAACATGTCTGCGCGGCTTGTGGTTGTTTCTGGTATATTTAAGTACTATTTCTATAGGGAGTACTCTATCATAGAGAAAGAAATAAATCGCACTCTTGACTTAAATCTAGAATTACTGAGCGTTGATTATAAGTTCGCTCAATTGTTATTAATCTAAATAATCTTCTTGCAATGTTTCCTATCGAATTAAGTGTCTTGAAAAACACATGAGCAGACATTTCCCTCTGATTTACCTGGCTATCCATTAGTCGCTTCTTACGATCGATATCCACAGATCAGAGTCTATTCTTAGATGGGATACAGACGCGACACAGTACCAAGTGAACTACACAACTAGATGTAGCCACAACAATGTAATCCTTTCACTGACCTGCATTTTATAGACATAACAGGTATTCATTGAGGTTTAACTGAAAACTATAATATATAAACGTACCATTTTCCCTGTGGCTAAATGTGCCTGCCTTATTGTTTATTTTGTTTGAAATAGTGGTGTTTATAAAGTTTATCTCAACTTATTATTACCTACGTAACACAATTTTATCAATGAATTAATCTACTAGCGTTTATTCATGAATGTTAGCTGGAAACAGAATGATGTTTTACTACAAAATGCTGATGTTATTTCGTCGTTTACTCATCTAACAAGCGTGATTAGATTGTGATTCATAAATTAAAACGAGGAACCCGGCATTGCCAAGCCCTCGGTATTACCGTCCAATTTTTCTGTAAAATAAATTAAGGGCAGGAAATGGTGAATTTTCTTGGAAATAAGTGTCACGAAATCTACATCATACGACATTGCCGTGGTTGGTTAGTTGTACTTATTTTATCTAATAAGAAATATATAAATCTTTCTGAATAGTTCTATTATAATAAAATCTTACTTAATGAACTTCGCTGCATCTATCTTTCAATATTTTACAGGTAATTTTTAGATTAATTACAATTCTAATATTTCTACCACCAAACTTTTCTCCATTGCCACTATAAACTTGCGTTATAATATTTCAAGGTAGTCTTGTAGTAGAGAACAGTATTTAGTTTTTATTAAGGTTTAATAACAATTCTGCATTTGATGGCCGGAGCCGGATAGTCGTCATGATTATACCAACGTTTTAATCTCCAAATGCAATCGTGTCCCGCCAAACCGGCAAGTAATTAGCACTGCCCCTTTACCATGAACTCTTAAAGCAGGACAGTTAACGTTGTGGATGCGAGACGCCGCTACGTGAAGTGTAATGCGGCGTCTCGCTTCTAGAACGTAGACTGTCCTCCTTCAAGAGTTTATGGTAAGGGGTTGATGTAAGCAATATTGTCGTCCAGTCACTTGCTACTAAAATAGTCGCTTAGGTACATCATTTGATGTAACAGTGAAGTGCACTTATGATTGAACATTGAATAATCACTTAAATGATACTACTATACCTATATTTGTAGTCAGATTAGATATGAGGTGAAAATACTTTTGTCTTGTTTTCTTTAACATTCATTACCTTTTTTACCACTTTATATACTTTCTTAATGCAGAGAGGAATGGCAGAGAAAGAGGAAGGCCTATACCTAGTGGGTTATACCAGGCTGAAATGATAATGATGATAATATGATATATCAAAAATAACCTTTGATAAATTTGCCATAAAGAAATGATCAAGGTCATATCAATTGAAACAAATCATCAGATAATGTAGTGCTACTATACCTAGTTTAAAGTTCTTCATGCCTACTTTACCAATAGTTAACACACTGAAATTTTGGCAAAAAATCACACTAATATAAGCAAACCTGATCCCTGAATAGACACAATAATATCTTTTAAGACTAACATAATAATAGTCTAACCTAGGAATAAAACTTAAGACCTCTGCACTAAAGGAAGCATATACAAAAAAGGGAGTAAATAACATAAACAGGTCTCTAAAATGCCCATAGCTATAGCTAGATAGATGATAATTACACTTAAGCTTCAAAGATGACACTATAGACATTGATGAATTAAAACATTCCTATGCAAACATTTATTCTCAAATAGGCATTGTATGACCATTGATAGGTTAACATACTTTAATTATCTACAAGAAACAATATGAGATAGAGCATTAGACAATTAGTCAGACAAAAAATGTTGATGAATCATGCTTTTTATGGTACGTAAATGGTAATAAAGGAATCAGTTTTGTAGGCAAATACTGTTATAAGGATTATTTAAATGCTATGATTATTTGCAAAAACAAGAATAATATTTTTACCACACATTATTGTCTTCTTTTCAATAAAGGAAAACTTACACAAAAACAATAAAAAAGGGTTCATGATAAATTAGTACAATTAACATTGTTTGAAATAAAATATCTCCATTTGGGCAAATATGGTTTTGGATCAGACAAGATTTAAGTTCAATTCCAGTTAGAAAATGGAATTGAATATAGATATGTCCAATATGCTATTTGTCTAATTAATGCAATAAGAACTTATAACAGCACTTTTGTTATAATTTTTTTATAGAAAAAGGAAGAAGCCTGGAAACCATTGTTTATTTATTCTGTTTTCATCACTAAAAGTAATAGGACTTGAATATAACCACTTTGTGACAAAATAGTACCATGCCATTTCTTCTTTCCTCTTATAGGACTAAAAAGCAGAGATGGGTGAGTGTTCCTGGGACTGTCTTATGTATATGGCACTCAAAAAGTATTTATTTAATTTGCTGACTTAAAGAAATAAACGATATTTATTTCCATACACACAGTTACATGTGGAATATAGTTGTATAAACATATATTTTCTAACAGTCAACTAAGATTTTTGTTGATATTGCAAAACTAAAAAAAGTGAAGGTAGAATGACCCATAAAAACCACTTACCTACTACCTACTTTATTATTACATTAAAATGATAAAAAACTTTGTGGTTAGTTTAATTTGAGTACCAGTGGTTAATATTCAATTTAGAAGCAAATTAAATGTGATTATTAGAAACTAAAGTTCATACCATAATAAGCAATGGAAGTGACATAGTTACTAGCTATTTTGACAACATTTACACATTTTCCAGTTCACACTAAGATTCTATGTGGATTAAGAAACTGTTTGTGCATGCTTTCAGTTACATTATAGATTTGTATAGACAAAAAAACGTGTTTTATGCCAGAAATGGCCCTGGATATAAAGAAAAGCCGCTAGTTAATTACTTTCGTTAGATAATTGCATTGCCATTTTAAATAATCCGAACAGACACACTTGCTAGATAGGTTCTTACATAAAATCAATAAGTGGGTAGTGAGTTTTTTTTTCGTTTACCAGCACGTTATTTCTAGCCAGTAATATAACATGACATAACTTAAGTTATGTGTGTCAAGCTACACAATCGTGAGAACACAACATTATGTAAAATATTTCGACATTTTACATGCGAATTCATAACTAATAAATTATTATTGTTTTATTCTCAAAGAATACGCATTCTGTGAACTTGAATGCGGTCGTCACGGATTATATTCAATATCATAGAAATGTTATCGACCATCGGCCGAGTCGCTGTGGCGACATCATCATGATTATTGACCGAAAAAAAAGATGTGTGTATTGAGAACGACGCTCCAACGGATACGTTCTACCAAAACAGTACTTACAATCTAAATGTTTCTTTTTGGGTGCTATCATTTCTTCGGTGGTAGCTTTGCAAACGGATTTAGCTAAACCCTGCCCGGCGATGCTGTGACGGGCGGCTAAAAGCCTATCGTTTATAGTCTGACCCGCCATCCTCACGTTCAGTCCTGACAAACTATTTACACGATGTAACGACACTTATTTTCGCGTTTTTTCAACAAATTCACAAAATTACGACGATGACGGGTAAAAATATGTCACCGCCCCCCCGACTGGCACAATACTAATTTCAAGATGGCGGACTTGGGTAGTTAGAATGTTGCCCTATTTCAAAAATAAATTCCAGAAACAGTAATTCCCATAGATAAAATAACGCAGTCATTATAATATGATTTTACAAAAATCAGCAAATAAAATTTATCTTTTTCTGGAAGTAGTTACAGAAACCTACTATAGAAAAGCCTTTGAACATAATACAAGTAGACGTACTAATAAGCATAATAATAACAGTTTTACATTTGTTTCCGGGCACGCGAGACAAGCAAGATTCCGAAATATAATAGTTGATAAGCATCTAATTAATTGCTGAACAAAGGCCTCCCCCTTAGAACGCCACAAAGAATGACAGCTTGCCAATTCCATCCACCTTTGGCCTTTGTTCAGCAGTGGACGTCTTCCGGCTGATGATGATGATGATGATGATCTAATTAATTATTATTTCACTAGTTATTATTCCCATTTCGCTTTATAATATCATGTAATGTGGTTCTATATCATAAACATTGTCGTGATATTTTTAAACGAAAGGTCAATCATCTTTTAAAACTACTTTTGTGAATATTTTGCTTTTATATTATTGACTTAACTTTTAAAAGGAGCATAAAAAAAAACTTTTTGACCCTTATAATGTGCCTCTATAGTTTAAGGTCATTAAATAGTCATAAAGTAAATGCAAGATGTTGCAAACTCGTCGTAAAATTAATATCTATTTATTTAGTCTATGGTATTATTTTGAGATGTTGACATTTCGTTCAGCCAGCCATGTTGTGTTCTAAAGTCTTTAAGGTCCTGTAATTTTCGTGTATTTGCCGCTGCAGAAGTGGAATATTAGCAAAATATTGTATGACCATCTTTAGCTGACTTAGCCATCGATAATATAAGCTAACTTCAAGGCCACTTATTTGATATCGATAACGACGATAGTGTCGTGACTTCGTAAGAGAAACTTTGTGAATCAAAATGGCCAAGAAAAAGTCGAAATCAAAGGCAAAACAATCTGCCAATCTTCCTGTACCTGAGTCTATAAGCTCTGAGGCTATAGCTGCAGCTTTTAGTTCTATGGCCCAACCAAAGTTAATGAAAGTCTGTCGCTTGTGCGAAAATAAAGACGGTCCTTTCCTTAATATCTTCGATGCTGACAAAGTTACAGCAAGAAAGATTGATGAATTAATGCCTTTTGGGGTAAGAAGAACTGTTATTCATTTAATTTACAGTCTAAAACACGGTTAAGTATAATTAACCTTCTTTTTTTGACATCATTCTCTTCAATAGTTAGTAACATATTGGGTAGGTATAACCAGTCAATCAGCTGGTTAATATTTATGTTTCGAACACCTTAGATACTCCACATTACTAACAAAGGTATACCAAACAAAAGCATAAAATAACTACAGAGGTATACAATCTTTTATTACCTAAACATAGATAAAGAAAATGGAACACATTTTATGACATACTTACATTCTTAACTTGTATTCATAATTTATTTGAAAATTTCAAACCTATTTATGGAAAATATTGCCTTTAAATGGTACGTCTCAAATTTATTTTAATAAAATAAGATGCAGTTTGGGACATTTTCTATTTATTAATATAATATTAATTATGCCAAACATTAAACAAGACCATGTAAGTGTGGTAAACTCCCTTTTTTGGAGTTTTTCTAGGCTTAAAAATTTAGGCAGTGTAAAACTGAATAAGTAAAATTTTCTAGTTTGGAGATAATATCAATTTAGTTTTTTTTTAAGTTTTGGTGTCATTAATAAATGGTAGCTATACTTTTTACATTAGCTACCATGCTGAGCACGAGGTCCTGGGTTCGAATCCCGGGTCAGGCAAAGTGTTACCGGGTTTTTCATTAGGTAATTCTCAGTAGCAGCACGGAGTCTGGATTTGTGCCCGGTTGAAATGGCAATAGGCTCGTCCCCTATAACATTGGGACAAAAAAAAACATAACAGGCAAAATGTGGGTGTACTATATGTGCAGCTCTGCCTACCTCCCCAATAAATGGTAGACAATTTCAAAGTGGGTAATTTTATATTCTACTGGATATTATGCTTAAAATAAGTTATGTAAGTTTACCAAAACATTAGGTTTTAGTTAGCTACTTTTTAAGGTTAATTATTTAGTTATCCTACACATCATATGCACAGAATAAATTGAGACCAAATAGTCCACTTATTGAATTTGAACTTATTTTTTAAACTTTTTTGATTATAATTTTGTTTTACTGGTGATAAAAGAAAAGGTTTTTATACATACACACATTTATATTCATACAACTTAAATCTAACATAACCATTTAGAGTCGAAGAAGAATATTAAACAACTTATTTTATGTAGCTCTTGCTCAGTTGCTTGCTCAATACTCAACTGATCATAATGCATAGTTATGGATTAACTTATTGAGTTACTTACTTGACAACAACAATAACTCAATTTGACATAAACCATACTTATTTAATTGTCCACCTATGCCGGAGATAAATATAACATCCTCTTAATTAGTATAACATTTCATTACAGATTGCTGAAAATGATGACCTCCCACACAAAATCTGCTTTCGATGTTCAGCCAAACTTGAGGAACTGTATGAATTTATACAGAAATGTATCAAGACACAAGAAAATTTACGGACGGCTATTGGTAAGACTGGCTCATTTATAATAAAAACTAAGACTAGAACCGTTTGGGAAGAAAAGTTAAATAAAACCAATATGTCCAATGATGATATCTGTGATGCTCTGATAAAGAAAGCAATGGAAGGTATAAAAGATATGCCTTTAAAGCCAGTATCTGATGAAGAACTATCACCACCATGTAAACGGATTACAAGAAGAAGTGATCTAACAGCATCTAAGAAAGAATCAACATCATCAGAAGATAATGATGATATGGATATTAATCTCAAACAAGTCAAACTGGCACTTGAAAAATTTGATTCCAAACCACTTACAAATAAACCAATGAAGTCCAACAATGAAGAAGTCACACCTCCCATTAGTAATAAAAGTTCCCAAATTGAAAAAGAACCCTCTGAAAGCAAAGTAAAAAGCAAAAGCAGTAGTCTAATTAATAATTTAAGTTTTGATTATGAAGAAGAAAGCAAACCTAGTGAGAATGTTAAAAAAGTGGTAAAAAAACCTTTTAATATCATGGATCATATCAGTATGATCAAAGTAAATGGTGTTGGTGTACTGTTTCAGTGTAAACTCTGTAATAGAAACTTCCTTAAAAAAGAAGTTGTTGAATCTCACAATTGTGCTAAGAATGGAATACCTAAGATTGAGATTCCTAAAGTTGTACCTGTGCCAGAGCCCCCTAAAGTCTCCACTGTAAAATACATTAAAATTGATAATGATGTAAAAACATCGCTTTCATGGAAATCTTATAAAATGGACAAAGATCTAAATGAATCTACTGATAGTAAAAATTCCAGTTGTAAAAAAGAGAAGGAAGAAGAAATCATCGAATCTGCACCTAAAGTGAAACCCAAAGCTAGAGCAGGGCCAGCTAGCAAGACAAGGCGTACAGGTAAATTAGATTCTATAGACGTAGACATACCCATACAAGGTCGTGCTCCTGGTGCTTTGGAAACAGCTACTTCTCAGTTGCCATCACTTCAAATGCCTTCAGTACCTAAACTGAATGGTCGATACAAGTTAGTTCCGGGTCCTAATAACATTTTCACATTAGTTGAAGATTCTTCTAATATCCCTGTTCTTAGTCCTGATGAAGATCAACAAAAGTTCAGTAAAAAACGGAAATCTGATGAAGTAAACAATGTTGAAATAAAATCAAAAGAACGCAAAAAAGATTCTCGTGAAAAAGAAAAGCCATCAGTAGCCATTGAAGATGAAGTCCAACAGAAGCCTTATCCAGTGGGTTTGTTTCAAACTGGAGGCCACCCGGCTAGTCTTTATCCAGCAACCATCGCTCCAGCCCCTCCTGCACCATTTACTACTCCTGCTATGAAGAAACAGTCTTACACCATAGTTCAAACTGGAAACCCTAGCAAATTACTCATATCAACAAAAGCAATAGCTCCTCCTGAAGAAGTGCCTAAAAAACGCCAAAGAAAATCGAAACCCGAGGTCAGGCAGGATGTGGAGTCTAAAGAGCCATTTACAGTGACACTAGAAGACGTAGCTCCACCCAAAGATCCTGGCTTCTTCACATTTATCAATGTTGATCCTCTATTACAACCATCATATGTTCTGCCAACTGATAATATTATACAAGAATCACAAATTTCCACTTCGACATCTGTTGTACGAAATTTACCAGAAAGTAGTAAAGAAAGTAAGGATAAAGATAAGTATGCATGTAATATGTGTGGAGAAATTTTCTCAAGAGAAAAGAAACTGTTGAGTCACATACAGTCACATTACACTAAAATGGACGAGGAGGACCAGCTAAGGGCGGAAAAGACTTCGAAAAAGAGAGGGAAAAAATTATAAAACGCCTAGTTTACAGGATAGAAATATGAGGCAAGAATTTCGCCTTTTAATAGAGTTGTCAGTCAATAGCTGTTAAAGTCAAGTGCATGCTGGTTAAATGCAAATGGAGGCGACAAATGCTTCCCCAAGTGGTACTGGGGTATTCAACTCTGGTAACCCTGAGCAACCCACCTTATTACGTCGGTATTGAAAATGTTGCCACAACAGTACGAAAGGAGAATTTAATTTACGCAACGTGGTTAATGAGCAGAAAGACATCACATACAGGCATTTTTATGAAATGCTTCAGGATACTTTTGTTGGAAATTATTAATAAGTATTCTAAATGTTGGACGATTTTAACAACAGTTTAACAGTTACGAGTAGCCGTAACAGTGTTGTAATGATTGTCATTTTAAGTATTGTTAGGAAAACCTTTACTTTTGCGTCATGAACGCGTTTTTTTTATTTGAATAATGCATTACTTTGCTATGAATGTAGCTTGTATGTTTTTTATATTTATGGTCTAACGTTATATACGCAGACAATTTAATCCAATGATTGGGAAGATTTTTTATTCGTCAATTAACTTTTACGACAGGAATTAATTTGACGTTTAAAAAACATTGAAAATGTATCCTAAACTACAAAAACAATCGTGTTTCTTACCCAAACTACCATGTTTGGAATAAAATGTCTACTAAAGTACAAGGAAGCATGGCAACACTAGAATCAGACAGATCTATCAGAAATCTTTAACCGACTTGTCATTGTTACGTCCTTACCGGGGTCGTGCGGGTATGTGGGGTTTTTTTTAACTTTTTTACTAACTTACCCAGAGTTGAGTATCTTGCCGGTACTCGGGCAGAGCTAACGACCTGTAATTTCATTACAATACGTCTTATAGGACCACTGCCGTTATTATATGATAACTGTTAGTATTTAAATTATATATTTTAATAGTTTATTTAGGGAACGGCCCCCTTACCATGAACTTTTAAAGGAGGACAGTTAACGTTGTGGAAGAACGAGACGCCACATTAAACTGCATGTAGCGGCGTTTCGCTTACACTACCTAAACTGTCCTGCTTTAAGAGTTCATGGTAATGGCATCTTGGTTTTTTTCTTAGGGTACCTATGTATCATTCCACCTTGCACATTTTATGTTTTGTCTTTTTAGTGATGGCTTATATACCTCTTTTCTGTTTATTCTAAATTTAAAGTTAATACTTTAAATTCTAAATTATTCTTAACGTAAGCAATAAAGTTATATAATAATAAACTATTAATTATGGAAGACAAACCTTTATGTATTTCAATCCATTAGATAGGAATTCATCCCCGGAGGGTTGAATTCCCGTTAAATTCAAATAAGAAAACATTAAGGTTATTTTTCTTTAAAGAGAAGATAAAAAATGTGGATTGAAAATGTTTTTTTTTTTAAGATTTTAAAGCAAAAGCAAGTTTATTAAATACACAATGATTGTTTGATTTTGTTGAACTATTATGTATTTTGTATTTTTCAGAATGTACTTTTCATGTTATTTGTTAATAGAAGTTTCATTTTTTTCTTTTTTTATGTGTAAGTGAAAAACTTAGTAACTTGTGATAGAAACAATTATTACTAAATATTAAGTATTTCTTTGTTTTATTTAAGTGTTACCGCAGGCCTTTTATTGCGCATTACCAAATGATCGTTCAGTAAATTGATATTCCAAAACAGTGTATTTAATGCATGGCAACTGCAATAACTAACGTTTTTGGTTCAAAATAGTTCAAATATTTGTAGTACCTATATATTTACTGTGAAAATGAGGCATTTTTATATAATATTATTGTATAAGACCATAAGTTGTGCTAAGTAGGTAGGTACCTGCATAGATTTTAATTATCAAAATACTCAAGAAAGCTTCAGCGATACCGACGAATTCACAGCCGTTATCATTATTGCATTTGTAAGACTTTTTATTATATTTTACATATATATATATAGCTAGCCTAACGGATGGATATATTATTTTACATAATTAAAAACATAGTTGTATTTATTCTTAGAATAAGTATGTTAGTTTTTCTTAAACATTTAAATCTACTTAAATAGATAGCTAGTTTTGTGAAATACAGACTGTATTCTACTTTATAATAACCAAGCGATGCGTGAGTCAAATCTGGCAATACTGGCACAGGTTGCACTACCTATCTATCGTAACTGCCAAATCTATTATGTGGTATAAAAACCTAATTGGGGGTTTAAAGTAGGGCAATTGGTTCTCGGGTAAGTACAGTGCTTAAACGGATTTGTGACCTAACTGACCCAACGACCTTAATTTATTGAAAAAAGCTCGGGGTGTTTTAGTGTTTAAATGCAGTGCTAATGATCACGACATCATTGCCAACTAACACAGAACCTATAACATGATCATGAGGAAAAATAATCCTACACTACGTTTCTGATTATTACCAAGAACGGCATGGAGAAGGTTCATGCTTTACGGGAGGTCATTCGAATGTTGCCATTTATCTCGAAAACTGCTAGACCGATTTATATGTGGATTTCTGTAAAAGGTTGTTATACTTCTCCCATTCGTTGTCTTCCTTTGGATTTACAATTTTGTATTTGTCTATGGATTACCAACAGGTTATCATTTATTGGTTGTCCTTCAACTTTATAAAAACTTAATTAAAATTTTAAATCTTAATTTTAGGTAGGTAGATACTTTTATCAATTGTACGTGTATACTAATTTTCATCTGGTATACCTACTTATAATTCTAGGTTCATTATTTAGTCAACAAATATTCCTCCCTATAGTTTGGTTTTTTTAGGTCTTTCTTGTAAGAACTAGTATACTTAAGCCAAGGTTTTCTACCTTAACAACGTATGTAAGTCTTTGATATGGATTAAGTATTGAAACCTTTCAAGAATTTTTCATTTGAATTTCACACATCTAAGTTTATGTTGTCAGGTAGGTATTCAGAACCCTTTTTCGACCAATTATTGTTTTTTTTATATAAAATACTTATAGGTAATCCGTAGGCTTTTTAAAAGATAGACCATTTTTTGCAAAAAAAATCTCAGTACCTACATAGATACATATTATAGATCTGAAAATGAAAATTATAATCATAATGTGATTTGACATTGAATGACGCGTAAATAAAATTTATCCTAATGAGAGCCCCAACCATAGAGCAAACAAAATTCATTATAAAAGTAGACGCTAGATATTAAGTTTATGATTTAGTAAATTACTTAAAACTATTATCTAAATATTATTATTGTAAATATACGTTGTAAAATTCACGTCGTAAGTTATGGTAATGTTTATTATATTTTGTAAATGTTACTTTGAAATAATATAGTGTATTGAATACAAAGTGTCGTGTATGATTGCCTAATAAAATTTATTCCTCTTTATAATGCATATAATGTAGTAACATGTAGTAACTTATAATACTCTAATTATGTATAGGAAAGGGGTTAAATAAGGAATTTAGGGTTTAATATCTACGTAACATTATTTGATTCTTTATTATTAATATCCAAGGTTATGACAATTTCGTATTGGCCGAGTTTTTTATAGGACCAGAGTCATGTACTATACTACAATATTGCGGGTTATAGTTCAAGCCAATACCAAAATGACTTTTACAATAATGTGTGTACTTGCTTAGTTAATCTAAGACACCTAAAACACCACAAGCAATATAACACAAAGCCCAAAAAGTGGTACAGGTAACTAAGTACGTTAATTTTTAAAACTGATGTACAGTCATCATCATAAGTAGCTGAGCATTAAACTTTTTCAATATACGATTAATTAGAGAACAGTTTCTTATACAGTAAAGTCTTAAATATTTTCAAAATATCATTTGGACGTTTCCATTATTTGAATTGTTTGTATCTTTCAATTATTTGACATAAGGTTTTTCAACATGTTAAGCTACTTATGGTGCTGATTGTACAAGAGTTACCTATCATATCATACTCTATTAATGGTAGGTAGGTATGTCAAATGATATAAAAGAGCTGATTTAAATTTTAGAAAATAAGTGTTAGGCACAGTTGTGTCACTGGCATTCAGGTCCAAGGGTACTACGGCAAATAAAACTCGAATTCAAGATGATTCATTTATTGGTTTGTTATTTAAGAACAATAAGCCATTTATACTTAGTTCAAAACACATAATATCATCTAACAGAGTTCAAAGATCGCCATTTTGTTGATTATTATAAGTAGAAATCCGACGCAAGTTAAAATTAATAACCTATATTACTAAAACCATTGATATTCATAAAAATTTACTTACACTAACTACGTGTAGTTAAAATGGTAATATAAAGTTAAGATCTAACGGAGAGAGAATATATTTTCTACTGATAGGTACACACTGAAACATTGTGATTGTGACTAAGATTTGGCGATTGGAAATTCTAGAAGATCTATTTTGGTTTATGATTATAAACTTCTGGCAAATACAGGCTGCGTATTCGAAAATATTTTTTTGCTTCTGGCAACTTTGTCCGTTGACAGTCATGACATCTTTATATAGAATGTTACACGTTAAGTTTGAAAGCACTGATGTTAAGGTGCTCCTTATTTCTTCGGATCAAAATCATGGATCGTATAGATTGTTTAGTAAAATAATACAGTAACATAGACACTTGCTTGTCGTTAACTTCCCAATATTACATCGTGTACCTTACCCTCCTCATTTAAAATGAGTAATTATTATTAATTCGTTGTCTTATTAGCCCGCATTTGACAAAAGTTCCGTCAATACAACACCGATATAGATAAGATGTTAAAAATGTGTGACGATAGAATTTGGAATCTAATGGGTTCGAATTATATGACTACGATGTTATTCATTTCTACGTCTTATTCTAGAATAAGTAACATACAATAAATCTAACATTTATTTAGTAATCACATTAATTTTGATATGTGTCTGGATTTAAGTGCAGCACCGTTTAAACTAGATATGCTTTGTTGTATAGTAATATTTTAAATGACAAAAAAGTACATACTAATAGGGTCTATAAAATGTCGTACACTACAATACCGATCATATTAAAATAATTGTACTTTATTCGCTACTGATTATAATCTATGATATGTATTTTTTACCCTACGTCTAAGTTACAATGATATGTTCCATGGTCCTAATCTGGATTTTTCCAAAAGCCAGATATAAAGCGTATGCATTCTTTCAACGATTCTTACATTTTTTATTAATCTAAGGACATTTTCATATCAACCGACTTTTAGCTTTATATCTCGCTTAGAATGGACGCTTGACGTTTCAATGGAGTCGCCTCTGATATAAGTCCAAGTTAAGAAGGATAAATTTTGGGGGCGACATTCATAAACCACATACATTCAGTGATAGTTATCAGGGTCATCATGAAGTGAGATGCGAGAGTAAGCTTTACTTGGACTAGTTAACACTAAGGTCACAGTCTTAGCCTCTTTTCATTTCGCACTTAATGATTGATAGACGCGAGTATTGGGCCCTGATAACCTTAATAACATTTAAATTAAAAAATAATTTTGGTTTATAACCTAATCAAGCGTATGTTTACAAAAATATACCTATCCTATTCGAAAAGTAATACCTCTTTCTCTATCTAAAGTTTTCTGTAAGCCAAGTAGTTAAGTGTTGAATAAGAAATGATTTTTGAAATCAGAAAAGTCTACGTGGCCGGTTGTAGAAGTCGATTCTGATATCTAAAATCATTTCTCGAAATGTGTTTTTAATTTCAGATTTTCATACATTCAGACAATCGCACAGGACAAAGATGAAAAGATACAATTTACTTTCTCCTATATTTAATGGAGTCGTAAGGAAGGTAACTGTAGAAGGATGAGCTTATCGGGGCAAATTGGACGACGTGATAGTAATCAGAGGCAGACTCCGGTCCTATTCAGTCCAGAAATCCTGTGTTAACCAGCTTCTCCAGGAAGAACTTGACGTCACCAAGCTCCGAGTCCTTAATGCCGAGAGATTTAAGCATGCCGAGATCTCCATTTTCCACTGCCATGAATACCGAACGCAGATGTTCCAAATCCGACCGCATCAGATGTAGCGCAGCACCGAAATCTTCAATGGTTTGAGACTCTGCAAATTATAATATAAACAGATTACAGACACTTACGTAGATATTCATATTCATATTCATATTCTTTATTGCAATCCATAATGTACATTAATGGTGGTAAAGGAAATCTAGAAGTAACAATTATGGACCCTGATGGGCACAGCAAGTAGAAGAGAGGAAGGCGTTTTATGTAGATATAGAAATACATTATTTAGTTATGGAATATAGGTATTATATATGTATCATTTATATGTATTTTATTCGTAGTTAATATTCATATTGTATTATATATTAATTTGTAATTTTATTTACGATGTTTAAGTAGGACTATATATTGTTAAGGCCTGTTTGTAGATAGTAATCTATCATAATAATATTATTTTTCAGTTATTTGTTTATCTATTATATATTCATTGATTGAGTAGTATGCTTTTTTTATTAATATTTGTTTTAGGTTATTTATGAACTTTGTGTCACTAGTTTCATCCTTTATTTTGTTGGGTAATTTATTAAATATTTTAATGCACATCACGTATGGACTAGTAGAGTGTAGTGTCATGTTGGAAGTAGGTAGCATAAGCATGTTTTTGTGTCTGAGTGATCTGTTGGTGTGTTTATCTCCGCGTTTGGTAAAGAAGGTAGAGTATCTCCTAACGAATTTACATATTTCTAAAATGTAGATGCATGGTAGTGTAAGGATTTTATGTTGTTGGAAATAGGGTTTACAGCTGTCTGTTTGTTCAATGTTTGTTAATATGCGGATTAGTTTTTTTTGTAGTAAAAAGAGTGATGGTGTGTCGGTGCTGTTTCCCCACATGATGATGCCGTAGCTGAACCAGGAGTGAGCGTAGGCGTAGTAAGTGCTCAATGCAGTTGGTAGGTCAGTGGTTATTTTTACTTCACGAAAAGCGTAGATAAATTTGGCAATCTTGGATTTAATGTTTTGTATGTGTGTCTTCCAGTTGATGTGAGTATCTATAGTAAGTCCGAGCAGTGTGAAGTCGTCAACAACATCTATTTTTATATTATTAGTAGTGAAATTAATTGTTATTGGGGATTTTTGGTAGGGGTAGAAAGTCATTATTTTAGTTTTTTTGTAGTTTATTTGTAGATTGTGTTGATCCATCCATTCTGTAGTTCTATTAAGTATTGAGTGTAGCTGAGTATTTATTTCTGTTTCGTTATTGCATGAGGTGAGAAGGGAAACGTCGATTTATCTTGTCTATAACGTAAGTAAACATTTCTTTCTATATTTTGGCGCCCAACCAAGAATAAAAGGTCCCAGTTAGGGCGCCAATAAAATGTACAAATTGCGAAAAACATTTGTAATAAGATAAAATTGAAGGCAAACATTCACATCCTTTTAGGACGAGCGGCAGCAAACATCAATATTTCAGACGATATTTCTCGGAGCTGTAAAAATATTTTGACAAGACCCTTGTGGCCGTCGTAAAACAAAGATATATAGCCATTAGGTACCTGATAGAGCTATGGCAACTTTCTCGACGCCGCCGAGGGGTTCGAGAGCGTCCCTCGCCTTACTTCCAAACAGCTTCTCGAGGTAGTTGGGCCCGTGGGAAGCCAGTAATGATTGGAGAAAGGATGCCGTCTCTTCAACAGGTGGCCTCTTAGCTGTGAAATAAAAAAGACATTTCATTCATTTCGATACTGAAGATTATTGCCATAACATGTTGTGGATTGGTGTGTTAGGTAAGTGAATGTTTTAACACTGAATAAAAGTATGATCAAATTGTTTGCATGTAACAAAATGTTGCCTTTATAACCAAGTTATCGATATAATAATTAGGTACATGAGCACTTATGTAAATTAAATTACGTCATTGTAACATCGTCCAGTATGGAAATCAATAATATTTCATTACATTAGCGTCGCCTCACCTTATTGTTAATTATAGAAAGCTTAAAACTCGTTAAATCTGGGTAACTAGCTGTTTAGTTTGAAGCCCATTATTTTCTTGGAAACTGTATTTTACATTTATTTTAGTACTTGAACGTGAATATATTTATACCTATAATAGCCAAAGCAAAAGTACTTCAGTATAAGTACTTCACGTCGTATAAAAAAGTAGATTAATAGAATAATATCATCGAGGTAAAATAAAATAGTTTAGAATAAAATCCTAGCATTATCATTTGTTTCACGTTCAATCAAGATTAAGGACTATTAAATTTCTAAAAAACCCTTCAAGCTTAGAACGATGGTAACAATTCATTCATTCATTATCAATTATTCTTTTTAAATCCAATCAGTATTAGATAAAAAGCTCTTCAAGAATCGCCATTTCGAATTCTCGTTACGTTCGAACAATGGTTCATTTGATTTCCTCTTAGTCTTTGTTTCTTACAATTTGTTAGAATGCTGCAAGCGATTATTATTTTCTTTCTTCTCTCAAAAGCTTTGTGAACTCCGCAGTTTTATGTTGTTGAAGAACAAAGGCCAAAGGCTAGCGCTTGTGTTAGAAAAATGAACTTGTCTATCACACTGAAGACTTCAGCTTTTCATTCCATGTTTTTTTACCCTTTTCTAAAGTTCGATCAAGAGTCTGAAAAGCTATTTTTGACTCTTGACGGCTTGACGGCGTTAACTTTTGAAGCGAACGCTTTCAAAGATTAAATTAAAATGAATAAATGATTTAGTTTTGTAAATTGGCTTTTTATACATGTTTTTAGATAGGTATCTACTCTGTATGTATTAATTAAATAAAGTTTCTTGTACACATTTTAAAATATTTCACAGCTTCATCATTGGTAACAACCGCAAGCAAAATTGTAACATCGCATTCTATTTCTATAACGAGCTAGAAGTTTTTGCGAATGTTTTCAAATGAAGCCTTTTGAAATAGCTCCACGAATTTGAAGCGAGTTCCAAAGAGGAATGTAGGGCACAGATGTGCGCAGCGAAGTTGTTCGTATGTTATTAAATTCTAATATCCCGGAGTTTGACGTCAAAGTAAATGTATCTGAGTTCGTTATATTTTATGTTCTGCGATGTTTTACAAAGTAAACCTAGATTTCCGATGAAGTGCAACTTCATCATAAGCTAGAAGGAGGGGGCTTTTACAGCTTAGCCTTAGAACGCCACAGTAATCGATGTTTTGCCATTTGCATCCTTTGCATCATTTGGGAAGCCTGCTAACGCTGCATCTTCCTGTTTGTGGTCGCCATTCGAGAAGTTTTATTCTCAAGTGGTCAACGGTTCTTCGAGCGATATTGCCACTTCAACTTGATTAGGAGAAATTCCAAAAATGCGTTTAAGATTGTATCAGAAAATTTAATTAAGAAGGTCTATGCGTAGACCTCGTAACCAACATTTTCAAAGATCATTTCTTTGAAGAAGTAATAGGAATAAGGACGGTACGGTTATAGAAGCCTCATGGGGAAAGAGTTTATTTTATTCTGTTTCATCCACCTCTGATTCAGTTTTTATACTGTGTATATTTCTTATTCAAATTCCAGACTTACGGAATAGTTTCATTCTGAATTCCTTAATGGAAAACTCGCTTTACTATATTTTTCTATTCAGGTAAAGGTAATATCTATATAAGTCCTTATGCATATTTCATGAACGCGTTTTTATGTTAGAACTCGCTTTCAATCCGAGTGGGTTACCACTTTTTGTTTAAAAAGGTTTCGTTCAGGTATTCTTTATAAAAGGGTATGTGCCAAAAAATACTTTTTACTGTTATTATATGATTTCAGTTTAATAGCAACCCTGAATTTGCTATTTAAATGTTGACCGTTGGGTAGGACAAAACTTATTCTTTTAAATTTTATGATTGATAATTAAAATGTTTTTTCTTACCACTTGTTCAATTATTAAATTGATCACTGTTTGGATGAATTTACACACATTAGATCACGCCTGTACTTCTCAAAGAGGTTGGCAGAGGTGTAAAGTGAGCCTATTGTCCTCAACTGGGCAGAATTCTAGACTCCGTGCTGCTAGTGAGAGTTACCTAATGGAAAAACCTAATCCGGTAAAGTGTTAACTTTGCCTGACCCGGGATACGTGTCTAGGACCTCCTCATAACTCAGCAGTGGCACTAAGCAACTATTGGACTAATTGCTAATTAAGGAATTGGTGTTCTAAGGAGCCTTTGTTCAACAGTAGACGTCTTCCGGCTGATGATGAGTCAAGGAATAGGTATTGAAACGTAAAGACAAGATTATTCAAATCAAACTTATGTTTCTTATAGCTAACGTTACGTTAAAATCATTTGTGTTTTTCTTACTCAACAATTAGAGTGATCAACAATTAATGAGTGAGAGGAGTGAGAGCATATAGATACTCAACCAAATGAGAGCACATACTCAACTAAAAGCAAGTGTTTAATAAGAAATACGTTCAACCATCCGACTAAGTACGTATTATCTTAAGAACTTCCTATGTTCGTCAGAGGTACATCACAACTCATTCCATAATCTCAACAGTACAGCTACGCGTTTCGCCTTGGAATATTTTAGCAGTCTAAAATGGCTCTACAAATAGGTACCTATAATTAAGCATTTGCTTATACAACTCAGGTACATTCATCACACATCACATCATAAGTGGCTGACCATTTTTTTAACATACCACTAATTATAGAACAACTTCTTATATAGTATAGTCTTAAATATCGATTTGGACGTGTCTATAATTTGAAACAATAATATTCGATACAAAATGTTCAATTTATGCATATGTGTAATATGCATAAATATTATTTTAAGAAATAAACTGCCTATTAAAACGATAGTAGGTTATAATATCTACTATTTTTTTCATATTTTCGCTATCTACTATGTTGTTGTGGGTAAATAATTTAGTACTAATTTTTTTTCCGAGTACAGTTTTTGAGTTGGCAACCCTTGTCAGTATATACGAAAAACCACCAACTTAGTCAGGCTTGACGTCAACTGACTTCTTCCAAAGTCACTGGCCCTGATAATCTGGTGTCTACGTCTATTCTTACCAGCAGTGCAGAGCTTGGAGTCTTCGTCGTATCCATCGATGCAGTCCGGGGCTCCATCGCACAGGTACTGGATGGAGATGCAGTTGCCATCTACCGGACACTTGAACGGCTCGTATGGATGGCAATACTCTGGAAAGGTGGAGAAGAAGTTTTAAATTCGTGTAAAAAGGATTGTTTGTTTGGTGAAGAACTGTAAAGTGAACACATTTATGTGGTGAGCCAAAAATAATCATCTTCCATTCTGTGATCTATCGTTCATGTACGACCTGATTGGTGCAGTAACTAAGCGCTTGGACCGCTGCGCTAAGGGTTGCAGGTCACTTTCCGCATGGGATAAAAATTGTGCGATCCGCACATGCTTGTCCCGAGTCTAGGTGTTTGTGTATGTGATATTTCATGTTTGTGAAACGCACCCACGATACAGGAGAAATTCCTAGTGTTGGGCGACGTGTTTTTTAAATGTGTGCGAGCGAAGAAATTTTAAATGTGTGTGAGCGAAACACAATGATATAATATCTAATACATGGAAAATAAGGTAGGTAACTACCCAGTTAATAATTTTTCTAATTAGGTATCACAAATGTTTATATTAGGTCTTTACCTATGAAATTGGAGATTTGTATGATAATTTTAAAATATAAAAATTTTGGTAATTTTTTTATTTCAGCTAATCAAAGTAATGGCCCAAATTATCTACACAATTTTGCCATTTTGATGGCAGTTTGTTTATCCCTTTACTGTAGAAGTCTGCCGGACGGGAGGCGATGAAGTCAGCGAAAGCGTTATGTACTGCATCACGGGTGTTGAATTTTTTCCCACTTAAAAAATTGTCTAAATTTTGAAAAAAGTAGAAATCTGTTGGGGCAAGGTCCGGTGAGTACGGTGGGTGACGGAGAGCTTCCAGCTGTAACTCTTGTAGCTTTGCGATGGTCTGCCGTGAAGTGTGAGCTCGCGCGTTGTCGTGGAGAAGCAACGGGGAAGAGCGATTGACTAGTCTTGGTTGTTGAATTGCAAGCTTCTCCATCATTGTTTGCAATTCTTGGCAATAGACATCTGCCGTCACTGTTGTGCCATTCGGTAAGAAGCTGTGATGTACAAGTCCGGCACTGGTCCACCAGACAGTCACCATCATCTTCCGATGAGTAATCTTTTTTTTAGCGCACTGATTAGGTGCTGTACCCGGGTCCACCCACTGAGACGAACGCTTACGGTTGTCGTACAGGATCCACTTTTCATCGCAGGTAACAATTCGATTAAGAATTCCCTCGTTTCTATGCCGATTCAGTAGTGCTATGCATGCTTCGACACGTAAATCTCGCTGTCGGTCGCTTATTTCGTGTGGCACCCACTTATCTAGCTTTTTTATCTTTCCGATTTGACGCAAGTGCTTCAATGTTGTTTTGACACTAACTCCAAGGCCCGCAGCAAGCTCAGCCGTAGATTGAGATGGATCCGCTTCCACTATCGCCTTCAATTCGTCGTTGTCGACAATAGTTACCGGCCGACCGCGAGGCTCGTTCTTCAACTCAAAATTTCCAGATTTAAAACGATTGAACCAATAATGGACTGTGTTTATGCAAGCAGTGTTATGCCCGTACACGTCGTTAATGTTTCGTGTTGTTTGCGCAGCGGTATTTCCACGTAGGAACTCATATTCGAAAATTGTGCGAATTTTCAGTTTATCCATAGCGCCAAAAACTACCACAATGTCACAAAAACAAAAAACTATCTAAAAACAAATGACTGAAATTGAAAGTAAATTAACACGACTTTTGAATAAAATTTATTTGAATTTCGAATTGCGCGCCAATCCACAGATAATTAATTCTGAAAATGCTGGTTATAGAATCTCCAATTACATAGGTAAAGACCTATTATATTCCTAAACGTTAGTCAGTACTGAATATTTGAAGAACAATAGACACAACTAAATGTTTATTAATGCGGGACTTCGATGCTCTATAATAGGTACTTACTAAGACGTTTTAAGACATTCGACCTAAATAGTAACAACAACTTAGCAAGCACCAGTTATATAAAATCTATTACGATAAATCTAAGAAATAAATCATTTTATTTTTCTCTATCTCTTAAGTTAGCAATCCTAACAAATTACTGAAACAAAAAGTTTCCATTTTCCAGACTTGCTAAGAATTACGTCTAATTTGAAGCGTCCAAGACTAATCTTTATTGACGTTGCCTAAACAAACTTTTAGATTGGCCTCCTAAAATCTTAATACCCTCAGATTTAACTGACATCAAATTCAATTGGAGTTGCCAGCAGTTAGGATTGTCTGAAATGTACGTTTTCACATTTGTACAAAATTAATTCGACCGTTTGGCCAGTTTATTTGTAATGGCAACACAGCGTTTTATGTCCGTTAATGTTATTAGTTGTTTTGAATCCCTCTTCGGAATTTAAGTGCTTGTCTTACAAGGCCAGAAAGGTAGGTACCTATATATTTTTACGTTATTCATCATCAGCCTTTTCCTTGCCTCTTACGATATATTTTTATGTGTAAACTTCACTCACTTATAGCTCAATAGTTATCAATTTAATTTTCTCTCTTAATTTATGCTCGTTGAATATTGTTTGGCGTTTTAATAAATATGATAATAACAGCCTATACCTGTCCCACTGCAGGGCAAAGGCCCCTTCTAGGTCACGCAATAATATTTTGGTTAATTTGTACGAAATGTTTTTTTTTTGTATATATAGAGAAGGATTAAGCATTGATCACCACGCTAGCTCACGAGGCTTACCCGTGTCTATAAATATAGTTTAGCGCGTTTATCAATACACTATTTTAATGAACATTTTATGTATGCTAACTCACTTTTGTTTTTATCACTATAAGTTATAGTTATATAACGTATTTGAAGCTTGACTGGATTCCAATCGTAAATTGTCATATTAACCGAGGATAGATTACTATCCTCGGTTGATATGACAATTGCCACGGATTACCGTGTGGGTCTCGTGTTCGCAAGCGAGACTACTATTTTCTATTTGTTTGCCAGAACCACAGAATAATAACTCAGTAAGAATTTTCTATTAGGAAATTCTCATTAGTGGCCTAGATTCCAGTAGGTATTCCACCGAAATATTCTGTGAAATTTCTTTAATTTTATCTGCTCAATGCGGGGTTCTACTCTGTTGTTTCGGACTGCAAAATTATCACCTTTAGAAAATAACTATATAGTGCTGATATACCTACTTTATGACGTTATTTGTATCAATTGATTTCGAGAATGTCTCGGCCTCTTTTAGTATTTGTTCTTTGTAGGTTTTTTGAAGCTTTTTGTTATTGGTGATAGATATACAAAGATCTTTGGTAAAGCCGTGTAATGGCGAAGATACTTAAAATAAGAGATAAAACAATCATAAAATCGTAGTATTCTTACAACAGTAACAGTAATTAGGTATCTTTTATAATCTTCAAACAACTAACATTAAAATAAATGTTGAATATTCTATCTTGTTAACAATCTTGAAAATTAAACAGACAAAGGAAACAATTATTAATTATTTAAATAGTAGCTCCTATAAGAAAATAAGCTATATTATTTTTATTTATGCTAGTCCTAAATATCTATATACGAAAGATTCAAAAAGAAAAAAAAAGAAAAAAAAAAAATAATAATGATGATAAACAAAACATAACATCACGCCTGTATTCCCCGAAGGGGTAGGCAGAGGTGCACAAGTACACCCACATTTCGCCAGTTATGTTTTTAGGTCCCAATGTAATAGGGGGCGAGCCTGTAGCCATCAACCGGGCACAAATCCAGACTCCGTGCTGCTACTAAGAATTATCTAATGGAAAAATAGAGTAACACTTTGCCCGACCCGGGATTCGAACCCAGGACCTCATGCACAGCAGTCGCGCTTAGCAATCACTAGACCAACGAGGCAGTCCGTAATGTTGATAAATATATTTGTTATTCGTTCGGTTTCTTGTACATACAAACTTAATTACGTCTCCTTACCATTAGTTTGTAGTTCTCAGATAATCGGCTTTCGTCCCTCTCTTCAAGACACTAGCTCCGTAATGTCTCGTTAGGGATCCGTTTGTAATTCCACTAATTGTAGATCTTCTCATTTGGAAGGAGATTATAGGATTTCTCGACCGTTCCTCTTACGTCTTTTGTTTCTTAGTTATGATAATGACAAGGCGAGAAGCGCCAAGACGGAATTGTTAGGTAGGTACTTTGTTTCACAGAAATGTTTTTTAGGTTTTTGGAGCGGAAATGTTTTTAGAATGGTAACAAATTAACAATATAACTTAAAGGTCTAAGCTTTTAAGGATCCCTCAAACTTTTTCACGTCTTTGTTATTCGACTAAGCTTTAAACTTTGGAAAGCTTTTAGCATATTTTTATTAATCTTTTTAATAATTAATACATAATACTAAACAAAGCAAAACAGATTAAAGGTACCATTGCTTTTTTAAAAGGAATAATAGTATGCCATCACTGTTCCTTTCCTATTTCTGATAGAGATTGATAGTGGGATGCAAAAAAGGCAAGTGAGGAGTACCCCCAACCGACGAGCGTGTATGAGGAATGTGATCCGTGTGAATGAAGCAAACGAAGTATGTCAGAATCGTAGCAAATGGAAATCCGTGGTCTCTGCCTACCTCTTAGGGAAACAGGCGACTTTATGTATGTATTGATAGAAAGGTAAGTAGGTAATTGTTTGTTAATTATTAATTCCGGGAAGGCGTAAAGGATGATGTCTAAATTACTAGTCAGTTGTTTTATTTTAAGGTCAAACCGTGAGTCCTAGGCCTTATTCATCCTTTTTCTACTCTGTGGATAGCTATGCTATTCGGAAACACTAATTATATCGAAAGTAATCTTGCACGTCATCGTGCTATCTGCTACTGTCAAATCTCACCGCGGAATTAGAGTAAGATCGTAAGTGATGTCTTTAACAAAGCACAGCTGTTGACAAACGCTTTACGAAGTGATATAGAGTTGAATGAAAAATAAACGAAATCTACACATAATATCACGCCTGTATTCCCCGAAGGGGTAGGCAGAGGTGCATATGCAGTACGCCTACATATCGCCAGTTATGTTTTTAGGTCCCAATGTAATAGGGGGCGAGCCTATTGCCATCAACCGGGCACAAATCCAGACTGCGTGCTGCTATTAAGAATTATCTAATGGAAAAACCCAGTAACGCTTTGCCCGACTCGAGATTCGAACCCAGGACCTTGTGCTCAGCAGTCGCGCTTAGCAACCACTAGACCAACGAGGCAGTCATTTTACATTATTTTCAAACTCGAAACATTAGGTCAGCCCCATACAGTCTATTCGACTAATATTCGCTTTGCCATATGTCTGGGCCCCAGTCTCGTAACACCATGTGCTGCGCGAGATATTCCACGAGAATAATTATCATCGGCTAAATTAAAGAATGAAAGTATCACAATAAAGCCAAATGCCATAAAATATTGACGTCATTAATAAAATAATTTTACGACACATATTTTATAAGCTCGTAAATAATACGGTAACCTCATTAAAATGTATGAACAACATTTATGATGATACTGAGGTATACGGACGTTATATTTCACAGTATATGCGAAATGTTATTGCTTGCAATTGTTTGGCGTGCTTTCAGGCAAATAATAACATCCCTTTACCGTGTGTGTCGGGAAATTGGAGGATAACGTTAGAAGCATAATAAAATACTGCCTTGTTGGTGGCAAAGTATGGCTGTAGAGCACAAGGTCTTGGAATCCATCACACTAATATGATTGTAAATGTTATTTATCACACTAATATTATAAAGGCGAAAGTTTGTGTGTGTGTTTGTTACCTCTCCACGCTCAAACAGCTAGACCGATTTTAATGAAATTTCATATGGAGGTAGCTGACACCCTGGATTAACACATAGGCTACTTTTTATCCCGAAAAAATAAAGAAACGGCGCAACTAACCATCCAGCAGCACAATCAGTCTGTCAAAATTCCGAAAACAAAAGATGATATTATGGCTTTCTAAGGGGGACGCCTTTGTTCAACAGTGGACGTCTACCGGCTGTTGATTATGATGATGATATAAGCCAAGAACAATTCGTCATTCCTAGATCAAACTAGGGTATATTCCCGGTGATAATTAGCAGTAGGCTTGCCCCTATTCAATTGGGACCTATAACATTCCTGGCAAAATGTGGGGTTACTACACCTCTGCCTACCCTTTCGGAGAATACTGGCGTAGTGATATGTCAAAGATGATAACTATAATACTATCATAATATTTCATGTCTGATAATTTCACCTACGAACAGAAAAAATATCTAACGTCCTCTAATGTTAAAAGAAAAAGATAAATATTAATGTCAAGTTTATCTGTTATTTTATATGACAGAGACACACCTAACCTTTGTACCTCCGACCTTTATCCCTTCACGTCTCGTCGTTACATCGTGTATTATCAAATAGTCACGATCTAACAAAAGTTGAAGCAAATAGAAAGTACCGAATAACAAAACTTTCATCCCTGAGGCGAGCATAAATGGGTCTAATTCGTTCAGAGCCGTCATAACAGATAGAGATGCTGTGTAACAGACACCAGCCTGAACGGAATGAAATATTGATGACGGTAATGTAATAAATTCTTTCTGCCTTGTTGCGCGTGGAATTGTTAACGAAATGTGGCTAAGATAATAGGTTCTAAGTTATTGTATCAAGAATTAGGCAACAAATTTTTATTTGTTTTCATATTATCCATTTATTTTGGCATTTAAGTATATTCAAGATACATTTTTTCTTTTCACATGGCTTTCATCCGTTCCAATAACATGTATTACAGTAGATGGGTTTTCTCAATTTTTGTACCACTATACGCAGTGTTAGCAGGCTTCCGAGCGACCGACGATATCGTCAGAATTGCGGGCAACCGGTGAATGCAATTAACAAGCTGTCGATCATTGTGGCGTTCTAAGGGGGAGGCTTTTGTTCAACAGTGGACGTCTTACTTCTGATGAGGATGATAATGTACGATTTCTTCAAACCACTAATATATTAATAGCATTTATCAGACACAATTTGAAAAGACAAACACCTCAGAAATCTCCTAAAACATATCAATAATAATTAAATATAGCCCGTTCTGAAAATCCATCTTAATTCAGCTTAGCTTCAGCGTTCGTTTCAAGAAATGAAAAGTGTACCTATATCAACCATGTTTAATAAAAAAGCAATAGTTAATACTGTATCTACATACATGTAAAGTCATTCATTATACGTGTGCCTTCATAACCCACACGGTGAGGTTACCGGCTTTAATAGTCCGTTTCGCGTGAAGGGTCGTTGAGCTAAAAATATGGTTCAGCTACATAATGAATACGTGGCAGACATGTGTAATAAGTACACAAAATTGTTCTATTATTTTTGGCAAAGGTACAATTCAGATTCAGACGTATGTAGTTTTGACTTTTTTATCCCCCCATTTTGTAAAATACAGGCAGGCCCACCCTTGCAACTAAAATATTCTTTTTAAATAAAGTTGAAGCACCTGTCGTCGCGACGCACGTGTCGTAAGTTAAGAGGCTTGTTATACTAACGGTAACTTTAATTATTCTCAATTATTAATAATTATAAAATAAAATAATAACTAATATGAGCCTATTCTATCCCACTGCAGGACAAAGACTTCCTTACTCTGTTTCTACTTCAAGGGCAATAATAAAACTAAACTACGACTCGGTAATACGTAAACTCATGTTTTTAATTTGACGTTTTGACCGGGTTGCACCCACCGTGATCGCAAGCAGAACCCGTTTGAAACGTCGCGTTAATTTCCGTGTCGCAGTTTAGTTTTCAAGGGCTGCCACGTCCAGATGAATTTGCTCTTAAAATTAAAATAAATAATTTTTATAACAGAATTTAACTCTATTTCACTTTGTAAGATTATTATTAATGCGTTATGTGTACATTTGTACATTAGAACCTCTCATAGATTAATCTTCACTGTATAAACTGAATCTTTAACCATCAGCTTATTGGCTAACTAGCAGTCTATAACTCAGACCGGTTAATATGAGCCCCTCATACAGCAAAGTACTATTACGATACAATTTACACCGACAGCGATAAAATAGCTCGCGTTACGTCCATTACCCCTCAGCAGAGCACTAAAACTTAATTACCGAGTCTGCTCGACTTGGTAATTACGAAGAGTACCCGGATTTCTTCGGGTCAAGAAGAAAATTGAGAGCTGAGTGGAAAGAAAAACTTTCGGATTATAAATGAAAAATCCAAGGTATCTTCTGAAGGTATTTTGTAGCTTTAAAAAGAAACTGTAAAGTTTTCTAACTATTTCTAAGCCTTCTTATGACATGGTTGATGAACAACCTGGTGTCAAAGTTTAAGCCGCCTTTAGGCGTCTGACAGAGCTTTGCATACTCGTACAGATGTAAATCTCTCAGGTGTGCCGGTTTCTTCACGATGTTTTCGTTCACCGTATTTAAAAACAAATAAATAATTTGTAGCACATGAATTCGAAAAGCCATTGGTATGTGCCGGGGTCTTAACGTGCGACCTTTGTCTTGGTGTTAACGGATGTCTTGGTTATCTTTCATTCTTCAGTTGGCATAGATCAGCATTACCTCTTCTTTTAATGTTGTAGAAGGTATAATACCGGCTGGCATATAAAGAAGGTATCAAAACTAAACCTGTAGCAGTTATATAGTACTACACAAAGAACTTCCACTATGCAATGTCGAATTGTAGCCAGTCTTTACCTGACATTATTCTGTATGGCAACACGATTACACACTCCTTGATTTTAACGAACCTTTATAGCCCCCACGACGGGGTAAAATGACCGAGAAATTTCCTAAATGTCAGCTTTTAATATGCCGACATTTTAGAGAAGTATTTTAAACCCAAAAAATCTCGTTTATTTGAAGTTGCGAAAGGTACATTTTCAGTACCCGATGGGGTCCGGTTTTTTCAATAACTCTTATTACAAGTAAAGGTACTTAAGAGAACACGATAATTAAAAGAAAATTTAAGTATTTTTTTATGTTATTCTCTGCCTACACGTCTGGGAAACAGGCGTGACGTATACAATGTAGATGTAAATTAAAACTAGACAGAACACCGAAGATTGAGCCCAGTGGCGTGCCATAAAAGAGACTTATGTCCAGCAGTGGACGTATATAGGCTCATGATGATGAAGAACTAAGGTTCAAATTTGTATGTATATTTCATAGCACTCAAATAAAATATTTTTATTTAGGTACCCATCTGCTTGAGTAGTTATGAGATTAGTAAATGGCAATAGGCTCTCCAAATTATTATTAGACTCCTGTCAAAAGTCTACATCTCAGCATATTTCTACGACTTCAGGGGCGTTGAAATCCTAGAAGAGATATGCTGAAGAGTATGTACCTGTGTCGTTATTAATGAATGAATGAATTGAATTGATTATATAGCGTATAGAACAGGTTTTGTTTCGTTTCTGTGTCTATTTCTATCAATATTTAAAAAATCGACCCCCTATAATATAAATTTCTCCTGTATCCCGCGTGCGAATCACAAACATCACATACACCAAGACTCGGGACAAACATTCATCTACAGTTACTATAGACATAATAATTCCATCGTACTTTTGAATATTAAATTAACCAACCATCGCGCATCGCATAGACGTGCGTGGTTGTGGTGTCGTCATTCCAGTTGATTACCCCTAACGACAATAGGACACCATGAAATATGAACATGGGGGTAACGACACACAGCCAAGTGTAATGGGGTTTTTGTGACATTATACCATGACAGCCTTGCTCCACATTACAGAAGATTCGTGTTATTTCTTAGTGTAATTTCACGTATTTATTTTGAGGTCTCTCTTACTTTTTATTTTCATTTAGTTTATAATTGATAGTTTTTTGACGACCTGATTAGCGCAGTGGTTAAGCGATTGGACTGCTGCGCTAAGGGTTGCGGGTTCGATTCCCGCACGGGGCAAAACTTTGTGCGTACCACAGATGTTTGTCCCGAGTCTGGGTGTTTGTTTTTGTGATATTTCATGTTTGTGAAACGCACCCACGATACAGGAGAAATTCCTAGTGTGGGGCGACGTTTTTTTAAAAAAAAAAAAATGTTACAGCGACTCATTTCACACTGTATATGTTTTCATATACTGTCTATAGTTCACGTTATTTTATCATCATCACCGGCCTATCTCAGTCCACTGCTGCCGGCCTATCTTATGGCCCGCCACAGAGATCACGTTATTTATACAATTAAGAAACACAGAGATACCTAATCTATAGGTGTTATTTTTATAAAACTGAAGAGTTAGTTCGTTTGAAGCGCTAATCTCAGGAACTACTGGTACGAATTGAAAAACTATGTTTGTGTTGGATAGCCCATTTATCGAGGAATGTCTAGACGGCTATAAAACATCGCGGGTGGAGACTTTCCTATCTCACTAGTATTATAAAAGTTTGTGAGTGTGTTTGTATGTTTAATTTCTTCACATGACCATACTCTACATGGCTAGCTAAAATAATGTTCTAAAAGGGTAGAGTTTGGTATACTTCTCAAACTAGTATCTTAGTTATTGAGAAGCTAGAGCTGCATCACGTTCTGCACCCTTTCAATATTTTTATTTCAACACAACCCAATATGATCGAAACCATGTTTTATATTTCAACGTACGTCGACGATGTATTACATAGCTATACGTACGAGGTATGTATACCTTATTTTCGTGAGGAAATGCTCTCCGGTACCCAATATATCGGATATCGAGTTGAGTTTTACACTCAAACTATATCTGTGGCTTAGGTAGGTACTCAAATTTCGCCTTTCGTATTTCGTAACCTAAAAGGGGAGATGTGAACCAGATCCATTAGATAGAGTATATTTTATTATGCACTATGAATTTTTTTCACTATAAAATACACATAGCATCACGCCTATATTCCCAGAAGGGGTAAACAGAGGTGACTCTGGAGCACAACCATATTTTGCCATCTATATTATAGGCCTATTGCCATCAACCAGGCCCAAATCCAGACTCCGTGCTGCCTCCTAATGGTAAAACTGAGTAACACTTTGGCCGACCCAGGATTCAAATCCGGGATCTCAAGCTTAGTATTCGCTTAGCGATCACTAGACCAACTAGGCAGTCTTTTAAAATATTCTTATTTATATTATCTTGTTATATGAACATCGTAACTCTAAAGGCTCTTTAAATGCACCTTTGCGTGTACTAGTTCTAATGGCTACGTCCAACAAGAAATCTCGGTATTAATGCTAGAGCTGGGTAGTTACCAAGACTCCTTGCAAAACAGGTACGACATTACGTTGCAAGCTAAAGCGTGTGGTACAAGTAGAGAGTGCCAGCGTGCTCTGTAGTCACAGACAGTAGCAACAATATATTCGTCCGAAAAAGTGTCTCCAATGACGTCAATGTGGTGCAATCCAGGTTGGTAAGTCGCACAAACTTTATTGCAATATGATGATTTTTATAAGAAAGTTCCTCGGTAAAGAATGTCTTGTGGTTGTATTGATTTGTATCTAATAACTAGAAAGAATGATAATGATTTATTTCAGTATATTATGCTACAGCTGTAAAAGTTGCAGCGCTGGTTGGATAGGGCTTGCGAAATTTAAAATGATGCCAATCACATATTAGAAAGGCCAAAGTATGTGAGTGTCTGTGTTTGTATGTTTCTTACTTCTTCACGCTCAAATGCTTGGACCAATTTTAATAACATTTTGTATGGAGGTAGCTGACACCCTGAATTAACGTATAGGCTACTTCTTGTCCTAAAAATGTAGCGGGAAACACAGCGAGGCGCAGCTGGTATTTAAAAAAAAATGTAGCAAAATTAAAGGATTTCCTTCCTTCTTTCTTTTTACGCCATGAGTATGAAATACTTTTAATTATACTAATTAACGATACCTACACTACCTTTTACGTCATATAAATATGAACTTTATAATCACTGGCGGGAGATACCATCTTTATTCTGAGTTCTGGCCCTAAGAAAATAAATGTTTTTGCAAAACATATTTTCTTTTAAAGTAGCCGACACCGGGTACTTTGCGTGAAATGTAACCTTTATTTAATTAAAATAACAAAAGCTCAACAAATTTCACTAAATTGCTACGTTTTAATTTGCGAAGGAAATAAATTTAACTTCTTATGACTAATTGCGGGTTATGATACAGATTTTAGACCGCTTTTTAGGCTATACAAATGATGATTGTGTCTGTGATACTTAAGTTTTTATGTAGCAAATTATTACTTATAAGTAAGCACCTAGTGTATGTACTAGGTCATCATCAGCTGGAAGACACCCATTGTCAAACAAAGGCCTCCCAGTTAGAACGTCACAATGAACGACAAATCGCCATTAGCATCCACCGGTTGCCAGCAACTTTGACGATATCGTCGGTCCACCTGGTTGAGGCCTGCCAACGCTGCGTCTTTCGCTTAGTAGTCGCCACACGAGAACCTTTCTTCCCCAGCGTTTATCGGTTCTTCGAGCGGTATGTAAATACCGTAAATACATAGTAAGTATGTAAAACCTAGTTTTTTTTAACATAGTTGAACCCGCTTCGCCTCACAACTCGCGCTGTCAGAGATTATTCCAGAAACAGTTAGTGAGATAATGAGGACTGTCCCTTGAGATGACAGTATAACCTGACTTTCTTCGGTATTTTTACCTCCATTTTAGACTCTATTCCCTTGTGATAAGGGTGGGTATTAGCTTGGAAGATTGCGGGTCGAGGATCGACATTATTCTTGATTTTTCTTGGAATAGCGGACTTGAAGTTTCATTTAATTGCTTTCGTGAGTTGAGTGCGTCTGCAGTGAGATGAGGTTTGATTAATTCAGGGAAAAATAAAAGATTTTATCTGAAAAAACGTTTGATTGATTGATTGACGTCCTTTCGATCGCCAGTCTTGAATGGGAGACAAGCACTTTCGTGCTGACACGATTTTATTAGAAGACTATTTTCCAATATCCAATCGTAACATTTATTGTGAAAATGTTACGATTGTCTGCTGGTAGATTTATGGCGTGGACCGCTGTCTTCTATACAAGACCATGGCGCTCTAAGAGTTTAAAGGTATTAAGGGTATTATACCTATTAAGGGCTTTGAAGATTTTGAATTTTGTACAATAATACCTAAAGCACTTATAACGCAGATTATTCGTCTAAAACCTACATTGCTGTTATCTGATAAGCTACAAAATGGAAAAATAACGCTTTTTTTTCTGAAATATCACAAAATTATGCAAGCTCTGTCCATTTATCATTTTCAGATGACCCTTCTTCCCCTTAAAATAAGAATAATTCATCTCAGTCAAATCTGACGCAAACTTTGTTTATTTACTGTCCTGCTATAAAATACTGAAATCAATCCAAAACTTAAGAACATTAGAGCAACGAGAAATAATTCAATTAGTTACTTTTTATCTTAACTTCCATTTGTTTTTTTTTTGTTTGTTTCGCACACATTTTTGTGCCGTGCGGGAATCGAAACAGCAACCCCAAGCGCAGCGGTCTAACCGCTTAGCCACTGCGCCAATTAAGTCGTACTCCTACATAACATGTCAAACCATACATATGTATCAACCATCTGTATTATATCCGTCCGTTTGTACATCCAATGTAGCGTTCACCCGAGCTCCTCACGTATTTAATATTCTGAATAAATTATGCCATCTCAGTGCTTCAGTCTCATTTACAAATTAACACTTAATTTCAGACTATTTTCAGCTGCAGATATTATGTGTGTTTAATTTACAAGCTGTTTAAATATTTAAATGTAGCTTTATTATTTCTAGCGAGAGTATGGAGACTGTTTTCTCTGATTTCACTCTGTATTTTAATTGTTAGATTTTATGCGAAGGGTTTGAATTAAGATGGCATTTTGTTTCTCCAGTAATTTTGGGATTACCACATACATACTTGAAATGTTCTCTTCTCAATTATGAACAACCAGTCTCTGTCTCTGTAAGCAACTCAATCCCGTAGTCTTTAAAGCAAAACGCAAGGGCATTATTTTCTTTAGAGTATTATTTATTAGGTAGGTATGATTATATATTACTGTCTACATTATCCCCTTTAGGTACTTATAATGGTCAATGTTAAACAATTGATTAAATTATTCTCGTCACAGTCGTTTGCATGTCAAAGAATTGAGATGTCAATAGATTTAAGAAGTGGTTAACATTAAACACATTTTATCACCGTTTATAAGTAGGAAGCCAGAAGTCCTATAAGCCAGGATCATCAGATGGTTACATCTCAAACTATCGGCAAACATGATTTTGGTCTCCCAAATTCTCCGAGATAAAATATTTGTCTGTCTTTGATTCTCAACTAATTGTATCAGGAAAGTAGAAGTACTTAGTTCCCATCCATACCTCTACAGTCATTATTCGTAATAGTGTACACCAACTAAGATACAAATATTCAAGTACTTTTGAATAAATAACCCTACACTGCAGCGTCGGTCCTCGAGACATGGTTGTCTCTATGATAACAAGATGGCTGTCTAACTCCAACCCTGTCGCGCTGATGACAGCTTAATAATGTACAATACGTTATCTGTCTGTTCGAATTTCAGCTTAGTATTCACACATCGGTCGCGAGTAAAAGCTGGAGCTTGACGGCACAAAACAAAGAAAAATGAAAGAAAATTGTTTTTAAACCGTTCTAATTAAATTAAATATAAAATCTGTATAAAAATAGCCAAAACTATTGAGTTTTAGACATTGACAAGTGCCTATATTCAATTTTCTTTGATAGCTTTTTTGTCGTAATAAATTACCGACTGTGTGTGATAGATGATATGGATCTGACAGGTTTTAGATTGAAACGTATTATAATGTTGGATAAGATAATATTTTTCATATATGTGACACATAATTATATACCTTTGATCTTTATCTTGATTTATTTTTGCTTTCATAATCAATAAAGTTAAAGTTGAACAATTTATTTTTCAGAACAGAAACAGTACCTCCTTTTTGATCTTAGGATAAGCCCACTACTGTCACTCATCACCGTAACTCCTGTTTGCGATCTACAAAGGTAGACAAAGCAAATCATATCGCTTCAGACTATATAAGTATATATGATTTCTCTGTTTAAGAAACCATGACTAAATCAATTAGAAAATAAGAATGAAAATTTTGTGTATCCAATTAACTCTTATTCACATAAAATCCGTAGAAGAAGAACGATAAACTTGATGATCTAAAACACGCTATTAACAAGCGTAGAACGATGCTGTGGCTTAGTACAGGCAGGCAAGAAGATACATAAGATAGAATTCGCCAAAAGTTTAGGTAGAGGTGTATATTATATCCACATTTCGCCAGTTATTTTATAGGTCCCAATGTAGTAGGGGCGAGCCTATTGCCATCAACGCCGCACAATTCCAGACTCCGTGCTGCTACTGAGGTTTTTCTTTTAATTAGCTTGTAATCTAGACCCCTTTGCGAGAAAGACATGGCCGGAGATGGCGCTGGATAGAGATTAGTGGAGAAATAAAGGGGAAAGCTTTGCCCAGTTACTGATAATTAAGTAATGGAAAATCCAATAACACTTTCGAATCTTGGACGCTAATAGACCAACGAGGCAGACAGCTGGGTACATCCAAGCAATATTGGACCAAATATTGGTATTACCAAAACTGAACGTATTTGATTCAGCGCAGTAAACAAACAGTAAACCGACACGAGCACGAACATCGATCGCATCGATAGCCAATCACGGTGTAGATGCTGTGAATAACCGAGTGCATTTCACAGAAATTGAACGGAACGCGCCATGTTATATTGGAGCTCCGAAATTTATTGAGTGGCAAAACAACGCTGATATCCAGAGCTGTTTTATGTGTACAGGGAATTGTATTATGACGTCAATATTTGTTGACCTGATTGACGCAGTGGCTAAGCGATTGGACTGCTGCGCTAAGGGTTGCGGGTTTTATTCTCGCACGGGGCAAAAATGTGAGCGAACCGCAGGTGTTTGTGTGTAATATTTCACGCTTGTGTTACGCATTCGAATCAGGAGAAATTCCTAGTGTAGGGCGACGCCTTTTTTGTAAATAAAAATAATATACTAGGTATTGTATCACGACTTTATTTTGTGATGGTTTATGACGGGGACCCCGAGGGGGGTCTTATTGAACGTAACCGGACAAAGGCTTCTGCTTAAGCCTCCAGCCAGTCTACGTGTATAACCTATCTGTTAATGTCGTGTTGGCCCCGCGGCTACGGGTACAAATGCAGGCAAGAGCTATCGTAATGTGGTTTGGAATTGTACCTGATAAAGGAAATTACTTGCCTCCATTACAAACGATTCATACCGAGGTAATACATTAGATCATTTGTTTCCTTAGAGAATAAGGATATAATACGTGATATATACTGTGACTCCGGGTTGACAAGCTGTGCTGTGTGGTATCCGGCCTAGAATTGACCACTCCTTTTCCTCCCGTGGGTGTCGTAAGACGGCGACTTAGGGAAAATCCAGAAGATGGGCAGCAGCGTCTTCTGTAACTTTACTACTAATACTGCGATCCCAAACCGCTTGGCAAGCGCGGGGATTATGGAACCCCAATTAAGGATAAAGGACGTCTTCCGGCTGATGATGATGGGTCGACAACCTAGGGTTTGGGTGTTCCAAAACTATTATTGTCCTTTAATACAACTATTCTTTAAATAGCCAAACAACCTATTTTTATTAGAAACTATACGAAGACGTGAACTGAGTATGTCGTAACTATCGTGTCATGCCTTTTATGTACCTTGAGTAAAAAATATACACAATTTACAGTAATAAACAAAAGGTATATAAATATCCAGAATTAAGTTAAAATCAACATGCACCCAAACATAATCGTAATCCAATTACAATCTATGCAAAAGGTTCAATTTGTAAATCAAACACGTAAACAATTGGGAGACAAACATACCTACTATATGCTACATACCTACTCCGTTTACCATTATTATTCGTAAACCCAATAAAATGGACGTTTGCAATTTTCAACGCGACAGCGTATTCATTAAAATATAATTGAGTACGAGTGATGAGTGTTGCAGAAAATGAAATCTACAAATTACCAACGTAAAATATATTTTTTTTAATTGCTGGGTTTAAAGTTCTCAGAATAACGTGTTGATTTCGTTTAATATTTAAAATACATTTTGCTCAGTTTCATTTTAATTTAGCTTTGAAGATCGACTTAATTATTGATGAAGCATGTGGTGATCTATGTTCATTCCTTCTTCATTAGCAAAGAGGTTTTTCCTCTGCAGTAGGTCAGTAATAGGCTGTCATTATCCTTATTTATTATAAAAGAGGCCTTTGCCCTGTAGTAGGACAGTTATTTTTACTTTTATGACTTAGTTAAATGTCTCATTATAACCGACTATACTTTTATTCTTGTAGGGTCAGAACATCGATCCGTGTGGACTGTGGTCTGCAACTTTAATCTTATTCCATTCATGTTGGGCTCAACGCTGAATGAATGAATGCTATAAGATTGGAGTTACGGGCTTTAGACCAAACAACTCCGGCGTGACGTGGCGCTGTAAATCTTCAGTCTACAGATACCAAACTTTCTGATCGAAGATTCAGTATTGCCATTCAACGTGGCGATGCTGCCGGTCTTCTGGGCACGTTACCATTTGACTGCGATGAAGAAGAATAATTTGATGCTGTTTATTTTCAATTTTATTTTCATATAACTGCCTCTGCTGCCTCGTTGGTCTAGTGGTCGTTAAGCGCGACTGTTGAGCAAGAGGTCCTGGGTTCGAATCCCAGGTCGGGCAAAGTGTTACTGGGTTTTTCCATTAGGTAATTCTCAGTGGCAGCACGGATTCTGGATTTGTGCCTGGTTAATAGCAATAGGCTCGCCCCCTATTACATTAGGACCTATAAACATAACTGGCGAAATGTGGGTGTACTATATGTGCATCTCTGCCTACCCCTTCGGGGAATACAGGCGTGATGTTATGTGTTATTTTCATATATAGTTTTTAAGCTTATTTAAGTTGTAAATAGTTTTATAGTCACTAAGTAGAATTTAAATGTGTATTTATTGTCAATTATGTGAATGAAGAGTCAAAATAAAAAAAATCTGATTCAAATCGTTTGTTTTGTATCTCCAGTCGTTTAATGATATTATGATGTTGACACTTACCAGAGCGCTTAGTATTGTGGCCATAGAGCCTGTTGAGGTCTAAGGCCAGCACGGTGTGCGGCAGCGCGCAGCTCACGGCCGCCAGCGCCGCCACGCAGGCCGCTACACGGCAAGACGACATCGCTGGAACAATGGAAACACAAGTCTTACTTCATGCACTTCTTTATCTTAGGCATAAGTTCCCCTAATCTGGGGAAGACGGAAAGAGTGGGGTACATGGAGGGGCGTACGGAATACCTAACTGCTTAAGACACTAGCATGCTGTATGCATGAGTAAAGTGCCATATATAAATATGACTGGTGTAGACATTGGCCAGCCAATGATGGTAGCGAGGTTGATCGCCCAGAATACGCAAGATTTACCCAGGTAATTTGCCTAGTGGATTCTTACTACTTGAACTTCGGTGCCTCTAAAGTTATGAAAAAAATTATTTGTATCAAACTTTTTTTATGGATTATAACAAAAAAAAACTGAATTGGTCATAGTGGCCAATCTCAGTAAAGACTTGCTTACTAATTACTATGCAGGAGTCATTATAAACCTCTAGCGTGTGAACCAACACAATAAGCTTGATAAAATGTACATCACACGCAAAAGTACGATCGTTACACGTCCTAACCACGACCACGTCATCAGAGATGAAAATTTTATCACGTATAAAAACAAAATTAAATTTCTCTTTCCACAAAATGAAAATGTATAACAGTATCTTTCAAACCTTCCAAAGATAAGTTTATAACAGAACAAACTACGCATGTAAATTGTGTATCACATAAATATATTCAGCATATTCCATTGTAAGATTATATTACAAATTTGATACTCCTCAATAATTCAGTAGAGCTCTACGTAAACGTCGGCAAATATCTATTTCAGCTTCACAAAGGGGTGTAACAAAATGCTCCGATATTTCGATTCTCTTCAGTATCGAGTCGAGACCTCTCAACCTCGAAACTTGTTGGAAAGCGATAACTTTGAAGAAACTTAAAGTACGTAAGCCAAGACTTTGTCTTCTAATTAATTACAATGTTCGCTGGTGATCAAATTGCATTAAGAACTGGTAGACGATCTTCTGAAGGTATATGCTGAAGGTAATTAAATTATTATCGGAGGACGTCATTCAATTTTTGGGATATAAGTACCTAGTTAAATATTATTATTTATTTTTTGTCATCATAGTTTTTTAAAGTCTAAAGGAATATATATTAACCGATCAAAAGAAGCCAAAAAGTCAGATAATTTTGAGAACTGGAAACTAGAATTTTAAAATAATTAGTTTTAAGTTATTACGCATTAGTTACGTATATTTGTGTTTATCAAATATAAGACCATCACATAAGCTAGCTGCGCCCCGCGGTGTTACCCGCTACATTTTCTCGAGATAAAAAGTAGCCTGTGTTAATCCAGGGTTTCAGCTACCTCCATATGAAATTTCATCAAAATCGGTCTAGCCGTTTGAGCGTGAAGAGGTAACAAACATGTAAACACTCACAAACTTTCGCCTTTATAATATTAGGGTGATAAATAACATTTCTAAATGACTTCTTAAGACTATTTTTTTAATATAACGAGTACAAAACTGGATTATTTAAGCGACAATTAAAATAAAAAAAGAAATTCTCGTTAATATATATTGTGTCTATTAAAACACGTAATTTAGTATTCATGTATTCGCCGATTGCTTTTGTACATTTGCATGTCATTAGCCTTCACTGCCTATCCTACCTATCCTATTTACCGAGCCGGGACGAGCTTATTCAAATCAGCTGCTAATTAGAGATTACGCTCGCTGAAATGATAAAATCGTTTATTGTAAACTAGTTGTGCCCCGCGGTTTCATCCGCGATAATTTTGAGAAGAATAGCTTGTATCATTTTAAATTATAGCCTATAAAATGTGTTATTTTTTCACTTTCATCAAAATCCGTCCAGGGTCTTAACCATGAACTCTTAAAGCAGGACATTTGTAGTTGTGGAAGCGAGATGCCGCTACGTGCAGTGTATTGTGGCGTCTCGCTTCCACAACTACAAATGTCCTGCTTTAAGAGTTAAGAAGGGCAGTAGATCTTGCGTAACAAATAATCGTCTTTCCATCTATTCATGCATCCATTCTTCCATCCATCCACCCATCCATTAATTTATCCACACACCTATCCTGAAATTTTCGCGTTTACAATATATTATACTAGCTTTTACCCGCAGCTTCGCCTGCGTTAAGTAGCCTATGTCCTTTCTCGGTTCTTAAACTTTTCACATGCCAAATTTCATGAAAATCCGTGTACCGGTTTAGTTGTGGAAGCGTAACATACAGACACAGTTACTATCACATTTATAATATTAGTATGGATATATACTAGGGTAGGCCGTAGGATATATGTAAGTATATAGGCTACATAATATGTAAAGCTTGTTCAGATAATCCGATTTGCATTAGGCGAATCTTTGTGAGAGGCTTTACTGATTACATTAACAGGCCTCTGCTACTAAGTATATAATCATCTCGCCTGTATTTCCCGAAGGGATACACGGGTGTTCCACCAGTAGGTATATATTAATTAAATTAAACGTATATATTAATTACTCAAATTATCATGAGTATTTTTATAGGATGGATCGTTTTTGGTGGCTGTCGACGATCAGAAATGTACCTACCTACTGTTTTTAAGTCTATTTTGTAACTCGGAAAGGGATCCTCACCGTATCGCCTTTTGCCTCGCCGTCAAACAGGCATCAACCTAATGTAAGCACGTAACCAAAACCAGATGCTCCGATACGTCGACTTGGCTACGGCTAAGAGAAGCCTCGCTTACAGCTTGCCGGTTTTAAGCTTGTCTCGAGGCGAGGCGATTACGTCACGATTCCGATTAGTCTGCGTTGCAGTGGGGAGTTTCATACAAAGACCGCTTGAGTTGCTACGGTGAATATCCCATTCCGGGTTGATATGTGGGCTACGACGTTTATCCTTTTAAGGAATACATATGTTATTAGGTACTTGAAGGTCATGTCACTCAGTCACTGTCAATCCCACATTATATCTTGCCTATTGATGTTTCCATTCCAACCTTCCCGTTTAAATGGCATGTTGGGTAATGGTGTGAATCATAGATGATACATTAACATAATTTGAATATATCATACACAGAAAATTGACGTTTGTTACTTGTTTAGATCGGGCTTCCTCGGTAGCTCAAGGTCGTGTGTTCGAATCTCAGGCAAAGTGTTATTAAATTTTTCTATTCCATAATTCTCAGTAGTAACACGTAGTCTGGATTTGTGCTCGTTTGATGGCGATAGGCACGCCCCCTATCACATTGGAACCTATCGAGTGAAATGTGGATGTACTATAGGTACACCTCCAACAATTTTAGTAGCAATACAGGCGTGAAGTGTTCTATGTTTTACTAACTAGAGTTTAGAGAATTAAAGATCCCTACTCCTAATACGTCTAAAGTTCCAACACCATTCATTATAGTTCAGTCAGTTGAAAGTAATTAAAACTTCTTGCAGTTCGCACGCTGCTGTTAGACCCTCAGAGACCTCTGGAGACAAGATGATGGGCGAAATACTTCAGTACTTCGTAATTGTTGGAGTACTCCCCATGTTTGACGTTTATGACTTGGAGAATGTTTAGACTTGACACTTTATAGATGAATGAGATATGTAGGAGTTTACGTTGATTGGCGTCTTGAGGTTTATTAGTTTTACTGCCTTGGCTCGTAAAAATTGGTTGAATTAAAATATACATACATAAATAACATCACGCATGTATTCCCCGAAGGGGTAGGCAGAGGTGCACATGTAGTACACCCACATTTCGCCAGTTATGTTTATAGGTCCCAATGTAATAGGGGGCGAGCCTATTGCCATCAACTGGGCACAAATCCAAACCTTGTGCTGCCACTGAGAATTACCTAATGGAAAAACCTAGTAACACTTTGCCCGACCCGGTATTCGAACCCAGGACCTCGTGCTCAGCAGTCGCGCTTACCGACCACTAGACCAACGAGGCAGTCTAAATCTAAATTAAAATATAATATGTGGCAAGTTCTCGATCATATGCAATGTAGCGTTTTAAGGGGGAGGCCTCTGTTCAACAGTGGACGTCTTCCGGCTGATGATGATGATGTGACTGTTGTTTGTATGTCTATGTATAGAGATGAAAATAGACTTAAGAGATGGTAATTTTTTAGATGATTTATCATCGATTATAAGTATGAGAATCTGTAGGTACGTTCATCCCTTTCGTATGGGTCTTCTTCTTCTTATCATATAGTCAATGAGCAACCTGGTGTCAGGGTGCCGCCTGTAAGCCTCTGACACGAATGGGAAAAGGGAAAGAAAGATTTGACGGTCACAATTGCTTTCAGCTGGTAGTAATAATATAAATTCGGAGTGTAACAATCTAACTCATAAAAGAGTGATGTGTAAGAATTCCCATCTGCTATGTATATAGATTCACAACTAGTAATAACGTTGGAGTTGCATCCAATCTCGCAAATTTCTCGCTTTACATTCACAAATTGTGCTTTGAATCGAGTTTCCGCAAGTTCTTGGCGGGAACTTGGAGGATGTCGCTGCAGTTAGTATTGATCCGTGGGCGGTTAGATTTAGGTGGTTCTAACTTGGTAAGAACCACCTAAATCTAGAGATTTGTTTCTAAGCTTGTCTGGGAGTTTGAACAAATCAAAATCATTTATTGGAACAAAAACGAGTTTACAATATTAATTCTGTGTTACAATTACATTACTGCTCTCGACTGTCTCGTTGGTCTAGTGGTTGCTAAGCGCGACTGCTGAGCACGAGGTCCAGGGTTCGAATCCCGGGTCGGGCAGTGTTACTGAGTTTTTTTCATTAGATAATTCTCAGTAGCAGCACGGAGTCTGGATTTGTGCCCGGTTGATGGCAATAGGCTCGCCCCCTATTACATTGGGACCTAAAAACATAACTAGCGAAATGTGGGTGTATATGTTCACCTCGCCTACCCCTTCGGGGAATGCAGGCGTGATGTTATGTTATGTTACGTTTAGTTATTTTAGTTAGGAAAAGTTTAAGACCGGAGAAGGGCTACACTTACCGCAGGCGAAGCCGCGGGCAAGAGCTAGTAGTAAATAATATGGAAAACACTCACGAAAGTTATTATAATACAGTGAGTTTGAACTAAAATTATATAGGTAAGTTTGATATTTTAATTAGTTGAACAAGAAATTTCATCTGCATTTCGCCCGGAGTGTATTAAAGTTAACAGTGTAAGAGTATTATTTTAATACGTAAAGCGTATACTCATATCATACGTGACTAGATTAACAGAAACGCGATGCAATGTTTGTCTGCTTACATGTTATTATACTGTACTTTTTTAATATTATTTATTTTCTCATTTATAATAACACTAGTTGCGCCCCGCGGTGTTACCCGCTACGTTTTTCGAGATAAGCCTATGTGTTGATCCAGGGTGTCAGCTACCTCTATATGAAATTTCATCTAAATCGGTCTAGCCGTTTGAGCGTAAAGAGGTAACAAACATACAAACTTTCGCCATTTGAGGTCATGGTTTAGAATCCCACCGGGCAAAGTGCTACTGGGGTTTTCCATTAGGTAATTCTCAGTAGCACGGAGTCTGGATGGCAATCGGCTCACCCCCTATTACATTGGGTCCTACATATAAGTTACGAAATTTGAAAGCACTTTACTTAAGCCGTGCTCGCCGCGGTCAGTCTTGTGATGGGTGCCCGTTTTCACAAGACCCCTCCGTGCTTCGAAAGGCACATTAAGCCGTTGGTCCTACGCTTGATCTCACTCCGGTCGTGTCGGTCTACCGTCCCATCGGACTATAAGAGTGAGGGAATAGGTAGTGCACCTGTGTTTGCGTGTATACTTGTGCACTATAATATCTCCTGCGTAGTTGGCTAGTCTCTGGTGAGACAGACCGCTCTGAGAGACATTCGAATAGAAGAATATTATTTTAATAAATCTTGTTGCGTAAAATATAGTAGTATAATTTCAATATTTAATCTTAATATCATACAGGTAAGAGCTTTGACTTGTTTGAATAAGATGTATTATATTAAACCACTATACAGGGTGCAGTTTTGAAGATGAAAAATATTTCGGGAGGTAATTATGTTAGTGATCCTCGACCCGAATCAACAATAAAATCAGTAGGTATTTTTTTTCTTATTTGCCGAAATCGATATGTGTAAACCACCTTTATTTAAAAGCGGCTAGTCGCTACTCGCCCTATAACAACGCACACAAACAGTTCATTGATCGGCAGCGCCCCGCACTCCCGCCCGCACCTCGCTAGCCGCGCCCAGGCGGCCATCGATCTATCGATTTAGTGTAATTCATGTCGCCGGCGTGTGCATGCGCGTGCAATATCCGCCCGCCGTTGCGTTTTCGGTTACGTACGGTAATAGCTAGTGGTAATAAAAATGACTGTTTGGAGTGCATCACTCTACAGTGTGGCGGCTACTGAAGAAATAACTGCAACATCCATTGCATTACCGCAAGGTACAGGACCTCTACACAGCTGATAACGCCGCGCGAGTTACGTTTTGTCGCTGGTTGCTGGAACACCAATACGCCAACATCCTATGGACGGACGAGTGTTTATTTACTCAAGTTGGCGTCTAAATGTTCATAACGAACACCAGTGGACTCGCCGCGAGCATAACCCACGAGTGACTAAGCACCAGTGTTACACAATTGCGTGAAAAAGTGATCAGTGCTTTCCACACTTTAAAAACGAATGTGTTTGTGCTACGTAAGCTAAAAGATCATCAGCCACGTCGTGCTAGACTGAGCCTGGAGTGTTAACACTTTAAACAATACCTCCAATTAACGTAAGTAGGTAATTTATTTATTTTATTTGTACATAGACAATAATTTGTAAATACGTTGTTAGCCGAATCAATCTACGCCAAACATACCTACATCTCAGGCAAGATAAATCACTTAAACTTTACCTACAGCGCGCCGACTGCGCCGCCCGCCGCCGCCAACTACCTACAGTCGCATGCCGCCGCTTTATTATTAAGTACCTAATACCCGCGCGCGCGTCCACTATGCAGCAACGGATTACGAACGACGTCCTACAACTTACATACCTACAACAACATTTGTGCGTGTCAGTTACGGTCTCAGTCATAAAGCAAAACTAAGGTCAAGATAAATAAACATTACTTTAGGTTAGCTATGTTTCGTCTTTAACTTGCAATCAATTTAATGTGAAACTATTCACAATTGTGTAGCAGGGATACGAATATTGCTTACGTGCTATGTAAGGTTTATTTATCTCGACCTAACATTTTACTCATCAGCTGATAGGTAACTAACGAGGCAACATGAACTTTTCTTTTATAAAAATGACTAGCACGCGCGCAAAACGCGCGCATGCGCGGTACTGCTTACCTACTTACGTTGTCCGCGTTGTTGCTATAGCCCCCTGCCGAGAGAGGCCCTGCGTGTGCGTTGCGCACCGCGACCCGCGCCCGACGACCGAGCCAGAGCCCCAGAGGCCTACCGACCGTCCGATGGTACGAACACGTATATTCTTCGCGCTTCTACGTTACATGTATCCCGTGTCTTTTTTGTACCCGATTGTCGCTTAAAAGTGGTATATTGAATGTGAAGCCCGAACTTTATTTGTGACATCCACCCCAAAGCAACTATTGCGCTTACATTTCGTTATTACGTAGAATAAGTGGGCGGAGCCTCGTACAGGTCGATGCACTCTCGCAGCTGTGTGCGTGAGTGGCATGATGCGTTTGACAGTTCGCAACGCGCGATTCTGTTTCAAGATGTTTGCGTAGGGGGTTATTCTGAATAACAGCTAAACTTAAAAAATTAAAATAAAATGTACTATTGATTATTGACCAAGTATCGTATTTTTATATGATTATTTGTGACTTATATTACAACCTCCCGAAATGTTTTGCATCTTCAAAACTGCACCCTGTATACGAATACAGGGAATTCTACCACTTAATTAATTACGAACATAACTAGTTACTTAATGAATAATGATGTATGAAGCTAGAAGATGTATTAATTACACGTATGTATTAATAGTAGTGAACAAACAGTATGCAGTATAGCCCCTTTACCATGAACTCTAAAAGCAGGACGGTTTACGATGTGGAAGCGAGACGCCGAATTACACTTCATGTAGCAGCGTCTCGCTTCCACATTGTAAACTGTCTTGCTTTAAGAGTTCATGGTAAGGGGACTGTTGTAGATTCTGAATACATTTGAATATTAATTATACGCCTTGATAATTTCAAAGGGGGTGAATTATCAAAATTGTTTTGTTTTGCTCCCATGTTAATTGACTGATCATAATATAACATCACGCCTGTGATCTTTGAAGGGGTAGGCAGAGTTAAATGTAAAGACACCTACACTTCGCCGGTTATGTTTTAGGTCCCAATGTAATAGGGGGCGCGCCTTGGCATCAACCGGGCAGAAATCCAGACTCCGTGCAATTCTCAGTTGCAGAACGGAGTACAGATTTGTGACAGGTTGATGGCAATAGGTTCCCCTCCTGTTACATTGCGACATATAGTACCCCCAACTTTAACTGGCGAACTTTCGGGGCACTATGCATCTATCTACCTACCTCGTCGCGGAATACAGGCTTGATGTATGATTAATTATAAAATAGTAGCTAATAATAAACACATGTTTATCGTACTCGTGTTTCATATGACCTTGACCTCCAACTTGCCTATGTATACCTCACTTTTAGGTGTACAGCCCCCTTACCATGAACTCTTAAAGCAGGACAGGTTATGCTGTGGAAGCGAGACGCAGCTACGTCCAGTGTAATGCGGCGTCCCGCTTCCACAAGTTCACCTGTCCTGCTTTGACAGTTCATGGGCAGGGGCTGTATAATATCTGTATTTCGACCTTCTCTATAATATAATTCAAAGTAACCAAGTTTTTGTCGACAGAATAACAAATTAGCAGACATCTATCCACCTGGGCGACAATAATAAACGACGCGCCATTTTTCTTTCCTTTTACATAATAGACATAAACTGTTCATTTGTAAGAAGTATTAAGTAGATTGAACCATTTTTCAGTATATTTTTTTACTGTAACAATTTGTTTGAGTCGGTCAGTCACCTTTGAACTCCAGACCTTTGGGACTTTAGTAACTTGTTTGATTCCCGTAATGTTTTAGGACAAAGTTGTATTTGGTATATCCCAGGGTGACGTGGACTGGTACAGTCGGCAACGGGAACTCGCGTTAGTGTTGAGTAAAGGCCAACGCAGACCGAGATGGCATCGCAAGGGATTAAATTTTTAACCAGTTTTTTATCAGGCAAATAATAACATTAGAAATACATTTATTGTTTTTAAATTGATAAAGGAAACTTGAAAAATGATGGACAAGAGCGGGACTCGAACCCGCGACATTCGCTGTACCGTGGCGCCGCTCTGCCAACTGAGCCACCATGTCTAAGCCTAGCATGGCAACATGTAAAAAAGATATAAAAAGTCATACATATATGATTGTTGTGTAATTTTATAATTCTATTAACTAATGTTATTATTTTAAACAACTAATAGGTAAAATGAGATCATCTTTCTACCAACCTTTTTATGGAAAACAAGCGTACTGATACTATGCGAAATATAAGGAAATCAATAAAATATACCACTCTATTGTATTAACTTACACACAATTTAATGATAACTCTCGTATTTTTCCAACCTCACGAATGCTATTGTTAAAACAAAGAATATTTTCTGGAATCACACGGACGGCAGCGGCAAAACTGTTAGGGTACCGTAACTTGCGGAGAATATGGAAACCCTTATAGGATCACTTGAAAGTCCGTATGCCTGTGTAGGCCATTTTTCTTTCATATTTTTTTTTAAATGAGTAACCTCTGGAGTTTCTTGCTGGTTCTTCTGTATTGGAATGACATTTTGGAACTGGGCAACTAGCATCCTAACGTTTTATAAGCGTCTGTAATAGGTTTACGTGAAATAAAAGTATTTGAATTTGAATTTCAAAGAAACGCGTAGAGTTATCAAGTTTAAATTAATGTTAAATACTTAAGTCTACGGTGTAGCACCAGTAAAGAGATAAATCCGAAAATCTTTGTTTAAGATTAAGAATCGTTTATCTGCTTAAAGTAATGGTGTTTACAGATAGATCTTTTATAAGAGTGGACTCACTTTACTATTTTATTCGGCATACAAAAACTAAATACTGATTCAATGAACGATATTACAAGTTACAATTATTTTCTTTATTTAAACATATTTCTTATGAAACAATTTTAATTATCTATAAAAAACAGGGCCCAATCAGCAGCGGGAACAGGGTCAAGCAACAATTACTTTTATTTAAATATAAACAGATAAATTCAATATTTATCTTTTGCTAAAGAATTTACCAAAGGCCTATAACAATAGTACATTACCCAGGAACAGTTTTGTATCAAAAAACTTTGTACTTAAATGGGACACGTTTGTACGGAATCTTCAGCGTAATTCAGACTCGAACTTGTCTTGTTTTTTTTGTTTCCCCTCCACAAATAACCTGCTGTCAGACTGTGGTTCACACACTGTTTTACGCAGCAAGCACTGAAATATTGTACTTGTATGTCCATTACTTGTGTTGCGAACTTTTTGTGAAGATTTTAGGTATATTTTCTGGTAATAGAGGTCTAAGTTCGAAATGTTAAGGTATATTTTTCTTTGGGTTGTTTTACGATTTATGTCTTAATGTCACGGGAGAGCGGTATTAGGCTTATTCTCAGGTTGTGTTCCTGCTGTGAAATTGGGATCATTGTCAGTAAATTCTTAGGGAAATTGTGGGCCCAATACCAACTCTTTTAGGTCATGTTGACTGTTTTATATTTTGCACGAAGTTTATTAGATAAAACAGATTTTTAGACTCTCCTTCTTCTTAGTCTGCTTGCGACCACGGCCGGTGGTTGCACTGGTCACCGGTGGTTGACTGTGCCTTGGTGGGAAACGTCAAGCCAAAATTAAAAACTCGTGTTCGTTGTAATTTGTAATCTTATTATAATCAAGAAACGCGATACTTTATACGTTAGTAGGTTTTTATTTCTAAAAAACTCACAGAGCTGAGCTAAAATAACAGATAATTTTGATTGTATTATATATTTTTATTTAATATATTGGTGTTTTGATTGCTTTTAGAAAAGGGAGATATCAAAACATGCCTTATAATAGAGTGCCGGCTCACCGGATTACCATCCATGCTTTCACCTCAATACTTTTTACTCATAGAGATTTATTCACAAACAGCGGTTTATACAATATATCAATTTTAACTTTTCGGCTACCTCGTTGGTCTAGTGGTCGCTAAGCCTAACTATTGAGCATGACGTGCTAGGATCGAATATCGGATCGTGCAAACTGTCACTGGGTTCTGCAATAGGTAATTCTCAGTAGCAGATCAGAGTATTAGTACCCGGTTGATGGCTATAGATTCACCCCCTACTACATTAGGAACTTAACTGGCGAAGTATGGGTGTACTATACATCTCTGCCTACCAGTTCGATGAATACAGGCGTGATGTTAAGTTATGTTATGAAACTATAGTCACGTTTTTAATTAAATTATAATCTAAGCTAATACAGGACTGTTATGGCCACCCGACCTTTTTAAATTGAAAGTAAATCTTGATAAAAATGTTTTCTTTTCTGTGAAAAGTTCTGCTGAAAAATGGACTTATTAAATTAATAATACAATACTGATTAAACTTTTGTACCGTTGTAATGTAATTTTGTTTCTAATATAAAACGAATAAAACTATACAAACTTTTAATTTAATAACGAATTTTAAGAAACACTAGTTTTTGTTCGCATGGAAAATCTCAACTTGTAATATGCGGGAACAAAAGTATCCTTAAAAAAGAAGTTTCACGTTTATAGCTGAACGATAAATCTTTCATCTAGTCCCCGTGTGTTAAATATAGGTATAGGTACAGAACATCATTAAGTATATACCTGTGACAAATTTAATTTAGATTGTGAAAAAAAAAAAAAAAAAAAAAACTGATTGGTACAGATATTTATATAATTGTATTATTAAATATCACAATCTTTACTACCCACACAAGCACACACACACACGCACACACACGCCCACACACACACAAGTACACACACACACGCGCACGTACACACACACGCGCACGTACACACACACACACGTACACACACACACACACGTACACACACAGACACGCCGATATAAAATAATTTTCATTGATTTTCAGTTTTATTTTACTTGGATTTTGAGTACTTACATTGTATTTCGATTTTTTTGTAACGGATAAATATTTTATTTGTGTAACAATACGATTGTGAACGGAATGAAGGAGCCTGGAACTCACGACACAGGGAATCCTAGTGTGAGTTTCAGGAATCAATGCACTGACTGTAATTTCTTACACAATAAATTATTCTATTCTATTCTATTCTATTCTATTCTATTCTATTCTATTGTTAGCTAAATACAACGTATGACATCCTATTCCTAGAAATTCCTTTTAACAACACATAAATACTCGTAGCTGGGTTCTGAATGTAATACCTCTAATTCCTTTGTTTCATTTATACATTACAGTGTTTACATAGCTTTGTGGTAATCCTGGGACGAAACAAAAGGCGGTGAGCACACGAGCACCAAGTGGGCAGAGCCAGTGTGAACAAGGGCTTAAATTGTTCTACCTAATGAGAGATTCACTGAAGAATAAATGAGTCATACCTACCTGAGTTGCTAAAATTAGAATATCATTTTGTTCTCGCGTTTAGAAAGGGCTAGAATTTAATATGAATGAAACCTAAGTTGGTTTAAGTAAAGTAAATCCGAATGTAGTTGGTATTCTTTTGTTTTATTTACTACTAGTGGCCCGGCAGACGTCGTCCTGCCCAGAAAAGCAGCGTGGCGTGAGCTACCAAACGCGAAAAATGGCGGAGTACCAAAAAACCTAATTCATTTAAAAATTAATTGCCTGTTAAACTTTTTTCGTGAATTTTTCCGACCATTTAAGAGTTATTTTGCTAATTTACTATAATATAGGTAACTTTCGTGAGTGTTATCCATATTATCTAATATATAGGGATTCCCGAATATCGACGTGAGTACGACCGGTATATATAGTAGATAATTTAGTTATTTTGCTATTAGGGGCAGCGACCAAAAATCAAATACCATGAATAACGGTCCAGCAGTTCCCGAGTTATAAGTGTTCTAACAAACCAGAGTTTGATGTATATATACCTACACTTAAATAGATTTAAGCGGATTTACGCACGAGAATATTCGAGAATGCCCGACCAATTTCGGACTCAAACGGAGCGTTCAAGTGCAGGTGACGTGGCGATTCGGGCGTTCCTGGATATTTGCGTTAGTAAACCGGAGTAGAACACTAGAAAGGCTGCCTAAAAACAACTTGTATATTGACGACAGACTCATCAGGCTCGTATCGTGTTTCTCGTCTCTTATACTCGCTTCTATCCAATGATATGCCAAAACGTATAGATACGTCATTTACTAACAAAATGAACGAGAAAAGTGTTGCAAATCCTGAATCCGAACTGCACTAGTCCTAAGTCAATTTGGACAGCAATTATTCTACCCAAGACTACAATAATTGTCCCGACAGAACATAACATATCTATACTTCTTTAAATATCATTAGTTTTATCCCATCTTTACACATATAAAATCGATTATAATTTTAAAAGAACCAATTCGTTGTAAACACAAACACTAATGAGTTCATACAGTCTTGTAATTGAGATAGGAAACTCTTGACGTGAGTATAACCGGGATATATAGTAGATAATATAGGAAACTCTTGTTATAGCACGTGATCGTAATGCCAAAGACAAACATTTATCCACCAATTTTCGTTACAGAATATAACATCAAAGAACTTATTTTACAACAAAGAGTACTTTTACAAGCACTATATCGGTTACAGTATCGATCGACACCCCTGTAACAACCATCCTCATTCTTTGATACACAATATCGTAGAACTAAAAGGTTATTTCTAAAGTGGAATTGAAATCGATAGCTTTACGAGGCTTTGAAATAGACTTAGACAGTCGATACATTTCTAACGTGACAACTAAAATGACGTCAGAGTACTTTGAACTAAAGGTTAAGGTGCGACTAACTAAACGCTAATGTGACGTTAATTACGTATGAAAGAACGATTAAGAGTATTAACGGGAGTTAGTTTTAAGCGGTTTTTTGGTCCTGCTTTTTGGTCTAGTGGTCGCTAAGTGCGACTGCTGAGCATAAGGTTTCGGTTTCGAACACTGGATCGGGCAAAGTGTTATATAACATAACACGCCTATATCTCCGAGTGGTGGGCAGAGGTGCACAATGCACATATAGTACGACTAAATTTCGTCAGTTATGTTATAGGATGCCCAATGTGAGGCTGTTGCCGTCAACCGAGCACAAATCCAGACTCCGTGCTGCTACTGAGAATTACCTAATAGAAACTTAATAACACTTAACCATTTATACGATGGTTTTAGAATGTCTACTAAACAATATTCTACTTAAGTTTTACCAAGTTTAACTGAAGGCCCGTCGGTCCCATAATCCATAAACAAAGATGTCTGGACGCACTCTAACCGTCTTCAAAATTCCAAGAAACCGGTCCTCGTGAGCCATAAGTTATTCCGGTCCCCGAAGACCTAACGTCTTGGAGCCACAGTCCAACACAATTACTTGTGGAATTCAACTGAAAGTTTTTCTACGTCTCCATTTATTATTTGCTTCTGTAATAGCTATTTGTGACCTCTGAGTCGAAAATATTCTGCTTAAGGCACAACTCTTGTATACACTACATTTTTGTTAGGTTTATTTCGGGTTTAGTGTATTTTCCTTGTATTGTTCTGTGAAGGGGTAGTTCAATATCACCACTAAGTTTCATGGTACGGGCGCTGGTTTCTTTTTTGATTTCTACATTTCCCAAATTGATAATATATTCATAGGTACACATACACATTTAAATGCCTACCTACTATAAAAACTATTCACAACTTAAATAATATAATCAAAATCAAAAATGCATAAAATTCTATAAGTATATAAAAAATTGAATAAAAGCATCAATGTATTCTTCGTCATCATTGTCAAAACTTAACAAATTATGTTTCGAAGCAAACTTGATGCCATAGACATTATAATTCTGTCAACCCCAAGGTGATGCAAAAAAAAACTTAAAAAAAATGTCGTTGACTTCAAATTTTCCAATAGAAAATACACCACTTTATCGCGTGATCAGAGGGCTGGTTTATTTTTGGGTCAAAGAATCAGCATTGCCATTCAACGTGGCAAAGCTGCCAGTCTTCTGGGCACGTTACCGGTTGACATCGATGGGGATGAATTATTTGATGCTTTTAACTTTTTATTTTTGTATATATTGTTTTTATTTTGTATTAGAATTAAGTTGTAAATATTTGTAAAATATTATATGAATAAAAAGCTTCCCACTTTATACAGTCTAGGAATCAAATATAAGACTTAAAAATCACCTTGGCCATCTTGATCAACAATAAGACCACATGATTTCATTATACTATAACATAGCTGTAGGACGTAGGTACATATAACATTATGTTGGATTCTCCATGAAAAGAATAACACAGAAAAAGTCCCATTGTCTTCGTATCAAATATTTGCGAGGTCCCGGAAGAAAAACAGATTAGACCCTTTGTATATTTTGTGTGAGGTGAGTATTACTTATGTCGCCTGAAAATATTACCTATTATATCAGCCAAAAGACATCCACTCTTGAACAAACGCCACAATGAACGGCATTTCGTGATTCAAATTTTTTTATCACACAAGCCGAAGGCTGCTTTCGACATTTTTCGTAGGCAAACATTAATTTACTTCACATGTTTTAACAAAACATTCTCCGAATTAATTGTAATCACATGTCAACTCCATTCCCAATTAGGTAATTAAAAATGAAATGAGTCAACGATTCTCCGTACTTTATAATTAAATTACGTAGAATTAAACTACAGCCTGTTTGATTAACGTTCCGAGTACCATATGTAGGTGTTGGCAAACGAAATTCAATGGATTACACTCGAAAATAAAATGTTGAAACGAAATAAGTTGAAAATATGGAATTGATATTTCGCCTTCCATTACAACACATAACGAGTTTGGCTCACTTTGTGATTACTTTGCGTCTGTTAGTTAGTTTTGACTTACTACAGTTTACAAGGGAATAGATGATGTGCGTTTGCATATATACACTCCTGTGTTATCCCATAATAAACCGGTTGAAATTGGCTATCGTAACCAAAACTTTGTCTGTTATAATATTTTTTTGAAAGTAATTGTGGTAAATAGACTAGGTTGTTATATATAACTAGCTTTTGCCCCCGGCTCCGCCCGCGTTAAATAGCCTATGTTCTTTCTCGGGTCTTAAACTTTCTTCGTGCCAAATTTTATCAAAATCCGCCCAGCGGTTTAGTGAACGCGTAATAGACAGACAAAGTTACTTTCACATTTATTTCAGGTATGGATAAAAATAGTTTAATAAAAATTAGCTTGTCGACTCCACTAATAATCGATATTTTTATCACGTTTGTTACGCAATTCTTTCTAAACTGCATTATACCATTCACCACATCAGACTTAGCTCTTTTATAAAAGCCTGGTAAATTAACTTACCCCTTTGTAAGACCCACGCATCTCATCTCGTAGCAGAATAACATTAATTAATCAACACCACTGTGAGACCGCATCCTAGTGGCACGGAGTAATTAACAGATGGATTGCTAATTAATGACGACGCGTGAGGTCTAGGTACTGTTGCAAAAACAAGGAGTATGTTGTTACAGGAATTTTATTTTAAAGCTATAGCAGTGATAGCCGAGTGGTATTTGTAATGGTTGCCTGTTCTAACCCAAAATGCACCAATGTTGAAAACATCGTGAGGAAACCGGCAGACCTGAGAGATTTTTAAGGGCGTGTAAAGCCCTACACACGCCTACAGACGGTTAAAACTCTAAAACCAGGTTGTTCATCAACCACACGAAAAGAAGAAGATTATAAAACTTTTATCGTGATTATGTTAAGAATTGTAAAATATACATGCTTAAATCAATACCACGGTAAAGTCGGTAATATTTATGTTATTCTCTAGTCAGATATACTGTTAGACTTTTCATCTTATGGACATTAACAGGTCTGGGTTCAGAATTATGACAGATAGTTGACTATAATATTTGGCAAAATACCAATATAATTCATGGAACCAACACGCATGATGAGTTATATTAGTATTTTATACTATACTAAACTATGTGTGTGTGTTGGTACTTTACTTGTAAATGCAATCTTAGAGCATCGTTAAAATATATCTATAAAATAAAAAGGAAATATAAAATCTACTGAGGTAATAATACTGTCTATATAAGCACTAGTTGCACTCAGTAATATTAGTATTCAGAACTTTCATTTGATTCCAGGGAACACGTTAGCACTCTATTTGTTTATTATTCCGTGCCGCGCTCTAGCACCAAATTAATTTATCCGAGTTTACTCTCGATTCGCAGTCGAGGAAACTGCGCGAACGTAATGGTATGTTTGATGTCGTGAAGATAAAACAAAGCTTATTTAAAGGTTAAGAGAATGTTGGTTGTGTATGTGCAATTTATACCCGAAGGTGTAGGCAGAGGTGTATAGGTAGTACACCCGCATTTCGCAAGCCATGTTATAGGTCCCAGTGTGGCGAGCCTATTGCCAATAACCGGGCACCAATACACTTTACCTAATGGAAAAATACTACCCGATCCGGGATACGAACTTAGGACCTCATGCTCGCAGCGAGGCATGAATTAAAGATAAAATAACATTTATTCGAACTATATCTAAAGCTCTCCGCATTTAATAAAAGCCAGCCATTTTAAACCGACTTGAAAAAAGAGGAAGTTCTATGTTCATCTGTATGTATTTTTTGCGTAAACTATTCACTACATGGAGACACTGATAAGCTTTAAAATGAGTAAGAAGCCCTTTATTTTGCAGCCAATATCAAACGGACGAAGCAGGCTACAAGGAATAAAACAAAAGTGTACTATTACAGGCAAGTCAGGAGTACCCTCAACCGACGAGCGAGTATGAGCAATGTGAGGCGTGTGAATGAAGCAAAAAGAAAAATACCAGGATTGTAGCAAATGGAAATCCGTGGTCTCTGCCTACCCCTCAGGGAAACAGGCGTGACTTTATGTATGGCGACTGTGACTTACAACGATAGGTAAACTAGCCTCTTAAAAAGCTGTTAGAAATCAGCTTTCCATGTTTTCAACACCAATTCACCCGCGTCTATTAGGAGCAAATTCAGCCAGTTCCTTTCGTAATGAAATCTTAACACTAACTTCATTCAGTAGCAAATTTAAAAACCCATTTCGATGTTCATTTAATGCATTTAAACGATCAAATTAAAGGCATTTAGGAACGTTTTTCTCCTCGTTTTTCCTCATGAAGTCTATTCTTACCAAGTAATGAGGCGTCTGTATCTTACACGTGATCTCCATGTAGATCAGATGTCAGATAAAGAGGTCAGATTAGATCGCGTACGCTTTTATTAGACCAACTCGTTAAGCGACGCGTCGTGCAATTCGGAATTTGATAATGGGGCATTTACTGCTTGAATAAGGAGGACAACATCGTGAGGAGACCGGCACACTTGATTTTTCAACGGTGTGCAAAGCCATGGCGGTTTGAACTGGTGACACCAGGTTATTTATCAATTATACAATAAGAACAAGAGCGTAAAAGATGGGTGACAAGGTAAACAATTTTTAATTATTCATTTTTATTATAATTCTTTGTGGCATAAGTATAACGAGAGGTCAACGGTAAATTAATCGGATAAAGCCTTTTTATTAGCCTAGTGTAAAGATTCATAGACTGGCTTTCTCTATCTATATCTACAATCCGTATTTCATTGTCGTATTAAATCTAAATCAAGAGACAACCGCGCTTGTACGTAAATGTAATATACAGATTATCTTTCAATTTGCGAAAGTTTGATTTAGACTGCCTAGGTGGGCTTGTGGTTGCTAAGTTCTGTTAGAATCTCGGGTCGGGCAAAGTGTTTTTCGCTACAGCCGCGCACCCTATTACGTACATATATTGGGCTCTGAAACATATTATGTATTATACACCTCTGCCTACCCTTTCAGAGATTCTGAAAAGAGATAGGTACGAGCTTTAGTGAATATAAACTTTAAAACCGAATTTAGAGTGAATAGAACTAAAAGGGGAACTATTTAACCTTATTTTCATTTTGCATCCCAACTTAGAACATATTTAGCTTACGCTTCATTATGGAGTTCCGCGAATGCTCCACAACTGAGCTCGTGAAATGTACTGAGAAATGAAAATTACCAGACGTTTATGCAGATTTGTGTTTCAAGTAAAATAAATGCAGAAATTCTTGCAAATAACTCGTAGCAGGAATTTCTGCATTTATGTACCCATGTTTATACCGACATAGTTTTTTTAACGTCGCCCCACACTAGAATTTTCGCCTGCATCGTGGGCGCGTTTCACATAAAATAACATAAAATATCACATACACAAACACCCCAGACTCTGGACAAATATCTGCGGATCGCACAATGTTTTGTCCCGTGCGGGAATAAAACCCGTTACCCCTAGTGCAGCAGTCCAATCGCTTAGCCACTACGCTAACCAGGCTAAGAATTTTGTAAAAAAAATCTGCCCTGGTAGCAGCTTTAACGGTTTAAAACAACTATCCGTCAGAAAAGTTTCAAAATAACATAATATTTTTAGATTTAAAACGTTTTTCACTACTAAAATATTAACTAAAAAGAATATTAAATACTTTATCCGTTAATTAACATCAAAATAATCCCTGAGGGAATGAAAACACTTAGCTGTAAGAAAACATTACCATACAAATTGGTTTCGTTGAATTTTTTCACTTCGCCAGTTGACTTACAAAATGTCGGTGTTTTGTGGATAAAACACAAAATATTTTACTTTGTATTGTGTAATCGAGCCCTTTATAGCCCCTACGTGGGTGAATTCTTTCGGAATACCAGAGGTCTGGAAATACGAGGAAAAATAACAAAGGAATTGTGGGTACCTACATGCTACAGTTTTTTGGATTGGATTGTGTACACAGGTATGATTTTAGCCAATGTTAGAGGGATTTTTGTGATCGGACTCAATGAGTTTTAATATAACAAAGCTATATAGTGCCTTGTCCACGACTCTGCTTGCGGTAATACTGTTTAGTTATTCCGTAAAAATGACTATTTTTTATATTATTTTAAGCATACAGCATCATAAACAACAGAAAAATAAATTTTTACAAGCTTTTATTTAACTTGCAATGTTTGTTTGTACATATATGTGTGAGTTTGTTTAGGTCAAATTTCACAATCTAAATTAGAACCACTTTTTGAAATGCGATTGAAATGAAATTTTGCATACTTAAATAGGTTTGGTGACAATACATTATGGTACTTTTGATTTAAAAGCTTGTGTTAAAAATATATTTTAATATTAAAGCAATAGGCTCGCCCCCTATTACATTGGGACCTAAAACATAACTGACGAAATGTGGGTGTACTATAATATGTGCACCTCTGCCTACCCCTTCGGGGAATACAGGCTTTATGTTATGATAATGATGAATGACAAGCTACCATTCTTGTAAGTCGCAAGAATTCTCTACATATAAATGCAACTGCATCAGACTCCTCACCTCCTCCATCCTCACCTCACGCAAACACACAGATGGTTATAAAGAATAGTATAAATATTACGACTCTCTACATCTTTGGTACGAATTCTATTTATTTTGCGCTGTACCATGATAACGTTATGTTAGATTGGTACGTGAATACCACCCCTATTTGTACGTGTCTCTCGCTAGGGGGGAATTTTGTTATAATAGTTTTTGGTCGGAAAAATATAAGTTGCTGTCCAGCGCTTGTAAAAGTAATGTCTGTGATTCTTGTTATATATGTACCTACCTATTTTTTTTTTCATGTTAAGGTGCTCATTAAGCCGGTTCTTGGCGAAGGGATGGCTAGAGGTGTGACACGCTAACATTTTTTTTACCAGTTTAATAGGGTAGTTGTCACCATTACCCAATACTTCCAAGTCGTAAAGGTTCTCTAAAAAATGCCCTTTTTCAGACCAAAAAGCCCTATAAAATACTTATTTTAAATCAATAAATGGTCAATCAAGTTAGCAAATTAGTGACGTCATAGGTTACTATTACCTTACAAAATTTTAAAATACTAAGAATGCCTCGTTGGTCTAGTGGTTGCTAAGCGCGACTGCTGAGCACGAGGTCCTGGGTTCGAATCCCGGGTCGGGCAAAGTGTTACTGGGTTTTTCCTATTAGGTAATTCTTAGTAGCAGCACGGAGTCTGGATTTGTGACCGGTTGATGGCAATAGGCTCACCCCCTATTACATTGGGACGCAATAGATGTGCAATTGTGCACCTCTGCCTACCCTTTCGGGGAATACAGGCGTGATGTTATGTTATGTAAATTTATTTAAAATTAAATTTGTACCGTAAACTTTCAAAACACTACACAAATCCTTTTCCAGAGCATATTAAAACATTTTAAGCCCAATTTTTCACGAAAAATGTAAAAATGTTATTTTAACCCAGTGAACTGTGAAGGGCAGTTCACAAATACTCCGCTCCCAAAGGAAGCAATCAAGTCATTAGGCTTGCCGCAGAACGCCCGCCCACAGGTCAACACATAATAAACGAGCCCTCTGACATTTGACAGGTTAGATAGACACACTTTTGGTATCAAGTACCTAAATGGCATTATCGGTGACCTAGCTGTGAACCTACGCAACTTTTGGAAGGTGAATTGCCTGTCTGTTGGGTCCCGTTAAGGATGTCATTGGCTTGCGAAGGCAGGTAGTGTTTAAAAGCGACGAACCCGATGTGGCTCGTTATATGGCAATATTTCCGACCAATGACCGAATCATGATTGCCTCGTTGTTCTAGTGGTTGCTAAGCGCGACTGCTGAGCACGAGGTCCTGGGTTCGAATCCTGGGTCGGGCAAAGTGTTATTGGGTTTTTCCATCAGGTAATTCTTAGTAGCAGCACGGAGTCTGGAAGTGTGCCCGGTTGATGGCAATAGGCTCGCCCCCAATTACATTGGGACCTATAACATAACTGGCGAAATGTGGGTGTACTATATGTGCACCTCTGCCTACCCCTTCGGGGAATACAGGCGTGATGTTATGTTATGTCCGACTCATGTTGAGCGAAATGTAAGTGTCTTATCCCATGCGGGTTTCTATAAACTTGCATTGCAGGTCAATTTCCGATGTGCAAGCGAGACAGCGCACTACACTGCACGTAGCAGCGTCTCGCTTTCACAGAGCTATATGACCTGCAAAGCAAGCTCATATTAAGGTACTGGATAAAGAAATACATTTTTCACTACCCCTTGGGAATTACAGGGGTGATTATACATCCATACATAGTATGATGATGTAGCATCTATTAAGAAACGTTCGAATATTTTCCTTACTAACTAGATATCAGTATCATTTTCATGCAATATAATGTTTTAAAACAAAAAAAACAACCCTCATTTAGATAGGAAAATAAGGTTCTTATTCTTATATACTTCAGTTTCCCACGCATGGAACATGAAACACTACGCCCACGCATATAACGTAGAAACAGAACATACTGTAGATTTTAAATACAAGTTATTACATCTGAATCCTGTGGGGCGACGTGTGGGCGTATTGCAGCGCAAAGTTCATAGCAATACCCAGAGGTACAGTCAGCCACATAAGTGGCTTAACATTTTGAGAAATCTGTCAAATAATTTAAGTTAATTTTTAAGTTTGCCATTGATTCGCTAAGAAAAAATAATTAAAGTAACAAACATCAATTGAAGTTAATGTTTCAAGTTACAGGAGCCTCTGAATGATGAACTGAAAACATTTAAGACTTTTTACTAAGTAAGAAGATTTTCTTCAATTAGTTTGTATTTCAAAATTTAAATGTTCATGTCTTTGTCTTTCTAATTAGCGATATACTCGGGGCTATACATACTGCATTTACTATGTTTTAATATGTATATCAAATATTGCTAATTGTTTTATCTTGCGAATTTAGAAACTACAGAATTGAACATGTTACAGTATAGTGAAAGACAGACACAATATATAATTATTAGTACATATATAAATATATGTATTAGTTGATTATTTAGTTATGCTACGTAATGACGTAAGTATTCTGTATACTTCTTCTTCTTATCGTATGGTTGATGGGCAACCCGGTGTCAGAGTTTAAACCGCATGTGGGCCTCTGACATAGCTTTACACACCGTTGAAAAAACTCAGGTGTGCCGTTTTCCTCACGATGTTTTCCTTCACCGTTTAAAGCAATAAATAACTAATATACGCACAAGAATTTGTAAAGACATTGCTGCGTGCCTTTGATTCCGCAGTCCAACGGTCATACCACTTGACTATGAATGCGTTTTTTTATAACATACATGAATAAAGGTACTAATTTACTAAATGCAAGTTACAAACACAATCTGCGCAACAACTGTAATATGGAATACGAACACAATTCCACATCTACAGTTAACTTAATACTGTTCGAATCCGACACGTCTGTTGATTTGCATCCAAATTGTTTCCCAAACAGACGCCCACGCCCACATCTACACCTACGCCCACACGCCCAGCCCACGCTCACTGCCCGGTGATTCATACAGTAACTTTGGTTGACTGTTTAATGGAATAGTTGTGGTTTTGTTTTACACGATACTGTATAAATTGGACTTTAGTTTAGCGATGACACGAGGTATAGACTGACAGACGAGTTTTGCTAGATAAGAAAGGTTTTTCAATTTTTTAATTTTATACCTTTCTTGTCCGCCTAAGACAGTTTCGTGTATTTATTACTAAACGAATAATATATTTAAATTGATAAAGGAAACTTGAAAAATGATGGACACGAGCGGGACTCGAACCCGCGACTTTCGCCGTACCGTGTCGCCGCTCTGGCAACTGAATCGTGTCACTGCTCGCCTCTATAATCTTTCAAGTTTCCTTTATCAATGTAGATTTAAGCTTAGCATGGCAACAAGCGAAAAAGATACAAAAAGTCATATCGAATAATATATTGATTTTTATTTTTGTGTTATTTACATTAACATGTCATCGTCATCATCAGTCGGAAGACGTCCACTGATGAACAAAGGCCTCCCCCTTAGAACGCCACAATGAACGGGCAACCGGTGGATGCAAATTTCAAGTTGACGTTGTAGATGATGTAATTTAATATAGGATTGAATGAACAAAATATTTGTTTTAACATTTTTAGATTTTGGATCTCTAAAATGTTCTTCAGTAATTCAATTCTAATCAATAATATCCACGTTAATGGTTTGTTGGTTGTAGCTGGGCTACCGAACCGTGAGTTCCTGATTCGATTTGTGGTCAGCCAACTGTAATTGAGTTCTATTAGGAAACTCCCGGATATATTGATCTTACATTATCAAGACTTGTTTTAGACAGGCTAGGAGTATAAGAGAGTTTAAAATCATGCTTTATACAGTTAACTGTTTTGATAGAAAACAAGTAAAAACGACACTTTTTAGGTAACTAATCATTCAGTTTTCGACGACTTTATTGGCACAGGGGCCAAGCGAATGGACTGCTGCTTTAAGGGTTGCGGGTTCGATCCCCGCTGGGGACAAATATTTAGGTGATCCGCACAATTTGTCATTCGCATTAACATTAAGCCTCTATTCCACTGATTACGTCACGCAGGTATTTAAGATGGAACCTATTTAATATGGTACCCACACGTTTTTGAGGCATACAGGAGATTTGTCTGAGCGATAGCCATACGCAGATATTTTTGTATTTATTTTTATATCATGTGAGCCAACCAAAGACTGCAGCGGCTCCAGAACTGTTATTGACTTCGTCATCAATAAGGACCTTGGCTTTATCGTGCTGCCCAGATATTTAAACTAGCCGACTAGCTTAAGCGAATCTTCACCGATTCTAATCTCAACATAACTGGCAAAATGTGGGTGTACTATATGTGCACCTCTGCCTACCCCTTCGGGGAAAACAGGCGTGATGTTATGTGTGTCTAATCTCAACTGAGGAGTTGTTTAAAGCCTCCAAGGTTCATGTTATATACAGTAGCAATGAAACAATTTACTTATCCTTCAAAGCCATACTTCACAACAACAGTAAAACACTTGGAATTCAGTATGACAGCCTTCTAGAGAGTTCTAAATAAAAATAAACAACGGAACAAGATACTACGACATGTTTAAACGCTACGAGACGCTACGCCACTACAGTGCTACGACGCTACGAGAATCAATTTGTTTGATGTCGAGTTTACTCAAGTGATGGGAACTTTTTCTTTTTATGTACTGTATATAAGTTCTATATACTAGTTTGTTAGTAATAAAAATATCAGTTACAATATTGTTTGTGTTAGTTTTATTAGAGTTTTTTTGATATTTACTACAATGTGTATTTTGTACGACTTTTTTTATTAAAATTAATTTTGCTTTTGATAGTTTACCGCACGTGACAGATGCGTTCTGCAGATCTTTGTCCCGAGTCTGGGTGTTTGTGTATGTGATATTTCATGTTTGTGAGACGCACCCACGATACAGGAGAAATTCGTAGTATTGGTCGTCGCTTAAAAAAAATATTTTATGAATAAGGGGGTAAGTTAAGACAGAATTTGATAGAAGTATTTAAAAATTGGTTTTGTTAAAAAACACATTGTTAAACGTAAAATAAAATCCATACTTTACCAAGTAATTAAAGTTCTAAATAAATAAGAGACACGCCTACAGTAACCTTGGATATTATATAATTATACAAAAACAATACTATTAGACAATTTAGTCTAAGATAATGTTAGCATAATAGTCCTAATTAAGTTCCAATTAAATCCAAACTAATTACTTATAATAACAGTCTTGAATTAATTGTAGAGGTACGTTACATGTCATTTATATTATAATTAATAATATTTTAAATACTTGCTACATTTTTTAGGATAACAAGTATGTATCGAGGGCGTCAGCTACTTCTATACCAAAATTTATCAATATTAGTCAATCCGTTTGAACGTGAAGAGGTAACAAACATACAAACTCACAAACTTTCGCCTTTATATTAAGTGTAACTAGATCCGCCCCGCGGTGTTACCCGCTACGTTTCGGGATAAAAAGTAGCATTCCTGGTAATCCATGATGTCAGCTACCTCTACACCAAATTTTATCAAAATTGGTCCAACCGTTTGAGCGTGAAGGAACAAACAGACAAACACAATCACAAACTTTCGACTTTATAATATTAGTGTGATTGATAAAGTTTGCGTTTTCTGGGGGTGGCCTTTGATCAACAGTGTCTTCTGGCTGATGATAATGATGATGAATTCTGTTTGAGCGAATCAGTGCGGATACAACAGACTTCTGCCGTCCCTCCAACTAGCGTTATAATAAACATACATACATAGTTAATTAGTCCGCATTGTGTTCAAGTTGTAACTAATTACGGGCGGTGTTGTAAGCGGCTTGCTAATTGTTCGCCGTAAGGGTGGGAACTTAAACTCATTAGTTAAGTTACGCCGGCCCGTAAGTTCATTATAACTAGCTCTAGGTACGTCGTGTTTTCTCAAGTTATAACTATCATACGGGCAGACAGTCACGTGTCGCCGATGGGGTGTATAGAGGATGTATTCTCCTTTGTTAGCGCAGTGGTTAAGATAGGCTGCTGCGTTGAGGTTCGATTTTCGCACGGGAGAAAGTTTTGTGCAATCCGCAGATGTTTGTGTCCAGCCAAGGGAAAGAAAAAGGAACTGGCGATGGAGCTGCTGTGTGTGCAGAACTTGGCACACGAATAAATCTCAATTTTTTAGTCGGTGGAGTCGACAACGACGTATTAAATATAGAACTTGGCTCTCATTTCACGTTTATGGTTTCGATGGGATGGCATTCATCGGGTCCCATTGAATAGTACGTAGAAAAACTAACGTGTTCCTATGGCATGACCTAAAATTATGAGCTTGTCTTAATACGACTGCACCGTAACTTGCAACTAACTTCAGTACAGCCAACGTAAGAAGCAACCAAGGATAACCCCCAACTCCTAACACAAGCCCACACATTTAGCCCCTAACACTACCTCCTACATTATTCAGCTCCATGAGCCCGACATGTTTCGGGATTAAGGAGATTATCGGCTCCGAAGTAATGCCTTTGAAATTTGTGCCGCCCATTTATATGCCAACAGGGAATTAGTGACGTCAAACTGGTTCTAGGACGCTCGGAAATCGTTTGTGGACTTTACCCGTCATATATGTTGGTTTCGACGTGATTGGCTTTTGACTAAGTTTGTCATTGACTATGTATGGCGGTTTTAGCACTGATAGCCGAGTGGTATGACCGTTGGACCGCTTTTTGATTTTGGTATTGCTCGAAGAACCGAAAACTGCTGAGGAAGAAAGGTTCTCGAGTGGCGACCACGAGCCGGAAGACGCAGCGTTGGCAGGCCTCCCACCAGGTGGACCGACAATATTGTCAGAGTTTTCCGGCTGATAATGATGATGACCGTTGGACTGCTAAATCTAAGATCGCAAATTCTAACCCCGCACGCACCGATGTCTATTCAAATTCATGTGCGTACTATAAATTAGTTATCAGTTGCTAATACCGGTGAAGGAAAATATCGTGAGGAAACCGGCACACCTGAGAGATTTTTCAACGGTGTGTAAAGCCATCAGCTACCTCCATATAAAACTTGATTAACATCGGTCTAGCTGTTTGAGCGTGAAGAGGTAACAAATATACAAACACACTCACAAACTTTCGCCTTTATAATATTAGTGAGATTAACAAATGAAAAAAGGTTTTTCAATTATATTTTTGCTTAATCTTTTAGTACGACTACACAAAAGATATTATTACTAAAGGTAAAGTATACAAAGGGTTAAATTAATTCATCAAAGGGATTACACAATTATTCTGAAATATGTTTTTACAATTATCATATTACTAGCTGCGCGCCGCGGTGTTACCCGCAACATTTTTGGGGGATAGTAGCCTTTATGTAATCCAGGGTGTCAGCTATCTCCAATCCAAATTTTATCAAAGTAGGTTTTGCCGTTTGAGCGTGAAGAGGTAACAAAGATATAAACACACTTACAAACTTTCGCTTTTATAGTAGTGTTATAGAATAATATATAGTATGATAAAAGTCTGTGTGTTTGTAATTATTTACCTTTGATTTTGCCTAGGTTTGAACTTGCAATCTTATGCATATAAATACGTTATGCCAACTAGTAGACCACAAAAACCTTTACCAGAAAATATTTAATATACATATATACATTTTAAATAATCTCAAATAAATCTGCTGCCGGGATGACGTCACTAATTCCTACAGAGCTTTGAACGCTGATGCCATAGTTATCTAATCAAGCAATCTGTGGCCTAACGATAGTTAAACTGAGCTTGGAGACTAATCCATTAGCTTGGCAAAGCTAGGCTTAAAGTAATAAACGATGCAGCAGAAAGGAATTAAGATAGGTTTTGCTCGTTCTCGTTAGTACGAATAAAGGAACACGTATTTCCGAAAGGTATGAAAAAGTTGTGGTGGCTTAATGGTTGACATACCGGACTTGTATGCATAAGGTTGCAAGTTCAAACCCAGGCAAGTATGAATGTGACTTTATCAATGTTATAAATACTTTCTTAGATATTCTAAGACACTACTGACTAACGTTGACGGAAAATATATTGAGGAAACCAGGATTTGATTGTCTGTAATCGTCCGCAGTAAGCTTCACTCACTTCACCGGTTATGTTATACGTCCCAATGTAATAGGGGGCGAGCCTATTGCTAATAATTAATCTGGTTCAAATTCAGATTCCGTGCTGCGACTGAGAAATACCTAATGGAAAAATAAAAATAAACTGCACCATCCGGAAATTGAACACCTGATCTCATGTTCACAGTTACGCTACGCGACCATTAGACCACTGAATCAGTGTAAAAACAACTAAGAAAAACTTCACCAATAAAAGCAGTATAACAATAAACGATCAAGTCCCACATTCTATTACTCCGTGGCCACTAATTAGAAATCTGCGGCCGTCCTAGCTAAATAAAGCTATCGGTCGGACTCGCGTCACTGCACAGCGAGCTAAAATCAATACTCGGCGTTTGTTTAGTCTGTGGCTTGTTCGTTAATTAGCAGTCCTCGCTAGCCAGTGGTCAGCCGACCGTTATTCTGGATCATTCGACACGGTATGGACGGAAAATTGCGCAAAGGTTCACTAATTTGTGGAGTCGATTTTGTTGTAATATTGTTTTTTTTATTGAAAAGCTTAGCGATTACTTGGCATAAAAACGATGGTATTATGTTTTTAATTGGGAGTTATAGCTGTCGTTCTTGATTTCACTTGTATTTTGGAAAATATTATTTACACGAGGTTTTAAAACTGTGTCAATTTAGGTCATACACCAATTTATATGGCTTTTGGTGTCATTTAAGCATGTTGTCCATGCTAAGCTTGAATATATTTTGATAAAAGAAATTTGAAAAATGATGGACTAGAGCATGATGTCAACCCGTGAACGTTGACTATCGTGTCGTTGCTCTCACCCATCAAATCAAAAACTTAATTCACTTAATCAAAAAACACTTTATTATATACCTACGTATAAAACAATATTATTTACAACTTAATTATAATACAAAATAAAAACAATATATACAAAAATAAAAAGTTAAAAAGCATCAAAGAATTCATCTCCATCCATGTCAACCGGTAACGTGCCCAAAGCATTGCCACGTTGAATGGCAATGCTGATTCTTTGGGCAAAAAATGATATTATTGATTCAGTAATTTCATATGAAAAAAACGACTCCATTGAAAATTGAACTTAGGACATTGCGCTCAGCACTTCTAACTAAACAACTACATCACAAACTGAAACCCAACTTATTCATTCCAGTTTATTGACTTTAACAGCATAATTCCTTGTTTATAAAGCCCAAAGTCCCCCCAGCGAGTAATTTGTTTTTATTTGATTCTAGACATTATAAGGTAAACAGATTGAATTTTAAATCAGGTATCATGTTTTTCTATATCCTAAGGGAGTGTTTTAGTTGTATTGAAGGACCTAGTCGACTGGCGTAATCAAGGGATGAATATTTGAAATTACCATCTTTAAATAATAAAGATTTCAATACCTCAAAAGGAAAATCTTTAGATACATAACATCACGCCTGCATTCCCGGAAGGGATAGCCAGAGGTGCACATATAGTACACCCACATTTCGCCAGTTATGTTTTAGGTCCCAATGTAATAGGGGGCGAGCCTATTGCCATCAACCGGGCACAAATCCAGACTCCTTGCTGCTACTGAAAATTACCTAATGAAAAATCCCAGTAACACTTTGCCCGACCCGGGATTTGAACCCAGGACCTCGTGCTGAGCAGTCACGCTTAGCAACCACTAGACCAACGAGGCAGTCTTTAGATACATAATGTTATAAAGAAGTTACAGTTTGTTTGTTTGCCTATAGGGGGTACCTAAGAAAATAAGGTTTTCACCTTTGTTCAATAGTGGATGTTTTCCGGCTGGTGATGATGAAAATACCATTGAAGACTTGAAATTGGCCCTCAATTTAATACAATGTTAGTTTAAGATGTTTTTTAGTTGTAAAACAATATTATATCAGACGGGAATAAATGGTGCTCCTAAAATAGTAAAATAACATGAATAAATACCATCAATACTTTCCAAGAGTGTGGAGTTCACACCTCAGCCGTTAAGTTACAAACACATAACTTAAGCAACACCTTCCCTAAGTATATAAGTGAACCTTTACGCGGCCATAAAGAATGCGCGCTGCTCGTTAAATTATATTTTACAGCGTGATTTTATTTCTCGTGACGTCACAGGCTATATAAAGGCTAAATGCCTGGAGTTTATAGCGCTGCTTACGTATTTCTACAGCTTCAAAATACAAATTGCCTTCTTGGTTTAGTGTGATTGCTGAGCATGAGATCCTAAGTTCGAATCCTTGGTCGGACAAAGTGTTATTGAGTGTTTTTTTTAGGTAATTCTCAGTAGCAGCACGGAGTCTGGATTTGTGCCCGGTTAGTGGCAATAGGCTCGCCCCCTATTACATTGGGACCAGTAATACTTTGCCCGACCCGGGACTCGAAACCAGGACCTCGTGCTCAGCAGTCGCGCTCAACAACCACTAGACCAACGAGGCAGTCGAGCGAGTTTTGATGTTATATTGATGGATAAACAATAGGGCTTGTTATTGCATTTACGTTGCCTTTCAAGGTTTACCTGCAACCTTGCGACCTGCATAAAGAAGGGGACTTATAATATTCAGAATTAATTATTCATATGTGACAGCGTCCATAGTCGAGTATACTCGGAACAGAATATTATTATCATACCTGTACCTTGTTAATTACTTTATTAATGGTAATTATTGATTATTACTTCGAAACTCGCTATATTTTATAAGTAAAGAAACTAAGAAAAATATTTATTTTTGACTTAATAAAAAACAGACAATTAAAAATCCATATCCATTTCCACTTCCATACTAATATTGTAAATGTGAAAGTTACTCAGTCTGTCTGTTTGTTTGTTACGCCTTCACGATTCAACCGCTGGACAGATTTTGATGAAATTTGGCATGTAGAAAGTTTAAGTCCCGAGAAAGGACATAGGCTACCTAACGCGGGCGAAGCCGGGGGAAAAAGCTAGTAAGTCATAACAAAAAAACTACTAACACAAATAGAAATACAATTTAAATGCTTTTAACTATAACATAATATAGGGTTCTCTACTAAACTGAATGGCCATTAACTGTAAAATAAGTACCATTATCCGGGCTAGTCGATCGTTATCGTTTAACAAACATTAGTCTACTAACGATAAACATTTAGATAGCCTGGTAGTATTGGACATTGAAACCGATTATTCAGATTTAAAGTGGTAGAAGTCAAAATAGTATCCATTGATTTTGACAGCAGTGATAGTCGAATATGATCGTAGGACTGCCAAGTCAAAGGTCGCAAGTTCAACCTATTGCACGTACTAATGTATTTTTGAATTCATGTGCGTACTATATATTAGTAATCAGTTGCTAAAAACGGTAAAGGAAAACAGTTTCCAAGCGTGGGCATTATGGCAACCCTTTTGTCCAACTGTGGACGTCTTGCGGCTGATAATGATTATAGTATGTCAAGTTGAAATTACTTTATATAGTAGCGTTATCAACCAATTTATACAAAGCTGTACACAACTGTTACCAATAGAAAATACAACAAAATGTTAACACAACTATCTTCCCAAGAGAAATTACGTTTGTTATTAAAAACCTCACGTTTCTGTCCACGCCTTGTCGAAAATGTCAATTTACTAGCTAAAAGTATTCACTAATAAAACAATGGAAGTGTACGCTTCAGCGGTGACGTCACACAGGAGATTTTCCAGCGGAAATGGTTGGATATTCGGTTGGCCGGCCGCTGTCAGTAAGACTATGATATAATTGGCGCAATTAATTGATGTGACGTTGTTCTGTGTTTGGTATTGGTTCGCTGGTGAACTGTTCAACCGTGTAGGCAGAGTACTGCACACGTACTTTGGTCAGGTGGTTATGGAATTTAAAGTTACGCCCGCTAGCTTGCAATTTATAACGCATATTTTCATAACAGGTGACGCGGCGGGGTCGCGAGCCGAAAGCCGAAGAGCGAGTTCGGCTCCTGCTCATGAATAAGGGTTCCGTTAGAGTCCGAAACTAGTCGGGCATTCCCGAATATCGACGTGAGTATAACCGGTATATATAGCAGATAATATGGATAACACTCACGAAAGTTATTATAGTAAAATATTTGACCCACAAAAAGTCCAGTCCTTCAAGCTAACTAGATATTAATATAATTTAACAGCCACATTGTTACGTTCCACCAGTTGGACCGCCGATATCGCGGGCAACCGGTGATGATGCAAATGGCAAGCTGTCGTTTATTGTGGCGTTCTAAGGGGGAGGTCTTTGTTCAGCAGTGGACGTCTTCCGTCAGTCGAGACCCTCCGTGCTTTGAAAGGCACGTTAAGCCATTGGTCCTGCGCCTGATCTCCGGTCGTAATCCGTCGCATCGGATTATGAGAGTGAGGATAGGGAGTGCACCTGTGTTTGCGCATACTTGTGCACTATAATATCTTCTGCGTAGTTGGCTTCTCAGCTGAGAAAGGCCGCAGTGGCCGGTATTCGGACAGAACTTTATCATTCTAGTTCGTGCGCGCAATATTCTTAAAAAGGGCTCTGAAAATGTCGCTTCACGTATTATTTATTAATGTTCTTTCATAAGTTTAGTACCTGTGTTATCTGTCATCGCTCCGCGCGGTGGGACCTGTCTCTGTCGTGACACTTTGTGTAATGAAAAATGTGCCGGCTATTAGTTGGAGTGGTTCCTAATCTAATTTATTCCGTGTCGCCCAAGTTATACTTATTTAGATGGCCATATTTATGTTGTGGGACTTTTATACGAGCTTTGACGTATTTGTAACGATATGACACGTAATTTATGAGCTTGTGTTTAATAGAATAATTGTGTTTATGATAGGGTTATTTCTGATACATCTGTCCCCCGTACCATGAACTTTTAAAGCAGGACATTTTTCGTTGTGTAAGCAAGACACTACTACGTGCAGTGTAGTACGTAGTATCACGCTTCCAGAACTTTAAGCGTCCATGGTAGGGGGCTGACTTCTCTCCTGTCGTGTCAACTGTCGTCCCGTCGGACTATGAGTATTAGGGAATAGGGAGTGTTTGGGGAATTTAAAATTAAAATTAATTGACAGACTCGAGACTGCTAGTTTTACCTAATGGAAATCCCATAAGACTTTCCTCGGCTGAAATTGTAACCCAGGACCTCATGCTCAGCAGTCATCATTTGAAAATAAGCCTAATGGCCACTACAATAGAAACCATATCTTAGACCAGCTATCATCATCATCATCAGCCGACTTGATTTACTGATAGGTGTTACGATATAATAAAGCAAAGTATAATTCATCTATTTTGCATGCGTAAACCTAACTGGGACTAAAAGAAAAACGGTTATGATACTAAAAAGGTTTCATGTAGTAACTTGTGATACGCGGTACGTGCGGGCTTATGTCAAATACATATGTACTTGATATATACAAGCTTTATCTACTTGTTTGTCTGTGGCAGCTGTTCAGAATTCATGTTGAATTCACAAGGACCTTAGAGGTTTTGATAATGTTCTAAAAATAAAATGACGTATGACAATGTGTTTTCGGTGACGTTTGCAACTTTATTCTATGAAGAGGTAGGCAGTGGTGTTTGTGGTTCACTTGCTTTTAATTAAATTAGCTCTACGTGCCTGAAAGCCTGAAATACAGGATTATCTAGTTCAGGGACACAATGTTGTTATTTAGGTATTTACGTAAACAGTATTTCCAGACAAAAAATCCACATTATGAAACGTATAAAATGAGAAAAACACCAATAGAATATTAAATAAATAATCAACAACAAAAAGTTAAGACAAACCGTTATATCATATTTACCCTTTAATGTTAATAAATTATTTATTTATTTTTTCCACATACATTTATCAGGTATGTACAACCTAAAATAATAGTGCAGTAAACAATATTTAAAGTATAACTACTAATTACTCTTCAAATATTTTAATTTTAATTCATAGAAAATTCGACGAAAAGAACAAAAATTTCTAAAATTAAAACTGCAAAAAACTATATTAATAACTCGTCAACTTCCAAAAAAGTAAACACAAAAATATCCAACCACCACGCTTTCCATTTTAATTCATAGCGCAGCTACCTGCTACTCTGACACAAAAGTTAGTTTTAACCCGTCGGCTGCAGGCGCTGCCGTTAAAACCTGGGCTTTGTGCACCCGTGACACCGGCTTAATTAAGTTTAACGGCGTGACCCAACGCCTGTCGAACTAGTTAGGACCCTTGCTTTAATTTTTTCTGCTTCCAACAAAATGGACGGGATTTTGTCGTTATATCTGATGTTGGGAAGCTGTAGTATAAAGATATACATAACTTCACGCCTGTATTCCCCGAAGGGGTAGATAGAGGTGTACATTATACTACACCCACATTACGCCAGTTATGTTATAGGTCCCAATGTAATAGGGGGCGAGCCTATTACCATTAACCAGTGACACTGCCTGACCCGGGATACTAGACCAAGGAGGCAGATAGTCCCGCACAAGAAATATTTGCTGTTTCGTTAATGATGTGTATAAGTGTTTTTTGTGGGTGAAAAAGTAAACCTAATTCAAATTTTAAAATACAAGAAAATACCCTTCGTCTGCCTATAATCCAGCAGGTTTACTGTATCGCATTAATAAAGAAATACGATCTAAACTTTAAAGAAAATATCTCAAAATTCGTTTGATGTGGATTGGACCCTTTCTGCTTAACTACGTCTGATTGTACTAACACTTTTTTGATGTGAAACATCTATAGGCTCACTTGTAAACCGAATTGTTGGCGTGGCGACGCTTGCCGTGGCGACGGCTCGAAGGACCATGAACGTAGGTCTACTTGGAAAGGAATGAAACACTGGACTTTATATTGAGCGCGTATAATATTTATATGACTACAGTGCTTGATGCTCACAAACAATACAAACTTAAATGATTGACCTAGTTAAGCGCCGGAAAATCTTAACATCGCGATTCAGAAACCGGCTCTCAACTAACAACGCCATCTCTTGGCCAAATTTGTAACTAATACTTAATACGCATATTTAGGAGTGTACGGTGTGGCTTCTCACTCAGTTCGACGTTGTTGTTTACTACGGTATACATAACCTGCGTTTTATTTCATCGTGTTTCACATCTGCCAGGCGTCCCATGACGGCTCACATTTTTTCTTCAATACAACAAATTTGAAGATCTAGAAACTATTCACAAAGCATGTAAAGCCCTGTCTCCTACAACACTCGCCCCAACTTAATCAAAAACAAATTAAGCTTCCATCACTATGTGGCGCTCGCTAAGTAGTTGCTGAGTTAAATTTAGTTTAGCCTGAAGCCCTCGAGCTCTTGTAAGGGCCTCTTTAAAAGCAGTTCTCAAAGTCGTAACACTTCAGCAAAATTAATTACTACAACGGAATTACTTGGTCTTCTATCTAATCTAGATAAACTATACAATAACGTTGTCGTGATCATTAAAAATATAAAAATTGCCACCTTAATAATAAAAAAAATAACATCACGCCTGTATTCCCCGAAGGTGTAGGCAGAGCCCACAAGGTGACAATAAAACACCCACATTTCGCCAATTATGTTATTGGTCCCAATGTAGGGGGCGAGCCTATTGCCATTAACCAGGCATACTCCGTGCTGCTACTGAGAATTACCTTATTGAAAAACCCAGAAAAAATTTGCCTGACCCGGGATGCGAACCCAGGACCTCATACCCAGCAATCGCGCTTAACGACCGCTAGACCAACGAGGCAGATCAATATATTATTAATTTCTTAATATCTGTAATATTGCATAGATGGTGCCCATTTAAACCCTAGCACCATGACCTATTCTCTAGTATAATACACACTGCAAAGCGTTAATTACATGATTACCCTAAAATTACTTATCGATACGTGACTATGGGACGTAATAATTTGAATAATACAAGTATGCTAACTATAATCTGACTCGCGACTTTGCCTGTCAATATTAAATAAATACTAGAATTTTATATTGTTTAGTTAGACACGGTAAAGTAGGCAGATATTCATGGTGTAGGGCAAACTTTATTTAAAAACTATGACAAACATTGTGAGATTATTTCAAGACTTAAATAATTATAGTCTTCCATATTGATAATCTTTTGTTAGTTCGATAGTATCAAAGGTACGAGACACATTTAAAACATCAATATTAAAAAGCATACTTCTGTGATTTCTTAAAAACGGGGTTCATTTATTTCCAGAATATTTTATTTCTTAATAGCTGCGCAACGTTTTTCATTTTTTCGGGATAAAAAGTAGCCTATGTATTAATCCAGGGAATCAGCTACCTCCATATGAAATTTCATTAAAATCCATTCAGTAGTGTTTACGTGAAAAAGTAACAAACATCCATCCATACTTACAAACGTTCGCGTTTATAATACACTTGGGAGCAAATAAATCGAGCCACTTCCTTTTTCACGCATTATGGTAATTATTTTTGGTATTAAGGAACGCATCGATTCGAAACATATATCGCCTAAAAGGGTATTTAATAACCTTTACAATGAGGGTAGTTAGTTGTCAAAATTTCATTTTTATTAAAGTTTAAAGGGTAGAATAAAATTATCGCATTTAATTTGCTTATGACATTTTTATTGTACTCTGTTAAGAAAAGATTAAATTTGAGGTTTTTGTTAATCATACCCATATTACTTGTTATTGTTGTCTTTATCTGTGTCTGTGTAATCAAAATAACCTGATAAAATGGATACTACACCGACGGAAGCTGCCCAAGTTGTAGCTTTACTTGAGGTTGGACACGGACAACGTGAAGTGGCACGCAGACTTCATTTGAGTCGTTCAAAGGTACAGCGGGTATACCGCAGGTATCTGGAGACTGGTGCTTTTGTTCGGCGACCTGGAACTGGCCGACCACGGGCAACAACAGAACGTGACGACCGCTTTATTGCAACCAATTCGTTGCGCGACCGTGGACTTAATGCTGTTCAGCTACAGCAAGCGTTACGTGACGTTCGAGGAGTCGCAATCAGTAGGTGGACAGTGAGACGAAGACTAAAAGAACGAAATTTAACATCACACAAACCAGCAACTGGCCCAAAATTGACTGTAGCTCATCGCCGATCTCGCTTGGAGTTTGCTCGAGAACACATTAATTGGACGTTAGAAGACTGGAGGTCAGTTTTGTTTTCTGACGAGTCAAGAATCTGTCTTTTTAGCAATGACGGGAGAAACCGAGTGTATAGACGTCCTGGTGAAAGATTTGCCCAATGTTGCATTCGAGAAACGGTGAGTTTTGGTGGTGGTTCTTGTATGGTGTGGGGAGGAATTTCTCTAGACGGAAAAACGGAACTTGTCTTCGTCGACCCCGCCAACGATGGCAGTGGTAGACGTGGATTAACAGCTGACCGATACATAACTGACATTCTTGAAAACCACGTAATGCCGTATGCTGGTTTTGTCGGAGAAAATTTCTTGTTTATGCATGACAATGCGAGACCTCATACCGCGCAGATCGTTACGGAATACTTGTCTGCGATCGGGATTCAACAAATGGTATGGCCAGCACGAAGTCCCGATTTGAACCCGATCGAACACCTATGGGACGAGCTAAAACGGAGAGTCCGAGCCAGGGTTCCCGCTGTTTCATCCATTCCCGAGCTTAAAGTCGCTGTGCTTGAAGAGTGGGAGAACATACCACAATATGTCATCGTAACGCTGATCAGATCGATGACTAATAGGCTACAAGAATGTATCAGGGCCCGGGGGGGTAATACCAGTTATTAAGAATATTTTTTTTGCAATAATTTTGTTTTTTATTGTTTTTATGGACTGTTTTAGCCCTACTAAATTTTCTATCAAAATTACCATTTTTCTTGCAGAGCCAATAATTTATCATTCAATAAGGTTATTATTCAATAATTTACCCTCATTGTAAAGGTTATTAACTAAACTTTTAGGCGATATATAGTTCGAATTGATACGTTCCATATTACCAAAAATATTTACCATTTTACGTGAAAAAAGGTAGTGGCTCGATTTATTTGCTCCCAAGTGTATTAGTAGGCATGTCAGGATAAAATACCCTCTGTCTATTTTAAAATTGGTTTAACTATTACTTATTCTATACGTATAACAAGTTAAGCTGCAAATCCTATTCTGTAAATAAATCATCGTAACTAAGTTAATTCTGTGTTGAACTAAATTGCTGAGGGAAGGAAATGGATTACGTTATTTTGGACCCTAATTTATCAAATTATTCGCTTGTGAGTCCCGACAATTTGTGTTAGGGTTTATTAGAAGCGGATGACGTCATAACTTGTGTAAACATTATACGTGTCTTTATGCCTTTTATGTACAACATAATTGAACACCACGCCTGTGTGCCAAAGGGGTAGGCAGAGTAATATAGCATGAAGGATAAGCAGAAATGTGGGTCACTTCACAAAGTAATAGGGGGCGAGCCTATTGCCATCAACCGAACACAGTCTCTCCGAGCTGCTATTGAAAATTTCCTAATGAAAAAACCCAATAAAACTTTAACGACCCGAGAATCGAAACCAGGCCCTTATGCTCAGTAGTCGCACGGTGTGACCCCTAGACCAACGAGGCAGTTGAATTTCATTTGTTTTGATATCACACTAATATTATAAAGGCGAAAGTTTGTGAGTATGTTTGTATGTTAATTACTTCTTTACGCTCAAACGGCTGTACTAATTTTAATAAAATTTGGTATAGAGGTAGCTATAAACCTGGATAAACACATAGGCCACTTTTTACCCTGAAACACTATAGGTAGCGAGTGACACCGCAGGGCGTAGCTTGTGTAAAAGTTATTTTATTAATAACCTATTTAGTTTTAATGCAAATGTAGGAGATACAGATAAGTTTACAGTTTTACCAAGAGTCTTCCAAACAATTTACATATTAAACTGAACTGCTAAGGATAAATCAGGAAAACTCGTTCAAGTCTCCACAGAAAAGAACTACTGTTTGCCGCAAGAAAGTTAACGATAAGAAATATATTTAACTTTGTTTAACTTATGAAACATTCAGTGCCTCACAGCGGAAACTTTGAGAAGGTTCTCATAATAGAAGCCTACTTTACCCACCGCAGGGCAAAATGATTATCATACAGAATCCATTATCTTAAGACCCCTTACCATGAAGTCTTAAAGCAGGACATTCACCGTTGTGGAAGCGAGACCGCGCTTCACAGCATGTAGCAGCATCTCGCTTATACAACGGAGAATGATCCTCCTGATTTAAGAGCTCATAGTAAGGCTGCAGGAAGTTAATAAAGGCTCAAGAAATACCCGGCCGACGATCACAGTTAAGCCACGAGTGGTGCGCTCTGGAAGTAGATGGGTGAGCAATTGATAATCCATTTATCAAGCCAAAGGTCGCTTTAAACCCCAGCTCGCACCAATGTCTTTTTGAATTCATCTGTGTATTTAAATTGATAAAGGAAATATGAAAAATGATGGAGACGAGTGGGACTTGAACCCGCGACCTTCGCCGTACCGTGGCGCTGCGTCATATACTATAACTAGCTGACCCGGGGTATGAAAAATAGATGTTGGCCGATTCTCAGACCTACTCAATATGCTCAGATAATTTTATGCGAATCGGTCAAGCCGTTTCGGAGGAGTACGGGAACGAACATTGTGACACGAGAATTTTATATATAAGACTATAATATAGTTACACTCATCTGCGTATTATAAATTAGTTATCAGGTAAGAAAGCGGTACACCTGAGACATCATCAACGGTGTATTAGGTTTAACACACCGTTGAAAAAGCTCTTAGGTGTACCGCCTAACATAGCCATGGCAGAGGCCTACAGGTGGTTTAAACCCAGGTTGATACCAGGTTGTTCATCAACCACGAAGAAGAATGCTACTTCTCTTGGTAGACAAATAATAAGATACAAATTCAAATACATTAAAACTTATTTAAAATCCAATCTTCGTTGTAAGAATAACATTTGAGAACAACTTTCCGATCTTGTTAAAAGTTGTTGTCGTCACGACTGGAATAATAAGGGTTGTTCTGTGAGTTAGGGGAGGGTTTTCTCAGTTGTTGGGGACGAAATTGTGCGTATATAGTATAGTACTCTTAGAGTATTAATTAACAAGTTAACTATCCTCGAAGCATATAAAATAGATCGAAAATAATGCAGTGTAATAATTTCATAGTTTACTAGCTGCGCCCCGCGGAGTTACCCGCTACATTTTTTCGAGATAAAAGGTGCCAGCTATCTTCATATGAAATTTCATTCAAATCAATTCAGTAGCTTTTACGTGAAAGAGTAACAAACATCCATCCATATTTACAAACATTCGCGTTTATAATGTTAGTAGGGATTATTTAGAAATGAAAATAATCTCATTAAATTAATTATTATGCGTAATTGATGGCAATAGGCATCAATTAAGCATAATAATTAGGCTCGCCCCCTATTACATTGGGACCTAAAAACATAACTGGCGAAATGTGGGTGTACTATATGTGCACCTCTGCCTACCCCTTCGGGGAATACAGGCGTGATGTTATGTTTTAAATACAGCTACTATCAATACCCCGCTACTAAGATATTAATTGAATGTTATCACACAGAATCTCATCGCCTACCAAAGGATATGACGTCATCAGTGTATTATTGTACTACACTTTGGTTTCCGGTCACCGATCAAAGCCGATTGGGCCGGACGTGACGTAATGAACCAATCGGAACAGGGATTCTGAGAAGCGCTCGCTGGAAATACAGAGCTGTAATATGAACTGAATTCTTGATTATGTTACATAATGTATTTCAGGGATTATTCTAGATATTAGGAAATGTTCGAAATACTATATTTTGGTATTATTAAGGCACCATTTTGCTATAATCGTAACTATAATATGTATGTGATTTCAAGTATGCGTTTTACGTTGAGAGTTGGCCAGTTAGTTTTTAACCGACTTCAAATAATGTTAAAATATATCGTTAACACAAGCTTTTAAATCAAAAGTATCATAATATTGTATGTCACCAAAACTATGTAAGCTTTCAATCGGATGTCAAAAAGTGGTTCTAATTTATATTGCAAGATTTGACCTAAACAAACTTACATTCAAACATTGCAAGTTAAATAAAAGCTCATAAAAATCAGGAGGTTCTCAATTCGACTGCTTTTTTGTATCTTTTTATAATAGGTAATTGGGACAATCACAGGGGGGTATTAGGTGATTAAGGTAACTAAGTTTCACATCACACTTTGACGAATTTCGGTAATTAAGGTAGCCAAGCATAAATTGAAGTATCGTTGACCAGAGTGAATTAATTATTGAGAATTTATATTATGCCCCCCCCCCCCCCCCATGTAAGAGGGCGGACTTCGTTCAACAGTGGACGTCTTCCGGCTGATAATGATTACGCTTACACAGTGGTACGATAGCTCAACTTTGTCTAAATTTCGAGAAAATTAGGCGTAAGATAAAACAATCAAGTGGATACAGAAAATTTACATAGTACAGTTTCGGGTCGAAGGCCTATCTAAACAGAGACCTCCAACTATTGACCTTAGCGTTCCAATCAGACGATCTAACAAAACCTTTGTATTTGGATATGTAAAGCCAAGTCAGCGGCTTCTATTAACAATTCAGCATCTATCTATCGTGTGTAATGTTCTCCCGAATTTTGGTCACGATGGAGACCAGCCTACTTCTTCGTATCGTATGGTTGATGAACAACCTGGTGTCAGAGTTTGAACCGCCTGCAGGCCTCTGACATGGCTTCACACACCGTTGAACAATCTCTTACGTGTGCCGGTTTCTTCACAATGTTTTCCATCACCGTTTTTAGCAACTGATAACTAATTTATAGCACGCATATGAATTGGAAAAGACATTGGTGCGTGCCGGGGTTTGAACTTGTGACCTTTGACTTGGCAGTCTAACGGTCATACTACTCGGCTGTCAGTGCTCCTAAAGACTAGCCAACTAGTCAGGAAATATTACAATGTGTGATATACAAGCACAGATACTCCCTATTCCCTCTCTCTCATAGTCGGATGGGACGGTAGACCGACGGTTAACGTGCCTTCCAACTTGCGAGTACGGAGTAGTCTTAACATGTGAAAACGGTCATCCATCACAAGACTGACCGCGGTGAGCACGGCTTGACCTCGCAGATCGACCAAGCCACGTAACTAAGAGCCCCCTAAAATATCATGTTTACCAGACATACAAAATGTATCTCCCAAAGGGATCTGCGGGACTTGGCGGAGGCACTGCCATGTCCCCAGAAACGCTAACAATATCTCATTTATCAATGAATTAATAAATAAATTCTATCAAGAATTACTTTAGGAATTTCTCTTAAGGGACGATTTAAGAGTACAATTAATCCCTTTTGAGTCGTAAGAGATGACGGACGTAAGGAAGTTGAGAAAACGGTATAGGTGTGCCATCTTTTTCCGCGAAGCCATTCAGTACATTTCTAACCCCCCTAAAACTGTTGTAACGTTGTTGGCAAAGGAAGAAACCTAGTATTTAGGTATTATGTATGGCTATCTGATTAGAAATTTTAGCGTCTTTCCTGCAATTAGTTCAATTTCATTCTATATTGAATAGTTATGGCGTTTTTAAACCCTAATACCTTCATTGCTCTTTTGGAAGTTAATTTTTAATAAACAATAGTTTTCGAGTGTGCGTTGTCGGCCATTTGACAATGGCTGAAAAATATCGAAAGAAATTATATTGAGGCGACTAACCGCCGAACTCATTTACAGAGTAATTTAATAATTACTTAAACTACCACTAAGGTAAAGGTTTTCTTAAGCAATCATTAACGTCAGTGTGGCAGTTAGTCGCCACAACATAATTTCTTTCGATATTTTTCAGTGGCCATATTACCGATATGCCAAAAACGCACACTCAAAAACTCTTGCTTTATAAAAATAAACTTCCAAAAGAACAATAAAAGCATTAACAGGCTTTAAAAACGCCATAACTTTTTAATATGGAGCGACAATGGTGTTTTCTCTGTATACAATTTCAACCCTAAAAGGACCTCTTGCATTTAATGTGACGTCATTAATGTTATGAAGGGTCCTAGGGTCCTTTCTGTATGTGTTGTTACAGGGTTTTATGTGTCTGCCATTTTTTCATCTCAGTGTTTCTGTAATAGCAGAGGCTTAATGTAATTGTATAATTATCCCAGCGTTTAAATATTTTTGTTTCTTTTTCTAATAATACGCTGGCCCATTATGCCAGTTATGAATTGTTATATCATATTATCTCATAATTATTTCCAGAAAATAAGTATTTATTAAAGTGTGGCTGTTTTGTAAACACACCCTTGCTTGCTTACCAAACCGAAATGTTGAGTATGATATCATATCATGTGGCAAGGTAAATATTATACCTCATCACAAAAATATGATGATACCTAAACTTAAATTATTCAATAGTATAAGGTATCATCATAGGATGCCTAATGCTATTAAATGATAAATGATTTTATTTCTGCAAATTTTTACAAAAACACTTTTACGCGTCATTTTTTTTTAAACTACATGGCGTCAGTATTTCCTAACTGATTACCTCAGAGAAGAAATACCAAAACAAATTCAAGGGTCAAGGTCTCTTTTAAAGTCTAGACAAGTTCAATAATTTATGTGTGAACTGTGCAGGTCTGAGAAGTGGTATTTTTAGGAAAGAACCAGAGCGTGTTTGAGTCGGCCAGTTCTTACAGACGCTCCGCCTCGTACCATCTGAAGGACATATGACATATTATACCCTATACTTATACAAGTGTCCAATCTTTGTGTCTCCCGCTTGCTATGGAGGGAAGTCGGACTAAATTTATATTCCTACTCCTCCTATATATTCTTTTATGATTAATTTCGTTGCGGGTTCCAAGACAGTCGAGTCATTTCTCTGGGACGCCTCGAGCTTCATTGCCTCGATGGTTCTCAACGGTTATCATTGTAGATCCTGGCTTACAGGAGTTGCAATGATGGGCATGAGTGGTGGGCTTGTCCCAAAAAAAAAAAAAAAAAAAAAAAAAAAAAATACTTATACAATTGAATACAACATACCATCTCCATTTTATTCTTCACACAATCCAAAGGCAGGCATATATAATCTGTAGTCATGCATATTTTTGGGTATGTACGCAGGACGGTAGAAACACCGGGCTGGGAGTTACGACCCCTATAAAAAGGGTTGTGCTTACTTTAAATTTACCGTCGACATGTGCGCTTTACCTTTTTGTGACACAATTGTGATAAAAGACACGTGCCTTCAAGTATATACATCACAATATGCCGACTGTAGGGATTCAGATAGCTATAGTGTTGTAACACTTTTAAAATAGTTATTGGGGAATATGTTAAGTCATATAATGTTAGGTGTGTACTCGCTAGATGGCGCTGATATCAGCATTTGTTTTTTTTTTATTTTATGTGTAACTAGAGTGTGAGATGTCTGCTTTAGGTGAAGGGATATTATACTCGACTATGAAAATACTCATGATGCTTTCCGTCAGCTAAGCAATTAGACTTCTGAAATAAACTTGTAAAAAAACAATTTATATCGAATGCAAACACACGTATTTAACGACCCGAATTACACACACAATGACAGATGCGTGTATTACATTGCGCGCTACACATAACAGTTACATTATTCTCCAAAAATAAAAGTAGAGTTTCGCATCAATTATACCTGTACCAGGTAGATAGGTAAGTCCCCCCGGGAAATATAGGCGTAATGACACACATAAAAATCCTAAAAGAGTTACAAAAACAATCACATTTAGTATGAATTACCGCTGAAAACATGATTAGGGTAACTGCTGCTGGGATACTTCTGAAATACACGAAATATGTAGTTCTTCAGTCCCTTAGGTTTGCTGAATTCAGACGAAAATACGGCCAAATATCGCGGGGTATCCCACTGAGACGCGAAAGGGAAACGGAAACGCGTAACGAAACGTTATGATTGTAAAGAACTGGGATTTAGGCACGGAGTAAACCTGCCTTTTTGCGCCTGTAGTTAATTGAAAATAAATACTGGATTTCACTTGATTATAATTATTTATAGACGACAATTTCAGGCGTTTTTGGCAAACATCAAAAAAGGTAGGTTTTGGTATAAATCAGACACTAACTGTAATTATGTAGAAAAATAGCACCGCCCGCTGATAAATATAATGAAACTTTACATACCTAGGCAATAGGAGAATAGGGTATGTATAGATTGAATATATTAACGCCTGAAATAAAATAAATAGGCTGTGCCAGGAGGTACTCTAAATATATAGGTTACTTCATACGTAACAAAAAAGTAGTCAGTGTGTGATTACAATATTACATTAACATTACCCTATTGGTCGCTAAGCGCGACTGCTGAACATGAGGTCTTGGGTTCGAATCCCCGGTCGGGTAAAATGTTGCTGGGTTTTCCATTAGGTACCTGAGTAACGGCACGAAGTCTGGATTTATGCCCGGTTGATGGCAATAGGTGCGCCCTTATTACATTGGGACCTATAATATAGTTGACGAAATGATGGGGTACTATAAGCACCTCTGCCTGCCCTTATACAGGTATAATGTTATGTTTTTTTATTAACTGAGTAGAATAATAATTGATAATGAATGGCAAAAGCCTTTTCTCATATATAACAGAAATGAGGTTATATACCGCGCTAACTCAGTGTTATTACTACAGACGATTATCATTACCCTGATAGTTACTTAGAACATCGTGTTAGAATAATAATAACGCGGAGAACTACGGACTTTGTGGCTATAACCTAAGTAATAAGATTAAATGAAAATCATGACTCAACACAAAGATCCAATCCCTTTATCTTCCATGTCAGATAAAGGTAACATCTTAATATAATGTCGGACTATTACTAATAAACAATATCTTACAGAAAATAGGACTAGGAATGATGTCACCGCCAAATATCTATATTATCTAGACTAGTCTAGACCTCTCTTTTGTCATTGAATAGTGTAGTTTTCTTCCTAAGATTTTTTCTATTAATATCTATTAGTCACTCATAGAAAAAGCAGTGATAGCCGAGTATGAACGTCGGACTGCCAAGTCAAAAGTCACAAGTTTAAGCCCCGGCACGCGCCAATGTCTTTTCGAATTCATGTGCGTACTATAAATTAGTTATCAGATGCTAAAAACGGTGAAAGAAAACATCGTGAGGAAACCGGCATAACTGAGAGATTTTTTAACGGTGTGTAAAGCCATGTCAGAGCTACAGGCGGTTTAAACTCTGTCACCAGGTTGTTCAACAACCATACGATAAAATAATCTAGAAAATAAATCAAACAATATAACCCGTCATCCCCTATTGGCCATCCAACTACTTTCTCGTTTCAAAAATAACCTGAAAACGCGCGACGTCGCACCCGAATCAATCGATTCAGAATATAAATTGAATCATTTCGTACGTGTAAGATGAATGTGGCAACCCTAACGTTCAATTTGACGTAGTAGGTACTTTAGCGGGCAAGTTTTATTCCTGTAATAATAGCACACAATCTTGGAAATGTTTAAATGAAGAGAATGTAGGGGTGTCACGCTATTCGAGGAAAAATCTTTAGGATTTATTAAATTTATCTGTTATCATAAATAATGTTATTCTTAGGAGTGGTAGCAGCATTTACCTGCTTCTTAAATGGCCTAACATTTATTATTTGGCTGTTATTATTCTTCCACGAACTGCCAGACATTAATGTACCTACGATTTTTTTAATAGAAACATCTTTAGCAAATCGATTTTGTTTTTTTTTGCGTACAATTACATCATTTGGCGGTGGCCTAGTGGTTAACGGCCAGATTTGCATGCACAAGGTTGCTCGTGAAAAAACCTGGATTTAATTATTTGTAATCGGCAACCCGCAGTGAGCTAGCATGCTGATCTGCTCAATCCTTTTTTATACGAGACGAGGACTCAACCCTGCTGTGGGATAGCTGTATCTGTTATTATTATTTCCTTTGTTTTTTAAATGTTACTGGGCTTTTCCATTAGATAATTCTCAGTCGTAACACGGAGTCCGGATTTTTTTCCGGTTGTTGGCAAAAGGGATCTATAACATTGGGACGTTTAACGTAACTGGCTAAATGTGGGTGCACTTTACAGTCCTCAGCTGACCCCTTCTGGGAATACAGGCGTGATGTTATGTATTACACTCATTCTGAATACAACCAGCCCTGTGGACAGTTGACGATACCTTGAGGTATTAAAGGAGGTTTGTTCTCGTAAATATCTGTTTTTATGATTCAACTTTTGTCTGTCCCTTTATTGTTTTGTTTTACAACACCTTTCGAAGTTTCTCGAAGTTATTTCGTGATGGATTTCGTAGTACCCTCACGTAACAATCGTGTGGGTTGAGAGTATATCGTAACTATTCATATAGGTACTTATTTGTTCCTATAAATGTGTTTTATTGTGCTTTATATCATTAAAAGTTTATAACTGAAGCAGCTACTCGCTTTGTATGACTCAGGAGTCGAAACTAAGACTTCACTATTGATCGGGTCGTCTGAGACGGTTCGAGTAAAGAAACAGTCCAGCCCCCTTACCATGAACTCTTAACGCAAGGCAGTTTACATTGTGGAAGCGAGACGACGCATCACACTGCACGTAGCGGCGTCTCACTTCCACATCGTAAACTGTATAAAATGAATTTAACTGTCCTGCTTTAAGAGTACATGGTAAGGGGGCTTGAGACTACTAATAATTATAATCATGTAGTTTCGTTTAAATTTTATGTGATGTACTTTAACTTTAACACCATTTAAAAATCCTATTTTATTGATAAAACCATATTTTATTTTGTGACAGAAGGCTCTGACTATTTTGTATACTTCATTACAAAGTGCAAGTCTAAAACTACTTAATAATTTCCAAGACTATAATAAATAATTCGTCAATAAAATATAATGTTACAGCCCTATTGTATGACTAACCCTCGCAATGCAGCGGGACAAATAAACCTATCAGGGTGAATTACCGCGCTGCAGCGAACAATTTGTGGAAGCAAAACTTTTATATTCAGTGCCTACAGACTCGGGCAGTGGGCCAAGGGCGGTAGTGTGGGCCATTGTCAAAATTTACACAATCGATAGTCATTTGAGGGTTGGATTTTATGCGACTATGCTGCGTTTTATGTGTTTGTATTTTAGATTTTTAAGAATAAGAATCTTTATTTGCGTGAAACATGGTTTAGAAATTTGATGGTAATAATAATACATGGTTCGGCACATTCCGCCATATCATAGGCATGCAAATATTTTTGTAGGTTTAGACCTAAGTACGCTAAGTTATTTAATTATGTCATATAAAATTCTTTAACATTATCAGAAATAAAATAAAATAACACCCTAAAATTAACCATTACATTAATCACTTAACGATAAACTATTAAAATTAAAGGAAAAACAAGGATAAAATATTAAGTAAGCAATTATATATGTATAGGTACATTGCGACAATATTTATTATTTATGACTCATGAATTCTGGAATATTATAGAAACATTTGTCAAGAAGCCACTTCTTTAGTGCTCTTTTAAATTTAGTAAGTGGCAGTTCCCTTAAAGCTTTAGGTAATTTGTTATATATTTGAATTATCATCCAGGAACAATTTCTTTTATACAGTGTCGTTGATATCATGGGCACTGCCAGCTTAGTTGGGTCTCTCGAAATAAACTTTTTAGAAGCACTTGCTTTTTTAAATAACATATTGTTTTTTTTAACAAATAACCCGATTTCATATATGTAGAGGCACGTGACTGTTAAAATTTTTAGTTCTTTAAATAGAGGCCTAGAGGCCTTTGACTAGGACGTGCTAGTTTGAGCCCTAGAGTTAGTGATATTTTTTTCGGCTAAAGCCTAATAACTTAACAAATTCACAGTGTATTGCATTTAATCTGGTGTTTTATATTTTTTTATAATAGCACAATTCGATTTGACGTTTTGTAAGTGCTGTCTTGCAAATAAAATATGACAATACATAGTTTAAATTATAAAACCACCATATAATTATTTCCCGAAGGGTAAAGGAGTACACTCGTAGCACACTTGTAAGAAATACGTATTTCTATGAGACCCATTCACGAATAGCGTGAGTATCAGGGTATAATGGACACGAGCGGGACTCGAACATGCAACCTTCGCTGATCCGTAGCGCAGCTCGGCCAACTGAGTGTCGTGTCGCTCCTCGCACCTAGCGATTTTCAAGTTCCCTTTTTAGTTAACGTCTAAGTCTATAATTTTTACTATTTCTTTAACTTAAAAAGTTATGAGGTAACAAACAAAAAAAAAATACAGTCGAATTGAGAACCTCCTCTTTTTTTTGAAATCGGTTAAAAAGGAAGGTCTTACAAAATATCAGCCTGACGTCAAAGCTTCAAAAACTTCATAGACAAAAGATTCTCTTTTTAAGCACTGTTTTAAAGTGTTTCTAAGAGTTTGAGTGCTATATAAAGCCTGTCTCGAATATTTTAGTATTTGTCGTCTATGGATGGCTCTAGAATTCTAGATAAAGCCGTGTTAGGATTACCTTTTACGAACTTTGTATTATCTTTTCAAGTACCACCTAACCCTTGTAACTTAGTTTTATTAGCGATTACACTGATTTACCTTTATTGTAATGATTTAACCCTAAAATGGCGGGTATAAAAGGAAACAGTTTTAGTATAATAACCCTTCGTTAGTGTTATCTATAGTATTATCATTTAAATGTCGGTGTTCCCAGGTGGACCGATGATTACGTCAGAGTTGCGGGCACCCGGTGGATGCAAGAGGCAAGTTGTCGTTTATTGTGGCGTTCTAAGGGGGAGGTTGGGTTCCATTGGGATGAACATTTGGCCCATTGATCTACCATGCGGTAGACGTGGCCAGCCCAGTTCCATTTCAACTCATTATTAGTTCAAAATAATTAACGACTTCTGTACAACTGAATAACTGGATTCTGTGAAACCTAACTAATCCAGTTAAACCTCAGCTTTTAGAACTAAAATGAACCTAACACGCGAACCGCCAACCTAAGTAACTCTAACTTTGCTCCTAACTTGTACAGTTAATTACTGTTTGGTATAATTAACTGATCTGTATTTGTATTAAGTCTAGAACTCTGTTTATTACTGTGGTTGCACCTTCAATTACGTTCGAAGAATTTCAAGAATTTAACTGCGACCCTAAAATAAAATTAATTCCATTAAACATAACGCCTGTGTATTAACGCCTGTGTATAAAATTATAGGTGTAAGAAAATTGCTGCCCCCTTGCAGGGTTTCATGTAAGAACATGTATTATTATACTTAACAAAACATCTTAATCTACACAAGAACGCAATAAAGATTTTGACTTTGACTTCATATTTTGTGTATAAAAATGAATGGAGGTTTAGATGTAATAATATCAGCCTATAACCACCTCCCTGGAGGGCAAAGATCTCTTCTCTTATTGAGAAGGATTGAGCAGTGATCACCACGCTAGCTCACTGCGGTTGTAAATATATGGTTTACTAGCTGCGCCTCGCGGTGATCCCCGCTACATTTTTTCGGGATAAAAAGTAGCCTATGTGTTAATCCAAGGTGTCAGCTACCTCCATATGAATTTCATTAAAATCCATTCAGTAGTTTTTACGTGAAAGAGTAACAAACACTTTCGCGTGTATAATATTAGTAGGGATTTATTATGGTATCCCTCTACCCATATCATCGGTTCGCCAGTTATAGGTCTCATGTAAGAAAGAAGCCGGCTTACCTCTCTGTCCGCCCCAGGACGGAGAAATACCACGAGGATTTCTGTAGTCGTAAATAAGTAATGTTGGTCGAGCTTATTGCCAGCCTTAGGTACATGTTTTACATTCAAACAAATACCCATAATTATGATACATAGGTATGTCATTTCAAAACATTGTAAACACCCACGGGCCGCCTACGCGTCATCACGTACACACATATTTGTTTATAAATTACCTACATAATTAATTAACTAAGCACTCAAAGCATGTCCTAATGTAATATATTATTCCCACAAATATTGTTATATCATTTACAAAAGCTGTCGGCTGTACACTCCCACAATTTGCCAGACAGACTCAATCCGTAGCATTAGGAAAAGTATATTAATTGTAATGCCTAATTACAAAAAATACAAGCTCAAACTTAAAATAATTAAAATTAGCCTTACAAAGTAATAGGAATATAGCAAACATTTTTATAATAATGATGCAATATAGTCATCATCAGCCGATAGACGTCCACAAATTGGAGTTGAATTGTACAATTTCGGTCTCTTAAACATAACGCGGGCGCCAAATTCTTTTATTATGTGTCCATTTGGAAAAAATTTGATCAAAAGACTGACAGAATTTACTACTACGCATTAAACCTATTTTAGAGATCAATTTATTTTTTACCAAATTACATCCATATCCACACTTAATATTATAAATGTGAAAGTAACTCTGTCTGTTACGCCTTCACGACTAAACCACTGGATAGATTTTGATGAAATCTGACGTGCAGAAAGTTTAAAACCGGAGAAAGGAAACGAGCTACTTAACGCAGACGAAGCCACGGCCAAAAGCTAGTTTATTCTCAATTTATGTACTTAAATGTTACTTGAGAAATAAAGATTTATTTATTTATTTAAACAAGATAAATAAAAAAAGTTACATCAGGAGTAAAATCGAGTATAAAGGCACTGATGTACACTTAAACGTTTTTTAAATGTTGTTTGATAAAAACAAGAACAAACAACAAATGTTTTGTTGTTTTACATTTGTTTTTAACCCGTTGGCTGTTGGAAACGGGGGCATCAGGTCACTTCCCGGGGGCGGGCTGAGGACGCCAAGTATTGTTTAAGGAAAAGGGCGACAGAATTAGCATTGTGCTGTAGGAATAATAACGGATTGGTCGCGGAATGACAGTCATTAGTGAAAGAAAACATCTTTTTCTTTTTAAAAAGCCACTCAAATATTTTAGTAGAAAAAAATTGTCTTGAATGATAGCTTAGAACCATCTCTAAATACCCGTTACCGAAAACAACATGAAAATCGGTCGACCTATTTTTCGAAATCGGTCCACTTTAAAGTGCACGTGGCGAGAGTGACGGTACGGGCCGCGACGCGCGGCGACAAAACGATGCGGCTTTAATAACATAAAAAAACATTGTACAGAACTATCGGCGTCTAGCTTTCACAACGGAAAATATACTGCTTCAAAAACTAATGGACGTAAGGTTAATCATCATCATCATCATCAGCCGGAATACGTCCACTGTTAAACAAAGGCCTCCTTAGAATGCCACAATGAACGACAGCTTGCCAATTGCATCCACCAAGTTAATATACCTTGAAAAATAAATTGATAATCAAGGATAACTTTAGAAAAAAATGCATTTAAATGAAACTAATTTTGCGTTCATGAATTATAATGAAATCAACTTACAATATTCATGAATTAAACACACAGACTACATTACGATGAGATAAACTAATATATTATTTTATTTGTAAACAAGCTCCGGTAATGCTAATGAGGTTTTGATTAATTAATTACAACAGTCAGCGTTTGTTTTGCTTATTAAACATTTAAGTTATCTGTTATCGTTACCTAACAAAAATATTTCAGCTTTCATTGAAGTTTTTATAATGAGGTTTTGACCGATTTTTTCCTGACTTGTCTCTCCCAGTTAGCTCTGAAGGAGCTCTTACTGCTTAACCGGTTGTTTGGCGAGGCCTAATAAAAGACCTCCAGCCAGGATTTTACTTCGTATAGATATATCTCTAATATGTATACTTATGTATTTTTACACAACTGTCCAATAAAAAGGAGCCTTTGTTCAACAGTAGACGTCTTCCGGCTGATGAGGATGATGATAGATAGATAGATTTCTAATCTAAAACCCAATAGCAATAACATCAAACCTTCACCCACACAGCTTAATAACATCTTACATAAATGCCTAAACAAACCCTCACGTTATTTCAGAAGAAATTATACTTCTCATGAAACATCTGGGCCGCTAACCCTAAAAAGGTTGGGCCTTTCAATTTCAACGTGTTATTTTTGTATTTATTGCCAAACGGCCGTTATGCCCTTAGGACCGCCACCCAAATTCAGTCAAGCTTACCGAATTATGCCACAAAAGCGACAGAATAAGCACCTATTGGTAAAATATATCAATGTCGATGGATCAATAAAATTTTAACTTACGCATTTTAGGGTTAACCGTTTTTACAAGCTTTTATTTAACTTGCAATATTTGTATGTATGTGAGTTTGTTTAGGTCAAATCTTGCAATCTAAACTAGAATCACGTTTTGACATCCTATTGAAATGAAATATTACATACATATGTAGGTTTGGCGACAGTACAATATTATGGTACTTTAGAGCAGGTCTGATGATGGAGTCGAAGGTGGTAATAGGAATATTGTAACGAAATGAAACAACCCCATCGTGTTTGGGCTTGTTTGATTCGTCTTTATAGGTACTTTGAGCCTAGCTGATGTAAAAGCTTGGGTTTAAAAATATATTTATAACATATATTTTAAGGACGTATGATACTGTAATTAAATTCTACTACTGATCGCCAGCTTGGTTTCTTAAGTCCTGCGTGTACCTTGTTCTCAAATCTCAATAGCAAAGCTAATATACGAATGACCTGATTGGCGCAGTGGCTAAGCGGTTGGACTGCTTTGTTAAGAAAGAAGGTTGGGTTCCTGCAAGGACTAAAAAATGTGAACTCCGCAGAGTTTTTATATGTATTTATTGATTTGACTTTATGTATCTTTTTTGCATTTTGCCATGCTAGGCTTAATCAATTTAGATATATTTATTTATTTGGGATAAACTAAGTTACACATTATATCTGCGTAAATAACATATCTAATGATAATGTGGAATGCAAATAAATATGAATATGAATAATTATTAAATTTTATTTACAAGGTTATTTACAATTCTTAAAAATAAATATATACAAAATAAAAAAAAAATAAACTAAAAATTATGTATCAAAGTATTCGTCCTCATCGCTGTCGACTGGTAGGGTGCCCAAAAGGCTGGCGGCATTGCCACGTTGAATGGCAATGCTAATTCTTTGGCCGAAAAACAGGCCAGCCTTTTGGTCACGTGAAGCGTCAACTAACTAAATAATTATTAAATAAATGGGAAACTCACAGCGTTATCCACAGAATATTTTCCATGTATGTGGAAGTAACCCACGCTACATAGACGTATTAAAATGAATGCCATAAGCTTCCAAAGGTATTTTGATTGAATCAAAATGTCGTACATGAAACATGATAAATACAACTTTCCGCATGACAGACGCAGGAAGCTTGTTATCGGGGAAATAACAAGGAATTTATCCTCCAAGCTACGAGTATAACAAGAAATGATAAAAGCCAATTATCGCGCGATCATTTTTACTTGTTCCATTACTGTCGTTTTTATAAACCTAAAAACATAATATAACATCACGCCTGTATTCCCCGAAGGGGTAAGCAGAGGTGCACATATAGTACACCCACATTTCGCCAGTTATGTTTTGTTTTTTAGGTCCCAATGTAATAGGGGGCGAGCCCGTTGCCATAAATCGGGCACTAATCCAGACTCCGTGCTGCTAGTGAGAACTACCTAATGGAAAAACTTAGTAACACTTTGCCCGACCTGGGATTCGAACCCAGGACCTCGTGCTCAGCAGTCGCGCTTAGCAACCACTAGACCAACGAGGCAGTCCGTAGTTTTATAAACCTATCCTTGGTAATATCTATCCGAAACTCACGTTCGTGCTCAAAGCATTCAAGTCATATTTAGACCGATCAATAGGCTATTTCTGTTCAGTGAGTCTTTTTTTTTTTTTTTTTTTTTGAGGCGGGGGAATCCTACATGGACACCCGCCCACCCGGGGGAGCGAGCGGGTAGTGCCGGACTCTTACCGGCTAAACCACCCTCCGTGTTCCGTCCTGCGCAGTGAATGACTGGTGCGTGGAAATGCGTTGCAATACTTCACGCACCAGTCCTGCGCCAGCCGCCAGCCAATTAAGGCAACTGTTCAGTGAGTCTAGTCTAGCTGCCGCTAACCTAACTAAGTCAGCCTGATTTGAATTTGAATAGGTAGGTATATACGACTGCCCCAAAAAAGGGAGCGTGATGTTTTTAGAGTTTATGCATGTATGTGAGTGTCTTTATTCCACCATAACTTCTAAATGCCTGAACCGACTTTGATGTATGGAGTACGGTGGATGGATAAAATCAAAAAAACGTTAATTTCGTCTATATTGTCCGAAGGGGTGGGTAGGTTTGAATCCCGGGTAATTCTCAGTAGCAGTACGGAGTTTGGACAAGCCCGGTTAAAGGTAATAGGTTCGCCCCCTATTACTTTGAGACCTTACAAGATAACTAGCGAAATGTGGGTTTACCTACTGTAGATACTCTGCCTACTCCTTCGGGGACAGGCGTGATGTTATGTATGTATGTACAAGTACACCTCAAATGTAATTACTCCATGCTGAAGCAATTAGATAAGGATCGTATGACAAAGACGTTTGATTGGTTTGTCAATGTACTACGATTGCTTGTAATTGTATCCTAACGTATTGACGTCATTTGTATTCTAAAGCCCGGGGGTGTAGGTTGAGAAATGATATCGGAAAGTTAGGGTTTAGTAAACAAATGGATTCTCCTTATCATAATCATAGGCCTCCCCCTTAGGTAAAAGGGGGGTGTCCATAATCCCCACGCTTGGCAAGCGGCTTAGGGATCGCAGTATTGGAGGTGAAGTTACAGAAGACAAAGTCGCTGCCGCCCATCTTCTGGATTTTCCCTTAGTCGCCTTTTACGACACCCACGAGACTGGTCCATGCTAGGTCGGATACCACTAGATTAAAATTTCATTAAAACAAACTTTCAATTGCAATTTTAATTGTCGAGTAAGATTATTATGCCTATAATATTTTTATTATATAATTGATGAACACCCTTGTGTCAGAGTTTAAACCGCTTGTTGGCCTCTATTATGGCTTTACACACCGTTGAAGAATCTCTTAGGTTGCTTGTTACCTTACGATGCTAGCCCACCCTTGAAATAACGCATTACAGTTTGTTTGCATCATTACTCTGTAAAAACATCTATAATCTACTCACAAACTAAAATCACGGCACCTTCTAGGCTTCTACCTACCCTATAACAACAGCTGCCCTCATAACGTTAACTTTCCCATCAGTACCCCTACCATGGGCTCTCACGTAAACTCACTTTCGAGTACGTAAAGTATTTGTATGGCACGCTACAGTTCCCTACATGACCGCTAGAGGCGCTGTATAGTTAACTATACAAATATTTTATTAGTGGTGTGTATATACTTATGTTCTTTTTATTGCACTTATGTTCATATTATGATACACCAATCCCAAGGCTAATTATATATTAGCCAAATAATAGGTTCTTCTAGATACGCGTCACAATGCCATTTAGTACTTACTAGCGAGTTAGAACTAGCGATTGATATAAACTAATATGAAAAATATAGAGTAGTAAGATGCTCCGCATGCGCATTGGTGACAATTTTATATTTAGGAGAACTAAAAATAATTATTAAAAAGCATACTAATATCCAGTAATAGATAGGGTAACCTAATATAAGATTTAAAATATATTCAGTATTAGGAATATCTAGATTTGACTCTAATACTCTCTATATATATACCTACTCTCTATATCTTGCGTGGTCGCTAACGAGTGGTACGTGAAAACCCATGGTTTAGCTACTGTCCGTAATTATTCACGGTTAAAACTTGTAGCATGGCGTGTCAGGTCAAGCCCCATAGCGAAGCCGCCCATACAATTTATATTATGACGCTAAATATTTTATGTTGACACCCGTGAAATATGGCTACATGATATTTTTTGCGTTAAAAATTATAATAGACATAAAGTTGAATTTTTGAGTATTTTCAGCTTGTACTGAAAATTCCAGTGACGTTTTTAGGGTTAATTCAAAGAGTATAAAGTAAGTAAGTATTTGGTTCCCAATTGATTGTACCAAGCTTGGTTAACAATAATTAAGTAATATTTCTTTCACGGCCATAAGCTATGATTGCTATAGCTACCCCTCGTTGAAAAATAAAAGAAGTTTGGTTTATTTGTCAAAATGTAGTCTTTCGGCTGATGATAATGAGTTAGGTTTTTTGTTAAGAAATTCAAAGAAGCTTAAATCGCGTTACCCCACCCTTACACTCACTAAGGTTGATGCGTTTCAAAGACCTGTAAAATCATGCACAAGCCACGAGGCCTACTACAAATAACCAAAAACCTCATGTATGTGCCAAATGGTAATCGATCCCGCACCCTGCACAGGCACCCAATCATTTAGCTAATGCACCGATCAATTCTGAGATCAATTAAAGACACTAAATACCTACTTCTCTTCTAATAACAACAGGAAAAAACGTTATCCTCGTCGTCTGTCCCGTCGTTTATTTCCTGGCTTGTTATTCCCGGGGTCTCTTTATTACTTCATATATATATCACTAAGATTAACTGGTAACCCACGTAAGCCTCCAAACGGGGTGCCTAAGTAATAAGATTCTGTGCCTGGGTTTCTATATTCTGAATATTTCGGGCTTCAGCGGTAGAATTGATTATATCTAGCATTTCGAGAGGTTCGTAGCTACGTAGCTACAGCGCAGTTGAAAACGGTCTTCGGAAGGCACGTTAAGCCGTTGGTCCTGCGCCTGATCTCTCTCCGGTCGTGTCGGTCTACCATCCCATCGGATTATAAAAGGGAATAGGGAGTGCATCCGTATTTGCCCGCATACTTGTTAACTATAGCGTATATGCGTAGTTGGCTAGTTTTAGATGATGCTGCCGTGACCGAAATTTGGTCAGGAGAACATGAAATTCTCAATACATAGAAGGAACGTACACATCCCTAGGAATGGACGAAGATAAAGACAAAAGTCTAACAAATAGACAGGATACAAAGTTGAATGTTGGTAATAGACCTACGGAAGATCATAAAGGTAAAAGAGTAGAAAAGTGAAATAAGAAAGAACGGTCTTTTTAGTCTTCTGCCCCGATACTATGAGCGCTTGAAGCAGGTCTTTATCCATCGTGAAAGCAAGATGTCGCTACGTGCAGTATAGTACGGCATCTCGCTTCCACAATGGAAAAAGTCCTGCTTTAAGAGCTTATGGTAAAGGGGCAGATAGGAATACTAGACTATTAATATGTATATGGTGTTCCTGTATGAACTTTTCTACGTCCACTGTAGGAATCGCTATGTCCAATCTTGTGTAGGTAGATCCATTGAGCTTGACGGAATCCAAGCTAGGCTCAAGGCGGATCTTCTCTACATGAATATACTCCGGTATTGCTGCTTTTGTACTCAAAACCTTTTTCCTATATATGTATATATATGGTCACCTGCTTTATCTCTAGTTTAAATACCTATTTGTCATGAGTGGAAATCGAACCTCCGACCGATCGTATGCGTAAAACTCAGACGATATATAGAGTAAGTATAATTTTTAAATTAATATTAAGACTGATGCGTAGTATTTGTCGTTATTTATTCAAAAGAAATTCCGTATTCATGAACCACGGGGTTCAACGCAAAAATTAGGTATACCATTTTTCTCTCCAAAAATCATTCATAAAAGCTGCGCAAAACTGAGAGGTACTCAGAGGCTTTCATTCCAACTCCTTATAAAGAAACACATTTAAAAGCACTTCGGACCTCAAAGAGAACATTTTGATGTAAAATAAATACTTTTCTGCACTGTGTTGAGAAATTCGTGTCTCCCTGGCCAAAATATAGGCAGCAGCCCTACTTGTTGATTAGGCGCGCAACAGTTTTATTACAAGGTTCCTTTGTTTCAGGAATAAGGAATATCATCCATTCCGGCCCTCTGGTTTATCAGAATGAGCTTCGCGGTATTTTGTTTAGGATTTTCTTTGTATAAAAATAGATTTAATAGAAAATACAGTGCGAATTTAGACCGCTGTATGGACTAAATTACGAGAAAATATTGTAAACTATTAATTAAAAAATATTGTTAGTGCAATATTATTATACCTGGAAAATTAACAACAAATTTAACAGAAAACTCCTGTAAGAAATTTGAGGATTATATCTAAACTTACCTTTCGAAATCTGCCACCAAAACTCGCACGGACCGCTGAGACACAGTGTTATTTTCCAAAACAATCAAAGGCAAAAAATATATTTGAAATATTTTTGTGGGAACCGCGCGTCCGTGCCAGCGGGCTGTCGGAGCGACACTGTGAAGAGCCAAGACAGACTACAGTTGCTAGTACCTTTACCTGTTACATGTTAGGGTGGATTAGGGGTGGGAAATATTGCGTAACTGGTATTTTACCTGGGAACTGTTCCTGTGAATTATTACTGAAGGATTGACATGTCATGAAATTTATTGTTCAGTCGAGTTTCAATTATTTTGAAGACGACATTTTCCAATGATTGACTAATATCGTATTGGTAGGGATATGTACAAGATGCAGTTTATTTGGAACACTTTTTAAGCGCTCAGTTTCATACCTCTTCTGAAATACATAATAACATTAAATAAATTAAGTATTACCTAAAAAACCTCTTTAGATTTGTAACAGTACAAATAGATAAGTAATTATATTGTTAAATACCATACCAAAATGTAAGTAATATTCTTTCATATACGTGAAAGTAGCAGTTCCAAATAATTGCAACACATTGTAACAGTATAATTAATATCTAGATTCCATTATTGTACCGTCTGCCCTGGCCATATTTTTATTCCGTTCACGTCACATTTTCCCACCCTATAATTATAATTTACCCTATCGCTATCCTCGTTCCTCACGGCGGCGGAACATACAGAGCTTTTACGAGGACGACAGAGATAGATATACTTCGTTAATGTTGTCGTCAACGGCTGCGAGCGTGAGTCAGGTTTTGCTAGGGTTGGTACGCGCTTGGATTTTCCGTCGCCACGTCTAGTATGGTTTCAAAATTATATTAAAGTTTTTCAGGTAAAGTACTGGTGATTGAATTAAATATGCTTTTTCCTGGAACCTTAGGGATTGAGAGGTTTCTGAAAGTTTTTCTTTTTAGTAACGCCTTTGATTTGGTAATATCTTTGAACAAATATACATAGTATTATTTTTGAAATCTTTTTTTATTAATTTAATATTTTAGATATTATTTCTTTTTGTGATTTATTTTTTTGAGAATTGTATGGCGTGGTATAAAATACAGGTGACTGAGTAATTAATGTTAATAACACTTTTGGTATACCTGAGTTACACTTGAATGTTTTAATTTTGTTATCAATAGTACTTTTAATCGATAAGTACGATTATAATGATTCGATAGTTTACACTTCAGTTTCGTATTGTGAATACAAAAGTAGGGATTACAAAATTAAATAAAAACATTATTTTTTATAAATTATTTGTAAACTCAAAAAACTCCTGTATTAAAGAAGCTCAGAAGAATGGTAAAATCTTGGCGAATCTTGACTCTGTGCTTGAATAATAATAACTAATGGAACAAAAAAAGAATTTGCCCGACGCGGTATTCGTACCCAGGGCCTCATGCTAAGCTACCTAACTGTACGACCAATAGACCAACGAGAAAATTATTACTAATCGTTTTATTCTGTTGTAAGAACTAAATAAAGCAGATATTATTTTATAGTATTTTCTAGAAATCTGAAGGGATAACACAGTAACACTGTATTTGTGTATGTATAACGTCACGCCTGTATTCCCTGAATGCGTAGGCAGTTCTAGTTTACACCCACATTTCAGAAAATATAAGTACAGTCCGCATCATAAGTAGCACAACATTTTTTTAATATCATCATCAGCCGGAAGACGTCCACTGTTGAACAAAGTCCTCCCCCTTAGAACGCCACAATGAACGACAGCTTTTTTAACATACTATTAAATAAAGAACAACTTTTTATAAAGTAAAATGTTTTAAATATTCTCCGATCATTATTTGGACGTGTCTATAATTTGAAACAACTACTGGCATTGATATTTGTTTCTTTCAAATATTTCACATAGGGTTTCTTATATAAATATTTATACAACAGAACTGGCAAAATATATGAAACTAAAAATATTGTATACAACTAAATTCTACTATATTCTAACAAATAAATTATTTCTTTCTTTCTTTAATATTTAAGCTATTTATGATGCTGACTGTACCTTTGACATATTATGTATTATTTATTGGACACAATATCAATTTGATCAGATGTCTTATACAAATATACTCGACGGAATACGAGGGTCAAACTGAAAGTTCTTAGAACTGGCCACTTATAAACAATATAATAAAAAAATAATTCTAAAATTTGAAAATAGAACTCTTTGCCAATATTACTGAGTATATATTTCATTAATTTGTCATTTGTTTTACGATTTGGCGGCAAATTGAAAATTGTCTGTGTCACGTCAACATGAATTTAACACGAGAAAATTTTCGTGCAATGATTTTTTATGACTTTCGATGTCATTTAAGTCAACAAGAAAGTTATGATAGACTACGATTGGCCTTTCACGATGAAGCCCCATCTCGTGCGACAGTTTACAACTGGTTTAATGAGTTTAAACGTGGTCGCACTAATCTCACTGATGATTTACGCGAGGGACGGCCTTCTACGGCGACGACTGAAGATAACATCTGTGTTGTGCGGCGTATGATAGAGACTGACAAAAGAGTGACCTATCAGCAGATTCGGACAAGCTTAGGCATCGGTATGAGTCAAGTGCACAAAATCCTCCACGAACATTTAGCAGTCAGGAAGCTTTGCGCCCGGTGGATACCTCATAATTTGACTGAGGCTCAAAAACTCCATCGTGTGGATTGGTGCCGTAAAATGATTGAAAGATTTAACGGAGGTGACTCAAATGCTGTGTTCGACATACTAACAGGTGACGAAAGCTGGATTTACTGTTATGATCCTGAAACCAAAAGACAATCTGCTCAGTGGGTGTTTCCTTTCGAGAGGTTGCCAACTAAAGTGAAGAGAGATCGAAGTGCGGGAAAAAAAATGGTGGCCTCGTTCTTTGGAAGGATAGGTCATTTCGCAACAATTGTGTTAGAGGATCAAAAAACAGTTTCTGCAGAATGGTACACTACCAATTGTTTGCCACTTGTCTTGGAAAAAGTTCGAGAGAAACGACCTCGCAGTAGGATCCTCCTTCACCACGACAACGCCTCGTCGCACACCGCTAAGCGAACGATCGACTATTTGGCGACATCAAACGTTGAATTACTGGGTCACCCGCCGTATAGCCCCGACCTCGCCCCTTGTGATTTTTATTTATTTCCAAAAATTAAAGAAAAACTTAAAGGAAAGCGGTTTATGAATGCTGAAGAAGCGGTGGCTGCGTATCGCGATGCCATTGAAGAGAACCCTAAAGACGAGTGGGCAAAGTGCTTTTCCCAGTGATTCCATCGCATGCAGCGGTGTATTGACGTGAATGGACAATATTTTGAAAAGATATAATAAAACTAATAACTGGCTAATGTAATCAGTTTTTGATTTTCTAAGAACTTTCAGTTTGACCCTCGTATGGTATTAAAAGAATTGGTGAAATAAGGCCTGTTTCAGTAAAGGTACCTATAACATGGATCTGTGGAGGAAGGGGTGAGGAGTTCCCCCATCGAAAAGGAAAGATCTTTCAACCAGGCGGTTGGATGATCATGTGGTGTCGACTTTTAATTTTAACCATTAATTATTTTTTCTCCTCCCCCCTCTCCTCTGGTGATACTGGGGGCTGCTACCCTGCTTTTGATTCTCGCAAAAGGCTAGTCTGGGTGTTTGCGTATGTGATATTTCATGTGAAATGCACCCACGGTACAGGAGAAAATCGTGTGGAGCGACGATTTAAAAAAAATGGAGATATACTCGTAACTACAAGAAGTGGAAGATTATTCAGAATAATTTTCCGCTTTAGTTTGATTAAATCCCGCTAAAGTACAACCGCGGGATACTAATGTTCACGGCTATTTCTCAAATGTATCCTTTCTCCGGGTACCTAGTATAGATTATTAGATACTGCTTGTCAACACGCAGCAACCGACGCGACGTCAAAAAATAATAGAAAACTTTGATGGCGCACGCAATGTCGCGTGAACTGATTAACTGATAAGATTAATGTGATAATACTAAGAAAACAAGGAAGTGTATGTAACTATATTAAATAATAAGCCTCTACCCAACTGCCTCGTTGGTCTAGTAATTGCTAACCGCGACTGCTAAGCATACGGTCCTGGGTTCGAATCCCGGGTCGGAGAGGGTGTTATTAGGTTTAGCATTAGGTAATTCTCAGTAGCAGGAGTCTGGATTTGTGTCCAGTTAATGACAATAGGCTGGCCACCTATTACATTGGGACCTATAATACATATAACTGGCGAAATTAGTGTGAAACTCCAAGTACACCTCTGATTATTATTTATTATATACGCCGGTTTTACTCACATGTGGATTAGGGAATGCCCGACCCATTTCGAACGCGAACGGAGCCCTTATTCATGAGCTGGTTACGCGGTAGAGTCACGAGCCAACCACCGGTCGGGGCTTCGTTCCAGTTCGAAAATAGACAGGGATTCCCGAATATACACGTGAGTAAAACTGGCGTATATATTAATTAATATAGATAACACCCACGACAGTTATTATAGTAAAAATTCTGATTATGTTATCATTACTTATACAATCTGAATTTCAAGATAATAATATTATTGTATGATATCTTAATTATATACAACAACAATAAAAGGTATAAAAGATATGACGTCACACTCAGACAAGTATCCAATGGAACAATTGTAGGAAAACTTTATTTCATTTTCTCAAAACTTTATCCATTACAATTGAAGTAAGAAAAGCTATTTTCTAAAGCCTTATTGCCTTTATTCGTAGGATGACCATGATAATATTTGTAAAGGGACTTGTTGTTAAATATTATTAAATACATAACATCACGCCTGTTTTCCCCGAAGAGGTAGGCAGAGGTAGATGTGTAGTACACTCAACACATTTCGCCAGTTCGCCGGTAGATGTCAATGGCTTGTCGGACATTGTGGCATTCTAAGGGGGAGGCCTTTGTTCATCAGTGGACGTCTGCCGGCTGATGATGATAATGATGATGATGATTCCCTATTGCCAAAAACTGGGCATAAAGCCAGACTCCGTGCTGCTTAGAATGACCTAATGGAAAAACAATAAGACTTTGCCCGACCAAGATACAAACCCAGGACCTCATGCTCCGCAGTCGCACTTAGCGACTACTAGACCAACGAGGCAGCAAATATTATGTTTAATCTATTTGTTGATTACATTAATAATACATTTTATGTTACCTTGTTATACATGTATGTTCGTTAAATTAATATTTACGTGTATTTTTGTTTATACCAAAGTAGACGAAATATGTGAGATTACTCTTACAAGACCTCCGTCTGTAAACACCATTATTTCAAGCAAATAGACGAATCTTATTCGTGTATTAAAATATACAAGTATTTGTAACAACCACTTGACTGCCTCGTTGGTCTAGTGGTTGCTAAGCGCGACTGCTGAGCACGAGGTCCTGGGTTCGAATCCCGGGTCGGGCAAAGTGTTACTGGGTTTTTCCATTAGGTAATTCTCAGTAGCAGCACGGAGTCTGGATATGTGCCCGGTTGATGGCAATAGGCTCGCCCCCTATTACATTGGGACCTAAAACATAACTGGCGAAATGTGGGTGTACTATATGTGCACCTCTGCCTACCCCTTCGGGGAATACAGGCGTGATGTTATGTTGTAACAACCACCTTGCGACGTAATTGGAGCTGTGGCTGGCTCCGATTCTTGCACGGGACATAAAAATTGTGCGATCCGCAGATGTTTGTCCCGAGTCTGGGTATTTGTGTACATAATATTTCATGTTTGTGTAACGCACCTTCGATAGAGGAGAAATTCCTAGTGTAAGGTGACGTTTTTTTTAACAACCACACAAACAAATAATTATGGCTTTGTTCAGATTCACCTCTCTTAGGGGTTATAGGTGTTGAAAGTCTGTATTTATCTAAATTAACGCGGGTGAAGGCGCAGGTAAAAGCTAGTCGTTACAAAAATAGAATCCTGTATTTAATTCATAACAAATGGTCACCGTACTTAGGTAGGTACTTATATAAAGAGAACTGAATTGTTTTAAAACTAGAATTTATATCTGTTACGCGTGTGATTCCGACCTTCCGCTTTTCTGATTAAGATTGCTATTAGTTACTACATAAGGTCGAATTTAGAAGAGCTAAAGTTTATGAAAATTATTCGAATGTTTGGGAAGCTATTGGCCGTGATTGAATGTATAATTAAGATTGCCTTACAATACTAAAAGAAAGAAAGAAAGAGTCTTCTTAACAATAGGTTAAAATAGGGACATCAGCCCCCTTACCAAGAGCTCTTAAAGCAGGACAGTTTACGTTGTGGAAGCGAGACGCCGGATTACACTGCACGTAGCGGTGTCTCGCTTACACATCGTTAACTCTCCTGATTTAATAGTTTATGTTAAGGGAGTTGCTATGAGCTTGCAATGCAGGACATTTTCTATTGTGGAAGCAAGACGTAGCAGCATCTGACTTTCATAGCATAAAATGACCTGTAATGCACATTTTTTGATTGGCGACGCTATCATAGTCGCTGCCATGCCACGATACGGCCCTCTCTGTCTATCTCTATAATGGCTAAGGTTGAAATAATAATTACCTAATACTAATATTTTACCCAATAATCAATACCTGCGTATTAGCTTTAAGTAAACTGCTGACCATATTTTAACTAAAATGAAACGGAACACAGCAAAACTTAGTTTAACATAAATACAACTATTTCCTAAATTAAGCTTACTTTGTTACTTTGACTGCCTCGTGGGTCTAGTGGGCGTTGAACGTGACTGCTGAGCATGACACTGGGTTCAAATCCCGGGCAAAATGTTATTGGGTTATCGTTAGGAAATTCTCAGTCTGTCAGGAGTCTGGATTTGTGTTCGGTTTATGGCAATAGGCTCGCTCTTTATTATATTAGGACTTATAAAATAACTGGCGAAATATACGTGTACTATAGGTACACCTCTGCCTACGCCTTTGGGGAATACAGGCTTGATATTAAGTTGTTTATGTTTTACTATACTAGCTTATAATCACACCTTTTCTGCGTAGACAATTCGGTCGTGTTTTTTTCTGAATTGAAAGTCCTGTCCTGTCCTAGTGTTCAAGCTATCTCCATGTGGAATTTCATTAGAATCGGTTCAAGTTCTGTCTTGGTTAATGAACAATACTTAATTCCTGTATACATACATCTATCATGGAAAGGTTTTCCTAAAGTGTAGATTTTAACTTTCATGTTACACATTTGATAATTTATTTTCCAGTTTCTAAACACAGGAGATACCTCCATAATAGTTTAAGCTAAATGTCTAGAAAGTTGGTTTCACTCACACGCCTTTAATGTAGGAGTGTAACGTATACTAATTAAGTAGGTGGGGTAATTAATTCAGAACTGTAAGTTTAGACTGTTTGGAGTGAAAATAAAATGGTTTAGGTAGGTTGTGTATTATATCGCTTAATACAGTCTTGTTACCTCGTTTAAAAGATTATAAAGTACTAGCTTTTGTCCGCGGCTTCGCCCGCGTTAAGTAGCCTATGTCATTCTCGGGTCAACTTTCTACATGCCGAATTTCATAAAAATCCGTCCAGCGGTTTAGTCGTGAAAGCGTAACAGATAGACAGATAGAGTTACTTACATATTTATAATATTAGTATGGAAGTATGAACGGATATGGATGGATTATTTCGCTTAATACATCTCATCAATCTTGCTGGCTTGGTGATGCAGTTAAAAAGGTCTTAACCGCCTGTCATACCATCATCTATCTATATAATTATTATACTAGGTGCACCCCACGGTATCACCCGCTACATTTTTCGGAATAAAAAGTAGCCTATGTGTTTATCCAAGGTGTCAGCGGCCTCCATACCAAAATTTACCAGTCCACTGTAAATCTTTGGTAGGTACTACAAAACTAGCATAAAAACCAAACAAAATTGATACAATAAACCACACAACTAACAGTTCTGCCTACCCCACACCAGGAAGCTTCCTGATATTTTATTCAGTTTACATAAAACAAGTTAATTACATTATCTTTGAAAGCGAACAAACAAACTTCGGGACGTTGACGAGGGCGGCCGTTAACAAGCTCTTAAACTGTTGGCAACAATGTTTTTCACAGTACAGAAAGGTTAAATAAAACATAAATAAACAACACGACACATTTTCCTGCCTAATACCATGAACTCTTAAAGCAGGACTGTACATACATACATACATAACATCACGCCTGTATTCCCCGAAGGGGTAGGCAGAGATGCCCACCACTCGTGCCCATCATTGCGACTCCTGTAAGCCAGGACCTACAATGATAACTGTTGAGAACCATCGAGGCTATGAAGCACGAGGCATTCCAGAGAAATGACTCGACTCGCAACGAGATTAATCATAATAATAAAAAAGTGTTTTTAACATACTTGCTTCAAGTAATTTAATCTACTGATGTTTTTACCTGTTTTCAATTCACGCGGTCGAAGTCGCGGGCAACAGCTAGTAGAATATACCTATACGAGGAGTAGGAATATAATTTTATAGCTTATTTGTTAATTTATTATGGAAAACATGCTAAAATGACATTGAAAATCATTTAAGTGACTAAACTTAGGTACGGTGCGGTCTCACCTGTCCGCCACATAACCCTCTCAGTGCAACTAAATAAATTCAACCGAATTTGACAGTCACAAAACACCCACCACCATTCACACCGAGAGAACATTAGCCTTTACAAAATGCATTATGCATCTATTGGACCTAGCTTTAACGGATTTTCACAATTTACATGATTTCAGCAACAAAGAATTTTCAACTTTACACCGTACCATCAAGGTAGAATTTTGAATGGTTTGCGTTTGTGGTTACGTTATTTTGAAGGTTAGAGTGTTTAAGAATAGAATTTGAAATATGTTTCACTTGCTAGTCTGTTATTACGAGGTTGTTTGCAGATGAATATGGAACTAAGTTAATTTCGCTTCGGCTCTGATTTATGTCTAGAAAAACCAGAGCTCTGAATTGAGCCCTAGGATTTTGCTGTTTCATGTAATTATATGCGCAGTTATATATACTGGATAAACAGTAATACCTAAGTATTGTTAGGATTAACAATTAGGTATACTAACTGCCTACGATGTAAAATTAGGTAGATCTTTACCTAAAATGTTGATTTAAAACTGAGGCATGGGCGCCGCCAGGATTTCTTTCAAGGGGGTGCAAAAAGTGCATTTGCAATAATAACTACATACACACTGCTCCACAACTAATACAAAATGTAGAATAAGTTGACTAGACGCATTGGCTTCGTCAAACACATTTGAAAAAACCTTGGATTGAAGGGGAATAAAAGTGCATTTCAATTAAATTTATAAAGAATAAACCGAATAAACCCTACCGGCGCCAATCTAATCTATATCTATAAAATTCAAATAAGAATAATCAAATATTGTGATAGAGTTGTAGCATAAACAAAAACAAACAAATTATTCCTCTGAATACAGATCAAATGATTAATTAACCGGCTCTAAAATTAATTAAAAGCATTTTAATATCTTAACGCCAATAATATACGAATCAGTGCCTTATTCTTAAAAAACTGTGTTGCAAAAATTATTATTGTTAGCCTGAAATGTCCCACTGTTGGGCAAAGGCCTCCCCACTCTTTCCAAATCTCCCTGTTACCAGCTGCCAACGCCAGCCTTGCATAAACAAGTCGAGTTCGTGCCGCCATCTCCGTCTACATCTTCCTCGCTGTGGGCTCCCTTGTTGAGGAGTCCAGTTGCAAATGTACTAAATATGTATATTTATAATACTTACATAGCCTTTGAAAGTCCAAAGGTATAACTAAAAACTTACTATTATATATTATACTTAGTTTAAAGAGATTATTTTTGCTCCTGAGTCCAGTAATGTCCAAGTATATTCTCCTGTTCGGTACCCAATGTTGATGGTAACCTAGAGAAGCGGCCATCATCTTCTTCTAAATAGTTCTAAGCACTGTCTTCAGTCTACCACGAAGACAGACGCAAAGTATTTTAACGATTATATCATCATCATCAGCCGGCAGACGTACACTACTGAAAACAAAGGCTTCCTTGGAGGGGGTCACAGTGTTGCTGGTGAAGTTACAGAAGACACTGACCATCTTCTAGATTTTGCCTTAGTCACCTCTTCCGACACCCAACGGGACGAGATGGGGAGGTGCTATTAGGCCCAGGAACTCACAGGCTAATAATTATAATATGTAGATATATAGCCATAATTAAATGTAAATAAAACTCTAAAGAAAATTCAATCAGACTTTAATCGTGCCGAACTACGAAAACAATCGTTCATCCACAATTTAACCACAAAAATAAACCTTAGTCCAATTAAAATAAGGTCGCAATTACAGCTCGGTGTGGGTCGAAGGGAATTTCTTTAGGACTGCATGGTAGAGGTTATAGAACGCGTAAACTGACACACTGACGATTACGAAAAGGGAGCCGCCGAAGACGAAGCTGAGGAAGTTGCCGTCGATCATGGTGGTGCCGCGGAGACTCCTGGCCTGGCCTTGGAACAGGTCCTTAGTCCCGGAGCCAGCGGCCTTGCGCTCCTCCATCATTTTCTTCATGGAAGACAGTCGTTCTTTCAGCTCGTCGATAGATTCCATCATGTCCTCGGATTCGGCATCTGAAAATAAATTTAATGAATAACTACATGACTGCCTCGTTGGTCTAGTGGCCTCTAAGCGTGACTGCTGAGCACGAGGTCCTGGGTTCGAATCCCGGGTCAGGCAGTGTTATAGGGCTTTTCCATTAGGAGATTTTTAGTAGCAGCACGAAATCGAAATTACCCGGTTGATGGCAATAGACTCGCCCCCTATTACATTGGAACCTATAACATAACCAAAATGTGGGTGATCTGTATACCTCTGCCGACCCTTTCGGGGAATACAGGCGTGATGTTAAGTATGTGTCTGAACTCTGAATGCAATAGTTGCTAATTTCAAATATCCAAGTTACTGAGACACGGCGAAACAAATGAGCCAACGCAGTATTTACTCTATCTACTGCGCCAGCTAATCAACGTCAAAGGTTGAGAGGGAATCCAATAGAAACTTCGACTGAAAGTTCTGAATTTGATTGCAGAAAGTTGCTACACGCTCATTGGTAAATAGATATAAAATGGCGGACGTATATGTTGGTTATAGTTTTCAATTTTAGAATCACTGCTAGTGCCAAGTCCTTTTGGTAAAGGTTTAGCTGATGACCATTTGTAGTAAATTCATTTTTCAAATAAGGTAATTAATACTTCTATAGCATTTTTTATTGTGCTGATTATAGTGTCAACTAGGCTACCACTAACTAAAAAAATTACTAAAGAGAAAAATCATTATGAAACCTTCTATCATTCATTACTGTGCAGCATACTATAACAACATAGGTACGTAGAATTAAATACAATAAAAAATACACTCAGATGTACTAGCATAAGACTACACACCAAGCATCTTTAATAGGTATACAAGAACTCATAGAACTATTAGTCTAATCAGGGACTAGTGAAAAACCCACTCCTGTGACGCGATGGTCACAACACTGAAGCCCTAAATTAAAATCCCTACTAATATTATAAACGCGAAAGTTTGTAAGTATGGATTTTATCCTTTTTATCCCCAAAAAATGTAGCGGGTAACGCCGTAGGGCGCAGCTAGTAATAATATATTTAACAAGGCTTTTTCACGTTAATACTATTCACATAACATCGCGCTTATATTCCCAGAAGGGGTAAGCAGAGGTGTACAGTTATTTTTATGGATCCCGATATAGGGGGCGAGCCTATTGCTATCATCACCATCAACTGAAAGACGTCCACTGTTGAACAAAGGCCTCCCCGTTAGAACGCCATCAATGGACGACAACATGCAGTTGCTATCAACCGGGCATAAATCCAGACTCCGTACTCAGAATGATCTAATACAGGGGCCGGCAACCTTTTGAGTCGGAAGAGTCATAAATTTACGAAATTGTGTAAAAAGTGTTTAAAGAGCAACAATTTTTTTTCTTGCATACAATAAAGTTTTTAGATTAAAGAAAAACTAATCTACCCAATTCTCGTTAACCGATTTAGAACAATTTTGATTTGTTTTTTTTATAAAATGTTTGCGCATGTACTAAAGAGCCGCAGCTTTACATTCCGCATGTAGCTCGCGAGCCGCAGGTTGGCGACCCCTGACCTAATATGAAAACCCAATAACACTTAGCTCGACCAGGATTCGAACCCAGGACCTCATGCAGTCGCGCTTAGCTACCACTAAACCAATGAAGCAGTCGATATTAAGTGTAATTTTTTTATATCTCAAAAATAAAATTTTAATACATAATTATAAAACTGTACAAATTATATTATCTATAGTAAACATTACACGTGCTTGTCGTAACTAAATTAGATGTCCGAGTAACCCTATAGTATCCCAAAACATAATTTAAAAAGACTAAGAAATCACACATTCTCCCACTGCATACAAACCAAATATCACACGGTATATGTATTAATTCGATTCAGTATTTCAGTAACAATATCTGTTAGTTTTCTCACAGAAAAGAAAAGCATAACAAAGGATTCCCTGTAACGAAGTGGTATGAACCCGCCTGGTCTTTGACACTAACCTACACCGGCGATCTTTGGCTACAGGTTCATAAACCTGTCACAATAACACTATAAACTATTTACAAAACACTGAATGATGCCTTAATCTTCGTCTTCTTCAAAGCATAACACAAATAAACGGGGAACGAACAAAATTAATTGACAAAACGAGACGAAAAAATGCACAATGCACTCAACATTACCTCTAGCCTAAAAATTCTCAGAAAAAGCTCTCCGTAAGCACAAACAGACACTTTTAAGTATAAACTATATATAAATAAACAATTAAAACACTTACCATCGACTTGGTCCCTGTGAGGACTCATTTTTCCCATTACTTTTCACAAGATTAATGTTTTTGTTTTTAGTATTGCAACTCAACACAGCGCTCTGGCGTATTCTGGAGAGGAGCAAGATGGCGGCCGCGCATGCGCGCCGTTGTGCACGGGAAAGCGGGAACTATTGATCGCCGGCCTGGGAAACCTGGCTGGAATATAATTTGAGTCTAGATCGAGCTTCCTTTGTTTCCGACCCGTTGAAATCTACAGCACATGTTGGTGTCCGTTGAACAGTGAATATGGGGCAGTAATATTTAAAAATATTTTTTTAGTTTTACAGTGCATTGAAATCGTATTTTTTTATAAAGCATCAAATTTGATCCATTTTAGGGAGTGGGCAGAATTGTCCCTGTTAAACCGTCTGATGTGTATGACATTCTTTTTTTTTCTCAACGTAGTAAACCTGGTATCAGAGTTTTGAACCGCCTACAGGCCTCTCTGACATGGCTTTACACACCATTGTTAAATCTTTTAGGCCGTTTTCCTCACGATATTTTCCTTCACCGTTTTTAACAACTGATAACTAATTTATAATACGCACATGAATTTGAAAAGACATTGGTGCGTGCCGGGGTTTGAACTTCGGACCTTTGAATTGGCAGTTCAAGGGTCATACCACTCGGCTATCTTTTATCGTTATAATTAACAACATTGTCAACGTTGTCGCTATTTTGGTTTCATGATTTTAAAGTTATACTTTCATCTTTCATAACGACCATTATTAATGCAATCATCTTAAGAAATAATAAAATAATTGTTCCTGATTAATTGTTTTTCCATTTTCCTTTGCTCCTCGCGTTTTCTTTGAAATAAAATACGTTCAAATAGATTTGTTTTAAGGAAAAATAAATAATTGTATACGACAACGCGTCCCTCGACACATCATTGCTTTGTCTATGGACGATTTTTAAGGAAATAAAAAATAACCATTGTCATGATTATTGTCCATTGGATTAAGAATTTATTTTCTCTTTCGTAATAAAGTTAAGGAGTTAGGAGGCGACAAATGAATGTGTGACAAAAATGGCAAAAGGTCTGAAGTTTTTTATCGACCATGGAACAATTTGAATTTATAAAGAAAATTTGAATAATGATGGACACGAGCGAGACTTGAACCCGCGATCTTCGCTTTACCGTGGCGCAGCTCTCTGCCAACTGAACTGTCATGTCGCTGCTCGCACCCATCCAATTTCAAGTTCCTTTTTTGTATTTACTTCCATTTAGATTCAAGCTTAGCATTGGCAACATGCTAAAATGACAAGAAAACTCGTGCAAGCCTTCTCTAGCAATTGCCAGTCGCCTCTAATACTCTTAAACACATAAGCGGTGAAATGTAACTACGATATTAAATATTCGTAGAGCCGATTGGACAACTGCGCTAAGGGTTGCGGGTTCGATTTTCGCACAGGACAAAATTTGTGTTCCGCAGACGTTTGTCCGGGTGTTTGTGTATGTGTACATGTTTCTGAAACGCACCCACGGTTCAGTCAAATTGGCGATTGAAACGGAGATTGACACTTGGCTCCACAAAATGTATGGAAAAGCTGATTTTTTTCTTGTTTTCAGGCACCTTAAAAGTTGTTAATAGTCGAATACTGAACAACTTTATTTTTGATCGAACAGAGTTTTTTTTAACACTGTATATTCAATAATAGAGATAACACACGAAAGTTATTATAGTAAAGAATTGGAAACAAAAAAAACAAAACACTAATCAATAAAATTATAATAAATTACATCAGGATCTTAATTGACCTCATGGTATCAGTTGGAGGCCACTGTGTCCACAATCCAGTTGGAATAGGACGACACAGACGCGCTCACTCCGGGGAATCTTGCCGTAGCACACGACTCGCCGAAGGACACGACGCCTACCAATATATCGTTGTAGTACAAAGGACCGCCGGAGTCACCCTGGCAGGCGTCCCTGCCCCCTACATCGAGGATTCCAGCGCAGATCATGTTGTCAGTAATCCTTTGCGGTCTTGCCAGGCTAGCGTACCGCTCTCGGCACAGCTGACGGTTGACGGTATACACCTGCACGTCTCGGAGGACTGCGGACGATAGACCTCCAGCCTGTAAATAATTAATGTGTTTATTTTTTAATCAATTAAAGAGCTTCCAATGGCAGTCACCACTGATTTTGCCTATTACACGACTGCCCAAAAAAGGGTTGTAATGTATTCAGGGTTCATGTATGTATGTGAGTTTCTTTGTTCCACCATAACTTCTGTATGCCTGAACCGATTTTGATGGATGGAGTGTCGCTAGAATCCTCACACCACTTAAAAAAAATTGAATATTCAAAACGAACAAGAAAATAAACAGTTTCATGAAGTAATACCATGTTTTGAAGTAATTAGCAGTAAAGAGGCAAAGACAGTCCATAAACCCTCGAACATGTAGTCTAATAATAATATATGTATTATTAGGCAAAATGTTCAATGTTTCAAATTGATAGAGAAAACATAAAAAATGATGGACACGAGCGGGACTCGATCCCGCGACTTTCGCCGTACCGACACGATGGCTCAGTTGGCAGAGCGGCGGTACGGCGAAAGTCGCAGGATCGAGTCCCGCTCGTGTCCATCATTTTTTATGTTTTCTTTATCAATTTGAACAAGTAAGAATGAAAGATTATTTACCGTAGTATGTCCCCAACCAGCATGCACAACCGGTAAACTGTCAGGCAACGCGAGGTCTTGGGGCATAATGGAAACCTGTTGGATGACAGGGCTGTACACTAGGGCGGTGCTGAGGCGGATCACGCTGATGTCTCCGTCATGACCGTTGCTGCCGTAGCTCGGGTGGTTGGTGATCCTCGCGATGTTGGCCACTACGCCGCCGGAGCCTCTCCTGGTAGTGCCGGCGCGGATTCGACGGTTTGAAGTGAGGAAGCTGGAAAACGAATGTACTGGTAGTTTTGTATCGTCCTTCAATTGAACGGACTTTTTTTTAGAAAACTATTAACAAAGCGAACGCATTATTTTTGGCAGCGATTCCCACTTTGCTCATGTAAAGTGATGTGAATAAAATATATCAGTATTGAGTTCGTATTTATTTAAGGTTTTAATTTTGTTATTAAATTTTTTCTTCTCTTTCTCTCTCAGAGTTAAAGGACTCTTAGTTAAAGATCCGAGAAGTAAAGATTGGCCAGACAAAAAGGGTAATAGTTAAGTTGAACGCCCGGGGTATACAAAAATATTAAACGTGGTCTCTTACAACCCTTCAGTGTGAGTGTGGGGTCTGTGTATTTGATTCGATACTCACAGTCCTCTAAAGCAATGGGCGGCGGACAGGACGTGTCTGGTGTTGAGGATGCTGGCAGCACACACCTGACCCCATAGGATGCCGGTCCGGCTCTCCACCTGGACAATGCTGGGGTACTCTTCGACGGTCGTTGGCTGGCCTCCCACGATACGCTTTGCGTTAGTAGCACAGACTGCAGCTGAAATTATAACAAATAGGTACAGACTTGTGATACGAAAATGGGGGGTAAAATTGCTTTAACAGCAATACCTATACACGCGTATTTTTGCATTGGTATATAAATGGCTATGCCTTTATATGTATACTATGGTGACATTTTTAAACAAATTACAGGCAAAATATTATTATTATACTAAAATATAACATAACATCGTGTATGTATTCCTCGAAGGCGTAGGCAGAAGTGTACCTATTTACACCCACATTTCGCCAGTAACCTACGTCCGAATATAATAGGGGCGAGCCTATTGCCATCAACCGGGAACAAATCAGACTCCGGGCTGCTACTGAAAATGACCTAATGGAAAAACTCAATATACCTTTGCCGGGGAGTCTAAATAGGTTTGTTATTATTTACTATATATTCCGGTTATACTCACGGGTGTATTCGGGAATGCCCGACTAGGGCTAAGGCTGGACCCTGCCACCGGCCTGGAAACCGGCCCTCAGTAAGACTTCATACAATAGTGCTACAAGTCTCGAGTGCGACACAGTCAGCACGGTATGTACCAACGCGCAGCCTTGCGACGGAGATACGAGCAGCGACGAAGACGCACGACAACACCCGGCGCTACCACCACCATCATCGCGGGCGCATGGGTATGCGGAGCGTTGCGCACGCGGTTCGGCTCGCGACTCTGCCGCGTAACCAGCTCATGAATAAGGGCTCCGATCGAGTCCGAAACTAGTCGGGCATTCCCGAATACACCCGTGAGTATAACCGGAATATATAGTAAATAATATGGATACGAGGGTCAAACTGAAAGTTCTTAGAACTGGCCACTTATAAACAATATAATAAAAAAATAATTCTAAAATTTGAAAATAGAACTCTTTGCCAATATTACTGAGTATATATTTCATTAATTTGTCATTTGTTTTACGATTTGGCGGCAAATTGAAAATTGTCTGTGTCACGTCAACATGAATTTAACACGAGAAAATTTTCGTGCAATGATTTTTTATGACTTTCGATGTCATTTAAGTCAACAAGAAAGTTATGATAGACTACGATTGGCCTTTCACGATGAAGCCCCATCTCGTGCGACAGTTTACAACTGGTTTAATGAGTTTAAACGTGGTCGCACTAATCTCACTGATGATTTACGTGAGGGACGGCCTTCTACGGCGACGACTGAAGATAACATCTGTGTTGTGCGGCGTATGATAGAGACTGACAAAAGAGTGACCTATCAGCAGATTCGGACAAGCTTAGGCATCGGTATGAGTCAAGTGCACAAAATCCTCCATGAACATTTAGCAGTCAGGAAGCTTTGCGCCCGGTGGATACCTCATAATTTGACTGAGGCTCAAAAACTCCATCGTGTGGATTGGTGCCGTAAAATGATTGAAAGATTTAACGGAGGTGACTCAAATGCTGTGTTCGACATACTAACAGGTGACGAAAGCTGGATTTACTGTTATGATCCTGAAACCAAAAGACAATCTGCTCAGTGGGTGTTTCCTTTCGAGAGGTTGCCAACTAAAGTGAAGAGAGATCGAAGTGCGGGAAAAAAAATGGTGGCCTCGTTCTTTGGAAGGATAGGTCATTTCGCAACAATTGTGTTAGAGGATCAAAAAACAGTTTCTGCAGAATGGTACACTACCAATTGTTTGCCACTTGTCTTGGAAAAAGTTCGAGAGAAACGACCTCGCAGTAGGATCCTCCTTCACCACGACAACGCCTCGTCGCACACCGCTAAGCGAACGATCGACTATTTGGCGACATCAAACGTTGAATTACTGGGTCACCCGCCGTATAGCCCCGACCTCGCCCCTTGTGATTTTTATTTATTTCCAAAAATTAAAGAAAAACTTAAAGGAAAGCGGTTTATGAATGCTGAAGAAGCGGTGGCTGCGTATCGCGATGCCATTGAAGAGAACCCTAAAGACGAGTGGGCAAAGTGCTTTTCCCAGTGGTTCCATCGCATGCAGCGGTGTATTGACGTGAATGGAAAATATTTTGAAAAGATATAATAAAACTAATAACTGGCTAATGTAATCAGTTTTTGATTTTCTAAGAACTTTCAGTTTGACCCTCGTAACACTCACGAAAGTTATTATAGTAAAATAGGTTTGTTATTAGTTGTTTCGTTAAAACATCACAAGGGGGAGGGGAGTTGTAGTGAGATACCAGGTGCATACAGGTGATGTAGTCGAAAAATAACAACGAGCTCTCTCACTTCATCGAAATTTACTTTGGACAAAATATACACGTGATTTTGAGTCGGGGAGGGATTTGGGTTGCTCTAAAACCTCACCAAGTATCACCAGAGGGATGGGGGGTTAATGGGGGACCCCATAGACCCCGCTCTTGTGAAAAGGTTTACAAAACAACTTCTGAATGATGTTACAAGTATCTACTAACCTGCAGCTAAAATGATAATCCAAGCCAACTTTGCCATTTGTCCGAATTCTGAATTAATGACTTTGTCTCATTATCGTATTTATTTATAACATCACGTTTTATCAGTAGGCCAATGATTTGTTACTTTTGCTCGTATTAAAATAGTGTGGGTATCAGTAAATTATCTTTCATATCTTCATAATCTTCTGTAATAATAAGGGTTTTCCGACTAAAATAGTGAAATATCAATTACTATTCAATAAGTAATTCAATCAAATCCTATATTATGTTCACTTTCTTTTTGTCTTTGTTCATTTAAAGTGAAGTGGGTCAAGTATTACTTTTGAAATTCGTGTTTTTGAAGTCTTTTTTTATTAATATATAAATTTTTACGATTTTAAGCGGCGCCTAAGATTTATCCCCCCCCCCCTCCCAGACTTACGTGAGGAGGTTATTTAAAATCCTCACAAAAATCCCGATATGAATATTTAATTCATCTTGGAAAGTGGTGGGATGGTCAACGTATCCATCTTCCTATTTCTCGTTAGTGGCCAGTCATCATCGACTACACGTATAATCAAAGCAATATAACTTGTTACGACAGTTCTGCTATGTTCTTATGAGGAGTTCCGTTCCATACCTCCGAAGTTCATTACAGATCACAACAACCTTTATAGGGCACCAATTCGGGAGTATATTCTAGCAAGCAAAAGATTCTTTTCCTAGATAAGTTTACGATTGCATTGTTGGTAAAAAAAAAACATTCTGACGAACATAGAACCAGCTCCAAGAAACGAATTAGGAGGTATTAAAAACTGTATAAAAACAAAATGGCATAAATAGCTTCAAAATTCTTTCTAATCGGTGTCAAACGGTAACGTGCCCAGAAGACTGACAGCATTGCCACGTTCTATGGCAAAAAATGTACAATGTTTTTTTAATTATTTCATTGATCCTGAATTTCAGATAAATAACAGTACCGAAGGGGCAAACCTACTATTGTATAGAACCGCTCCCATTTCGGACATACCAAAAATTGGCATCCCCTGGGATTTGAGCGGACGTTTTTGTAGCTGTGTAGTTTCAATGAAACATGGAATCAAATTCGAGAAACAATCCATTTTTCCCGTGTACAAACAAAGGGTATTCCCGTATGGGACAATACCGGAATCAAACGTTGAAAAAATTCATAGGTACTGGCGAAAATAGGGAGTTAAAAGGTAAACAAATTGGACACTGGGATTCTTCCGTATAGAGTTTTAGAGACATGAAATAACACATCAAACATTTAATCCTTATTCTTAAAAATATCTTGGCTCTAGTATAATCAAATATAGACACATTTGGCGTTTCCTTCTTATGGTTGATGAACAGCCTGGTGTCAGAGTAAAAACCTTTTGTAGACCTCTGACATTACATTTTATAATACGCTCATGCATTTGAAAATACTTCATTCTTATCGTATGGTTGATGAACCATCTGGTGTCAGAGTTTAAACCTTCTGTAAGACTCTGACATGGCTTTACACACCGTTCAAAATCTCTAAGGTCTGCTGGTTTCCTCAGGATGTTTTCCTTCGCCGTTCATAACAACTGATCATTTATTTAAAATACGCACATAAATTCTATAATACATTGGTGCGTGCCGGGGTTTGACTTTGCGACCTTTGAATTTGCAGTTCAATGGTCATACGACTCGGTTGTCAGTGCTTTTAATATACTTCTATATTTGGCATTAACAGTGGACGTCTTCCAGCTGATGGTGTTGATGATTAAAAAGGCATTCAAGGGAGACGAAGCTTAGGCAATTGATGCTACTGCTAACTTATATGGGAAAACCAGCATATTTTTTAAATTGTTTTATTTTGACAGCCCTAGTTCCTCGTTAATACTATAATCTGTTTTGATAAACACGTGATGACAAGTAGTCAACAACTAGTTTACCGCCAGTAAATAATTAGTTAATCTCTTTGATATAAGATATAATTGATCTCTTTGGATTTCCAGGTTACAAACTCCAATAGCTTACCGTCAAATTATATGCGCAGGAGCCGCACCTGAAATGTGGAGTATGCGGTGTGGAGTTTCTCCAGTGAAAAGGGAAGATCTTCCAACCGGGTGGTGGTATGCCAGTTGCCCAGTGGGCCTCGGCGCCTTCAACTCAAACCGAGACAGGTGTTTGTGTAGTCTACTAAAAATAAATCTAAAGTAGTCAGGCATTCCGGCATATATACCTACATAGCAAATAATATACATGTATTTTTTTTAACAAAAACGTCTCTCCTCTCTAGGAATTGTGCGGGAATCAAACCCGTAACCCTTAGCGCAGCAGTCTAATCTCTTCTTAGCCACTGCGCCAGTCAGGTCGTCGTCGTTAATTAACTAGAATGTAGCGACATCTAGACAATGAAGCACGAACTACTTCGCTAACGCGATAAAACTGGCAACGTAGTTCGTTCTTTATCATCTAGATGTCGCTTTATTTTTCTTTATGTTCAGGAATGCCTGACTAGTTGCTCTAAAAACATCCATATATTATATATAGGTGAAAATATTTTTTTTGCTGCAGTAACATGTTTTATCAGCTGAAGCATTAAAAAAAAATATATCAAGATATTGAAACTTGAAGACCCTCTTTTGAATATATATCACTTTGCACTTTGGCATTTATACATAGGACCCATCGATATCCAGGTTTCGTCAATATGATTTTTTTAGACTGGCTAGTGAATGATTAAGTATATTAAAAACGTCAATCTTTTAATTATCGACTTTAGGTTAAAATCATTAAAATTTAAGCGTCTGTCTCGTTGGTCTAGTGATCGCAAAGCGCAATTGTTGAACATGAGATCCTTGGTTGATTCCCGGGTCGGGCAAATTGATATTGAATTTTTCCATTTGTTAATTTTTAGTACTTCGCAGCCAGGAGTCTAGGTTCATATCCAGAATCCGTGCATCCAGATAACTGGGGCCTACAACATGTCTGGCGGAATGTGGGTGTAATATTATTCAATCACATTTCGCCAGGTATATGTTGTACCTCTGCCTTTCCCTTCGGAGCATACAGCTGTGATTTTATTTGTGATCAATATAATAAATGTGAAAGTAACTCTGCCTGTCTGTTACGCCTTCACGACTAAACTGCTGGACGGATTTTGATGAAATTTGTCATGTAGAAAGTTTAAGACCCGAGAAATACGGACATATTAAATATAGGCTGCCAAACGCGGGTAAAAGCTAGTAAGTTATATCACATATTGTGATCTCAGGTGAAAAATACGAGAATCAGGCAATCATAGATTAAATAACGTTAGTTTTTAATTCAAGATCTCTGGCGTTTTGCTGCATACAATGTTTACTTCCAGATGGCAGCACTATAAACTAGGAACGCATGCGCATAGCAAACAACATTATTGCTTCGGTAATAGTGTCATATATTTTATCTATGACGTTTATTTTTTTATTTGATCTAATCTATTTGTGTAATTCCTAATGCACTATCTTAACATGACGCCATTATAGCGAATTATGTAACTTATAATGGAAGCCAATGTAATAAAATAGCGCTATCGTTTATTACACGTTTCTCTTCACTAATAACAACATGAATTATTTTATATATCTAATCTTCTTAATATAATATTACAAAAATGATATAACTATATTCAGTCACCTCAATGTGACATGAAGACCTGTCACCTTAAACCACACCAGACTAAATAGTCAGGGATCCGCGGACCATTATTAAAATTGATAAACATAACATCACGCCTGTATTCCGTGAAGGGTTAGGCAGAGGTGGACATACAGTACACCCACATTTCGCCAGTTATGATTTGAGGTCCTAATGTATAGGGGCGAGCTTATTGCCATCAACCGGGCACAAATCCAGACTCCGTGGATCCACAAAGAATTACCTAATTGAAAAACCCAGTAACACTGTCCGATCCGGGATTCGAACCCAAGACCTTGTGCTCAGCAGTCGCGTTTAGCAACCACTTGACCAACGAGGCATTAAAATTGGTTCCATCAAAATGAAGCTACTTGCGGAAAATCAGCTTAATAGTAATGAATTTAAAAAATGATCCGTGGTTCCCTGACTTTAAACCTGACACCACCCTAACATCTCCCAATGAAAGAGGCAGTGCTGTATATACATATTATACATCCACATTTTACCAGTTATGTTACAGGCCCTGTGTAACTTTTAGGTCCCCATTGCCCTTCAATTAGACACAAAACAAAAACTGCTAGAATTTATAAAAGCATTACACTTCTCATTTGATTACCTGATTAGCGCAGTGGCTAAGTGATTGGACTGCTGCGCTAAGGGTTGCGGGTTCGATTCCCGCACGGGGCAAAACTTTGTGCGACCCACAGATGTTTGTCCCGAGTCTGGATGTTTGTGTATGTGATATTTCATGTTTGTGAAACGCACCCACGACACAGGAGAAATTCCTAGTGTGGGGCGACGTTTTTTAAAAAAAAAAAAATATATACTAGGGCCCTTACTGTGAACTCTTGAAGCAGGACATTTCCAGTTGTGAAAGCGAGACACTGTGCTACACTGCACGTGCAGTCAGCGGCGTGGCGCGCGGCGTCTCGCTTCCACAACGGGAAATTACCTACTTCAAAAGTTCATGTTAAGGGCCCTGGTAGGTAGGAAGAGGGCTGTAAATCAGTGTTTTTTTAGAGATTGATATCTTTTTAACTGAATAACTGACGTTTTGAAATTTCTTAAATTATTTTTAGCTTCTATTTCAATTTGTTATGATGATGACTTGTTATTATAATATGATGTAACTATTTACATAATTAACTGTTTCAATTGGCTTTTGTTGATGATGTTACATGATTACCGTTCTCTGTGATATACATATATGTTGTATTTATTTTTGTGGTTATTTCAAATGTATGTAATGTAATTTTGAAAATGTTGTATGCCATAAATGTCTAAATATCCTGATTATCTCAAATCATTTTAAGATCATACACTTTTAGATATATATATGTACTCATATGTGTTACAAAAATGAATAAACAAATACTTTTCTAGTGTACACTTTTAAAAAGAACCCAAAGGTTTACTGTAGAACTCATTGTTAGTTAAGCCCGCCTTTTTGCATACATGTTGTAATATTGTAACTTTAAGGTAACAAATAAAAATAATAAAAACAAATATTGAATAAATAAAATAAATATTTAATAAGTTAAAGAATTGACAATTTAGAAAGTGTTGGCAACGATCCAGTTGGAGTAGGAAGACACGGCGGTAGCGACCAATGGGAAGTTGTCACGTACAGGGCTGCCCATGGCGACGAGACCAACCAAGACATCGTCGTAGAAGAGAGGAGCTCCACCGTCCCTCACGCCGAGGTTCTGGCCGGGCTGGGTGGGCAGGCGGCTGCACAGCATGTTCTCGGTGATGGTGATGGAGACGGGGACAGCCTCGTGGAGGTTCTGGTACCTCTCAACGCATGTGTTGTGTTCGACGGTGTACAGGACGTTGGTGCGGAGCTGGCGGTCGGCCCAGATCTCGTCTTGCTGCAAGGATAAATAGATTCAGTATGTCATGCATAGCCCTGCTTTATCAGAATAATTAAAAAGTAATATGGCGATCTGGCTTAATGCAAAATAAGCATCTTAGATATTCGAGCATTAAATGAACACAAAAACATGGGCATGAAAGTAACTATTTCAAGGTTCACAACAATGTTTAGTTACGGAATTAGTATTTCGTTATTTGTGGGCATATTCAGCTGTTAATATGCTCAGTTACTCAGATGCTTATGTCTATATTTGATTATAAGACCAGACTCGAAACTAGACCGAGCTGCGTATGCGTGTTCATCTTTAACACAAAATAATCCAACTTACAGTAGTGCGGCCCCAAGAGGCAATAGTAACAGGGACATTAGCGGGGAACACGGCTCCAGCTCCGGCGATGCGGGAAGGCCTGATGGAATTTCCGAAGGGGAGGGCAGTGGCTGTCTGAATGACGGCGATATCGTTGTTGAAGCCGTTGCGGAGGGAGAAGTCGGGGTGGCTCCTGAGGGCGGAGATGTGCACGACCACACCATCGCGGCCGCGTTCAGTGGCGCCGGCGCGCACAGTGCGGAAACGGGTGTCGAAGAGGCTGTAAGAAGATGAATAATATACGATCTGCTAGTAAATATGAAATAATTTAATGATTTTATTTATTTTATGAATTTAACAATGGTGCATAGTTCAAGCTATATTCTGCCTGTATTAGTATGCAAATATTTATAAATGTGATCATCTAAGAATAAATAGATTGGCAGTATTCTACTTATTGATATATTTGTGAGGATCGTCGCCTCGTACGTTAGACCCAGTTCAGCAAGCGGACTGGACTAGTCAAGCTGTATGATTTAAAGTAATACTTACGGTCCGTAGAAGCAGTGGGCAACAGTCACGATGTTACGGGAATTTAGGATGACGCCAACGCAGGTCTGGACCCACACGGTGCTGTACCCATTCTGGATCTGCACTAAGCTGGGGAACTGCTCAATGGTGGCGGGCCTGTCGCCGGAAGAGGCGGCACTGAGGCCTGGGGACAAAATGATGATACATTATATAGTATGTCAACTGAGAAGTTTGAAGCTAGCTATTGCACAGAACAGTCGATTTATGAGATAGTGATGCGTGAAGTCTTTGGATGGTGACCGTTCTTTCCTCATAGAGACCCCCCTCTAACGCTATGTAGTAATGTGACTATAATTCTTCTGGTAGTATCAGCTCCTCTTCCTATCGGATTATGAGTGAGAGGGAATAGAGAAATTTGCTGCATAGTGGACACGTCATTGCCCGATGACGAAAATTATGACAGGAGGACATTATTAATTAAGCTTTATGTCAAAATAAGGGACTGTGTTTAGTGAGATGTTGTTGTAAAGAAGTTTATTCGTTAATTAGTGATTCTTTATTCTCAGAAGCAATCCAAGCATATTAATATGATGTTAATAGGCAAGTGAATCGCGCTCATCAAAAATTGGTGATTTGATGTAGTCTTTGCATAACATTTGATGGTTTAGCAATAGACAGTCTCCGATTAGAAATTGGATGCCAATTTTTACACAAAGTTATTTTCAAAAATATGAAAAAGTACAAGATTATTTTGGTGATGTTATATTATATTTACCAGCCAGAAGAAGAAGAGACAATGCAGCGGTGGGCACCATTGTTGACTGTTCCTGATTCCAAGTGAACTATGCTCAGTGAGCGCTGCGTCCAGTATTTATACCTGATGCGCTAAGTTGTGCTATCATATCTTAAGTATTGTCTATACTACTTTCCTTATTATCGGACCAGTGGATTAATAGTTGATTACATTTAGTGCAGGTGGTCGTTGTGCATTAGTGCGAACGAGGCCAAAGATTTGCGTTGGGTACTGTTTGATATCGTGTTCTGGTTCATGGTTCAATACTTATTATTGTGTCTTTTGAATTAGAAGAATATCTCTGTACGCCCAGATACAGTTCTAGTTCGTATACAAAAGCTCACACGTTATGTTCTACTTTAACTAGATTCAAATTAATAATATTTTTTATTTTCGGAATTGTTTTTTTACGCTTCTTGAAAATACGGTTTTGCCAGCCTTGACATAAATTATGGCCAAACTACTGTACCTACTGTGTTTGGTGAAAAAAATCCTTCACCACCAGCCAACCCATGCGTGGGGATTATGGCACCCCCTCTTAGGGGAGGCTTTTGTTTAACAGTGGACGTCTTCCGGTTGATGATGATGGTGAAAGGTACAGTCGGGAATTTAAATAGCAAAATGATTTTTCTTTTATGAGACATGTTCTTAATACTCATATAAATGAACGGTAAGGTCTCCTAATATATGAGAACACGTATGTACTGCTTTAGAAGTTACTGGTCAGATAGTATGTAGATATCATCATCATGATTTATATTTTCCAACGTAAAAGATGGAACTAGGTTCACGGATTTTATCGCGGTTTTTGGCCCCGACGTTTCGAATCCTTTACAGCATTCATGGTCACGTTAAAAAACCGCGATAAAATCCGTAAACCTAGTTTTATTTCAATGTATAATAATATAAGTGGTAGAAATCATTATGTAGAAGATGGAGTTATGTGCCTTTTCGAAATCTAAGGGTTAATAATTCCATAATTGAACATTATACCTAGGGAAGAAAGACGATTGCTTCAATAATTTTACTTTAAAATCATAGAAGAAAATAACCCTCCTCCTGGCGCAGTCGGGTAAAAAGTTGCTTGTTTTATTAAGGTTTCATTACATTATCATGAACGTTTAGTGCCCTCACAAATGGAGGTTTTCTTACCGAGTTGCGAAACTCTTAGTTTTTATATTGCTCTTATAATACGCCACAGAAGCGATTTAGATATTAAACGGTATTAAAAGTACAGTCGCCCGAGGAGTGGAAGTGGGTCGGTATACGAATTTATCCCAGTTTCGTCCTGTGGGTGTTGTAGGGAAAATCCAGAAGATGGGTAGCAGCTTCTTCTGTAACTGCATCACCAATACTGCGATTTTCCTTCACCGTTTTTAGCATCTGATACTAATTTATACTATGCACATGAATTCGAAAGACATTAGCCCGTGACGGGGTTTGAACTTGCAACCTTTGACTTGGTAGTCCAACAGTCATACTACTCGGCTATCACTGCTATAGGGAGTATGTTAATGATTTTATATACATCAATTCATAAATATAATTACATTAATGTTATATTTCAATACTGAAACATTCAGCTACTCTTGTGGGTGAATGTACTAGTACCTACCTACATAGGAAACTTTAGCACAAAGGTGTGCCTCGGAGCGGAACGGTGGAAATAGGCATTCCTTAACGGACCTATTAGACCTATTAACGTAGCGTTAAGGCAAATATACAGGCTTAGTATATTGCGAGTACTGTTTAATATAAGCTTTGCTTCTATTTTATCTTCTACTAGAATCAGCTTTGTCTTCGTGAAGATTTTTTTCATGTATTTTCCGGATTTGGAGGTCCATTTTGATTTTATTTTTGGGTTTTAGAAATTGGATCGACAGTTTAAAAGATTACCACATACATACAAACTTACCTCTTTAAAATATTAGTATCATAATATACACCCTTAGTTTTTAATCAGTATCTACAATAACTTCAAGGGCTCATTTGGATAGGTATTGTAATAATTATACATGTGAAGTCATATTTAAAAAAATATCATAAACATCCAAGTTATTCACGGGAAAGCGCAATGTAAGGAGTGTGGTTTGAGCTTCGACGCGAGTTTGCCGGGATGTATCAATGACGGCCGAATACGTAAACAAATAGAAAAAAAAAATTGTACGCGTACTATTTTCTAGTAGCAATTGTAAGCCATGTTGATTCAGTTACGATTCTAACGATTATTACTAATTTTGGAAGAAAATTTTAAGACGTCGACTTTTTTTGACTGCTTCAATATGATCAGTAACTGGTACCCTATTTATTTTAATGTACTAAATAAACAATAGCCATGTGGGGGGCCTTTATGGGGGGTTTTTCTTATAACCACCACGCTAGGCAGGCGGGTTGTCAACCACAGCAAACGATACCTACACGAGGAACGCTGCTGCCCATCCCCCCGGAAATATCCCTCGTCGCCTCTTACGATACACACGGGAGGAAAGGGCGTTGTCTATTCTAGGCGGGATATACATAGGCAGTTTTTCAATGTAAAAGATTAGTACATACATAATGTACCTACTTGACATAACGCCTGTATTCCCCGAAGGGATAGGCAGAGGTGGCTATAAAGTACACCGGCATTTTGCCAGTTGTATTATAGATCCGAATGTAAAAGAAAGTAAGCCTATTGCCGTACAATATTAATATCTAGCTGCATATATTTAGAAACCAAACGCCTGGATGTTCGGCATGAGCTGTCTGACGGTTTGAGTATTTCATGCGGCCTACCCAAATGTCCTTCAGATGGTACGAGACGGGGCGTCTGTAAGGACAGGTCGACTCAAACTCGCTGTGGTTCTTTCCTAAAAAGACCACTTCTCAGACCACCTACACTGTTCTCACATAAAATATTGAGCTTGTCTGGACTTTAAAAGAGACCTTGACCCCTGAGTTTGTTTCGGTATTTCTTCTCAGAGGTAGTCAGTTAGGAAATGCCGATGCCATCTAGTTTTAAAAAAAAGAAGACGTGTAAAAGTGTTTTTTATAAACCTATTTGCAGAAATAAAATCATTTATCATTTAGCTACGTCTTAGGAATCAGGTCATGCTCATGCCGTAGTGTAGAGATTGGCCAGTCAACAAAGATGGTAGCGAGGTTGACTGCCCAGGGTGCGCCGGACGTACTTAGGTACACACGTGGCGGACCTCTACTTGTTCCAACATGTATAATAATAATAACTATAAACACTTGTTTGTGTCGTGATTCTAATCTGATATTCCTCTTTCTTCTAATCTTATTCTTAATACTTTGCCTGCATACGATTGTCCTACATCGTGAATGCGCTTTACCGATAAGATTAGCTTATCACATGCACACCTACTCCGAACATATATATAGGACCAGCATGTGAGCCTTGGCCCCCCGCATTGCTAGCAGTAAGTTCCACGATAGTTGACCGTTTTTGACCGACTTTAAAAAAGGTGGAGGTTCTTAATTCGTCGGAATCTTTTTTATGTATGTAACCTCATAACTCCGTCTTTTATGAACCGATGAAAAAAATATTTTCATGCGAAAGTAAAATTTCTATGATACCAATCAAGAAGTAGGTTTATCACCTTAAGGGGCTCGTAGCTACGTGGCTACCGCACGGATCAGTCGATGTGCGAGGTTAAGCTGTGCTTACCGCGGTCAGTCTTGTGATGGGTGACCGTTTTTACGTCGAGACCCATCTGTGCTTCGGAAGGCACGTTAAGCTGTTGGTGCTGCGCCTGATTTCTGTCCGGTCGTGTCAGTCTATCGTCCCATCGGACTATGAGAGTATGGAATAGGCAGTGCACCTTAGTTAGCATACTTGTGCACTATAATATCTCCTGCGTAGTTGGCTAGTCTCAGCTGAGATAGGCCGCCGCGCCGTGACCGAAACTCGGTCAGGAGAATATTATATATCACCTACTTCCCGATTGATTCCATTTTCTTTTTGTCAAATCGTATTGATATTTTGGAGATATGGACCGGAACTCCTCATAAAGGCGCCTGGCGCCGACTTCAACTTTACTATGTAAAATGAAAATAGAATATTATTTTTTACTTTTGAGTTCATGTTTTTTAAGGCGGTTTTTATTTTTTTATTATCTATTTATTGAGTCCCTAGCCTCGGGAAAGACGTTAAGGTCTACACTGACTGGCTTGAGGAGAGCAGATTTTGATCGCGATCAAAATAGAGTTTTTTTTTATTGAATTAAGGTTTATTTTTGCATTTCACTTCTTTTGTTGACCGATTCTCAAGCAAACAAGTGGGTCCAGTGCAGGGGTATTATCATCCTACCTACGAAATTCGTTACATACGCAACGCCTTTCCACCAACGGAAAAAATAAACAGATAATCCGGATGGATTCTTCCTTATCAACCAATAAAATATTTTATCCATAATCAAAGAAACTGCAGCTGTCCCAATAAATGTTTATCATGAAAAACATTTGCCACCTAGGTAGCCTAATATTTTAATCTACATAATCTAGCTGCTAAGTAGATACCCAGAACAACCCAGAAACAACACCTGATGCTTTATATCTTTTATCTTAACTTACGTCAATGATATTAATTCTCCATTCATTAAGTGTCGTAACAAAACAAGTGTAGGTAATATTGGAGATTGATAAGTGACTGAAATCGGTACAGTAGGTCAGCAGTAAGCTTTGCGTCGGTAAGTACCTGAAGCGAGAGAAAGGGCAAGTTGCCAGCGCTGTGTAGATTCCGTACTATATAGGCTCGAGGAGTGCTCTGAACGAGGAGTCTTCAACGCCAGGATCGGGCGGGATCTGTCTCTGTCAGCAGTAGCGAGGGCAATATTGGCAGACACAGAAAAGTGGAGAGAGGTGGCCTCCTTTTGAGTGGTAGTGGTATCGTGAAAGGGCTGATCCCGTTCGAAGGAGGCGTCAGGGATGGCAACCGACTCGGCATGCACACGCCAAAACCCCGTCTGATTAAACCACGATAGATCGGCCTTTGGAGTTGCGCACGCAAAGGAAGTGGACTCAGGTAGCCCGTATTGTGACTCCAGAGAAGACGGCGGCACAGTGGTCACAGCAGTGCTTAGGGGAGGCCATTTTACAGTCTCTCCAGAGATGTGCCTAATAGGCGTCGAATAAGCAGGTTCCGGAAAGGGTTTTGTTAGCGCCTGGAGCGGACGATAGAACGGCGCGGGGGTGGGGGCCCGATGTGACACCGAGCGACGTGCGAGCGCGGAGCGGCACTCGCCGACAACCACGGTCGAGCACACGTTATTTTTATATAAAGTTCAATAAACCTCATTTTTTCATCGACTGGAGTTCTTCATTTAAACAATAGTCCTCAACATTGGACCTTCGAGCCGAATTATACGTACAGAATCAGAAGATCGTTTCAATCGTCCAGTCAACACCTACCTACAACGACGAAAGCTAAAACGCTACGCAAAGTTGCTTCGCAATATTACAAAGGAAGAAGCCCACCCAGGACAAAGAGGTAGCGAGTGGATAAAGGAGTGGTTTCGAAGTGTATTAATACCGTTTTCTTGCATTACAGTGTCGTGAATTCTTCATTCTCAGTGATACTTGTAAGTACCTACTACCTACTTTTCTTTCTGTTTTTCACGTGGCCGCCAAAATGGGAATAGAATTAGATTTGCGCGATTTAATCAAAAGAAGAGGTAATTTGCGTGGTAGATTCACTCTTTTCGGAAAATACGTTAATTCCCTTGATAAAACCTCATTAGTTGCAGAAAAAATCGTTGAGTTAGAATTACGCATAAATAATATTGAACAGGTTTTTAGTGAATTCCTAGATGTGCAATCGAAGATCGAGGACATAACCGATGACGAGTCGGAGTTGTTGGCTCAGTTACAGATTAGGGAAACTATAGAATCACAATATTATTCGTTAATGTCTATAGCAAAGTGTCTTAGTAAACCTGAAGTTGCGTCGACAAAGGTTTCGTCAAACACAAATAACGTTTTAAAATTACCCACTATTTCTTTACCCTCCTTCGACGGTTCATTCGAGAACTGGTTAGAGTATCGTGATACATTTATTTCCTTAATTCATAATGCAAATGAAATAAATCCTATACAAAAATATCATTACTTACGTTCCTCGTTAAAGGGCAGCGCTTTGCAAGTGATAAAATCGTTAGAATTTTGTACCGACAACTACCAGGTAGCTTGGGATCTGTTGACTAATAGATACGATAATAATAGGTTATTAATTAACAATCACGTTAAATCTTTGTTCTCCTTGCAAACAATAACAAAAGAATCTCCCATTCAGCTGAGAAAGTTAATAGATTCCGTACTTAAAAACTTAAGATCTCTAAAAATTATGGGTGAACCCACAGAACATTGGGACACATTAATTATTTATTTAGTTGTCACCAAATTAGATCCGATGACATGTAAAGAGTGGGAAAATAAAAAGAGTTCTGTTTGTAAGGACTCCAAAGTAACGTTAGACGACTTATTACAGTTTTTAAAGGATCGTTCGGACGTTTTGGATATGGTACAAGCCCAAGGTCACAAACAATCTAGTGAACCATTAAAAAAGCCAACAGATAGCAGACCTCAATCTACTCATCAAACGCGTTCTTTTATTTCACATAAGCAACCGTCTCGTATAGGTACATCTAGTACGAGACCGTCGCGCGGACCCAATTGTATTATGTGCAACGGCAATCACTCGTTGTACGCGTGCATAAGATTTCTTAATCTACCTGTACAAGATAGGATAAATTTCGTATCTAGTAAAGCAGACATTTTATGCACTAATTGTTTACGTTCGGGTCATTCTATTGACGAATGTCAGTTTGCGTCATGTAAACAATGTTCGCAAAAACATAATAGTCTTATTCATATGGATAATACAAGTTGCAATTCACTTCGTTTTAGTCCTGGCTCCACGCACACTGACGCAAATGTTAACTATGTAGCGGATAGTGCGCGTGTTGATGTCAACTCACCTTCGTCACTCACACACTCTAATCACGCGATGCAAGCCGTGCAGTCTATACCATTAGAACAGGTCTTGCTATCGACCGCACTCGTTGAGATTCGTAATAATAATAATACATACATTGTTGCGCGCGCGCTTCTCGATAGTGGCAGCCAACGATGTTTTATTACAGACTCGTTATGTAAAAGGTTACGTTTAACCATAATACAGTCCACGCTCACTATCACAGGGATAGGTAACAGTGTTCTGCGTTCTGAACAGTCCTGTGACCTAGACATACGTTCTAGAGTTAGTAGTTTTAGTACACGTTTGCATTGTTCAGTTTTACCTAAGATTACTTATAATTTACCAAATACTCCGGTTGATGTTAATTCATTACAAATTCCGCAGAACGTTACACTCGCGGATCCAGGATATCACACTCCATCAGACATCGATATGTTGATTGGAGCTGATGTGTTTTGGAGTTTATTACAAGAAGGTCGAATGCGTTTGCCCAACGGGCCATATCTTCAAAATACACATTTAGGATGGATTATTTCCGGTACATTATATCCTAACAAACAGTTTACACATAAGTACACTAGCAATACAGCTTATTGTGCCTTGTCCAGTTCGCTCGATAACCAGCTAAAACGTTTCTGGGAGCTGGAAGAAATTGATAACGGTAAATCGACTAATAACGTCTTCACGGAGGATGAAAAGTTGTGTGAAGAATTATTTACTTCCACCACCACTCGTGATAATGACGGTAGATTTTTAGTTCGCATACCACTGCGAGAATCAGCTGATTCACTCGGTGATTCTTATGACTTAGCAAAAAATAGGTTTTTGTCTTTAGAGCGAAAGTTAGATCGTTTACCACAATTAAAGAAAATGTATTCTGACTTTTTAAAGGAATATTTAATGTTAGGACATATGTCGCGCATTGATTCGTTTACATCGCCGTATTACTTCTTGCCACATCATTGTGTACAACGCGAGAGTACCACTACTAAACTTCGCGTAGTGTTCGACGCGGGTGCACAAACATCTTCCGGCAAATCGTTGAACGATTTGCAATTTACCGGCCCTCCGCTGTTGAATGACTTAGTAGGTATTCTTTTACGCTTTCGACAATACGCATTTGTCGCTTGCGCGGACGTGGAGAAGATGTTTCGCCAAATACTTCTCCAGTCTGATCAACGACAATTGCAACAAATAGTGTGGCGAGAAAATAAAAAGGACCCGTTAGACTTGTATCAATTAAATACTGTGACGTACGGGACGGCGTCAGCGCCATATCTCGCCATGAGATGTTTGCGACAGTTAGCATTGGAATGCGGTGACCAACAAATTTCATCGATAATATTAAATTCATTTTATTGCGACGACTTGATATATTCTCACAATAATAAGCAGGAGTTATTGTCGCTGTGTAAAAAGGTTAGTAACGTCTTAAAATCGGGTTGCTTTCCGTTGAGAAAATGGTCATTTAATTTCGACGTTAATTCAGAAGATAGTTGTGTTAAGTCGTTATCATTGGATAAACCTGCACAATGCAAGACACTCGGTTTAGGTTGGTGTAACAGCAATGACGAGTTACATTTTAACAGTAATTTAAATATCAATATTGATATTACACAATTCACTAAACGAAAAATACTTTCAATTATATCACAAGTCTACGACCCACTGGGGTTGTTAGCGCCTCATATTATTATTACTAAAATTCTTATGCAGAACCTTTGGCTTCGTAAAGTTGGCTGGGACGATCCAGTACCTACTGATTTGGCATGTTCGTTTAGTAAATCAGTAACTTCATTACAACATTTGCACGAAATACGCGTTCCGCGTCATGTAAGTAACCAATACGCAAAACACATACAACTACACATATTCACAGATGCCTCACAACAGGCCTATGGCGCTTGTGCTTACATACGCAGCGTTTGCGAGCGCTCTAAAGTTATAGTGAAACTACTATGCGCGAAAAGTAAAGTTGCGCCTTTAAAACCAGTTAGCATACCGCGTCTCGAGTTGTGCGGTGCATTGATAGGCGCTCGTCTTTATGAAAAAATTAAGAAGTCAATGAGTTTAACGTTTGAAAAGGTTATGTTTTGGACTGATTCAACAATTGTTTTGGGTTGGTTACGTACTCATCCAACTTCATTAAAGACTTTTGTCCAAAATAGAGTGGTTGAAATTAATGATTTGACGCATGGTTCTGTTTGGTCACACGTACAAGGCACTTGTAACCCGGCGGATTTATTGTCGCGCGGAGTGAACCTACCGGAGCTTGTTCATATGGAGTTATGGTGGTACGGACCAAGATTCATTCTCGACAACAATTATGATACATGTAACTCAGATATTTCTTTAGATAATTTACCTGAAGTCAAATCACATAATGTATCTGTTTTACATTCGTCTTGTAATGTTTTTCCATTTGAAAGATTTTCATCATTTTTGCGAATGATACGATCTGCTGCGTATATGTTGCGGTTTATTCACAACACTCGCTGCAAAACCGAACGCAAACAAGGTTCGTTGTCTGTGGATGAATTACATAGGTCAACTATTTTACTGGCAAGGTTATCTCAAATCGATTCATTTCCGCAAGAATATAATTCATTTTTAAATAAATCTTTGAACATTAGATTGTCACGCAACATGTCCGGATTAAACTTATTTCTTTGCAAGGACGCATTGATTCGTGTAGGAGGTAGATTAAGTAACTCTAGTGAGTTTACTTACGATAAAAGGCACCCAATACTACTTTGTAGTAAACATAAATTCACTTTTCTTTTATTTCAACATAAACATAAACATTTGTGTCACGCTGCACCTCAATTATTACTGTCTAGTATTCGTGACGAATGGTGGCCGCTTTGTGGTAGAAATTTAGCTCGTTCAATCGTTCATAAATGTGTTCGCTGCGTTAGGCTAAGTGGAAGGACGTTTAGCCCAATAATGGGCAACCTCCCACCTGATCGGTTGATACCTGGTTTTCCATTCATGCATACCGGCACTGATTATTGTGGTCCAGTTTATATTTTGAGTCGTCAAGGGAGAGGTTCAAGATTAATTAAATGTTACATTTGTATATTTATTTGTTTTGCTACTCGAGCAATGCACCTCGAACTAGTCACAACTCTGTCTACTGACGGATATCTCCTCTGTCTTAAAAGATTCATTTCACGTAGGGGTAAGCCAACCAATATATATTCGGATAATGGCAAGAACTACGTCGGTGCAGCCAACGAATTAAGGGATTTTCTTATAAAAAACTCAGCCTCAATCATAGAAAAGGTAGCATTAGATGGCATTACATTCAAATTTATTCCACCATACTCTCCTCATTTTGGCGGCTTGTGGGAGGCAGGTGTGAGGTCCTGCAAGTATCATTTGAGACGCGTTGTAGGGAATTCTAATCTCACATTTGAGGAGTTTTACACGGTATTGGTACAAGTTGAGGCCGTCCTAAATTCCAGGCCGCTAACCCCTCTTTCCGCAGATGGAAACGACCTGCAAGCGTTGACACCAGCGCACTTTTTGATAGGACGTCCATTCACTGCTCCAGTCAGCGATGACATCACGGATGTGGTCACCAATCGCTTGCCACGTTACGACAGAATTGAACAAATGCGTCAACACTTTTGGCAGCGATGGTCAAGGGAATACATCAGCGAGCTGCAGACGCGGACGAAATGGAAGGTCAACAAGAGTGACATCAATATTAACCAGCTTGTCCTCATAAAGGAAGATAATTATCCTCCGTTAAAATGGCGCCTCGGACGAGTAGTACAAGTCTACAAAGGGAAAGACGGAGTTTCACGTGTCGCTAAGATTCGTACCGCCTCTGGAGAAGTGCAGCGTTCCTTCGCCAAAATTTGTCCGCTGCCTATCGTGATGCCAGCCGATAATACTGGAACCACAGAGCTTCCAGGGCCGGGAGTATGTTAGCGCCTGGAGCGGACGATAGAACGGCGCGGGGGTGGGGGCCCGATGTGACACCGAGCGACGTGCGAGCGCGGAGCGGCACTCGCCGACAACCACGGTCGAGCACACGTTATTTTTATATAAAGTTCAATAAACCTCATTTTTTCATCGACTGGAGTTCTTCATTTAAACAATAGTCCTCAACAGGTTTTTTGAAGTTTCGGGACGTTCCTTTTTTCTTGCAGATGGTGCCACCAACTACCGGGGTGGTTTTAGTGAGGTAGAAATCCAACACAACCCGCGTCCTACCTCCATAGGGGCTAGGTGCCTTTTGAAGGTAATTCCCGAAAAAAAACACAAATTTCAAAATATTTCTTGTATTTTGTTGTGTAACGACAACTAACGCTAGTATTTTAATAGCGGCATCCTGTAAAAGTCTTCGTAAGAACCCTCTTGACTGTCATAATGAGCTTGCTTTGTTCTTTGTCCCGCAGAATTACCGCTGTAAAAGAAAACGCAAATTGTTAGCTGTGCAATGTCATTTTCGCGCGTGCGCTGTACCTATAAGTAATTATAAATAATTTCACAATTAATTATATTTCTTACTTAGATTAACGATTTAGTAATATTGTATAGGTCCCATGTAATAAACAAGCCGATTGACATTAAAATAGCACAAATCCAGACTCCGTGCATACGTGCTACTGTTTAATTTACTTATAGTAAGCTGACTGCCTCGATAGTCTAGTGGTTGCTAAACGCGACTGCTGATCATTTGTTACTGGGTACTACTTCACGTGTTACTGGGTTTATCCAAGGTTATTCTCAGTAGCAGCACGGAGTCTGTATTTGTGCCCGGTTGATGGCAATCGGCTTGCCCTGCTTTACATTGGGACCTAAAAACTGCTATTACATTGGGACCTAAAAACATAACTGGCGAAATGTGTACTATATGTGCAATTGTGCATCTCTGCCTACACCTACGCGGAATACAGGCGTGATGTTATGTTATGTTTTTTCTTCTGTAAGTACATAACGTATCGTTTTAATAACTTGTTTTGTAAAAATATCAGTGTGAATAATATTGTAGAGGAATTCTGGGATATCGTTACAATTTGAAATACGGGTTCTCTGCCCACCCTTCTGGGAAAATGTCGCAACATGTCGTATATAGCTGTCATACATAACTATTATTTATAACATTACATATATATTTAATAAATAGTAATACCCTATAACTGTCCCACTGCAGGGCTAAGACCTCTTCTCTTATAGAGAAGGATTAAGCATTAATCTCCACGTTAAGTTACTAGGATAATGAAATCTAGGTTTCCGTCACCGTTAGTCAGGGTGACGAACATCTAAGAAAGTATTTATGACATTGGAACTTGCCTAAGATTGAACCTGCGACCTTGCGCATACAACTACAGTATGACAACTAATACGCTACCACGACAGGGTAAATGACGAGACCAAAAGTAGAATGTTAAAAGTTTTTAATAGATTTTTGACTTCTGTTTTGAATGCATAAGTCTTATGCATAGTAGCATATAATTATATTTATTTAAAAAGTACAACTTATATAAAATTATCACATTTTTATTTCAGTTGGCATTTTTCATGTTCTAATAATAGGTAAGACAAGTTCATCATCAGCTGGAGGCCGTCCACTGTTGAATAAAGGCCTACCCCTTAGTTAGGGGGGAGGGGGTTTGCGATAATCCTCACTCTTGGTAAGCGGCTCGCGGTTCACAGTATTTGTGGTGAAGTTACAGAAGACGCTGCTGCCCATCTTCCGGATTTTCCATTAGTCGCCTCTGACGACACTCACGGAAAGAAAGCGAGTGGTCAATTTTAGGCCGCATACCACTCGGCAAGGCCTAGTTAACGAAGTAAAAATTCGCATCGAAATCGGTTCACCCGTTTAAGAGCTACGGTGCCACAGACCGACTTACCGACAGACATACACAGCGGTCAAACTTTTTACACCCCTTTTCTGCGGTGAGGGTTAAGGTTCAGCTTAACCACTTAGGTACACCGTACAGTAAATAGTTAGACTGAAATATATAGTGAATCCTTAAAAATCTGGAAAGATATAAAAAGGGGTAAAAAGAAAAATAATTCATTATTCAAATAAAAGAAACCCAAATAAATACGTAACTTAGACCTCATTTATTTACATTAGTATCATGGTACATTGTCTTTTACTCTCTTTTATCTCAAATCATCGATCGCTGGTACTAGTTATACTCGTGATAGATCTACAATCTGGAAGCAGTGTTCACAATCCAGGAAGTATAAGATGAGATGGCAGTAGCTACTACAGGGAACTCATCATCGCCACGAGAGACTCCAAAAGAGACTATACCGATTGTGACATTCGTGTAGAACACCGGAGTTCCAGCATCTCTCGAGTCGAGGTCACGGCCGTCGGTGCCATAAAGACCAACGCAGACCATGTTTTCAGTGATGGTCTCCGACTCTTCTGGGGCCAGGTAGATGTCCAAGCATTTGTCGTTGTCGACTGTTTTCAGGTCCAGGCTATAGAGGTAATTGTTGCCGATGAGGCCGCCCTCCTAAAGAAATGTGATGATTAACACAATGTTTTACAAGACTACTGAATATTTGCTTGGGAAGTAAGCCTACGAGGAATCTCTGATGGCTTCCATGGCCGATTTTAACTCTGCAAACTTTGCGGGTAAACACCAGTGCACTCTTTATTCAATCACGCTCTTATAACAGAAGAGAGAATAATCAGGGTAAGACAAACGGCTTAGTGTCTTCGTGGTACAGAAGAGCAACTTATGTGAAAAGAGCGAAGGTAAACAACAAATGTGTGTAGATAAACGGACTTTTCATTCAGCCCTGAGAAAGACTTCATTTACTTCAAACAAATCATTGACGACCGGATTGGCGCAATGGCTAAGCGATTGGACCGCTACGGGACAAAACATTGTGGGATCCCCTGACGTTTGCCCTTAGTCTGGGTGTCTGTGTATGTGATATTTCATGTTTGTGAAACGCACCCACGATACAAGAGAAATTGATAGTGTGGGAAAAAGTTAAAAAAAAATTAAACGCTATGTAATAAACTTACAGCTGTAGTTCCCCAGCCAACAAGAGTGACTCCCAGACCCGCTGGCAAGACGATACCCTGACCAAGGATGGCGGCTTGTTTGATGTCGTCTCCCAGGGGCAGGCTGCCGGCAAGGCGGACCACGGTCAGGTCTCCGTCGTTGCCCAGCTCGCCCCCGAAGGTTGGGTGGTGATAGGTTGTGTAAACTTCCACGACAGTGCCGCCGACGCCGCGGTACGAGCTGCCAGCCCTGATGCGGCGGTTGCGAGCGGGGTAGGAGCTGGAAGGAGAATATTAATTCTGTAATCAAACGTCTCTATAAATCTAATATATATTCAAAATAGACAAATTTAGTACTTTTTGAAAGTCAAATTACATCTAGACAGTCCCCAACACGCCCGCCCTATGCTCGCCGCTTCCTAGTGCTATAGCTAGAAGAAACAGTGTAACAAAGTAAACCAACAGCATAATCTGTCTCTCAAAGGAATATGTTATGGAAGTTATATAAACCAAAAACAAATCACACATGAAACAGGTTTATGCAATAAATTGGTTTGTGTCTCATTCTCGATCTCGAAGTTAATATTTATTTAGATGAGTGAAATTTTGTAATAAACGATAACTAGTAGTTGTTTCTATATCATTCATCGTTATTGAATTCAGTTCTTTGCAATTTAAAATAATATTGCCTCGTTGGTCTAGTGGTTGCTAAGCGCGACTGCTGAGCGAGGTCCTGGGTTCGAATCCCGGGTCGGGCAAAAAGTGTTACTGGATTTTTCAATTAGGTAATTTTCAGTAGCAGCACGGAGTCTGGATTTGTGCCCGGTTGATGGCAATAGGCTCGCCCCCTATTACATTGGGACCTAAAAACATAACTGGCGAAATGTGGGTGTACTATAATATGTGCACCTCTGCCTACCCCTTCGGGGAATACAGGCGTGATGATATGTTATGTTTTAAAATAATATTATGTTAATCTTGAAGACGAGCGACGGTACAACGTTCAGTCTCATAAATAAGGAGCATTAAACAAATTACAAATTATATGTGTTTTGGGAGATCCGTGCTATGGAAGGCGGGTTAACTTGCGCCTGATCTCTCTCCGATCGTGTCGGTGTACAGTCCCATCAGACTATCAGAGTGAAGGGATATTGAGTGCATCTGTGTTTGTGCGCATACTTGTGCACTATTATATCTCCTGCGTAGATGGCTTGACTCAGCTGAGATAAGCCGAACATTATTATTGGTAGATATACAAAGAGCTCCCGTACGTGTGTGCAGGGGGCAGTATACTTACTCTTCGTTGAAGCAGCTGGCGGCAGACAGCACATGGTAGGAGGTGAGTACGTTGGCAGCGCACTGCTGCAGCCACAATGCACCCACACGGTTCTCAACCTGCACGATGCTCGGGTACTCCTCCACTGTGGTGGGGGTGCCCAGGTCGGCAGAAATGCAGGATAATCCTGGAACATTATGATATATAGGATGATAATTATCTGTCGTGTTTTGGTATTTATGTTACGTTGGGTTATGTTTTCTATGTTCAGTGAATTAAGCAGATAAGTCTGGGAAAATACTTAAATTGGAATAACTGAAAGTATTATATAAATCGGTATTACTATATTTATTACAAATTTCTATTATATGTAGTTTTCAAATTAATGAGAGTCGAAGAATTGAAAGTTTTTATTGTGTTTTAACTTAAATCTAATGTTGTTTGTATATTTCTAATGTTGTTTGTATATTTCTAGTGTTGTTTGTATATTTTTAAATATTTGTCACGTTTAATATAATTAATATTTGTCATATTTGTCATGTTAATGTCTTCTATTTCTTCTTCATTTCCAAATTGTTTGCCGCTATTGTCCTCTGTTTTTCTACACAAGTTTGCTAAGCGGAAATTGGCGTCTGTTTTGTAAATGTTGTGTTTGCCCGTAATTGGCATATATATTAGAATATTACCTAAAAGCCTGTATGTGACTATGATTATATATGTGCTGTGGGTGAACCTAAATAAATAAATAAATAAATAAATGTTCAACTTGTTTTGTAGTTGCCTATACTATTGATAAGGGCCACGATTCTCAACATCTGAGGGACCGATAAATGAAGGAGGAAGAATAGAAGTGAGGAATAGAAGACTCGCTTAGGAGAAGAATTATTATTTATAGAATAATGGATCGTCCATTTATCACGTGGGGCTCGAAAGGGGTTGAGGGGGTTCAGAAATATTATAACGGGGGAGGGGGATGTAGTGAAATATCACGTATATCATCCCTGTATTAAATCATAATAAATAGTAGTAAAGACCTATTCTAAAAAAATACTTCGTTCCAAAAAAATCCGGTCATTTTGGGTAAGGGACAGGGAGCTCACCAAGTAACACCAGTGTGGAAGGGGGGATTTAAACATCACTTCAGAAAACACTCAATCCCAAGTGACATTGAAAAGTCACATTGGTGCCCGGATTTGATCTCACAACTACGAAGGTTAAACCCGGTCCGTCAGCCACTAGGCCACCTCGACAATATACTATAACCTCCAAATTCCTATTCCTATATTACCTGCAAGAAGGACAACAGCCAAGGACAGCAGCGACATCTTGTAAAAACCACAAATAAGGATTGACCACTAATACTCCTTATATCTGAATATCATCAAATATATGTATTAGCTTATCTCTGCCTACCTGTTGTATATTTTATAGCTTTTTGATAAATTTACTGTCGATAATGTTTAGTCACTTTATTAGGGGACCCGTTGATTGCTTTAATAAAGGAAGTCGTGAAATGAATGGCAGATAAAAAGGCCTATACCTATTGTGGAGGAAGGGATGGGGGGGAAATAAAAGGAAAGATCTTCCAACCAGGCGGTGGTATGCCTAGAGGGCCGCGGCGCCCCACTTCTCAACTCGGGGCGGCTATGTATATTGCTAGTGAATGTGATTACTTCGCTAGCGATGCAGGATAGCAACGTCTTGCGTCCTTCGACGTGTAGATGTCGCTACACCCAGCACTGGGTGACACCGGGCTGGAATGATGATGATGAGGTCGAAGTTACTAGACCTAGTTGACGGATGCAGTGCAGCGAGGTAGCTAGGAGAACTTTTTGGGGTTTTAGCTGGAGTCCGCTATACCCCTCCGTCCGCTCCAGGAAGGAGGAAATCATAAGGATTCACAGTAAAAAGAATAAAAGTCTCAGTTGATCAGCAAGGTTTAGCGGCACTTGGACGGGTGTAGCAGTAGGTATAGGTTCATGTTTGTTTTGAAGAGAATAAATAAAGAAGTGCGAGCGCAAGGATTGCAGGTTCGATTCCAGCATTTTAAAATTTTTCATTTTCAAACGTTACAATTCGTTTGTCTAGTGGTCGCTAAGCGTGATTGCTGAGCATGAGGTCTTATGTTCTAATCTCGGGTCGGGCGAAGTGTTACAGGATTTTTCTATTAGGTAATTTTCAGAAGAGTGCGGTTAAAGGCAATAGCCTCGCCTCCTTTTACATTGGGAGTTGGGATCTATAACATAACTGACGAACTATGGGTGTACTATATGCGCACCTCTGCCTACCCCTTCGGGAAATACAAGCATCATGTTATGTATGTTAAGGATTATGTATTCAATCCACGGATCCCTAAAATAATTAACATTGAAGTGAGATAGTGAGCGTTTGATGATTATCATGCTTGTATAATAAACAGTACAAGACAGATGCGTGCGTGCGTTTGTAATTAATCATTCGACGGTGACGTGTCGCTATGCTACATTTTATCGAAATCGAAACAGTAGTTTGAGCGTGTACACTTACAGACCGACTGGTTTATTTTCAGTGTGCGTACAGCGTGGACCAATAGTCCCTCAACATTACATGTAATTATAAAAAATAAAAACTAATTAATTAACAGGCAATTAGAACTGTTTATTGAATTTTAAAGTATACAAATTAGGGTATTATTAACTACATTAATATAACTCATTTATGAGAGATTATGTGAGATTTAATTATTTTTACACTCTTGCAAAAGTGTAAAAATACCTAAACCTATTGCCATCAACGGGCACAATTCCGACTCCTTGCTGCTACTGAGAATTACCTAATGGAAAAACCCAGTAACACTTTGCCCGACCAGAGATTCGAACCCAGGACCTCGCGCTCAGCAGTCGCGCTTAGCAACCACACACCAACGTGGCAGTTAGTGTTTTTATTTGTTTATTATTACGTATACAGAGTTATGATTACTTTATTACGAGTTTAGTTACGTAGATAATACAAGATATTGGGGTTTTCTGGCAGGAAATACACAATTACAGACCGGCTACTTCTAAGCCAGTACCGTGTAAACGAAAATCATGATTAAAATATCAAATCTTTAGTCAGTGATATCCATATTTTGTAAACAAGATATAAGTACTATTGTATTATCTCATGACGGCCTGATTGGCGCTTGGGTTAAGTGATCAGAATGCTGCGCTGAGGGTTGCGGGTTTGATTCCCTAACGGGACAAAATTTGTGTAATCTGCAGATGTTTGTTCTGTGTCTGGGTGTTAGTTTATGCGATATTTTATGTTTGTGTAGGTACAGGAGAAGGTGTAGGACGTGTTTGTGTTCCCACACAAGAAAGGTTAAGAAAATGTATATTATCTTCTTCAAATTAAATCTATTCTATACAGAACTGTTGCGTTTTGATTCTTTTGACCCTACGATCGCAAATCATAAAGCCTTCGAGGCTCCGGAGATAACGCGATTTACTTAAATCAGTAGTATGCAGAAAACGGAACTCTCTATGACAGTTTTCTCGGCACAAATATTGACGAAAATACTGTCAGTTGGCACATGTATTTATAAAAAGGATATTTACTTATCTAACTCAAGATATAAGAAAGCTGACTAACCACTTCTTTAAATAAATATATCACAACGCCTATGAGATAACATAGAGCAATATTTTGTATTTCGCCATCTATTGAGCGGGCGTGAAACTTGTTGCTTTCATTACAAAACAGGCGCTCAAACATAGCGTCAACTTGTAAAGTTTCTGTTAGATGGCGCTTCTAACTAGACTTATTAAGGCCATTGTTAAGCAGCATTAAAAAAAGTTCTTAAAACGATGTATTTTACTGATTACAGCTTAGGAAACAATTTTTGCCTGGCCTATTTTCTTTCTACGATATAAGTTATTTATAGACAAAATAGGAATTGTTTGCCAAAATACTGTAAAAGCAATCTTAATAAGTCTCATCCTAAGTTAATTGCAATGCCTTCTCACCATCAAATTAATAATTAACTATAGAGCACGATAACTGGTTATAGTCTACACTACTCTACACTGACCTGCAAAAACTAAGCACTAAACTTATAAAGATTCTTCTATAGTTTATAAAAAACTGAAATTTTAGAGATTTAAAATACAAACAATTTAGTATAATATATTTTAATAGTAGATTTAATTAGCTTTCAATAATTTTTTCGAGTCCATTCTATTTCGAATTTTTATTTTAGTACGTTTTATTTATAAAAACTATTGCAATTCAAAAAATGTAATACTCAGTTTTGCAGACTAGTGTATATTATTTATAAAACAGTGATATAATTTAAGGCTGATAAGCATTCAATTCAAGTTAGATTAGCATCATAACATCAAAAGGACATAACAAACAGATACATGAAACAAAACAAAGTTATCTCACAATCTTTATTCACTTGCATGAAGTAAGAACAGAGGTTTAAACAACAATGCCAACAATCCAGTCGGTGTACGAAGACACGGCGGTGCTGACTGTAGGCAGTTCCCCACAGCTTTGGCCCCAAGATAGAATGCCAACTAGGACATTGGAAAAGAACAGGGGTCCGCCAAAGTCTCCCTGGCAAGCATCCCCACCATTCACGGTCCAGGGCCGAGTGCAGACCATGTTTTCGGTGACATTTCGGGAGATTGTAAGGTTCTTATATTGATCTACACAGGTGCCTCTGTACATTGTGCGAGCCGTGGTGAAGCGGAGCTCACTTGATGGGATCCCGCCGACCTGTGGAAGGGTCACTGCTTAGTCAATTTAATCTGTTACATTTTATTTACATACATAAAATCTGCCTTTCTAGACAAGTGGCAAAACCAACCAACCAAAAATATACAAGTTTGACATAATATGTCATCGAAAACATAGTCGAACATCGTCTCCATATTCGTCATTCGATTCGATTTCTACCCATCAATCGTTTTGCGACTTGTTTCCCAGAGGGAATCCTGGCATACTTCTTTCGCCTCATTCACTCGCATCACACATTATATTTTACAGTTTTTACTAGCTACTTATGCCTCGTGGTGTTAATCGTGTCGTTTAGTCAATGTGTGATCCACAAATAAATGTTTCGAATTGTGTTGTGTATATGATATTTCGTATCTCTTTTACAAGCTGAGGGACGTTTAAAAAAGCGATAAGATTTAACTAAAATCTGACCTCCTGGACCAAACCAATCGTGATAAAATATAAAGAGATAGCTGGAACATAATTCACCTAACTAGGAGTCGCCCTGAGGTCAAAATTTAACCGTACTTAAAATGAAAATGTAAGCATTAATTATCCATATAAAATTAAACGATGCCAAATCTCACACTGCTTCGTGCGCGTAAGATTCTAAGCTTTAAGTATTAATACATGATAAACCGTGTGTTATTGGCCTATAATTGCCCACCCCCTTTTCTCCCGTGGGTGTCGTATATAGCTACTAAGCGATATTTCTGGGGGACGGGCAGCGGCGTTTCCCTGTGCATGTATTGTTCACTATACTGCGGTTGCCGCCTGCCCAGCGTGTGAACACGGCCTCCAGTTCCCGACCGCCCTACTACTCCAGGTAACTGTTAGTAGCTGGGTGGTGAAAACCGGAGAGCGGGCCTTGTGGCGTACCCTGGGGGAGGCCTACGTACAGCAGTGGACTATAATAAGCTGATGTGATGTGATGTCTATATTTCTTATCGTATGGTTAATGAACAACCTGGTGTCAGAATTTTAACTGTGATAAATATATAGATGAAACCAACTAACCTGAGTAGCGCCCCATCCAACTATGGCAGTAATGTGGTCGAGGGGGACCTGATAACCTTGGGGGGCTATCACGGTTTGCTGGATACTGGGACCTAGCTGCAGGGGAGTTTGCAGGCGCACCACTGTGATGTCACCATTCATGTCGTTCAGCCCATACGTGGGGTGGTTGAACGCGATCGCCACGTTGACGACAAGACCCCCAGTATTGCGGTATGTGGATCCAGCCCTGATGCGCCGGTTCTCGGGGGCGAAAAAGCTGAAATAGAAATATTGTACATGGTTTAAAATTATCGTACATGGTATATATAGGTATATTATATTGTACGGCGGTAGACAGTCATGGCCGTTTTGACGCATTGAATGCTCATCAAGTTTCTTTTATTATAACAATTTCAGGTACACTGTAGTGCAACATGACGCTATTGAGATTGACATGTGAAGGTATGCAATGTGCTTTAACATGTTTAATAGCAAGCAAGCCTTTGTGTTGTTAAGACTATTATTTGTGTACGTTAATGACGCGTAACGGCTGGCTTGTTTTTCAGCCAAAGAATTAGCATTGCCATTCAACGTGGCAATCGTGCCTTTTGGACACCCTACCAGTCGACAACGATAAGGATGAATACTTCGATGCATAATTTTTAGACTTTTTATTTGTACACTTACATGCCATGGAAGCAGTGAGCAGCAGATAGCACATAGTTGCTGTTCAAGATGTTTGCTGCACAGGATTGGGTCCAGATGCCTGAAGCGGTGCCCAGGAACTCTACTTGAGTAACGGAAGGGAAGCGGCTGATGGTAGTGACCTCCCCTCCAATAATACGGGACGCGGTCGACGCATCGCAGGCAGCAGCTGAAAGAGACACCATAAAACTATGCTTAAATTCAACCTTTATATGACTGTCCTGTGGTCAAGTGGTTGCTAAGCGCGACTGCTGAGCACGAGGTCCTGGGTTCAAATCACAGGTCGGGCAGTGTTACTGGGTTTTTCTATTAGGTAATTCTCAATAGCAGCACGGAGTCTGGATTTGTGCCCGGTTGGTGAAACTCAGCTGTATTACATTTTAGGACCTAAAAACATAACTGGCGAAATGTGGGTGTACACATATGTTGTCATGTACTTGTACATATATGTTATGTTATATGTGCACCTCTGCTTACACCTTCCGGGAATACAGGCGTGATGTTATATTTTAATTTATCCTTACAATAGCGATAATGACGATGTTTTTTGTATTGATATTTTGAGATATGGTGTAGATTTAATATGACGACTACAAAACATATATTAAATACAACAAAACGTCACAAAGTTATATGAATTTCAAATGTCTGTTGCCTACAGTGTATGGTTTAGAGTACGGGGGTATTTTTTTTATATAGGTGCCCTTTCTATACATATTTTCTATCACATGCGAAGGTTGGACTGTAGAAAAGTGTTCAAAGAAATTTAGAATTATTTTACAGCAGCCACCGAACGCCAGATCCTCTCTATTGTTCTAACCTAACCTAATGTTGACCGCGTATGGTATGACCGTTCGACTGCCAAGTCAAAGGTTTCAAGTGAAAATCGCGGCACGCACAAATGTCTTTTCGAATTCACGAATTATGCATATTTTCAATTAATTATAACTTGCTAAAAACGATGAAGGAAAACATCATGAGGAAACCGGCACAACTGTGAAATTTTTCAAATGTCAGAGGCCTACAGGCGGTTCAAACTCTGTCACCAGGTTGTTCATCATCCATATGAGAAGACCATTCCTTGCACACTTAGCTACACTCTGACCCATAGGAATATAGTTTTATTTCATACCTGCCAGTAAGACAACAGTTAGGAGGGACAGCAACGCCATGATAAATAGACTGCCGATTTCCAGCCCTCGCCTAATTTATACTCCGCAGAACAAGATTAACAAATCCACGGTACCTACTGCAATTACTTGAGATTAACGATAACATTATTTTGTCGTTTACACTATTATCTCTTAAGTTTGATATTTATAGCTCTCTAATACAACAATAAAACATTATTTTTAAGTATTTCCGTTCATTATCACGACACTTGCTCTATATATAGGTACTGATGAAATTTGAATCCTGGCTCGCGCAAACTGTAACTGGGTTTTCCCATTAAGTATTTTTCATTGGCAGCACGGCTTTGTGCCCGGTTGATGGCGATAGGCTTACCCCTTATTACATTAGGACCTATAACATAACAGGCGAAACGTAGGTGTACTACATAGCTCTGCCCCTTCTAGGAATACAAGCGTGGTGTTATCTTTAGGTGTGGATTATTTCCTTAAAATAACACAATTTCTTACCGCCACCGGGATAGAGGGGTGGAAAACTAAAGGCATTTACGCAAAGCGCAATAACGGATTTTTTTGTATGAATTTCTCGCGATTTAGTGCGCTCCGAAGAACGCCTCGACAAACCCGCTATGAACTTGTCAAATGGCGATGATGATCCACTTATCATTATCATGATAATAATATAGTAATTAGGAAAACAAACAAATTACAGCTTGATTAGATAATTAGCGATGTCTGCTTCAAAGTAGCACGTGCATCAGCTATCAATACAAGCTTCCAATAAGATAGTACCTACTATAATGTGTAGCGAAATGTAGGTATACAAGATACTTATACATCGAACAAAATAGATCCCTTCTGTCCAATTCTTTTTTAAAAATACAGGTGTGATGGTATAGTAAAAGTGTAAACATATGCTCTATGGCCTTCCCCCCCCCCCCCCCCCCTAGACAAATGCAAACAAGAAGAGAAATCGAATAGAATGAAAAATATATGTGTCTGACATCTGTTAGGGATAACATAGTCGAAACATTATGTCGTCTCCATTGATTTATCGACCAGATGGACCGGCGATATCGTCAGAGTTGCCGGCAACCGGTGGATGTAATTGGCAAGCTGTCGTTCATTGTGGCGTTCTAAGGGGAAGGCCTTTGTTCAACAGTGGACGTCTTCCGGCTGATGATGATACATTTATCATTCTATTCGTCAAGCGTTTTCCCACTTTTCTAGGGGGGGATGTTCTAAGATCGGAGCCCAGTACTCATATCGAACTTAATACTATAATATATTTTTCATGCTCAAACATTTATAAACTTTAATGCAATTGCTTTAAAGTGTATCTTCGGGTGTCCTAAAAATCCTCTACTCTGCGCTGCGGTATGCCTTTAGTACCTAGAACTGGTTGCCGGACTTTCGGACTCCTAAACAACGCAATGGTTCCTACAATATCCATCCATGGCTGTCTTGATAGATCTTTGTACTGACAATAAGATTCTATTTTCATTCTAGATTTTAATTTTAGATCAGGCTACAGTTTCCCAGCAGAAACATTATGCTGATATGGAGCGAGCCTATTGCCATTTTCCATTACATAATGGGAGAACTTGTTACACTTTGCCTGACCTGGGATTCGAACCCAGGACCTTATCTACCAACGAGGCAGTCCTATCTAGGTACATAATTCCCTTTACTTATCAACTTTACAATTCGATTTCTAGGTAATCATCGTAGTATTTTATCTTTGTAAGACTGTTGCATTTCTGACTGCCTATATCTTACATCCTCTTACTACAAACGAGGATAATACCTATATTAATTTAGACCCGGTTTAAGTCTATTGACATCTCTATTCTCCGCCATACAAATGATAGGGACAGGTATAATTTAATCCAAAAACAATAAAACAGTCAAAAGTAAAACATCCCTGAGTTTGTTTCGGTATTTCTTCTCAGAGGTAGTCAGTTAGGAAATGCCGATGCCATCTAGTTTTTAAAAATGACGTGTAAAAGTGTTTTTTTTAAACCTATTTACAGAAATAAAATCATTTATCATTTATCAATTTAATCCTAAAACATTAATTTATTTAAGAACTAAACCTCTAATTCGCCATAGAAACTATCCAGTCGGTGTAGGAAGCCACGCGAGTGCTGACTCCAGGGAATCTGGCCTGTGCGCATCCTTCTCCCCAGGACACGATCCCTACGAGAATGTTGTCGAAGTATAAGGGACCTCCGGAGTCGCCCTGGCAGGCGTCCTTGCCTCCTATGTCGAGGATACCAGCACAGATCATGTTCTCCGTCACGTTACGAGGAATGGGCAAACTCAGATAGCGACTGGCACAGAGTTCACGGTTTACTGTGAAGATTGTGACGTCCAGGAGTACGTTTGATGGACCACCTCCTTGCTGTAATAATATTAAGCAAATTTAATTACCATTACATATTTTACGGAGAAAATACAAATACCTCGAATAATAGCATTGGAGTTTCAACATCATAATATCCCTACTAATATTATAAACGCGAAAGTGAGTATGGATGGATATTTGTTACACTTACACGTAAAAACTATAGAATGGATTTTAATGAAATTTCATATGGAGGTAGCCGACGCCCTGGATTAACACATAGGCTACTTTTTGTCCTGAAAAAATGTAGCGGGTAACACAGCGGGGCGCAGCTAGTCATTTATAAAATTGTATTTCACACAATTTCTAATACCTACTTTTCTGGCTAGTTCGCGGACTTGGAAGTAAATTATTGGTTTACCGACTGCGCTAAAAGAATCGACGATTTCATTTAAGTCGCTATATTTACAGCATAAAACTATAAATAATTGACTAACTAGTCGGTACTTTCGGCCGACTACTTGCTGACTAATGGTTGACTACAAATATGGCCGGGTAGTCAGCTTTACCGACTACTCGGCAACTAGTTGGTACATGTCTTCCTTTAGCGTATAAATATTCCCGTTGCTCAAAACATCAGTTTAGTACTGGTACTTTGTATGATCTGCCCCCTTACCATGAACTCTTAAAGCAAGACAGTTTACGTTGTAGAATCGAGATGTCGCATTACACTGCACGTAGCAGCGTCTCGCTTCCACGCCGTAGACTGTCCTGCTTTAAGAGTTCCTGGTAAGGGGGCTGAACATAAGTCATAATACAATCAATATCCTGATCAGTGCAATGGCTAAGCGATTGGACTGTTGCGCTAAGGATTTCGGGGTCGATTCCCGCACGGTACACAAATTTGTGCAAGCCACAGATGTTTGTCCAGAAACATCAAATATCACACACGTGAAACGCACCCATGACAGGAGAAATTCTTAGTGTGGGGCGGTTTAAAAACAAAATAGGTATATGTATATAAACAAAAGTAGGTACTTAGCGAAACTGGCCTGGCTGGAGGCCTTTTATTAGGTCTCGCCAAACGACCGGTTAAGCAATAAGAGCTCCCTCAGAGCTAACTGCGAGAGACCAGTTGGGAAAAAAAAAAAAATTACCGAAACTGCGCCCCACCCGGCGTGGACTACCGGTAAGTTGTCGGGAAGTATGTAGTCTTGGAGAATAACCCTGGCTGGCTGGACTACCGGGCTTGTTTCCAATCGGTCACGGAGGCGCACCACACTGATGTCACCGTCCGCACCGTTTCTGCCGTAGGTAGGGTGGTTGATCTCCACTTCTACGTACAAGACGATGCCGCCAACGTTACGGTACGAGGAACCGGCCCTGATTCGTCGTCTCTCGGGGTCGTAGAAGCTGAAATAGAGAAAATGCCGTTTTATATATACGTTAACTTACAAATAATAGCTATGGGGATATACGTATGGGGAAACTAAAGAAATGGAATGGAAAAATCTCGATCAACCAGTCTGCAGTTGCACTAGACCTATGAGACAGTAATTTAAAGGCTCGTTTAGGTTCTCCGTTATATGAAGAATATGCTAAACAATCCTTACTAAGAAGAAGAGGGAAGGGAAGGGCCACGCAGCATGTACCACAGAAGACTACCTCTTTGGTCTAGTGGTCGCTAAGGTTGATTGCTGAGCAAGAGGTCCTGGGTTCGAATCCCGGGTCGGGCAAAGTGTTACTGGGTTTTTCTATAAGGTAATTCTCAGAAGCTGCACAGAGTCTAGATTTGTGCTTTGTTGATGGGCAGGCTTGCAATGGGACGTAAAACATAACTGGCGAAATGTGGGTGTATTATATTATATAAGCACCTCTGCCTACCCTTAGGAGAATACAGACTTGATGTTAAGTTATATGTGTATGTACTACGGAAGAAACTCACATGCCAGCAAAGCAGTGGGCAGCAGTTAGAACATTCCTGGAGTTTAAGATGTTGGCAGCGCAGGATTGACCCCAGGTGCCGGTGAAGATGCCCAAACTCTCCACCTGTACCATGGAGGGGTACTCATTGATTGAAGTAGGACTGCCACCCACGATGCGGCCGGCTTGCGGCGCGGACCAAGCGGCACCTGGAAAATAGAATAGAAAACATTAATGCCAGGTTTTTACTAGGGGACATAACGTGGCGACCTGTCGCCTAACATTCACGCGACTTTGTGGGACAATGTCGAGCGACTTGCCTTGTTCACACTGCCCAGTTCCAATATCTTTTTGTTAGGATAACGTGAGGAAACCGGCACACCTAAAAGATTTTTCCAACAGTGTCTAAAGCCATGTCAGCGGCTCACAGGCGGTGTGAACTAGCGAGAAGCCACTCATCACACTGCCCGTAGCGGCGTGTCACTTCCACATCGTAGACTGTCCTGCTTTAAGAGTTCATGGTAAGACGCCAGATTATTAATGAAGCGTAAGATAAGAAGAAGACTGCTAGGCCAACGAGAAAGTCTTCCGAGACCACCAAAATAATGAGATGAAGTCAATAATTAATAAGTACCTGCAAAGAGCGCCAAGACTACAAGTGCTAGAGCTGCCATCTTGGATTTAACTGCGGCAATCCTAATCTATTCAGATATTTATAATAAACCGTAAAATCCGTCGTAAAAATAATATAGATTAATATAGTTGCGTTGTAGATAAATGATAATAATTAGGCATATTACATATTTGTATATTATTATTCTTTACTATTATCATCATCGGCCGGAAGACGTCCACTATTAAACAAAGGGGGGGGGGGCTTATGTAAGGGGGTGTTGCCCCTAGCTGGCAAACGGCTCAGATCCAATCCCCAAGATTTCCGTATTGGTGGTAGATACAGAAGCTCACCGAGCTAGCTCATTGAGGGTTTGATTTTTTTAAAAACGTCGCTACACACTAGAATTTTTTTCTAGTGTCGTGGGTGCGTTTCACAATCATGAAACATCTGCGGTTCACACAAATGTTTGTCCCGTACGGCAATCGAAAGCGCAACCCTTAGCCTAGCAGTCCAATCGCTTAGCCACTGCCCAGGTTTCCTCACGATGTTTTCCGTCACCTTTAGACAGTAGCGTCTTAGAATATCTAAAAAAAATATTTATACCATTGAAAAAGTCACATTGATTCTTGCCTGAGTTTGAAACAGCAACTTTGTGCATACAGTTCTGGTCAACTGCTAGGCTGCTCCGACAACCTGTCTATGAGTTTATTTATTTATACTTTATATACACGTTTGTACAAAGGCGGACTTAATGCCATTAGGCATTTTCTACCAGTCAACCTTCGGGTGATGCAGAGTCGAAAAGTGGTAGATGCACTAAGTATAAAATGTATAGACTAAAATACTAACAAAATGTATACATAAACATACTTACTATTATGTCATACATACATACAATATTACAATACATACATCGGTATAATATACTTACATAAACTTACAAAATAAATTAAACTTGGAGTGATTCTGCCATTGATTACTTAAGGAAATGTGCACGGACTTTCTTTTTAAAAGAGTACCGACTGTTAGCCATCCTGATTTCTACAGGGAGGGCATTCCACAGAAGAATGGACTGCACAAAGAGTTTATGAAAATAAATGGCAAAAGAAATGTTAAATATTAAAATTGCTATTTCACCCGCTGTGTAGACATATACTATATAACATACCTTTATAACAACTATAGTGAAATAAATAGGGTTTATCTTTATTGCTTGATTTGATGATTTTAAGATTACGTACTTAGTAGTAGTCTGGAATTCTGTAGAAGAACTCAATGGCGTCATGATTTTAATTTTAACATAGAAATAGCTGAAGACGTGGGGTCTTCGTTTGAATTTCCCACGCGGATATTGTCGCATTTGAAAAATCTTTATAATCTATATATATAAAATTTTCGTGTCACAGTTTTCGTTCCCATACTCCTCCAAAACGGCTAGACCGATTCTCATGAAATTTTGTGAGCGTATTGAGTAGGTCTGAGAATCGGCCAACATCTATTTTTCATACCACGAAATTCACGCGGACGAAGTCGCGGGCAACAGCTAGTATCTATATAAAAATGAACTGTTGTTCGTTAGTCTCTAGAGCTTGAGAACGGCTGGGCAATAGGTTCCTCTATTACATTGGGACCTATAAATTAACTGACTCTACCTCTGAGGTAGTCAGAACGCTGTATTTCTACTAGTTCGCTCTCGTCAAACTCGTAGATTCTAATCAGGAAGAACACTCAACAATAACAATAAATTAGACGCTTATCATGATTCCGGCTACCGACTATCAGCACAGTAGTAAAACTTGTAACCTAGCAGATTACAAGTTGTAACCGACTTATATGATTAGTACTACTGTCATGGAATAGTTTCAAACAATTAAAATCGTAAATTGATAACACTTCCTAATACCTAACTGTTAGTGGAATTAGATTCCCAGTAGTATCCAGAGTAGAATAGACCACCCCCTTTTCTCCCGTGAGTGTCGTAAGAGGCGACTAAGGGAAAATCTAGAAGATGAGGCAGCGTCTTCTGTAACTTTACCTCCAATACTGTGATCCGCAAGCCGCTTGCCAAGCGCGCAGATTATGACAACCCTAACCACTTACCCAAGGGGGAGGCCTGTGTTTAACAGAGGACGTCTTCCGGCTGATGATGATGATGAATGGGATTAGGGCAGTATTTTGACCTCCTTTAGTATCAAAATCAATAATAATAACTGCCGATAAAACTGTCCTACTGCAGGACAAAAGATCTCGTCTCATATTGAGAATGATTACGCATTGATTACCACGTCACATCAGGTTGGCAATTTCAGATAATTATAACTATATTATCCTGCAGTGATAGCCAACTGGTATACAAGTCGAACTGCCAAGCAAAGGTGGCAAGTTCAAACTCCAGCACTCACCAATATCTTTTCGAAATCATGTGAAACATCGTGAGGAAACCGATACACATGGGAGATTTTTCAACGGTATGTAAATCCATGTCAGAGGCCTACAGGCGGTTTAAACTCTGACACCAGGTTGTTCGTCAAACGACAAAAAGAAGAACCTGCAATAGGATTGGTGATCAAAGCTCGTTCGTTGGGAAGAAGAAGAGGGACAGTTGGACCTTGCCCTACTGTCGTATAGTTATAAGCTGGTATCATTATATGTACTTCTGCCATCTTCTGCAATGAAGTTACTCAACAATGAATGAGTTTTCTTTATTCAAAATCGTCTTGTTTTCATTCAATTCCTTATTCAAACTGGGTGCATTCGATTTATAAACGTATCGTCAATCGGTTACGAGTTAGGGACACTAAAATTGGCGCGTGACTCGGGTGCGTACGCGCATCTATTTGCGCTCACTGATTCAGTGTACGCCGCTCTTTATAATTAGACGGACCGCATATGTACCGACCGATTTATGATCACAACAAATTCTATCATTTGTATGCATCTTGATCACCACAGTTTGTTCTAGTATTGTTTAAAGCCACTGTTGCCCACTGCTGCATAGCTGGGTAACAAAACTGTAAAAGCAATCAAGTTCAGTGTTTTGCAGAGATTTGACAACGAATAATAAAATAGTAATATAGTAAACATAACATGATTAAGATTACATTAACTATAGGTACCTATTGCAATCTGGAGTGCGGTGCACAGGCTTGCGAGTTCGACTCCGGCACGGGACCAGTATTTGTGTGATCTCTTTTTTTTTAAAAAAAAAAAACGTCGCACCCACACTGGGAATGTCTCCTGTATCGTGGGTGCGTTTCACAGACATGAAATATCACATACACAAACACCCCAGACTCGGGACAAACATCTGTGGTTCGCACAAAGTTTTGCCCCGAACCAGCAAACCCTTAGCGCAACAGTCCAATCGCTCAGCCACTGCGCTATTCAGGTCGTCAAAATCTTTCTAACATTTGTTTCGAGTTTTGGCATATGAGTATGTTACGTTATTTCATGTTCGTGAAACTAACTCACGGGTTACGATTTACCCCACAAGGGAAATGTTTACGGTGAGGCGACGTAAAAAAGTTTTAATTTAAAAAAAGATTAATTTAATGTCATAATCTATTTTGTTTGATTACTTGGTTAGTTAGAGTAGCTATCTACTAATTATAATTAAGACTTTCCAACATGCCTGTTTTATTATGCTTGACTTTAATTTTGGGCATCAATCATCGTGTATCACATAATATTATCATACTTTATAACAAAAGATACTAGTATATATCTAAATCTTGGAGGTAGAGGGATATAGCGATTCCCGCCATCATAGGTGCCAGCAGGGATGTGTGGGTATACCCTCATGGACCGGCCTTTTCGGTTCCCGGGAGGAGTTCCACTTAACCCTGTCGTCTCCGCGTGCGCAATGATTCCACACTTTAAAAGAAAGAAATTCGATGTAACGGCTTTCGCAGTGAAGTAGGTATCCCGTCTTAATGGAAAATCATTCCACTATAATTTAGTAACTCAGTTTATTGTAATTCTACCCATTTTCGTGACCTGATAAACTTACACAAATCTCCGGTTTGACCGGTAACATCTTCAAAAACATTCCGGCGATGCACGTTGTAGGTATACTAAGGGTTGCCAATGATTTACACAAAAAAAATGGTTTTTATTTAGGAGTTCTAAAATTTAATAATTGATATTTATCTTCTTCTTATATATAAAATTCTCGTGTCACAATGTTCGTTCCCGTACTCCTCCGAAACGGCTTGACGGATTCTCATGAAATTTTTTGAGCATATTGAGTAGGTCTGAGAATCGGCCAACATCTATTTTTCATACCCCGGGTCAGCTAGTAGTAATATGTATTTTATTTGTTACTTTTAAATTTGAGGTGCCTAGAGTAAAAAGCGCTACGATTATTACAAAGTACAACGTCCGGACTCTGGAGCTTATTGCAATCAGCCAGGCTCAAATTCAGAATCCAAGCTGCTACTGAAAATTACCTAATGGAAAAAATCAGTATCACTTTGCCCGACCCAGGATCTGAACCCAGAATCTCATGCTCAGCAGTCGTACTTAACAACTACTAGACCAACGAGGAAGTCAAACATTTACATTGAAATAAAGTATAATTATTTTGTGCTGGCAACCCTGAACCCAACAGTTATGTGTTACCTGTCCTATTAGTTAGTACACAAATAGTCCGGCCTAAGTCGGAATGTAGTATTGACGGTCAGACAGAAATATTACGGTAATTAGTATTGCGCGCTCGGTATTTTGGGATACTCAAGATGTATGAACGCCTCGTGGTTAGAGGGATGCGGAACAGATTGTTATGCTCGAGGTAACAGGTTCAAACACAAACAATACTGATAGGACATTTTCAATGGTATAAGTACCTACTTGCTCATGATTTTTAAGACCAAATATACTTATAACTAATAACTTGACCTCCGTCTTAGCTGATTAGAATGACATAATGTTACTACTACGTAATTGACTCCATATGTATTATATTAGTCTCGCGTTTGGTCTATCTACTGGTCCTAGGAGTTACAGACGTAAGAATACAAATCCTACCCATCAACCAATGGGCCACTAGAATTTTTCAATTTACTGACAATGGAAAAGGTAGTAAAAAAAGAATTAAGAAATATTTTTTCTTAAATCATTATAGCTAAGAACCATCTCGATCACGTCAAATTTCAAACAAAAAAAACCGCATCAACATCGGTCCATGGGTTTACGAGCTACGATCCCACAGACAAACACACAGACAGACAAGTCTTTAAAATCCCTCTTTTTGCGTCATGGAAAAAAAAGCAAATGTTACCAGTCTATTTGCCTGACGATACGCCCCATTTCACTGTTCCCCATAAACTTTAGTACCCGTATCAATCCTCCGCGAAGCATCCATCCATGATAAATATGATGTATTATAACCGGCGTATCTCGAAAGCTGGTATTTAATACGGCGCCATTTCTATTTGCGTCTAGTTTGGCATGCGAATAAATCAAATGGATGCTCAATTTAATATAGCTGACGACTTCATTAAATATACTTGACCCGTAGCTGGATCAGGTGCGTCAATGGTCGTCGTGTTTAATTAGATTTTGTTATTTGCGTCTTGGTGTAGAGCTGTCATGTTAATTCGTTATTGTTTTATCTAGGATATTAAATTGGTGGAGAATATAGTGGTGGACTATATGGATTTTTGTAGCTTCTTCTCCCTTCCTGTATTTCCTTGTTTTTCTTCCATTCTGTTGAATAAATAAAGTCATCAGCTTACTTTCTTAACTTTAATAAAGTAAGGTAGCGAGCGTCTCCAGGCGAACTGTTTTTGACCCCGTCTATTTCTTCGATTTTCTTCCATGCTGTTAAGTTAAATATCATCCCTAGCCTTCTAGACGAAAGTTAGTGGTTGCGTGGACCTCCAAAAGAGCCTTCACAAAATAATTGTCCCTTTGTGAATGTGCATCGTATTTATGGGATTTGTGATCTAAATCTGGGCGATTGCGCAACCTTAAGTCTGTACAGTGAAGTGTAAGACTTAAGGTTGCGCAATCGCCCAGAGTCGGCAAGTCCCCATTTCATACAGTGGATGCCGTAGTAGGTGACTGGGAAACTCCAGAAGATTAGCAGCATCGCATGCTGGAACTTCAGCACCAATGCTGCGATCCCTAAGTCGCTTGCCACGCGTAAGGATTTTGGCAACATTCCCCCTTTTAAAGGGGAAGGGCTTTGTTCAACAGTGGACATATGATGACTGACTGATGATGTCTATAAAATCCACTAGCGATGAAGAAGAAAATTCTAGTGTGGAAATGATTAAAATATACCTACTTATATTAGAACAGTATCTGCTTTTGTAAAGACAAGATTACTATTAATATATTCAGTTCCTCTACAATGTCTTCGATACGTTAGAAACCAAGCTTTAATGTACCAGAATTCATATCCTCAATCAGGCCGTCTTCCTAGATCATACCATTAATAATTTAAGTGCTCATCTTTCCAGTTTACTTCATTGTACTGATTGGTTAAGCACTAACTTAGATCAAGCTGTTATTATTAAGGTACGGTTAAGTTGAAGTGGGTATAGACTATGTCGGCGCCTCTGATGTGGCTAATAAAAACATTTAGAATGGAAGCCGACCGTGTTTGTACGGCCGATGGTAAATGGTACCGTCAGGGACAGATGTGTTGAGAAAGATACTTTTATATATTTATATGAGGATTGTATCCAGGACTGCCTACTTGGTCTAGTGGTCGCTAAACTTGACTGCTAAACTTGAGATCCTGGGTTCGAATCCCAGGTTGGGAAAAATGTAACTGGGATTTTCCATCAAGTAATACACAGTAGCAACATGGGGTTTGTTGTATTGTTCCCCGGTTGATGGCAATAGGCTCGCCCCCTATAACATTAGAACTTATGAGATAACTGGCGAAATGTGGATGAACTATATCTCTACCTCTGCCTAACCCTTTGGGAAATACAGGCGTGATATGTTATGTTAATCACTACTATAATATTTGCACTAATAAGGAAAACTCAAAGCGATTCCCTATTTTACATCAGTTTCAACGTTCAGAACAGAAAATCACGGACCCTTCAAATATAATTAATATCTAACGTAGACTTGTGTCTGCGACAGTACGACGCACGCGCATGCGCAAGGTCGGCGGCGGCGACTGCATTGCTTTTTAATTGTTATCGACTAAGGCTTCAACCACATGTATTGCCATGACAACTGCATATTTAAAATTATTCATACTTAATTATTAGATACATGCGGAAAGTTGTTATAAGCCCGGTACATCGAACTACTCTAATGGCATTAAGTCCGCCTTTGAATAAATGTGCATTAAGTATAAATAAATAAATAAACTACTATAGCTAGGATCTAAAGAAAAATAATTATAAAAAAACATTTATAATTGGATTTTTTTTTGTTTTATATATGATAAATTTCCAATAAGATTCGATCTTTCTTTGATCCTACCCCGGTATCATTTCTGCACCACCTTAAGATGAGGTAGAGCCTATTATTGTCCGAAGAAATAATGTAATGACTGCAAATCCTCTAGTGTACACTATGCCTTACACCGGCTTGGTTTACTTAGTGGGCAGTGCTCAATATTACCGAGATTCTTTCACTTCTATGTATAACGCATACATACATATACATTTATAGGAAGGCTAAACACTTTAATTGAAAGCATCATAAACATACAGAGTAGAGGAGAATCTTCCATATTTGTCGATCAGGGGTGAACTACACTTACCGGCACGGAATGTGGAACTTCATATGAACTTATTTATGGAAATTGAAAAAACGCGTTATTTTACTAATTTATAATTGATATTTTCTATTAAATTAGTCACTGCAGTGTGCGGAACTAGCAATCAAAACAGTTAAAAAGACAGGATAGCGGCACACCTGAAAGATTTGAAAACGGGGCGTAAAGCCATGCCAGAGGCCTACAGGCAGTTGAAACTCCGACACCAGTTTGTTCATCAACCATAGTACGATAAACCCTAATAACCATATAAGTTTGGGTCACATTCCTTGCCACTGAGTGTATAATCATCATCATCAGCCGGAAGACGTCCACTGTTGAACAAAGGCCTCCCCTTTACAACGCCACAATGAACGATCACTTGCCATTTGCATCCACCCACACCAGGCTCAAATCCAAGAGTTGGCTCCTCGTTTCGCTTGTGCTAATTTCCTTTGGAGTTAGGAGGTCTGATCAATAACAAAATTTACTTCTTTTGTCTGGAAAAAGAGTGTAGAAGGTCACAAACCCAGTGTGTGATGGAATTACCTATGAGCAGCGAAATATAGTTGAGAAGAATAGACTTGGTTGACCACTATACAGCCAAGGCATTTGGAAATTAATATCGTTTCCAGAATTCCTTACCGTTTTCGTTTTGTTTGTTAAACAGTTCTTTAGCGTTTTGTCTAAGGCCCACGTTTAAACTATAAAGTTATGCTTCATATTATAGTCCGTTTTACCACCTATATGGCGGCATAAGCCAAGGGACACACAAGTTCAATGTGGCGCAGGAACGCGGACATACGCGTGCGCAACTAATTGATCATTAGCGCAATTATTGTGCCGTTTTGTGTTAATATACGGTGTTTGTTTCAAAAGCCGTGATATTGTTCTTTGTCCTAGAATAAGAGGACTTAGTTTTCTAGAGTAGTTCTTATTGTAGGTATTGCAGACTGGTGTACAGGACGTACAAACATAAAATACCTTATTGGTATCGTTATCACAAAGGACTGTCAACTGTATCGTGTTTACATTTTTTAAGCAAGGCTAGTATTTTTAGGATAGTCTCTGTACAACAAGAGAATCTCCCCTACAGATATATAAACAACCTTTAGAAATCAAACTTTTTCCCCTATCACATAGGACTAAGTCTAACGAATAACCGTCGATATTGTCAAAGTTGCGCACGCGCAGTCGGCACCAGTCGATGCAAATAGCAAGTTGTCGTTCATTGTGGCGTTCTAAGAGACAACAGTTGACGTCTTCCGGCTGATTATGATGATGATGAAGTCTAACCAAACGTGTGTGAATGGCACATACCTCCTACTTAGTAATATGCACGTGTCGGAAAACTGATGTCTGCAAACAGATAATAAAACAAACACATATAAAAAGTAAGATTTAATTAAATGCAAACGCGATAACAGCTGTCCTCAACCGATGGTGGCTGGTACATACATCTTTATTGACTCAAACATCACGCCCTTATCTCCAGCATCTTACAAAATGATAAAACAAACAAATTACTTAATTTGAAGAATGTAATAGGTTGGTAGACAAATATTTTTACCTTGAAAGATTATAATTTAGCACTTGTTTGAAAAAGGAAATATTTCTTCTTAATTTTAGTTTGGACTTCCTTGTTGGTTTAGTGGTGGCTAAGCGCGACTGCTCAGCACGAGGTCCTGGGTTCGAATCCCGGGTCGGGCAAAGTGTTATGAATATTATTATTCTTTTTTATGAATAGCAGACGGTAACCATATATTGTTATGTTTGTAATACAATTTATATTTTATAAATACATTTTATGAATACTGTAATAAATAAAATTTTGAAATCGTCACCCCAAATGTTGACGGTTTAACATCAGCGTATTATATTTATATGTTACCTTATAATAAAAATAATATAAACTACATAATAATCTAGTTTTCGTTTCAATTTATATACAATCACAAACAAGGGTTTGATTTTTGATAACATATCTGTACAAGCCAATTTACTTCCAAAGCATGTTTTACGAGGTAATACAACGTCATAATTATTTAAAACAAAAACCGCTCAAAAAACTGTGTGAAAGCACTAATACCCTGACTTATTCATTACAAAAAAGATCGCAAAGCAGTCACTTCCATATCGTGACAATATAAAGATATAACAAGCTTGAAATAAGCTTAATTTTGTAATACTGGAAAGTACCTAGTGTACCCATTTTTTTGTAATTTTCATCCTCTCTTTCTACTTTTCATTTCCATGTGAAAAGAATCTCAGCCTTACCCGAATCAAAATAAAGCAGATTTTCCATAATCCATTCTTTCACTTTTACTTAACACTATCAGAATGTTGACTATGACTTGTATTACTGGAGAAGAATACAGGTGATTCTGGAGAATAAACTGGAGTGGACACGTGAGGAGCTCTATATGGGATGAGATCTGTGTACTTGAAGAAGTTGTGAAGAAGAGTCTGTTGATCCATCAATAGAGTATTCAAATGCCGTATTTCTTGATCAATCTTCTTCATGTTAAACGTTGCCTGATCAATTTTCTCCTGCATACCCCTGATTTCTAGACTAAAGTTATGATCACTTGCAAACTGACCCTCATTCTTCAACTTCGATGTGTACTTGTTTTTGTAAAGGATCTCCTTAATAGACCTGCCAGATTTCACTTTGTTTAGCTGTGCCAATTCGTAAGCTGCCATCATTATATCTGTGGGCAACCTTTTCTCGCGTGGATTCAAAGGTTTTACGCTCAAAATCACTTTGCCAGCTTCAGGAGATACTAACGCAGTTCTGTATACGTATTTATGAAGACATTTTGGTAGCCAAGCACTAAACATTCCCATCTCGACGAATAAAATTAGTTTTGTCTGCCTCACTAGCTTCGATAAACCAGCGGTTTTACGTAGACCTTGAATGTCGTGGACAGCAATACCGACCAGGAGGTTCATTAAGATGATAGTGACGAACATGAGGAACAGAATGAAAATGATTTGGGAGGACAGCTCAAATATTAATGGTGGGTCGTCCTTCGTTGGATCGTTAATCAAAATGTTCAGATTAAGTTCTCCGACCATCATAGATAGTGTACTAATGAAACCCATCAGAGGATTGGAAAACATCTCCTCATTTGGAAATACTACACAGAAACAGATTGTGAAGCCTAAAAGTAGACACATGTACGCCAATAGTAATTTCAAGAATTCTGTCAACACTTTTTGGTACATGGCCACGTAATCACCAAACATTGGTAGCTGACCCATCATTAACATTAAATTGGTCCAAGCCCCTAACACTGCGTACCCTCCAACATGGTTCTGCCAACTATAATCATTATGTATTTTATAAAGTGAAAACACAGACAGCAAGACAAACCATTCCATCAAATTCTCAAAAGTCGTAAAATATTGGTAGAAACTCGAATACCCAGTTATACCTGTCAGTTTACGAAGTATCTCAAATGCTGTGATAGCCATTAGAACCCATCTTTCAAACTCTATAGGATTGTTAGTCAAGATAAGTCCCAACAGCGACTGTTTTTGACAGAGTTCATTAAGTACACCATATTTCTCAGCGTATTTGCCTTTACAAGTTTTGACGACGGCAGTGAGTACGTAAATAGATAAGAATGATACGAAAAGAAAGCAAAATATGAGCCTCGCCAAATAAAATTTTCTTATCTTCCTCCATTTCATAAACAAGAACGCGGAGCATAACGGATGCAGTAATATGTCTTTTTGACCTTCGTCTATCAAACTGTTCAAATATGTGATCTCACGAGGATAAGAAAATTTCAGTAGACGGCCAAAATCAAACTCAATTTGCACTTCTTCGTTCGCTTCACTTGGTTGATTAAGGGATATACCACAATCTAAATTATGTCTTAATATTGCTAATGATTTCGGAGTTTTTCTGGCGATTACACTTAAAGCTGTGTGTCCCTTCTTTGATTTGGAAGTGACGTCAGCACCAAGAAATATTAGAGTCTCTACACATTGAGTTAAATTATCCATTGCAGCTAAGTGTAGTGGAGAATAGCCGTACTCATCCTTTTTGTTTACTTGAGCCCCCCAACTTACAAGCATGTCGATGATGTCACACGCACGCTCCGCTCGTCCAATGGCTGCATGTAATGGGGTTCTTTTGTCATAGTCCTCGGCGTTTGGATCAGCGTTCCCATCTCTGAGAAGCACTTCAACACACTCGATGCTTGAACATCTAGCTGCTAGATGTAATGCTGTAAATCCTCTGTAATTTTTCGTGTTTGCTTTTGCACCTTCTGATAACAAAAGCTCTATACATTCGGCATAACCACGAGCCGCCGCCAGGTGTATTGCTGTACATTCCTTATCTCTTTGTTTGGTTACACCGTTTACGCTTATCTTAGTTTCTTTCAGTAAATATGAGAGACATCTTTGAGCACCAAGTTCAGCGGCAAGATGTAAGGCATTTAATCCTCCTGATGTAACATATGCTGGGTCTACACCTCTTTCAATAAAAAGCTCCATACACTCTACGGCGTCAGCTCTTACTGAGCAGTGCACTAGATTGTCTTCACAGCCAGCTCTTTGCACCACAGCATGTAAGGAAGCACCGTTAGCTATAAGAATTTCGGCCACTTCTAAAGAGTTTCCGAACGCAGCACAATGGAGGGGTGCGAAGTATTTTGGAGCGAAATCAACGTCAGCGCCCCGGGAAAGTAAGAAAACAGCAGCCCTACCTGCACCACTGAATGCGGCAAGATGTAAAGCTGTCAGTCCAGCAGGCTCCGAGTAGTGGATGTCTGCACCAGCTTCTAAAATAGCCGGTAGCAGTTCATCTCTAGCCAGAAATGCCGACCACATTAGTGTCAAATTCACAACCACTTCAGGCGCAGAACTGATGTGTTCTTCTATATTTTCTGTAGTTATCAAGCCACACTCCACATCATCAAAGAATCTTGCCGCACCGAGAGTTAAAGCTTTTTCACACAAGCTTCGTCTGGCTGCTTCTTCTGTTAATCTGGCTTCAGGGTCCGGAGCGAGGACATCGAAGCTGTGGTACATATTAGGAGCATCTTCAGCTGGCGGTGAGGGACCCACGAAGAGATATTCTTTAGCTTTACCAGGTTCTCGAGCTGACTCCAATAGATCGACGTTTGGTTTATAGCTGGAGTTTAGTGGAAATTCCTCTGGTTCTCTGGGTGTCCTTGATCTCATGCTGCCTGAGAAACGGAACCTCGTGGGGGTTGGGGTGGGGGTCTGTAGGGGTGTAGGCCACCCCATCTCGCGGTACCCGAAGTTGTCCATGGTCGCAACGTGACTGACTACCGACCGTGTTGTTATCTTATCTCGCTCGTTTGTTGTTCGAGAGCTCAGACCAACTGAGATGTGTTTGACATCTTCATTTACCTAGCTATTTTTATTACGACGCACAATTATATTAAGATTAGTAATATTGCAGGTTTTTGTAGCAGCTTCATGACATCACTTCATATTTACTTAATTATATAACACAGGCTCTTCTTGTACCTATATTAGTTGTCCAGATAAAATTATCACTTTGTCAAATTTTCTTTTGGTTCTTATCGTCATAACGCACCAATTAACACAAGAACTGTGACATTCATGTAAGAAGCGTTACTTTATATATAACATCCATTGTTTGTAGCTCTATCTCTTTCACACATTGGTACACATCTCTGAACTTCCTCGTTTTAACTACAGGAAGTATGAATCGAAATCAAATGACGGAAAGGTCATCGAATGTAGGATGCTGCTGATAATGAAGACTTTAACCATAGTTTTTATATGCTCTTTGACTTTAACTACCCTTTATAATTTTATGTTGTTAATACTTTTGAAGGTAAATTAAAATGTCTTAATCTATTTTTATTTTAATCAGTAATTTTAAATTCACACACCCACTGAACGAAAAGAGGTGGTTAATTCCAGGCCGGATCATCATCATCATCAGCCGGAAGACGTCCACTGTTGAACAAAGGCCTCTCTTAGAACGCCACAATGAACGTCAGCTCGCCAGGCCGGATACCACTCGGTAATTAGGAACTTCTAAATCAACTCTGTCAATTCCTTCAAGATCGTCAGTTGCTATAAGTTATATTCTTTGTCTTGTTTAATTTTAATCGTTTTTATCTTCCAAACAAACTTAACTTATTTTTTCAGTCTTAAAACCATTTGTTCTGTTCTTGTTGATTGCTATTTTTGCGTCATAAAAATCTTATATAACTTCAGTCACACCTGTCTCAAATAAGTCAAGGAAACGGAAGATTTAATTAGGATAATGATGAAGACTAAATGACACACTGCCTCGTTGGTGTAGTGGTCGCTAAGTGTGACTGCTGAGCACGAGGTCCTGCTAGATAGGTAATTCTCAATAGTAGCACGAAGTCTGGATTTGTGCCCGGTTGATGGCAATAGGCTCGCCCCTTATTACACTAGAACCTACTCCTGCCTATCCAGAAGATGGTGGATCCCTAAGCCGCTTGCCAAGTATGGGGATTGTGCCCCCCCCCCCCCCCCACTCTCATCGAAAGGCCTTTGTTCAATAGTGGACGTATTCCGGCTGGTGGTGATGATGCTGATAACTCAGCAAGAATGGTAGTCAGGTTGACAGTCCAGGGTGCAGTGGATGTAGATTAGATATTATTACTAATAGAAGCTCTCTTCATGTACCGCAAATACCTTTACCAGTCCACTGCTAGACATAGGCCTCTCCTATGGCTCCACTGAGCTAGATCTTCGGCGTCCAGCTTTCAACCGCTGTCAGCCATTTTACGTACATCGTAGCCCCACCTAGCTGGAGGACAATATGAAGGTTGACTGCCACCTAAATACTTAAAATCGGTTTATACGAAAATGACATTTATAGTCAAATAAAATGAACCCAGGAACTCACAGACACACTAGCGACATCTGAAGCAGTCTAATTACCGCCTGTAGCAATTAACGTGGGCTAATCAGTCTCTCAATTAATAAGGACAATAGTTGTATCATATTAATTACAATTGTTCTCATTTTCCATATTACTGAGAACTATGACAGTTGACAGTACATCAACCTCGCACGGTGCAGCGCTTGCGCAAATATTTGACAAGCGGACCGACTGTTATGTTACCTTTGTGTTATCTTGGGCTTTAGGGCCGGTTCACATTTATGCGCAAAAGTTTGATTTTCTTTTTATTTTAGTCTTACGATGAGATGTTAATTTATGTTATATATTTTGGGGGGCTCGCAGCTACGTCGCTACCGCGCAAATCAATCGAACTGCGAGGTTAGGCCATTTCGCCGCGGTTAGACTTGTGATGGGTGACCGTTTTCACATGTCGAGACACCTCCGTGCTTCGGAAGATAAGCCGTTGGTCCTGCGCCTCACCTCTCTTCGGTCGTGTTGACAGAAATTCGGTCAGGAAAACATTAATTTATTTTTATACATATTAGATATTTTTAGGGTACCTACATATGGTAAATTTTTTAACTAAGTAAATTATTTATCTCTAATCAAAATACCTTATGGAATTTGTATCAGTGACTTAACCGAACCTAACAATTTGATATAAAAACTCCTTAACAAGTCACACGAGACAATATCATGGCTTTCTATTACACATACATGAGCTAATATTATACATAAATGAGGTATTTGTTTAAAATCACTTTCTATCGCGCCGTTGATAAAATATGGTTACTAATTTCTATTAAAATACATATAAATACGCATAAGTTATAATAATTGTATAAAACGTAATATAGAATTGTATAAAACGTAACTTAAACGCTGTGTCAATACTAAGTATTATCATCACCTTCACCCATCACCATCTTCATCCATCACCTTCTTCAATCATCACCACCTTTATCCATCATCACTTTTATCTATCACCACCTTTTACCATTATCACCTTCTTTCATCCTCACTTTTATCTATCACTACCTTTTACCATTATCACCTTCATCCATCACCACCTGCCTCCATCATCACCTTCATACACAATTCTTATTTATCTCGATACAAACTTTTTCAAACCAAATTGTGCGTGATATTGGAATTCAACCTGAAAATCTGTAGGTGGCCGCTAATCCTTTTCTACCCAATCGAGTTTTGAACCTTATAGGCAAACTGAACTGACAAGGGGTTAGAAAGCGGCCACAGTATTGGCCCATGACCATATAAGCTTTATTATAATCACAAAGTATTTTCCGCCATCCAAAGACCGCCTCAATATGTCTGCTTACCACTTGACAGGCTTGCCGTGAACATATTTATAGCATCATTAGCTGTATTTAATCCTATTTTATTTCACTTTATTAAACAACGTCAATAACAGTCGTGTAATGAGCGGGCCAGTGGGCTGCGACTAGTTTTGTGAGTCGTTTAGTGGTCGCGACTAGTCGTGAGTTAGTCGTGGTCGGTACGTTGTCGTGCGTAGAAGACATGTTTGTTGGTGGCAGCAAATAAACCAGAAATCCCTGAAGGCTTAATTAGCAAGAAGAATGAAAGTGGCTTCCGAAGAACGGAGGGGCCTCGACATGGGAACACGATCACCCATCACAAGACTAACCGCGGCGAGCACGGCTTAACCTCGCTGATCGACTTATCGCGGTACTACATAACTCCGAGCCCCACAACAATATAGATTCTAGGCATTATGTCTACTTTGCATAATTAATTATATTATTATTAAAATAGTCTACTCAGACTCCTATCTCCCCACTAATCTATGACATACAAGATTTAGCTACATATCAATGTCAAGTTCAGGGCTTATCAGCTAATCGGTGACAATTAATCAGACAGGCCACCCAACCGGGAATCGAACGGGCAGCAGCGAGGTGACGGCACACCGTTAGTACTTGCGCTATGGAAACATGATATGCATAGGTTTATTAGAGCGTGATACGTTTATCATTTGTTTTGTTGACTAAACTAAGAAAACCCAACGAATTGAGATAAGTCTCCTTTTTTGAAATCGGTTAAAATACAAATAGTATGTATATATACTATATTACTTCCCTATATTATTATTATCTGTCTGTCTGCTGTCGTTCATTGTGGCGTTCTAAGAGGGAGGCCTTTGTTCAACAGTGGACGTCTTCCGGCTGATGATGATGACGATATTACTTCCCTATTATTTTCTCCATTCAGTATAGTGATCGCAAAACACGACTACTGAGCGTGACGGTTCGATTCCCGGGGCGAGCAGTGTCAGTGGCTACACGGAGTCTGTATTTGCGACCGGCTAATGGCAGCACGTCTCTTACTACATAGTACCTTATAGATCTACAACATAATAAAATAACGAATTCCAAAGTCAATAAATAAATTAAAAAACCTATTAAATTCCATTCCTATTGCATAAATACATATACACGTATCTCTGCAATACGAACAGGACTTCAAAACGATAAAGATAACATAATATGCATTTAAAATGGCCTGTTTATCTGTTCACTACATCATAAACAACTGGGAACATTATACGGAGATTGTGTGATGAAGGCAATAGTTAAAGAAATTAGCAAAGGAAATTCTTCTTCTTATCCTAAGGTTGATGAACAACCTGGTGTCAGAGCTTAAACCGCCTGAAGGCCTCTGGCACACCGTAGAAAAATCTCTAAGATGTGCCAGTTTCCTAACGATTCTTAATTCTTTATTGTACACATAACTTAAATATCGACGGAATAACAATATTTTCACGATGATTTTTGGCCTGCCAAGGCTGCGTCTTGCTTTGGTTCATTAATTCATGTTTACCAATATATCACATGATATATCCATTCTTATACTATTACCAAACAATTCAACATAAGATAACACTTGACATTCCCTTACTTACACAGACTTTGATTTTATGCAACAAACAGCTAGTCTAACAATCTCAATAAAGCTATAATTTTAACTAGATATATGATTAAATATGCAAAAACATTATCAAATAACACTTGTTTAGTTTTACTGTTTATTGATAAGGTTTTAGTAGCTGAAACATGAACCGCGGATCATCGCTGTTAATGTTAAACCGCTCGTTAAATAGTTTATAGACAACTAGATACCAAATACATTTGATTATCAGCGCCTTGGAATGTATGGACGATCGGTAGATACATTATTACTGGGATATTTATTAAGATACGCACTTGATAATATGTATAAATACACTTGAGTTTTATATTAATAAACACGTATAAACATTACTTTAAAAACTTCTTATTATATAGCTGATGAACAACCTGGTATCAGAGTTTAAACTGCCTGTAAGCTACACCATTGAAAAATCTCTCAGGTGTGCTGGTTTCCTCACGATGTTTTTCTTCGCCGTTTTAAGCAATAGTACGTACACGAATTCGAAAGGACATATGTGCGTGCCGGGGTTAGAACTAGCGAGCATTCCAATGGTTATACCACTCGGATATCAGTACAGTTACAACTTATATTAGTCGAAATAGTCTAGTACTTCTGAATCAGTGCACTCCTCTGCCTTTCCCTTTGAAGAAACCAGGCTTCACGGTATCTAAATATTAATATTACAATTCGAAGTTAAACAATATTTAAAACAGCAACATTTCTTGGTATGCCAAATAAAGCAGTACACAAATAAATTACAAAGCTTATTCTTACGGTTTTTATTAATATTTAAAATGAATATGTCGTCACCCAGGGATCGAACCCACAACCTTTACATTTCGCATGAATTAAACAGAATATTTAGCACAAAGAACGTTTGTTGATTCGCCCTCAATACACAGTTGTTCATCGTCTTGAATTGACGCGATCCAACTTTTGTTTACAGGCGAAGTCGCGGGGAAATGCATTTTAGGGTTCTGTAACGAAATAAGGAAAGCAAATCCCTAAACTATGGTGTTATAATTTGTCGTCATGTTTGTCGGTCTGTTCAACATCCTCATACTTTTTCTTATTCCAAAACCTGGTAACTTTTGTTTTTTTAATATCTCACCGCACACTATGAATTTCTCCTGTATCGTGGGTGCCTCTCACAAACATGATATGTCAAATACCCAGATTCGCGAGAAACATCGGCGGGTCACACCATTTTTTGTATTTGACTGATTGACAATTGATTCAACGTAAATATGGTCTGAGCTATACTTATAAACTATCTAACACAATTTGTTCAGGCGAGGTACCATAAGAGCCATGCAGTAGGAGGTAAGCCTTAACGCTTATTTAGCACAATTCGTAATTAGATTTAGGTATCTTAGAGCTAAATAAATTATCTAAGTACTTTGTAGCAGGCTAAGTAGTATTGAAAAAAAAAATATACTAGTACGGGTTCAAACTTGCAATTTTGCAGGGCAGCTCCTATTAGTAGGTTTCTGAAAATTACACGTAGAAGATTGACAAACTACGGAACATGGAGCATGATCCTTACTCGCACTTCTCCACGTTTGAAATCAACATGTTTACTTTCTGCAAATTTAATTCAATGGTGAATGAAACTGGCATAATATACATACGTGAATGACTCAGATATTAGGGTTCCATACAGATGGACACTGCAATGGTTGACGATTTGATGTCTTGGTGAGGTCCATTGGTTAGAGTCACGTCCATGTTGAAAACAATGTGACTTAGTAGTCTTTTGCAGTTTTTTTACATATAATTATAAGTCTGTGGTGTGCCACTGCTAGGCAAAGGCCTCCCCACTCTCTTTCCACACCTCCCTGTTACCAGTCGTAGCGACCAGCCTTGCATAAACAAGTCGAGTTCGTCCCGCCATCTCAGTCTGGGTCTTCCTCGCTGTCTTTTTACTACATAACGTTTATTCAGTCCCATGTTACTAAACAAATTACGATATTCTCCATTTATTTTGTGCCCAAGTTGAACCAATACACGGTAGGTTTCGTATTAATAGCAATTTGTATGCGTATATGAGGAATGTGATGCGTGTGAATGAAGCGAAAGAAGTATGCCAGGATAGCAAATGGAAATCTGTGGCTTCTGCCTACCCCTCAGGGAAACAGGCGTGACTTTATGTATGTATGTGTAATAGCAATAAGCTGTACAAGTTGTTTATTTGATTGAAAACTAACGTATGTACAAAAATAAATGATTGGTACGGTAACTGTCATTTCCACGCCTCATGCCCCTCATGGTCACATCATACATTTAGCAAATGTTCGGTGAAACACAAATATTATCACAATCAGCTTGTTTTCAAGTCGTGAGGTCGCTCGTGCTTGTTTACCGTCTGTTTGTCTGTCTGTCACGATTTATTATGTTTATCCGTAATTAATCTTTTTTCGTATATATCTTACTTTTATTCGCTGTGAATTAAAAGGAAAAGATGAAGGTTCTAAATTATTACTGTTTAATTTTGAGAACTTAAGTTATTGCTTCAAAAATTGCTCGTTAGTGAGGGCTAGATTAATGACAATAGGCTCGCCACCTATTAGATGGGACTTGTGATTAGTGCCGAAATGGTATGGCATGAGCATGGCCAGTTTTGTCATGCCGATACGAACTAGAATAAGATAGTCAGTCGATAATATTGGACTGCCTCGTTGGTCCACTGGTCGTTTGACTGCTGGGAATGACATCCTGGGCATAAATCCCGGTCAACTGTTTCGGTCAAATATTTGCCTCGGGCAGGGTTCGAACCTCAACTCTTAGCTTCTCGTCTTCCATATCTTTCGACACACCTATATTTGTACGAAGCCGTCTGTAATATACTAATTAATACAGCTATGACATTTAGAAACTAGTTATTCGGACACAATTCAAATGCGTCTAGATCCAGATAAATGGCATAATGTGGAATTCTAGCAGAAATGCAGTTTAGCCTTGGCCGCTGCGATCCTAGCTGTTATGACTATGACATTATTATTGAGTTCTGAGATCATAATATAATAATATTGATTTATTGTCAATAAGTAACTAACTCGTTGGTCTAGTGGACGCTGAGCGTGACTGCTGGTCCTGGGTTCGAATCCTGAGACGGGGAAAGTGTTACTGGGTTTTTCCATTAGGTCATTCTTAGCAGCACTGAGTCTAGATTTGTGTCCGGTTGATGGCAATAGGCTCGCCTCCTATTACTTACATTGGGGCCTACTTAACTGGCGAAATGTGATGGCGTGTGCACAATGAAGCGTGATGTTGTGTTTATGAGCATAAATTATATTCTTAATAATATTTTCAGTAGATAACTACCTCGTTGGTCTAAATGCTGCAAATGCGACTACTGAACATAAGATCTAAGGTTCGATTAATGTGTCGAGCAAATTGGAAGGGGATGTTTACTTAAGATTTTGTTGACAAAGATATTTGGATGTTTGTATGAGTGACTACAAAGTTAAACCCAAAAGTTGGAATTTAACAGGATTGATTTAAGATAATATATATTTTTTAATTGGCCACAAACGTCTGCACTAACTTTTGCAAAAAAGTGCTAAGATCTGCTTAACTTTTTGGCAGTTACCACTCCTCTGTTTACACTATATGGCAATACAAGCGTAAAGATATGTGTAAACAAACACAGCAGTCCGTATTCCCAGTCGGTTAAGTTCAATGCTCCTAAAGTTAGAATTGTGCCCGTACGAGCGCCGTTCAGAAATAACACTGTTTATATTAATTCAGGATGTATATTAGTATACCTGTATATGTATACTGGTATACAATATACACTAGGATGTATATATCTACAGGGTGTAAGGAACTGCACATAATTCTATTAAAGTGGGTCTATGTTATTTGATTATTTAGAGCCGAAATTCGGTCAGAAGAGCAATAAAATACTAGTATAGTAGTATTATTATACAGTACATACAGAAAGTTAAGAGTTTTATAAAAGTATTTAAGATATAATAAGTATAATTTTAGTAATAAGCTGCACAACTCTCCAACTTCTTTAAGCTGTGCCCACCGGGTCCATAATGATTCTATATTAAATGTACCATCTGTATTTTACTTATGGAATGCTAATAAAGAATTGAGTATTGAGTACATTAGTACCATATTAATAAATTTACGAATCAATAATATTTTTTTTTGAGGTTAAAAATCCAATATCTTATAAACATTTAGCCATTTTAAAAGTATTTTCCTGGTTACTCCTTCATAGATTCCTTATATATTTGAAGCACATAACATACTATTTCTAGTGTACTATGGCACCGTCAATCAGCCACTATCTCGGTGATGAATGGCTGCGCAAGCCCATCTGCTGCAGATTTTAATTAAACCAGATCGATAAACAACTAGTTATATGAGATCGTAGACAGATGTTAGTGTTCCACTGATAGCTATGCGTAGCGTAATGTTCCTGGATTGGTAGGATATTCTTAGTAGCATATAATGGAACTTGAACTTATATTTTGTTTTAATTCTCCAATAGCCATGCTTTTTTGGCATTAGAAGACGTATATAATGATAATGCTCTCTTGACCGAATTTCGATCACGGCGGCCTGTCTCATCCGAGACTAGTTTAGCGCAGGGGATATTATAGTGCACAAGTTTGCGCGCAAACATAGGTGCACTCCCTATATATGCCGTCACTCTCATAGTCCGATAGGACGGTAAACCGACACGACTGGAGAGGGATCAGGCAGCATGACCAACGGCTTCACGTGCCTTCCGAAGCACGGACGGGTCTTGTTCGACATATGAAAACGGTCACCCATCGCAAGACTGACCGCGGCGAGCACGGCTTAACCTCTTAGATCAACTGATCTGCGCGGAGACCTGGTAGCTACAAGTCCACAAGAGACGACATGAGAGAAGACATATATAGGTATAAACATAATATTAGGTATATTCTCCTTAATTTTGATATCTATTAATGTAATGTATGCACTTGATGCGTGTGCTAAGAATTATCTTTGTTATTTACAGTGTAAAAAATCCTATAATTCATTTTAGGAACTAGGAGTTATAAGTACTTTCAGAGTAAGATGAATTTAAGTAGAACATCTCTCAAAGATAACACTGGTGAGAGTATTTGAGATGTCACTATGCGCAGGCGCTTCGCATACTATTATATTTATGTGTACTAAGTATACTATCACAAACCTTACATTGTTGTATTAATTATAACATAATATCACGCTTGTATATTCCTTACGGGAAAGCAGGGGCGTATATTAGTGCGTAGAACTTGTTCACCAGTTATGTTATAATACTAATTTAAGGGGCGGCATATACATATAAATAAAATAGCCGATAGCCAAAAAAAAATCCGAATAGAATACCGCCATAATTTGCCCGACCCGGGAATCGAACCTAGGACTTTTGCAGTCGGACATTGCAATCACAAGTCTATCAAGTTACCCCCTTTGTTTCATTATGGTACTAGCAGCGCTATAGCTTTCAGAGGAGTGACAGTGAATTACCTACACACAGGATGAAGTTTTTTGAATTAATTACAAGCCAACACTATGATGTATGGTATCATAATTTAAATCTGAACGAATAACTATTAATATAGAATACTAACTAGTTAAGTCTTGTAATTTTTTCTAGACTTACCTATGTCTGTGCCTAGGTATCGTTTAATTGATCTAGTTTCTAGTGGCAAATCTTAATGACGGCTAAAGTACTGTACTTATTAAAAATAAAATTGTGTCCTTGGTCTACTGGTTGCGAGGGGCGACTGCTGAGCATGAGGTTCTAGGTTCGATTCCCGGGTAAATCAAAGTGTTACGAGGTTTTTCCATTTTGAATTCTCATTAGCAGCACGGAGTCTGGATTTGTGCCTGGTTGATGGCAGTAAGCCCGCCCTCTATTACGTTGAGACCGATTACTTAACAGGCGAAATGTAGTTGTACTAAATGTGCACCACTGCCTACCCCTTCGGGGAATACAGGCGTGATGTTATGTTATTAAGAAACCAAGAGTTTCAGTCACGATCTCTCAACACCAATACATTATGCACCAAATCTTTTCAACTCAACTCCGTCACATTTACATACAAATTCAAAATAAGTCTTTAATCAAAATGCCGAGAAAAACAGCAGAAACGATATAAGAACAAGTTGCAGCCGATCAAATCGATGTCGAAAAACAAACAATTGACTGTTAGTCGGGTTGCAATCAAACACTCGCATTCCACGCGCCTTGTTCAAAATAAACGTTGATATAGTGAAGTGGGGTGCAGTGAGGCAAGTCGTGTCTGTCAACCATAAAACTATGACTTACACGACTGCCTAGTGGTATCCGGCCTAGAATTTACCACCCCCTTTCCTCCCGTGGGTTTCGTAAGAGGCGACTAAGGGAAAATCCAGAAAATGGGCAGCAGCGTTTTCAGTAACTTCACCACCAATTCGATCCCCAAGCCGCTTGCCAAGCGTGAGGATTATGGCAACTCTCCCTTTACCTAAGGGGGAAGACTTGGTTCAACAGTGGACGTCTTTCGTCTCGGCATGATGTATTGGGTCCATGTATTTGTAAGTTTCTTTATTCCACCATAACTTCTAATTGCCTGAACTGATTTAGATGTTTGTGTTGTCAGTATAATCCCTGGATGATTCCAATTATAATATTAAATTGTCGTTATTTGTTGTTCGGTTCTACGCGAGAAAACATCCCCTAGTTCAGGCTATAGGGTACTTACTAAAACAGGCGTAATAGATGGACGTTTCTGTTTCCCTACTGTCTCCCCAGCACTATGCCTCGCTACCCATTCAGTTATTTAGGTATAAACGGCGAGATTGTTGCTCGTAAACCGCCATTGTTACTCGCACGTGCCCCTGCCAATAACACTCGTCACGTTCATTACAATCTTGAACTTATACAGGTCAATTATTTACCGATGCCTCTGAAATGAGAGAGACAGCAATATGTGATAAACAGGTGAAGAAATGAGCCAGCGTCTCTGTCGTGTGACACAAGATAATCCGTTTAAATAACACCCTGTTCAAGTTCATTATAATTTACTCGTAGCCAATGTCAATTCTTCTTCTTATCGTATGGTTGATGAACAACCTGGTGTCAGAGTTTATACCGCTTGTAGGCCACTGATATGGCGTTACACACCGATAAAAAATCTCTGAGGTGTGCCGGTTTCCTCACAAAGTTTTCCTTCATGTTTAGCAACTGATAACTAATTTAATGCGCACATGATTTCTAAAAGACATTGGTCCGTGCCGGGGTTTGAACTTGCGACTTTTGACTTGGCAGGCCGACGGTCGGACGTCGATGCAGTTGCTTATTTAATTTATAATTTAGGTCTAATTAGTGTCCCTTTACAATCCAAATATTGGGCATACTTATTTAAAAGGCATAAATAATATTCCCAAATCAAATCTATTTTCAAATAGGGTAAGAATAATATAGATCTACTTATTATAAGCTGTACTAATTGTATAAAATATTGGAAATATCCGTATGTAAGTGTAAGTAGCAATAGTAGTGTCTATCGCTAAATTATATAGGTATTACATATCGAAATTAAATGTAAAATGATTAACAATTTGCGAAAACATTCCCAAAACAACATTAAAAAAAATACATTAAAATTATGATAATCATTATAATATTTTGAAATCAGTTAAAAAGACAGTAATATAAATGAGAGGTGATGTAAAAACAAGAGATTGGTGCATATGATTCATCTGAGGTCATCTGCGCAGGCGCCTGCCGTGGGCGGACCCCGGCATGCATATTACATGTTATCGATATTTTTATATTGTTCCAGCATTCTATCATACTTGTTTCTATCTTAAAATTATGTATCTTTCTCGTTATATCATCGGTACTGTTGAGAAAATTGTGTGTGTGTGTGTGCGTGATCCCCAAAAATACTGGACGTGATTTGATTATTGGGTTTGTATAGTTCGGGTCTTATTTCCTCACATTGTCAAAATTAAAAACATCGATGTTCAAATCAATTTGCAAGATCGTGGACACTAGAATTCTGAAGTAAGTAGGTACAACTGTAAGGCGATGGCCACACAGAATAGATGTGCGACAAGGACCCGTCCCGGACAGAAAAGCAGAAAGAGTGGTGATCATTGCTCGTTTCTTCTGAGTTTGAGAAGAAGCCTTTTCTCCACCATGACAAAGGCTAAGTTAATATTTACAATACGATTTTAAACTTATATATTCGATACAAATAAAAAAAGACAAAAAAGATACATTCACACGTTCAAGGTTGGAATGCAAAAAGAATCAAAACATGCGCATGAGTCACTTTCAAGTAACACTGTGACATTTAGTATGAACAAGCGACATTTGAAATTCCTGCTTTTAATATAAATAGGTACATAAAATAATATTATTACACTTAAATCTGTAGCTAGATATAATAACAAATACAAATTATTTAATATTATAATCCACCATCTTTGTTCTCACTGTACCAACATTTTAGTCGCTAATAATGTTATAGGTCGTAATCTTATAGGGGGCGAGCCTATTGCCATTAACCGGACCACACGACCGCAACGGGGCAGTCAAACGACGTGTGTACCGACAGAAACAGAAAAGAAGAATAATGCTTTGCACTTAGAAACGAATATTACAAAGCAACATCCAGACAGGAAGATAATAAAATCACTGGTGTCTCTACCGCTGCCGCTCTCAATAACAAACATAACATCACGGCTTTCCTTGAAGGGTTTGGCAAAAATGTGTCGCCTACCCACATTTCCAGTAACGTAATAGGGGACGAGCCTCTTGCCATAAACCGGACAAAACGACCAACGGAGCAGACAAACGACGGCTATACCGACAGAAACAGAAAAGAAGAAATGGTTTGGACTTAGAAGCTAATGTTACATAAGCAACATCCAGACAGGAAGATACTAAACTCACTGTTGTGTCTACCGCTGCCGCTCCAATAAAGGATGTCGTTATCGTGTTAGGAAGCCGTTCAACTGTCCTACTACGATTTTTATCGACTTCTAAAGGAGATTTAGTTTATTTCTTTAGAAATCTTGCAAAACTGTTTTGGACAGTTAGTGTCAACACTGTCACAGTTGGTTAAGGTGTGGCAGGAAGTTATTTTCTGTCATGTTTTGTGGGAATTGTTGGACTATGGATAAGGTTAAATGCATGTAAGTGTATTAAAATTACAAATATATAATTTGACTCGCCTGTTGGTCTAGTGGTTAGTGACTGTTAAATCCGGATGTCGTGAATTCGATTCCCACCCAGGATAAATCGTTGTATGATTACCATAGTTATTTATTCTATGTCTCGATGTAATTTATCCTACTTCCTACTATCCTACTATCCTATCCTACTACCCTACTAATATCCTACTTCCTACTATCCTACTAATATTATAAATGTGAAAGTTTGTGAGAATGGATGTATGGATGTGTGGATGTTTGTTACTCTTTCACGCATAAACGGCTGGACCGATTTGGTTGAAATTTGGTATGTAGATAGGTTATACCCTGGATTAACATATAGGCTACTTTTTATCCCGAAAAAATGTAGCGGGTAACACCGCGGGGCGCAGCTAGTCTATAATAATATCAAAAGAAGTTTGGTGTCAAAAAAATAAATACCTTATAAAAAAAAATAAAAAAAAAAGATTTTATTTATTTCTTCAGATTTCTTCAGAATGCTATTTTAGATTTTAATTAATTAAAACGATTTTTAATGTATTCATCATCCCTATTATGATTTCATGAATAGTTCTGTTGCCACCCATCAAATCGGATTCATGACGCGGCGAAATGTTTGTACCTCTTAATAATAAAATTGACCTGCTATCTCCCCGTGGATTACAGACGAGTATATGTCATAATGACAATTAAAAAAAACAGCTTCTTAGAAAACACGATCAACCTCAACAAGTGGTGATTGTCGTAAAAGCGAAACAGTTGCGTAACCAGTTCTAGAGAAACCGATCTGTGTGGGAAAATACTAAAATAGGTAACTAAGACAATAGACTGCTGTGAGTATTTCCCTTTCTTCATTTACTTCATTCATATGTAATTTGGCAGACACCTTTATTTGATAAATAATAAGTGCTCTTAATGACCACTTATGACAGATAGCTACACAATCTACATTTGAGATCATAAACTAATTTTGCACCTGACAAAACCGGAAGAATAATATACAATGGTAACTGAACTTAACAATAGTAATAAATAAAGCGATTCTTCATGAATCATCCAAGTCCATTTTATTGAACATTATCATACAACATTCGATACACTACCTAAAGGATATCTAAATCTGTACGAAAATCATTACCATTGACATAGGACGAGCCATATTTAAACAAACGTTGATGTAAATCAAACTTGTCAGTAGTGCCCCTTATAATTAGTGAAATTAACACACTAATCTCCTTCAAAGCATTCTGACTCAAATTATGCTGTAGCAGTCTTATTATATAAGCAGTAAAGTCGTTAAAAATGTCGCGAATATTTTGCCTGACGCCACCTGACCAACTTCTTAAGGCTGACAGAGTTGTATCAAAATCTATAGCCAAAACATCTTCCTCCATCCCTAATGCTTTATCTATGATATCTAGAAGTATCCGCATGGCTTTAGTCCTCATTTTCAGTTTAGCATGGCCAGTGTGAACTAATTTGAATCTCTGCGTCATGACTGATCGTGACACCGCAAAGAACTCCTTCATACCAAACAAGTCCATATTAAATGTTTGTAATTTACGTGTAATTAAATCTCTGTCTTCCTTCTCTGTCATCGTTGCGAAGAACTTTCCATTTTGGCTAACAATCTGACTGAATTCGTCTAGAAACCTCTTGAATTTAATCTCCGGTAGTTTTAGTACTTCACTGATGAAATCTGCACAGTAATCAGTGAACGCTGGGTACTGTCTACAAACTGCGTAATTATTGCATACGTATGCCATTTCTTCCTTTTTATCTTTGACACTGCGCTTATAAATCTTTTCATTTATAGCTTGGACGGTGGTATTTGGAGCTACACGGCCTAGATCTATAATTATATCGTTCAATATTTTCCTTTCTTCGCTATAAAGCAGCCTACTTGATGTTTCAATTAAATCAAGAAATATAAATTCTTTATCTATTTCGGTTTCAGGTTTTTCTTCTGTGGCGAAGTTGTAATAATTCTGCATGCTACTAATATAGTCCTCGGTAACAGTATTCATTAATGAAGTTATATTTTTGTTTGAACGTATATCTTTTTTTACTAGTTTGGCTAAGTATCTTAGTGTACTGTTACCTTTTTTCTTAATGTGACTTACATAATCTTGTAGTTCTTTGTCTGATGCAAAGTGGCTTTTGGTTTTGATTGGGGTTCTAATTTCCTTTTCCGTTTTCATTTTCGTTTCGTTTTCTGAATCCGTTTTCAATTCGGTGTCCGTATCCGAGTTCGAGTCGAGTACCATTTTGGCTTCGGTATCCGATTCACTATCGACATCCGTATCGGTTATATTTTGGTCTATTACGGCCCTCATCACCATGTTACTGAAAGCCTTCTTTGGCAGCTTCCCTTTGGATGCAAATGATAGAGGCATGGGCAATCTTAATCTTTCATCAAAGGCGGTTTGTTCAGATATTGTCCTCAAAAATTCCTTTCCAACCTTCATCACCCCCTCTAATTCTATGTCGTAACACAACGAAGCATGTATAGCTGAAAATTTTAAATAATTATTAACAAATACATAATATATTATATGACTTTTGGTGCTATACTAGCATGCTAAGCCTGAATTTAATCTGATGGACACGAGCGGGGCTTGAACACAGGACTTTCGCTGATTCGTGGCGCAGCTCTGTCAACTAAGCTAACAACACGAGTCACAGGTACGAGTCTCGCTCGTGTCCATTATTTTTTAAATCCCTTTTTTCAATTGTAAATAAAATTATTGTTATTAAAATTGAATTGTAATGTATTTACACTCACCGTGCAATAGAAACAAACTTAATATGATCATGATAATTTAGTACGGGTGCCAATGCTCCCAGTAAAAATATTAAAATGAAATAAATATCTCACATTGAACTATTACAGATATTGGATTTTAATTAAAACTTTAATAGGTAAGTGATGATTATACTTGAATAATGAATTGCGTAATTTATTTGGTATTTTATTAGTTTTGTAATGGGCACTAGGTACTTAATATTATTTAATGTAAAATGCGTATTATTTTGCGTGTCTTTAAAAGAGGGACGGAATTGTTCTTGAGTTAGCTGCTAGACAACCAAGATAAACATAATTTGATTACTTGGTGAAATAAATAAACTAAACTAAATTCTTTGAATAGATGAATTTTTTTATAGAGAAAACACATTTTATTAACAATTAATCCGTCACAAGATAAAATCAATAAGGTATTATTAAAAATATATTTTAACACAAGCTTTTAAACCAACTAAGCTCTAAGTACTAATGAAGATGGATTAAACAAGCCCAAGACGATGGGATTGCCTCATTTCGTCACAGAGTTCCTAATAATAGTATATCATTTTAGCACCGTTTATAAGTAAGACTGCTCGTTGTTCTAGTGGTTGCTAAGCGCGACTGCTGAGCACGAGGTCCTTGGTTCGGGCAAAGTGTTACTGGGTTTTTCCATTAGGTAATTCTCAGTAGCAGCACGGAGTCTGGATTTGTGCCCGGTTGATGGCAATAGGCTCGCCCCCTATTACATTGGGACCTAAAACATAACTGGCGAAATGTGGGTGTACTGTATGTGCACCCTCTGCCTACCCCTTTGGGGAATACAGGCGTGATGTTATGTTTTGTTTTTTTTTGTTTTATAAGTAAGGCGGGCTAAGTACAAAGGTATTAAAACATGTTTATACAACAAAATTTCCAGCAAATGTGTTTAAACTAAAACATGTTACGGACAGCTAGAGCCAACAATATTGATAAACAGATATAATTGCAGTACAAACTGGCCCAGTACATTTGATAAGCCTAGCAGTCATTAATTCTTAGGGCGCGCGGCATGATACCTGCCTAGGGGCCTGTACACACTGTAAATCATTCATGGTTACGTCGAGACAGCTTGCGAATAGTTAGCAATACCCCTAAGGTGATGCTAGGGTTGGCACTTAATGCAATAGTTATCATATTTTTGTAATTAATCGTGATTTAGTATACGTGTAAATCTTTTGCATAGGTGGTACACGCTAGCCGTGTTAGTCCAATGTAAAGTATAATTTCTGATATAATTCGAGTTTTTGTCCGATATATTTAGACTGTATATTCAAATCTTTGGTTGATACATATAATATCAACATTGTTCAAAACTTTAGAATTATTTCGAGATATCCATAATAATATTATAAATATGAAAGTAAGTCTGTCTATCTGTCTCTCTGGTATGCCTTCACGACTAATCCGCTGCACAAATATTGATGAATTAATGTCATTTGTAAAGTTAACGATAACTATTAAGGTATATAATAAGCAGGTATTGGCAAATATAAAAAACCCTTTTAAATACTACAAAATAATATACTACGTAAATGAAACACATCTCAAACAACTTTCTCTAGCCAGCCCTGAGATATCGCAACAATAAGGGCGCGTGCGCATTGCCTAAGCGCACAAAAAGGGCACGCCTTACTATTGTTGGATCAGCTTATCTGACGGTCCGGATTAGCGCCAATTATTATTTGTCACTGTAAATTATCTGCGTTTCAACAACTGTTGTGGTAACAGTGTGTCGACTTAGCACTTACAACTGGGTATTGTGAGGGGTATCATTCATTTTGCAAAATGTTAATGGAGAAATTCTTGGGCGATGGTTAAACGGATTTGTTTGATTGGATGTTTTTATTATTAGAAAAGAAGGTCATATTATCTTTCTTGTTGAAAAAGTATTTGGGATAGTCAATGATATATTAAAAAGTATAGACACGTTATTGCTAACAAAATGAACGAGAAAAATGATTTGAATTACACATATCAAATATTAAATGAACTACTTGACAAAGACGTGAAAGAGATCATTGGGAATAGTCAATTTAGCCAGGTTATGAACTACTCCGTTTTAGAGTAGTTGGCCTGGCCTCAGTTATGTGCGCGTTCACGGATTCCGATTTGTTCTGTATTGGGAAACTTAAATGCGCGCTAACAACTCACAACCAAATAAACCCTCTTTTGATGAAAAAGATACTGGAATAATATACCTATAAATTCGGTACCAATATGACTTTAACATAAACATCATAATTCTCTATCATAACCAGAATCTCCGTGCAAAACATCTTACAAATCAAACAGGAACGTAGCGCCATCTAACGACATCTGTATATCGGACAGACGTAAGCCGACTAATCTGACAACTGATCATGTTCCTCTGCATCTATCTGCACTGCGCACATTCCTGATGTATCTACATCCTCCGTCACACCTGTAGGCTTGTATGTTGTGTGGTGTAAACGTGAGGTTATTGTCAATAAGCTGGTTTATAGTGATTAAATATCTTTCTTCATTCAGGAAACTCTAATATCTTTAATGTTCATGCTATGTATTTTAAGAGAATGGATTAAAATTGTGATTCCATTCCGTCTCCTGGACAACTTGAATCTTTCTACCTCTTCGAGGAAAACAAGCATAATCATTATATTGCTGCGTATTCTAATCCTGGACTTTTTTAAATGTAGAAGCGGGACACCGCTACATGTGTAATGCGGTGTCTCACTTCCACAACTTAAACTGTACTGCATTATAGTTATAGTTAGTGTTTTTAAGCATTATATTATATTTTTAAACAAGTGTAAATGACATGACTGCCTTGTTGGTCTAGTGGTCGCTAAGCGCGACTGCTGAGCACGAGGTCCTGGGTTCGAATCCCGGGTCGGCCAAGTGTTATTGGGTTTTTCCATTAGGTAATTCTCAGTAGCAGCACGGAGTCTGGATTTGTGCCCGGTTGATGGCAATAGGCTCGCCCCCTATTACATTGGGACCCAAAAAAAAAAAAACATAACTGGCGTAATGTGGGTGTACTATATGTGCACCTCTGCCTACCCCTTCGGGGAATACAGGCGTGATGTTATGTGTTGTTATGTTATGTTTGTAAATGACATGGCTCTCGCTAAACGCTGTACTTCTTAACTCGTGCCACTCACTACAAATCTTATTAATCAGGATTATCTAATAAAAGTACATCAATATGTCACGGGCGTCCTGACCATAAGCCGGGAATGTTAAGCACAACGTATGGACCTAATAACAATTACACGTGCTATATGAGTAGCCTGTTTATCTTCCTCGGTAAAGGAGGATAATCCCTGAGAATGTGACGTATTTGAAGTAGCAGTACAGCATTATATTGTAATTATCTTGAAATATTTATTTGACGTTATGTGATCTTACGATGGGCAGCAGCGTCAACACCAATACTGCGATCCCCAAGCCGCTGGCCAAGCGTGCAGATTATGGCAACCCACCCCTTACCTAAGGTGGAGGCCGTTGACCAACAGTAGGCGTCTTCCAGCTAATAATGATGTAATTTTACGAAATACCTATATTATGCCTTGAAGATTAGTTGTCCGATTATTCAAAATCCTGACTGCGGGTTGCGTAGCTTAACTTTACTAGATTAGCCTTGTGTGGTTGTAAAGTTCATACCTTGCTTATCTGGAGACCCTCTTATTCTCGCATAACGTAGCCTGTATTATTTGTTAATTACAAAAATTGTCGCCCTACACTAGTAACTCTAGGAATTTCTCCGATATCATGAATGCGTTCCACAAACACGACATAAAGACGAACTCGCAACTCCTTAGCGTAGCAGTCCAACCGCTTAGCCACTGCGCCAATCATCCCCCGTACTATGAACAGTTGACAGTTTACGTCGTGGAAACGAGACGCCCGCGCCGGTACGTGTAATGCGGCGTCTCTCTTCCACATCGGAAAATGTTCAGCTTTAAGAGTTAATAGTAAAGCGGAATGTCGTCAAATTGGTATTCGTATTAGGCACATCTAAACCTAAACCTATTTAGCTGACCTTCACTAACCTAGCCATTCGCAATTCCACGCCAGATTACTCAAATACATAATGTATGAAAATTCATGGAAACCTAGCTCGATTTATTTCACTTCGAGGTATTTAGGCCTACCTAGATCCTAAGCCAGGCAATTTGTCTCGAGTAACCTAGGCCTAACGACCGTAACAGTAATCAAAGTGCAATAAAATATTACATTATAAATGTATTATTGTTTATTAGGTATAAGTATTTCTGCGTTAATATCATTTGAAATGGATGGATAAATATTAATGTGGGTAATCGTATGTGCAGAATAAGTTGTTGGTCGCAACTCGCAAAGTGACACTGCTGAGCATGAGGTTAGATTCCCGGGTTAGTGTTATAGGGTGTATATGCCTGGTAATGGCAATAGGCTCGCCCTATTATATGGGACCTATAGATAAAATAACAAGAGAATAGCAGGTGTGCTAGATGGTAACAATCACCGTGGTGATGATGATGGTTTTGGTGACGGTGAGGCAGAAATCCCACATACTCCGTTCCATAACAATCCAGAGCCTGGATGCCTTTTAAAATTGTCCCCTGAAAACGCCAAAAGACTTGATTGGATACTTTTGAAAAGGTTAATTTGCATACAGGAGCTAAAACCAACCTAAAATTCATTTACACACAGAAGCTTAATTCGGTAATAACAAAAACATTTTGTCCTTTTTTTATTATGTCCCGCAATATAAGATTAACATACTGTAGGTCTATTCTCGAAACTTTATACGTTTTCGAGCGAAGCAATAGCGATATGGTTTTAAACCCAACGAATTTCATTACGAAAATCGATGTTTTTATTTGAAAGCACATCACCGTATGTGTGTGCCGGATGGCCTAGAATAGACCACCTCCTTTACTGCCGAGGGTATAGTAAGAGGCGACGAAAAGATATTTCCCGTTAGATGGGCAGGAGCATTACCCTGTATAGGTATCATTTACTAAACTGCGGTTGCCAATCCGCCTGCCTAGCGTGGCGTGGCGACTGGCAAGACCCCATGAAGAGTAGCCAAAGAAAGGGCCCCCGGTTCCCGGTTGTCCTATTATTCCAGTTAACTGGTAAGTACTGGGTGGGGAAAACAGGAGAGTGAGTCTTGTGGCGTACCCTGGAGGAGACCAATAGGCTGCAATAGGCTGATCTGATGTAACATCGTTATTGAACTGCTCGGTAACGTCTAAAGTTACAAGGATTGACCAACAGATACGTCGCGTCGGCTGCCCGATTCGTCACGCAATTCTGTGTAATAATCCCAAGCCAGGCAAATTGCTGGCCTTTAATTAAAACATATTTCATTATTTGCATAATTTTATTAAATTTCCTTTTTTACTTTCATTGCTTGCACTTCAGCAAACGTCAAGAAAAATAATGTGTGATGATGTAGGTTAAAATTAAAATAAGAAACGAGAACCTTTCTTCCCCAGCAGTTATCGGTTCCTTGAGCGGTATGGCCTGCCCATTGCCACTTCAAGTTGCATATTCTTACATACATTGCCGTTTATATAATTATTGGTATCTAAAACTAGTAAATAACATAAGTATCAAATTACTCTAATTACACAAATTCTAAAATAATATTATCATACAATTACACTGTCAATGCGAATATAATACTCGCGACTGCCTAATCACACACAGATTGACAATCTAATTGTACCTTAATAGTTTCTCGATTAAATCTGTATCGCCTGTGGCAAATGTGAGTTAATATCGAAATTTCAGCTGCCAAGCCTTCGAATTAATTGAATTGTATCGCTTAAGGTGATGTTTTTTAAGTAATCTGCTGGTACAATAATTTATCCGCTTGTAACTGTGATAGGTCAAAGGCCTCAGAGACGAGACTGGCTTAGTTTATCATAAAAGTCTGTCTGATTAGAGGCCTTGTTAGACATCCAGCGAGGTGGACTGACGATATTGTTGCTGTACATCGAAAGACCTGGATGCAAAAAGCCTAAAACGGGAATCAGTGGTGTTTAAGGGGAGGCCTATGACCAACAGTGGGTCACATAAAAGCTGATGATGATGATGAAGTTTGCTCACTACAGGGCAAAGGCCTCTTGTAATTAAATTAGGGTGCAAGTAGAGAGCCTCTAAGAGTAGCGATACTTAAGAACGTTCGGCGCACCCTGGAAGCCAACTTCGTAACCATCGTTGTTGACTAACCGATCTCTACACCACGGCATGACCTATTCCATGCTATTAGCTCATGCCGATACGAAGAAGAAGAAGATATACTTAATTGAAACATATTATTATACCAGCCAGTAAATGTACCACTGCAGGTGCAGGTTAATTTGGCTATGCTCTTCAAGCAAAGGTATAAACGAGGAATAGTTCGATATTTACTTTAGTCATTTAATCTTTGCGTATTCTATAAAACCACAGACAGGATAATCCATAGAAAGCTCAGTTTGTGAAACAAAATCACTTAATTTTGTTTCACAAGCTTTCTATGAGTTTGCTTGAGGCTCGCCGTCTCTACTTCTACGTATGTAAGTAGATAATATATACGTATAGAGATACCTATATAGGTACTAGTAATAATACAAAATTTGTCACAGCCGCAGTGAGATAAGTGATCGGTTACTCGCCCACAGCAACGACATGCAAGGTCATTGCCGTGCACGTTCACTTTTGTCGTGCGTGTGCGCATGTATGCAGATTGCAGGTGCCTTTGATTTGTCAAGTGTCCTTTTTATATTGACTTGTTTAAAATTGTTGTCTTGGAACTTATTAATACAGTTTTCATCATAAAGTTTATAAACTTATATAAAGCGAGATAAACGATCTTCTTTCTAAAGTCGGTTAAAAATACCTTACACGAAAAGAAACTTTATGTCATCATATTATCACTCATTTAATTAAGCATCCACGTCAATCTATTATTTTATGAACTCAAATATCTTCCTCAGTTCCCATAGTAAACTATTCCATAATAAAATAAATATCTGACAACAAAATAACATCATTAATTAATACAACACTTATCAATTGTAAGATCAACGAAATATTTAGAATTGTCTCTGTTATGGCTGGGACGTGGTCGCGTGGGAGTCTGTGATCTGTAATGTATGCAACTTATCTGAGATTATTTTAATTAATGTTGTTGTAGATGGATTATAATTTTATTATTGTGATGTAAAAACAAAATATACCACGCCTGTACACTCCAAAAGGGTAGGCAGAAGTGCATCTATAGTACAGACATTTCGCCAGTTATGTATAATGGGTTCCAATGCTATAGGGGGCAGGCCTAATGCCATCAACCGAGCACAAATCTAGACTCCGTACTGTTACTGAGAGTTACCTAATGGGAATACCCAATAACACTGCCCGACCCGGGATTCAAACACAGGACCTTGTTCTGGAACTCGTCCTCCTCATGCTCAATAGTCACGCTTAGCGACCACAAGAACAACGAGGTAGTGTGATATTTGATTATGATGTATAATATAAAACGAACATAATTCCATGTTATACTATTAAATAAGCATTATTTTGTAGGGTCAGACTTCAGTAAGGTTATACGACGAGGACTTTCTGGCGATCTTTAAACCATGGTACAAGTTATAGTGAAGCTTGAGATAAAGAGAAGATCTAAAAGGTAAGAAGACGACTGACTAACTTCAGTACCTACGTTTTCTTCTTCATCATACATAACATCACGTCTGTATTCCCCGAAGGGGTAGGTAGAGGTGCACATATAGTACACCCACATTTCGCCAGGTATGTTTATAGGTCCCAATGTAATAGGGGGCGAGCCTATTGCCATCAACCGGGCACAAATCCAGACTCCGTGCTGCCACTGAGAATTACCTAATAGAAAAACCCAGTAACACTTTGCCCGACCCGGGATTCGAACCCAGGACCTCGTGCTCAGCAGTCGCGCTTAGCAACCACTAGACCAACGGGGCAGTCCGAGTTTTCTTCTGCTACACCTATGTAAAGTGTAAGTTATGCCGCTGTACAGCACACCTGTGTCTAGCTTATCAAAACAGCATACCAGATGCGCACTACACAACCCAACCAATTCCTTCTATTCATAAACATACATATTAAGCCATTCCCCGCTACATTGTGGCTTTATACCTAGCAGTTTCATTACAGTTACCGTTAAGATCTACGTCGGAAGCAGGGTAACTGCTGACCATTAATATCTATAGGTGCGCACGCGCACTGGGTGGCGCCGGCCGAACTTATGCAGACATGGAAACACATGGCGTTCTCCAATGGTCGTCGGAAGATATGGTTTTTAATCTATGCATTCCTGTATAGATAACATCTTGACGATGGGCAAGGATAGTTGCTAACAACACAAATGTATGCCAAAGAAATAAATTATAATTGGAGATATAAGTATTTCCCGAAGGGACAGCAGAGGTACACATATAGTACATCCACATTTAGCCTTTTTAAGTCCCAATGTAATAGGGGGCGAGCCTATTGCCATCAACCAGGCACAAATCCAGACTCCGTGCTGCTACTGGAAATAACCTAATGGAAAAACCCAGTAACGCTTTGCCCGACCCGGGATTCGAAACCAGAACCTCGTGCTTAGCAGTCGCGCTTAGCGACCACTAGACCAACGAGGCAGGCATATAAGGAATAGAACTAAATTACAACTAGGGAATTAGCGCGAACACAACTTTTTAATTTTGACGTTTTGACCGAGTTACACCGGCCGTAGTCACAAGCAGATCTTGCGACCTTTGAATTGGCTGTCTATCAGTCGCACCACTCCACTATCAGTATTATAGATATCTAACTGTACGTGTACACTTTTTACTGGTCAGCTTAACCCACCTCTGTAAGGATAACAAGCTTGATACTACACGCTAAAGGATCAATATGTCGTACAAAACGGAAAACACAAGATAACTAGCCCGAGTTAATCCGAGTTATCTGTATCGAGACACGAATCGAGAAGCTGTATCGAATAAAGGAAACGGCGTGTCCTCTCGATTACAACGATATTTACCTGTCCTGTCATAACTGTTCGTAAACATAATAAGACTAGCTGTTTATTGCGGTTTTACTCGCAACTTACTTTCTTTTATTCAAACTTTCATTGCGCTTAATAATTACATATTTATAAATATAGCCGTGACATTGCGTTATTCTGATGTATAAACTATATTACTGAGTTTCTTAGTCATTTTTGCTTTAAAAAGCTTATCTAAGTTTTTCTATAACAACTTTCGTGAGTTTTCTACTATGCATCCGTAAACTTCTGAATTATGTTCAGAAAGTTAATAAAAATTCATACAATAATTTAGCCATGTTATGCACCGAGATAAAACTTACCCCATGCGTTTTTCCAGGTTATAAACTACTAGCTTTTGCCCGCGACTTCGACGGCGGCTTTGCCCGCGTTAAGTAGCCTATGTCCTTTCTCGGGTTTTATACTTTTTACATGCCAAATTTCATCAAAATCCGTCCAGCGGTTTAGCCGTGAAGGCGTAACAGACAGACAAAGTTTCTTTCACAATTATACTCGTAATACTAGTTTAGATATGTGTGCTAAATTTCATACAAATCAGTTCAGCTGTTTCTACGTTAATAACAAACAAACAGTCTCATTTATAAGTTATATAAGGAAGTTTGTTTTTAATTGGATTGTATGGTTATATACAAAACAGACTTATGATTATGGAAGTACCCTGTTATACATAAATTAATGTAAACGGTACCTATACGTTTATAATATACTTTATGAATGGCTGACTACAAACCCTGTTTGTGGCAATTTGTTTGGCTCACAGGAAATAATTATCTACATAGAACATTAGCTAAATGTAGATCAAGTGCATTGGTAATTATAACCTCCCTTGGAAAACGCACAGATGGTCCTACCGGAATTATTTATGTTATTGATTATTAAACTGTCTAAAAATAACTCGCAGTTTACCTATTTGGTTATTCCTGTTCTTGTGATTAATTGACCACAAAATAGTTGATATTTATTAATTTATTGCTTATCTCTCCTAACAAAGGTACAGTCGCTGGCCGAAATATTGGCGAAATTCAATAGCAATTATTTCCTGAAGCTTAGCAGTATAGCAAAGTAAATAAACGTACTGAAACAAATACAAACATTAGGTGTATTTATCAGGAACTAGATGCGCCGTTACATTTTTTCGGGATGTAGAAGCCTATGCGTTAACCCAGGGTGTCAGCTACCTCCATACCAAATTTTATCAAAATTGGTGCAGCCGTTTGAGCGTGAAGATTTAACAAACACACAAACCTTCGCCTTTTAATATTAGTCTGATGCGATGTGTGATTATAATATGTTACTAATAACATCGATTATTTATTTATGTTGCATTAAACATCCGTCTAATCTAATACTTAGAAAATGGTTTTGATGCTAAAAATGTACGTACTCAATATATAATTAATTAATTATATATGTTGACATTACATTGATAGGTATATTAACTATAATATACCTACTCACTATCACGCCTGTAATCCCAAAGAGATGGACATACAAGTTCTTCGCACGGTACTCTTACTCGAGCCCTTATCGCAAAATGTCAAGCTTAAAGCGGCTGCGCCACCAAGTCCTAATAACTGCATAGTTTTTGCCACAAAGCTTCAATAGCGCATGCGGGTACGCAGTAAACGGACGCATAAATCATATTTATGTATTTTTAATGTCATCTCGTAAAATATAAAATCGCATTTATATTTGTTGCTTCCTTGTGATCGGGGCGTGGGACGCTATTACGGGCTAGATTTTCAGGATATGATGTAGACATGAACTAATAATTACAATCTGTACAATATACATACCTGCCGAGTGACATTCGGCCTAGAATTTACCACCCTTTTCCACCCCTGGGTGTCGTAACAGGCGACTAAGGGAAAATCCAGAAGATGGGCAGCAGCGTCTTCTGTAACTTCACCACCAATACTCCGATCCCCAAGCCGCTTGCCAAGCGTGGGGATTATGGCACGCCTCCCCCTTACCTTTCTGTTCAATACTGCAAGTCTTTCAGCTGATGATCTCACAAATCCAGACAAGAGCTCCTGAGAATTACCTAATAAAAAAACCCAGTAACACTGCCCTACCGACAGGATTTGAACGCAGGACCTCACGCTCAGCAGTTGCGCTGAACGACCACTAGCGTTAGACCAACGAGGATTTATAAATTAGAGAATCACAAAAAGCAAACGTGGTAACTATGCTTGTTACTATTCTATTGAAAAATGTTTTTGTCCTATAGTTAGACAACAATTCTATAACTTTCCCCAAAAAGGTATAGGGTTTCCGTTGTATTTAGTGTTCGAAGTGAAACATACTAAAATAAATAAGTATCTTCTATGTAATCAATCTAAATAATTAGTTAAAAATGTAGTTTAACTAACCGACCTCGAAGGTCTCTTGAACTCCGTTTATTAAGCAGTTTAGTTACATAACTCAAGGATTCAGGATAACCAAGTTACATAACTAATTTAAGCGCCGATTCGCATAAGTATGTATAACCAAATTATTCCACCTCAACGCATTGGTATATCTTGATATCTATGTAAGTATCTGTATCAGTTAAGCGTAGGCATTTTATTCCATTCGCCTCACAAGGTGACCCACGTTATTTACATAGTCGGTATTATTTTACATCAAAATCTCGTCTCAATGTAAGTCATAAAACGATAGTTTGAAGGTAAAGTGCGCCTGCGCGAGTACTTTAGTTTCTGGGTCGGCCGCTAGGGGCGCTAGTTGTTGAGTTTTATTTAAGGTATTTTTCTATTATTGTCTTCGCTTTTGGTTTTATGAACGGCGGCGTCTGAAATTAAGAGGACAAGCAGACCTCCAGCAAGGCAATAAATAATAACACATAGGCACTAAGCCGCGTTGACGGTATAGTACGGTCAATGTATCTTGCCAGTCCTGAAGTTAGCCAATTAGCTGCGCAATGAATCTTTTAGAAACAATACGTATTGTAGAGTGCTCTAGCGATGCCGCCTTCCAGTCACCTAAGGCGCAGAGCAGGCAGTGTGTGGTTTTTAGTGGGTATACTCGTGTGGATCTGCCCTTCGGTCCAGGGAGAGGAGTCCCACATAACTCTGTCGTCTCCCAACGGCGCCGCGGCGGGGTATACGCAATTATCAGACGTAAAAAAAAGGCACTCGACCGTACTACTCTCTCTCTCTCTCTTAGCCTATCGCGGTCCGCACTACTACCTACTCTGTATAATCTTTTTACTAGGATACCTACTTACCTAAGCAATTGTTCTGGGTAAGTAATTCATGTCGACACGTTAGAAGATCCAATTACGTCAATGGCCAGACCTTGGCTTGTTTCGTTAGGGGTTTCATTTGCGTACCACCGGTACTTACCTACCAATTTGCGTGACCTACAGATGCATGGATTCGATGGATAATTGGATATCTTTGAAAAATCCACTACCATTTTCAGTCATCGCACTGTCAACCGTATACACATGTAGGTAGTTACTTATTCTTGCTACTCTCCAAACTAACAGTGTAATTATGTTCTATTAACAAGGCCATTTTCCTAAACATTTCTGTCAGAAAATCTAGTCAGAATATTATTATTGGCGCAGGTTTTTGTCTTTCAAATAGGTACTTACCTAGCAGGTATCTGTTCTGTCAACAGTTTTAAAATTAATGCTTATTAAGGAGAATATTTAGTGCAATAATAAGGATCTATGTACTTTGTTGTAGCCTGTAGGCGGCGCGGCAGTACCGTCAGCTGCAACGAGTAGTCCGTACACGGGCCGAAGGGAACAGACGCGTTCGGAAATGTTACGTACACTTATTAAAAACAAAAACTATTACTTTGTTCCTGGTTTTAAATGTTGCCGTATCAGTCTGATATAATAATTGAAATGTACGTTGACTTAAGCTTTTTAAATGTACACATATTTAAACCAAAATTATTAGACAAATGTTACTATTCTGTAAATTATTAGTAATCATTTAGAAGGTAAACGTTGATTACCTTAGTGATAAGAGTTTATAAGAGTAACTATTGAAATTAAAAGATTTGTACACCAAAACTGATAGAATATATGGGACTATATAAATTATATACACCTATAATTGTACCATATTCTGACAAATGAATTATTTCTTTATTTTATTGGCAATGGAACAAAGAGAGAAAGCAGTAAGCAATAATTTATTCGTCATACTTATTTCTTCTTAACGACTTCACCGTCAATACCAACAAAAAATAGAAACAATTGGTATTCTGGATAGATATTTTTACACAAGCATTAAAACAATTGGAATAATTCAGTTCTCTTAAATATTTACTAACCGATTTTGTTATTATTATGAATCTTATAGAGCTATTGACTGTTGTTCAAGACGCATAAATATTCTCAGAACTGTTTGAGGGGACACGCACAAGTAGTTTACCTACCTAAGCGAACACCTAAGGCTGTTGCGATATTATTAATTAGCTTGTTAGTATAATTCTAATGTTATATTAATTTATCATTCACTATTATAGATTGTTTTTTTTTCAATAGTGGTTTTATTTACCGACAAAGATTCATACACACTTAAATGTTGTATTAAATATATAAGTGCATAGTAAAACTAAACGGTGTAAATTAAAATCTGCTGAAAACTTACTGAGCATAATAATGTCTGTAAATAAATAAATGAAAACCAAAAATATCCTAAGAATCACAAACGTCTCACAATAATTCCGAACGCACTGGAGAGTTGTGGAGAGTGGGAGATCGCGCGCGATGATGACGTTTCGTTTCGCTCGCCGTCAGTTCGCCTCGCCGCGGCGCGTCGTTGTAACGTACGTAGGGGTAATCCGTTCCCCGCCGACCTAAACCGTGAACCGCTTATAGAACTCAGCTGTGAATAAACACAAATAAAAACGTTTTGTGTACCAATATAGTGAACTGTACAACCTGTGTGTCATAAACAGTGACTGCAACGTTTGAAAAAAACGTAATCTTTCTAAGCATCGTCGAGTGCTGTCTGGAGTCTCGTGAGTATTTTAGTTATTTTAACTGTACTTTCCATGCTTTGCCGAGCCACGCTTAGATGTAGCCATTCGCGGAAAAAAAGATCTCGCTCGTATCACTGGCTGGTATTGTATAATCTGCATCACAGTTGTCGAAGTAGGTCGTATACCGATCTATTACCTGGCCGAATTTAGACGATGCCTGCCTCTAAACATCGAATCTTTAAAAACATTTCGAAACCGGTCGGCTGTGGAATTTGCATTTAAGTGGTCAAAGGTGTCAGTATTTTCGCTAATTATGGATATTTTGAGGTGTTTGTCCCCTGATATGCCAGTTTTGTCGGCAATAATCGTTCCTCTGTCTGGTATGCTAACGTTTGGCAGGTAAAAACCTTCACTTACCTACGCTATTGCACTACCAAAAAAACTACGTTCAACCAACTTGTTTTGAAGTTATAGTCAGATGAAATGAAAGTGACTAACAAGATTTAAATAGGGATTGTTACTTAATGATGAAGCGGAAGAGCGTAGTATTGATATGGCATGATACTTACCTACATTAACAATGGCGATGTTACGCATTCCTGTCTAGGGGAACATCCCTCTTTTTTGGGGTTACTCACCAAACAATGCGCGGATCTCAACAACTGTATTGTGTGATGTTACTGAATACGTAGGTACCTAGCTAAATGTATAAAGATAATCTCAATTCACAGGACTCCGATTTGTATGTGAATTCCATCTCCGTCTAACATGACATTTAGTTCTTTTTTATACACACTGTGATTGTTTAAAGTATTGGACAGTACAGCCAAATGTCACTGTCAAAATAAACCTATTGTTACCACCGAGGGACGTAGGTACCTATGTAAAATAATTATTATTTACGTATTTCTATTTAACTATCATAGTACCTATGTATCTAACTTATCAAACGATACCATTTTCTAAACCTTAACAACATCATCTATTCGGCCTTTCCATGTAGGTACCTACGATATACATACCTACTTGGCAGGTAACATAATATCATACAACGGAATCTGAAACCTTGAGGTCATAGAACTCTAATCTCTATGCCTATTGCTTGCTCACTTTCATTGCTTAGGAAATCCCACTAATTTTATAAACCGGCTAGGTGCCTGCCTACGCTGGTCACTGTCACGTTATGCTCCAAGCAATTTTGATAAAACTTTGGACAACCACAATTTATTAACTCGCGGATATAGAAACCTATACTTACTTTAAAGGTATTTAAATTATAATTACCTAATTCTAAAATCATCTCATCAGGCTTTAGGTACTTAATTGTTTCCCTCTACAAACAGTCAAAGGAGACCGGATTATCAGTAGTTACCCTTACTTACCTAACCATGGCCATTTATCTAATAAAAACGAAAACTGTATTCGAATTACGAAATTCTTGCAATGTGCAAAAACTACTCTAAAATCGCCTTGACATGGCGCTAACTATCCCGCCAAATTGGTAGCCGCCATTTTGCAATCATTTGAAATGTTAATTTCTGCTACCAATGCGACCGTTTTAGGATTAAAATTGGATTTAAATATTAATTTCACTGTTTTTATTATATAATCTGTGATGTAAGTGTCATCTGTAGATTATTTCCGGTTATTATTCGCATAATTAAACAGATTTTGTTTTCTAATGGTTAGGAACTTTTTTCTCGTCTACATGAGATTATGAATCAGCCGGAAGAAAGGTATTGGTGCAACTTTTATAAATTGATACGATAAGTAATGGCGTATCCAACTTTACCTAAAATTTGTCAAGTAAATCTACCGAAATCGCACCGGCAAACGAACATTTTGTTTAGAATTCTACAGAAATTCTACCCAACAAGACATAATGTTGACGGATTGCGTAGAACGCAAATGCTAAGAATTTCCTCTCTTTGTTAAAAACAAATGTGGACAAGTGTGAGTTTGACTTGAGTCAGTTCCCTACGTAGTTAGTAGGTACATTATAATTATGGAAGTAATTTACAACGATATCATTTTAAATTTGGATACAAACAATCACTGAACGTCCCGTACAAAAGATGTGATGCAGGAAATTATTCTAATAAATTATTATTATCAGGTTCGCGTTAACTTCGTATGTTACAAAACACTGAATGTGCATACCAAGCTTCAATCATCGCTGAGAAAGGTAAATACGCGGTGCATCTCTTGAAATAGCCGGGGGTATACAGAGAGGGTATAAAAATAAACGGAGCCACATGGTCGGGCGCTGGCGTCTTTGATACTGATATAGACATTATGTTGCAGCCAGGTTCAATGGGATTACATTCAGATACGGTAGTAGTATTACTACTTACATAGGTACAATTATTATAACATGGTACACAGTAAAATACCTACGTTGTGATGTGAATAAAGCTACTAATCCCTACTAATGTTATAAACGCGAAAGTTTGTAAGTATGGATGGATGTTTGTTGCTCTTTCACGTAAAAACTACTGAATGGATTTTAATGAAATTTCATATGGAGGTAGCTGACACCCTGGATTAACACATGGCTTTTTATCCCGAAAAACTGTAGCAGGTAACACCGCGGGGCGCAGCTAGTATGAATATAGTTATTTACTCAAGCATATATTCGGCAATGCCCGACTGGCGACAGCATGTATGGTGTATATTCGGTGATGTAGTTTTTGGTGAGGCGCCGAGTAGCGTACAGTTCGGCTGAACGGTAGTGACGGATAGATACAAACGATATCGAAACTATGTGGCTAAAGATCCCAAGGACCCAAAATAAATTGGAAAGATGTTCTTAGGGACATTAATTAGGGAATATCTGACTATAAAAACCATGTCGTAGTCAGAGCGAAGAAGAGGAATACAAGGAAAACTGACCCCAACTTCATATGGGATTTATAGGTAGGAAGAAAGAAAGAAATGTTATAAACATATAGGTACTTATTCTTCAGAGTTATTTTTTTCTTTGACATTTTCGTATCGAAATGGTCAATGCACAATCTTCACGGCCGCCAAAATAATGTATTAGCTGTCAGAAATGTATCGATTTCGGATTTAATAACCGCTTCGATGCAAGGCTTCCTTTCTCCGATGAGATTAAACTCTTCCATGTTATAGCATTTATTATTATTTTATTGATTCTATCAGCAATTCTTAATTGCTAAATGATTTGTGAGATGTCTAGTAGAAAGTGTATCTGAATAACTTTAGTACTTTTTTCATCCGTTCGTGTATTACGTTGATTACGAAATGAAGTGCATAATAAATATGCTAAGCACTTGGCAATACTTGGCACTGCTCAGTAATTAAACTTGAATCGAGGGTAATCGTGACAAACCTAGTTGTATGTAACTAAACGAATCCTTGAGCCAATAGTTGCACCTAACATAACTTCCCCCCACCTGAGACGTGTAATAAGGGAAATAGAACCGTATCAATACTAATTAAAGTTTATAATTACTTTCAGTTGTGTAAGGAGCATGCGCCAGAATCTTCTCGAATGCTGGAATATTCGGCAACCCTCGGATCTCACTACGCTTTCGTATTTGTTCGTCTGTATTCGGATGTGACTGGACCTTTGATTTCTCTCTCCCGTAAGCTTTGGTTTTTTTATTTTAATAATAGAACTGCAGTATTTTCTCCATTTTATTATATCTAACTTTCTTTGTTAGAAACAGAGTATAAGCTTAAAGAGGACTGGGTAATGGATAGATACAAGATATTACGATGCAGTAATGGAATGCGATAAAATTGACCCTCCTACACAATTTTTAGAATATGTTTTTTTCCTGGCATGTCCATGAATTCTAGAGATGCACATCGGCTTAAGGAGCACTTAAGAAAGTTAAGAGTTTAAACCTCATTTATAAAGGGGTAAGTTGACTGACACATAAGAGACCGATATCCGTATAATTATCCGTGTATTGTATCTCGTTTATACTTGAAAGTCAGTGGCCAGCCATAAGACAATGTCTAGGTAAACGTTAATGATATATTCAAGGTGACGGCAGTGATTTGTTATGTTGCTAATGATTTAATGTTATTGTTGGAGCTGCAGTAGCTGCGTTATTTGTGTGTTAAAGTAATTATCTTATACAGTGTTTAGTATTTTAACATGCATGTTTTACAAGGGGTGGAATATGATGAAATACCGGTACGTACTGATTTTTGTAATTTGATAAGTTTCCTAACAGAAAATTACAATCTTGAAATGCCGAAGTCATGTTGGGAAAGCGGACATTTTACAATTAAGATCAATAGGTAACAAAAAATAAAGTATTTTCTACTAAAAAACATTTTATATCATCATGACTGTATTTTACACCTAATTAGATTTACTTGTATCGCTGTCAGAAAAAGAGAATAATAATACCGATTAAAATAACATTAATTGGTCTTATTTAAATTAAGGCAAAGCATATATTTGAATGCCTTCAGAATTTTGTTCCAAATATTTTAAAACCCATTCGGTCAGGTTAAGGCCGATAAACATTTTTGACTCAACTGATATAATTTTTATTGGCAAAGATATAAACTTGACAATCATTTTTATTGCTTGTTTGCCAATCAATGTTAATATGGCCGGTATTCTTGTCTTATTATCTTTACTGCTACGTGATTTTGGTGTAATTAATGTTGTTTTGTTACTTGCGATCGGTTTTGAGTTTGATAAATATTCAGAAAATAATTTAAAGACAATTTTGATACGCAAAAAAAATAATTAAAGAGGAATATTGTGCTATTTTTGATGATGATGCTGTTATGTAGATTTTTAATAGACTAAACTGACCAATCGGTTTGTCTGGTCGGAAAGGGCATATTTTTATATTTATCAGAAACATGCTTTAAACTTCCCAAAGAGGAATGCATACCTACCCCATTGACACAGGTTTTGAGGTCTATATAAACAATTGTTCGAACTGAAAAATACGTTCCCCTTTGGGAAATAGTCGTGACTTTATGTATGTAAAAAATACGTTTTACAATTGTAATGAGATGCATGTAACATTTTGTAACTGCTAACTAAAACTTTGTGTTTACAGAAACACGTAACCGAACTTTCCCATACCCACAAATGAAAATTTTGAAATTATTTCACGTACAACATTATTTATTCACGCCGCGTTTATTACCATGTAATTCTATCTCCCTTCCATCTTCAGCCTTGGTTTTTGTTTAGCATGTGACCTTGGTAGGTACTTGAATTGACAGGTTTTATCAGCTTATCGGACTGGGAGATAATCTTGGTGACGTCATTTGTCTCTGGCTCTGTGGTTTAGTCGTTGTTTTGTGAGATGTGTAGCTACATTGTTCTAGTTGCTGTGTAATGTTGATATCCATGTACCTATATTATGTCCAACGCCTTTTTGATGAGATGTGGGCTGTGTATCAATGTATGCCATTGATTGTAGGATTAAATCGATAAGTCGGCTATAAGTCAAATTATTGTTGGCTGAGATTTTTAAGTGTTTCCTTAACAGGACGGAAAATTATTTTCATTTTTTATTTCGAATAACGTGATAGAAATCCCAAGTAACCCCGCAGATTCCGTGAATCACGTATGTAAAATGAAGATCCGACACAAGCGACAATTATTCTGCCAAAGAGTAAGTACAGTACAGAATTGATTGCTCATACATGCTTTATTGATAGCCGTCATAAGAAACATTTCCTATGAAATTACAATGCTTTCACCTACAAATGTCACGACTACGATTAAATGCAAATCAGAATCGGTATTCCGTACCAACTAGTGACCACACCCTGTATTTACAGCGAATATATTTCCATCTTGGGTTTAAAGGTACAGTCAACAACAAAAAAGTTGAACATTACACTCTTATTAAGAAAGAGGTTAGCACTCTCCCAAAAAATTGATTTAATTATACATGTCAATGTCAAAAAATAGTGATGTCCATAGATGAGCTTAAGTTAAGCTTTTGACCATTCCAACCATTCATTGAAGAACTAGGTACCTTTTTGTTACATAAGTAAAAAATCTTAAATATTCTCAGATCTTAGAATCTTAAATATTGCTTTCAATTTTCAACACGGTTTGAAATTAAGTATCATAACTTGTAAAGGCTACTTCTGATGCCGACTGTACTCTATAGACATTTTTTACAATGTCAGTGTAAAATAAACTTGTAGTTCGTCTTTGTTTTCTCTTAATTGTTACTTGTGTTGATTGTTTAATTATAAAACTTGGAATTTATGTTGTGGGTCAGTGGTGTTGTTTTTTTGATATCGTTGATTGGAGATTTCTAGATGTTTCTCTGAGAATTATAAAACATTTAATTAGCTCCTTTTTTCCCGTTGATACAAAATGGCTGAACTGAATTTTGAAGGCTTGATTGGCGTACCAATTGGCTTTTTGATAGACCTACTGTAGGTACTGTTATGGGTATTAATCAGGGGTAACGATGAGGTTTTGGGTAAGTAAATTTTAAGAGGGCTCTGCCTTGAAATAATCTTCTAAAATTATATGTATTCAAGATGATTACTGAAGCTTATTTCCTTCACCACTGTCCCTGACCAGTTTCTGATAGTAATAGTGCACAGAACATATTCACTTCGACCACTTACCAAAATCTAGAGCACACATTGTCGGCGCGCAATCTTTTAAATCAATTTGGCCGCAAGTGACGCAGACGTCCTTAATTCCTCTCAGTATCGACTGAATTTCAATTAACCACGGATTATACGAGCTCGGCACTCACCAAACCCGTCCAAGTATTTAGGTCAATCTTTTCAAATGGACTTACTTTTTCTTTGATGCAATTCCAAGAGAAAGGGGTTGACGATATGTGCAACCAATGCACTCAATTACAATCTTTATCACGTACCCGTAACGATTATAATGGCCTGCATAGTTCTATAATAAGCTATTTAATATACACAAAATTAATCTACAATCTCCAGTCCTACACGTCGACTATTTTTGCATACAATATCATGCTTTCACTTACACATTAATCATTAAACCATGATATTTTTAACACTTTCTTAATAAACGGATACTGGTTCTAGATTCATTATCTGATGGAGTGAGATGCCTACGGTAGCAAGATAAATCACTATGAATCTGTGTCGATTTTATGCTTTGTGCGCTCACACGAAAGTGCTACCTATTGTCTTGGTCATTAAGCGTATTCTTTTGTGGAAACTACAATTTTCTACGCTGTAAGTGTTAATTTGCAAGCGTCGTGCGGTGGCTGTGAATAGTATGAATATTCTATAGTACAACCAAATATTTAAAACGCATTTCTATGCTAGCATTAGTCTAGGCTCCGTCTGCGTTCATTAGTAGTTTGTTTGTTTATTTATTATCCCTTCATTGTGTTTCGGCGATGAGGACCTACCTATCTAATTAATGGAAATATACAGGTGTAATATCGACCTGTGACTACTCTAAATTTATTGTAACTAGGTATTATGAAGAAACGGTATGAAATGACGCTATTTAGATCAGTAGAGATCTTAGGTATTGAAATTCTATGGTCTTCGCCTATCACTCTAGGAAACAGGCGTGACTTTATGTATGTATGCTACGCTACCAACTCCAGCTACACGCCTTTGCCACTAGCGTATAATACATAAAAGGCTATTATATTTTAGCGGTACAACCCTTTTATTTCGATTCAATAACTATTAATATTCTTTCACCGTTCTTACGCGGATGTCAATAAAAACCAGCCAATGATGTCGGAATAGCAATTAGTTGTGAATGTAAAACAACCACCGTCTGTGTCTAGACAATTGTTGGGGTAAGATATTAATATCGGTATATTAATATTCATAAACACGTAACGAAGACTGTAACTAGTTTATAAAAGCTTTATTGATTGCACTTAGGGTATCGAGAACCGGTATATATAACAAAACCGGGATTTTCGGTACCGGTTCTAATCAGAACCGGGATTTCCCGGGATTTTCGGTACCTATATTCGGGATTTTTTCTTTTAAGAATTTTTGAGGTAAATATAGTCAAAAATAAATACAAAGGCTTAGAAAAATATTGTTTATAGTTAATAACACATATTGCACATTTTGGCATGACAAGATAAGCATTAATTGCTTTAACACGTTAAAATACAGTTATAAATTCAGTTTTGATAAAGTTGTACACATTAAACATTTTTCAAAATTTAAAGCAGCTTTTATACTTCTCTTCACTTATATTATAATAAAATCAGTCTGTCTCTATCTTAATCAGTCAAAATTATTTTGAAAAAGTCGTAAAATAAGTTAACATTTCTTATTTGTTTTTTTTTTTTCAAATAAAATTAAATATACAAATATAACAATTACAATAAAAATCACAGGTACATAGACTTTAAATAAAGGTAATCAACGTATATCGTAAGCCGATTCTACTAAATAGTATCTCCATTTTGGTCTTTATAATTAAACTTTCTTGTTCTGTTGGTAATGTGTCTTCAAAAAGATCAATGCATCTAAAGTTGCATCACCTAAACGAGATCTAATTTTGTTACAAAAAAGGCCAGCTGAGGAGAAAATTCTCTCTGGCTCCACGCTAGTAGGTGGAATTGTGAGAAGGTGTTCGTAAGCTTTTGTTAAATAACGCCCACGATCACCTCCATTTTCAAAGAGTGCCATTTCGATTTTAACATTTTGATGTAGACTGTCATTGTGCGTTGATCTTACACGTTCTTTTCTTATCTTTTGTAGCTCCACATTTAATTCGTCACTTTTCTAATATTAAAATAACAAATGATGAAATAGTTAACATGATTCGTTATTTCCCGAAAATACCGTATATCCCGGTTCTTTTTCATTGAAAACCGGTTCTTTGACTACTATTAAAGAACCGGGAAATCCCGGGATTTTCGGTTCCGGGATTTCCCGGTTCTGAACCCTAATTGCACTATTTCCTGTTGCCAAGTTTTGGTAGGTATATTAATAGTTTAGAAATTTAATTGTTCCTCAACTCCTGCATTCCAGAGGTGCCACGTGTGATAGTACAGTCAGCATCATAAGTAGCTTAACATGTTAAGAAACCTTATCACACTTCACACTAATATTATAAAGGCGAAAGTTTGTGTTTGTGTTTATTACCTCTTCACGCTCAAACGGCTAGACCAATTTTGATGAAATTTCATATGGAGGTAGCTGATACCCTGGATTAACACATAGGCTACTTTTCATCCCGAAAAAGTGTAGCGGGTTAAACCGCGTGGCGCAGCTACTGTCAAATAATAGAAAGAAACGAACATAAATTTAAGTTATTGTTACAAATTATAGAAACGTCCAAATTATGATCTGAGAACATTTAGGACTTCTTACTATGTACAAAGTTGCTAGTCAATGGAAAAAGAAACATTATTGTTTACCTTGGGCTGTCTGCTGACAAACAGATTAAACCTTGCCTCGTCTGTAGCATGTAGATGTGCACTAGCAAATCTTTGTCTATCTTTCCAGCGAAAGTCCGCGATAACATTACATTCCACTAAAATGGAAATGTCAGATCCATCTTCAGAGAACGATACCATTTTCAGACAAAGCTGCAGTTTGACCAGAAATAAATTTGGATGGCACGCCTCCTTTCGTCGACCTCTTTAAACCCGTATCAAGGTGACGCCCACAGATCCGAATCGACGTAAAATATCGACTTGAACCAATTTCTCGGCTTTAAGTCTTATACGGTGCCTACTCTTAGTCATCAGATGAGGCATCGGATTCAAGGTTGATCATCTTTTGTTTTGGGCCACGGCAATCAGGGTGTTACAGATTTTCTTTTTTAGGTCAGACAATTTTCTTTCTTCCCGAAACGTTCTCTCAATGGAAATGTTGAAGATTAACTACCGAAACAAAGGTAATGTCAGTAGGCGTAAGTGCAGTTCGCCTCGTCGAAGACTTGTTGGATTAGAAAGTCGAAACAAATGCACTATTTATTTCCTGATATATTGAAATTTAGACACTAGCATCTTAAACACCAAACAGAAACATCCAGTTACAACTACCGTTTAAGAAACATCGGCCTCAAAACCGCAGAACTTGTAACTTACAATTATATTCTCGTTAACACAATCGCAATTAACACAACTTGCAGTTTTGCCCAGCCCACAATCGAGAGAACATCAATATTTTATCCATAACTCCAAGTTTTCTGTGTTAACGATGTCTCCACTTAAAGAAAAAGGTTCTTCGTAATCGTATTTATGTGGTCTTGTACATAACGGGGCTTATTTCCCGGAAGAAACTGTTGAGATTACAATCCTCGTATCGTTATTCAAAGTTCTTGAAACTACTAATTAAAATATAATTGTTTTTGTCAAGGATTAGAAGATAGCTGAATACTGTTCAACCAGAACGTTTTGGAAGTTGCCTTTATGAAGAATAACACTCAAAGTTCTGATCATCTAATGTTATTAGTGTTACTTGTTTGTTCTTATTCTGCCGAGTGGTATCCGGCTTAGAATTGACCAACTCCTTTCCTCCCGTGGGTGGCGTAAGAGACGACTAAGGGAAAATCCTGAAGGTGGTCAGCAGCGTCTTCTGTAACTTACCACCAATGCTGCGATTCCCAAGCCGCTTGCCAAGCGTGGGGATTATGGCTACCTCCCCACCTAAGTGGCAGGCCTTTGTTGAATAGTGGACGTCTTTCGGCTGATGATGACTGTATAGGTCCGATTTTAACTGCGGCCCTGAAATTTTGAGCCATTTTTTTTTTGGCACCACAAGGGTTGGTCATGCCAAAAGCTATTATTTATCAGTTTATATCTGATGTGTTAGAAGCTGGTCCTTAACCTCTCCAAGACTTACATTAGTGTTATACCCTCAGCTGCTGTCGAAAACCACATTGTTTGAGTGTTGGTTACTGTGAGAACTGGTGTTATCTGTTTCGCCATGCCGCCATAATTGTGGGGCATTATATTAGTTTTGTAAGTTTACGCCTTTGGTCCGCGGGTTGAGCAAATAACGTTATGACTTGGTGCTGTGTAGCTATCAAGGTCGTGTGAGATCGTCGGAGATTGGGCTTTGTTTTCTTGTTCTTTGATTAAGTATATTCACATAAATTGCTTACGATTGGTAATGTTGACATAACTACTTATTATCAAGATTAATTTCTTAATTAAAGTTTTATTAAATTGTTAAAATGTAGGGTTGCTTTGTTGTCTCCTAAGCAAATGAACAGTCTGAGTAGGTCTCGAAGGACCAATGTAAATATATTGTACCGCGGTCCTAAGCTTCTAGTATTTGGTATGAAGAAATATTTCGTGCTTTAAATGTCAACTTTGTAAAATTATTGTTAAAGTTAACCGTAAGAAATTAATATAATTCTTTATTGGACGACTTTTACGATCGGTTCATGTCCGGATTAACTTTTTAAAGGTGGCACCATAAAAATATGTCTGTACAAAACTTTATTGCTACCGGTGTTTTATCATTTAAAATGGTTTTATAACGTTCATTTTCATTAAAATGATATTTGTTTAACTTATGCAAATAAATAAGTCTTCTTCACACCCGTCAAGAAATTGCGTGTTCAATAGTTCACAGTAATTATCAAGGAAAAGGTATTCATGATGACTAGTTGGCGCATGCGTAGGAACCGTGACTTCCATTCCTTGTATTTAGAAGAAAATCGTATGGTACGGCCTTTAAAAATGTTTAATTAACAATTAATAGCCATAAAGATTTGTTTCAACTAAATAAGGCTCGTTCACGATAATCCCTCAACAAAAATAATAAATTAAATACTTTTATGTCGTACTTTATTGCATGTAATAATACATTGAATTCAGTTTAATTTGTCACTTAATGAGAAAGTTTATATTGGTGTTGTTTGATATATGTACGACGATACGCTTTAGTGTAATCCCGTGAAACGGACCATAAAAGCATTTTTTCCTTCAGAGCTTATAAAATAATATGGCATGGACATTATTCCGAAATAAATGTTTTTATCTTATAAAAGTATGTGCTTATTTGGAGATTTCGAAATCGAGAATAGAAACCTACACGTTTTGTTCAAAATTATTCCTAGAATCACTACGAGAAAGACATAAAATTCGGCCGATCTCAACTATAAAAATAGATTCACTATAGACAACTCCTCAAAACAATTAATTACCCTTACACAACTAAACGCCATATGTTAGTAACTATTATCGGCCGACAATCAAGCCATAATGCGCGTACGACCTGCGCACACGCATACAAAAAGCCGGAAGGGGTGGGCGCTTTGTTTGTCCGGCTGTTTGTTCCTCGCAAACCTGGGACCACAAAACCGTGGGCCGAGGTCTAATTTCTGTTTGTCAATAGTCTTTAGTGATAATCAGTTCCCTTGAGACAATTTTGATGTAGTGCTCTTAGAGTTTTATGCTCGCCTGGTACCTGCGTTAATGATTTTTTACAGAAAAATCGAGGAATTGGTACGAGAATATGGACTGATCGCGATTTATTTAATTGAATGAGGGTACATTTTTCGTTATTAAATATTGATACCTATATGTGACGGAACTTGTAATTTCCAGATCATCAACAGGAGGTCTCGTTCTGCTTGACCTTATCGTACCGGCCCTGAACTACACATTAAAATGTTACATTCTATAGGAACTGGAAGAATTTACATGTATACAAACAAACATATACTATACTAAATATATAACCATAAATACCATATTTATGACCAGTAACAAGACTTGCTTTTACAGTGTGAGTAAACATTATACGCGCATCTTCTCCCGGATGTAAGGAATATTTGCGAGGGAACTGGTGGCGCATGCGCATAGTAGAAAAAATCAAGTCGTGCGTCATTCAGGATGCTTAAGCTTATTAGTATAAATTATAGGGGAAATGTCCTTATTATTTATAACCGTTAGAGGCTTAAGTTTTTAATGAGTGAACGCTTCCTGTAGCTTTCGTTTGTAAATATTTTTTATAATGGTCCTATGATACGCGTCACACGATATCAGCTGCGGCACCAATGTTTTCCGTTTAACTAGACACAATCTAAATATTTATAAAATTTATACATTTTGAACACCTTAATAGTTTTACTGAAGTATTTTCTATAAATTTCCCGAAGATAGGCTTGACCTGATAGAAGGCCTAATATTTTACAAAAATCGAGTGAACCAAGTAAAATAATTCGTTCATTCACCGCTGTGTTTACGTTCCAACCAGGTGTTGCCAGATTTAGAACGCACGCGCATAAACACGCGTTATAGTGAACATCCTGCGTCTGCAAGTTTAGATTTTATTATTTAGTTTACGTTGGCTTTGGTTCGTGCGACAGGCCATTTATTTTTATGTAAAAGGCAAATACCTTCTTGTTTTATTGTACTCTCATCATTGACTTGTTTTAGTGTGTTTAAGTAAGCTTAGCTTAGCTATTTAAATTGGCAAGAAGGAGAATTATATTTGAAATCTTTTGGTTAGTACCTAAGGACCAATCATTTCCAGAAGAGGCCTCTCAAATAGTATCTTAAGGTATATCAATTAAAGTTATAAATAACTAAAACAGGTTGATTAACATGACTACATCCTTTATACCCCAATCTGTATTGTACTAGAATGTTAATGAGAAAACAACTTATGCCAGCAATCTGTTTTACAAGTATACAACACTTATAAACGAAGCCCCGTTTGGACCGCTACTGTTTTTGAGGTCTTGGGCCCAATCAGAAGGATATTTATGTTTTGATGTTAAATTGTACTGTGGTCGACCGGGTCTTTTGAGACGAAGGTTGGATCGTGGTAACAAACCAACAGTTTTCCAGTTAATTTGGATATAGTATGATGGAAATATTACAATTTTGTGCAAACAATTGACTTTTTTAATAGCTTTTAAAAATCGGATCGTTTTTAGTAGTTTCGTGTTGATACAAAATTAAATTGTCACCAAAAATAGTTCCCAATGAAATTACACTCCTAGGAATATTATAGTACCCTGCAATTATAGTTTCCTATTACATTTAGAAATGAGTGGCAACAGTACCAACAATTTATCACATACCATAGCCATTTAAATGGTATTGGAGTGAGAGGTACAGCACGCAAGGTCGGCTGAGTACTTCAAGTGTAAAGCTATGAATACATGATGGAAACTTGTTTTAATACAAGTTTCCGGTTTATTTTCGTCACAGCGGATTATCGTCAAAACATGTTCGGTTGACCACCATTAGTATCTAAGTTCAAGTTTATTTGATTACATTTTATATGAGAAACTGGCTTTCGCTGGCGACTTCGTCCGCGTGGTGATTTTAACGCGACTTTTCCGGTATTAAAACCAGCTTTGTCCTTCTTTAGGGTTCAAACCATCATATTTAAAAGAACCACGATCGGTTTAGTGGTTTAGTCTTAATGAGAAATACACAAAGTAGCGGGGATATTTGCCCACATTAAAGCTAGCAGCGACAAAATCAGTATCCTATTCAGTGTAGGATAACAGTTTCAATACACAGACAGACCTCTAAAGCCTCCAGAAATAGATCCAGTACCGTTACTGACAGGAAACCCTCCTGGCTCACCATCAATCCAGTTAAGCAGCTTGCAGGGTATATGTCCTGTCTTGTATGTCATGTGAAGATTAACATTTTATTGACAGGGAATAAAATTGCTTGGAAGCTCTATTTTAAAGTCTATTTCACCTGTACAATGTCTCTTTTACGGTGGTTGGAGATTTTATGTTCTTAATTCACGATTTATCTTACTCTTACCTAGTTGACAACCTTGTATCATCTTAAACTGTCCATAGGATGTCTTAAGTTATTAATTCCTCACTCGAAGAAGCTTTAATAAGCTTACGATAAGCTGAAAGACAGTCGTATAAATAGACTTTGACACTATCATAACTATTTAATTGCCTGTCTAAATATTAGATGCAGATACATTTTAATACCATTTATTACACCTTTATAAATTGCTATATAGATTTTATCAGGCATACAACACAACATTAGAAACCTAAGTCAACGCCTAGATATAAAGCTGTAGAACAAGTCCTAAGTGTATTTAAGTTATTAGGTAAGTAAGTTACGTAATCGCTAAGTTATCCAACCTGTCGCGCCCTACGATAGCTTAGTTCGCCACAATCGTAATATACGTAATTATTTGCAATTATCTAAACGTGAGATTTGGTTGCACAAACAGCAATAGGTTTGGTGTGTGTACATAATGGGCATATTAGTTGGGACATTTAGGTTAAAATTTTGGTCAAGCAAAGAGTAAGTTACCGTCTTATTGGAGGATCAGCTGTATTCTATCGTTTTATTGTACTTCTTATTGTCTAACTATTCTTATTCAATGCTAGATGTCAGGAGTCGTTTCCTCAAAAAAATCTGGGTAGGTACGTGACGTGACATTTTGCTTTTCATTTATTCGTTGCTTAACAAAATGACCAAATCTGGTCTTTAAAAAAAAAAAGTTAACTTTGTTGATTGACACTTTATTTAACCTTTTTTACGACACCAATTTTTTTTATAGTAGTCAGTCAAAAATTAGAAATAAAAAATCGTATTTTAATTCAATGTGTTCGTTCATAAGTTGCGGTATTTCATTGTTGAATACATCAATTCGTGTCCATTCAATTACCAACAACAATAGTAAATGGTACTTTTTTTGTTAAGCCATCGAGATTTTATCGTAATTTTTTATTTAACAGTAATTCCTATTAGTAGGTGACCAATATCATAGGCCTGAATATAATTATTGTTTACGATCGGTTTCTTGAACTTGGTCCTTTTGTTAAAGTTTAAAGTTTGATTCCTTGCTTTTATACACTTTAATAATTAGACCGCTTCATCTTGTTTGAGCAATAATAATCAGTTACCATACCCATACTCAACAATAGCCTTATTTCTATAACTATTTAAACGGGAAATATTAAAAATATACGTTGCTGTTAGCAAAGCAGCTTCATTTATTTATCAATTTACAGAGGTCGATTATACGTGTGCATTTTTAAAATGGGGTAGTTTATATGTGGTAGGGCTCCGTAGGGTAAACCTACAGACTGATAAGAGCATAATATGTTCTGTGCTGTGAAATCACAAGCAGCTAGCCACCATACATTTTTTACCATTACAAATTACACCATATCCTATTTATAGTAGTTCCCACAGGTTAAAATGTAATCACGCGCAAGAAATGGCCGACTCGCGTGGTACTTATATCCAAAATAGTTAGACCTCCCCCTCCGGTCTCCATTCAAACAACTGTTGGTCTTATAGGGGTGTATCGACGGTAGCTCGGAGGTCTTCGGAAGCTGGTAGGGGAGCAATGGTGGTCATTAGACCGATGAGCCGTGCCTTCCTGATTTTACTCGTATTGTTTAAGAATTCTCACATTAACGATGCGAGATTAACCCCTGATAACTTGTTGCATGTAAAGTTGCGTAAGTCTTGTGTGTGATTGTTGGATTCGAATACTTGTGTCTGTGAAAGGGAAATTACATGTCTGTGAGTTGGTTAGTCCTAAAACCAACGCCAGACTCTATCATGGGTGTCTGGAAATATGCTGGACTGGAACTCCATGTGGTTTTTTAAGTTCTTTGTTATTTAATACTATTTATAGAACAAAAATAAACTTGATTTACTTAAGTTCAGGTAAATTAATTTCTTATCCTGTATAAGAACATTGCACATACTGAATAACAACAAAAACTTCTTCAATAGACAGTATCGTGTGTCATAATCACCTCTAAAATATTTTGAACCTCATCTTCACCGGCATTCATGACACGGGTGACATGCACTGCAATTGTTTTTTTTCGCTTGTTTAGTGTACTCCAACCAACCCATCTCATTGTTCACAAAAGCCCACAAAAGGTCCTTTGTCCGTCCTTGGCGTCGTCGAAAATTGTAAAACAAAGGTACTAGTCACACAAAACAGCTGTTAGGCACGTAGCCCTTCTCATTTACATCAAAACAGACTATTTGCGAACCTATTTGTATAATAACAAGACTGAATTTCGTTTGACACTGGGCTGAGCATATTTAACATTACGTGTAACTAATATGAGCTTTAAGCTGTAGTGTTTAAAGTTCAAATTTAAGTGTGTTGTTCAATGGAAGCACCCTTCCGGGAAGGATAGGTGTCTGGGTTTTGAATTAAAATGACAATTGTGCCGACAGACAGATTTGTCACTCAGATGATGGTTAGTACATGTACCCACTAGCCATAATGCCTACAGACAAGAAAAAACTTCTGACATTTTAATAGCAAGAATATTTAATGTCCTTTTTTACGCAACAAAATAAATGTATTCTATGGTCAGAGTTACTTATACAGAAGCTATTAGAAAGATAACTGGAGCAAAGCTGCCGGTAAAAGCTAGTATGAAAGTAAACTCTAGTATAACTTGTGTTTACCTTAATTATAAAGGTGATCCGATACATCAATCTTCGTGCTGGCATCGTTTTAAGTGTCAGAAGCAGGACAGCGACCATTTTATCACAGCTTGATCTTAGAGAGTCACGTAAGGTCATAACTACTCCACTTTTCTTCGTGACAAGGTTTGTACAGTAAATCACAACTTGCATTTGCGCCTATTACATTATCTTATAGATCAAAACATAACTGTCCGCTGGTCCTAACGGACTCGCAATCAAGACAAGAAAGTACCAGCACAGCGTTTGCCAACGACAATCAGTGTTAAATCACTCAGAATTGTCAACTTAGCTATATGAATACAAGTGCTAAACATTTGTGATAAAATTACCCCGTTATTATTTCTACCTTGTCATGCAGAACCATAAGGCTCGACAAAGATTGTGCAACAAAGTTAGGAGGGCGGTACGGAACTTAATTTTGGTCCTTATGGTTTCGACATTGGTCCTTCGGTACGGCAAGCTTACCTTAGCTGTACGCAAGGACATTTTCAAAGCATGCAACGCGAGGTATGCATAATGATGGATTTGCTTGCTGCATCGGTAATGTGGTGCTGAATGCGTCTTATTATATACCTTTTGTGTTCGCCACAGATAACGTTATGAATATTGAAGAGTTGTGTGTGGATTTTATTTTGTGTTGTGAAATGGTTGACAGACGCGTGTGGGAACGAAATTTCTTTTTTGCGTTTTCTATGCAAAATTTGAGGAGCTTTTGTTTTATGTATTAAGTTTCAAAGACAATAAAAGGTATCATAAATCCTTTTTATGTATTGTTAGAACCTTTACAGACAACAGAACTATATTTGCAAACTGCACGATGTGTTCTCAACAAATATACAGGTAAACCTTAACAGTTTGAAATTGATTCACTATATTTTGACGTCATCGATTTTTTATACCTAGAGGTAAATTCCTAATACATTATGGTGTTCACACATATTAACAGTTTTAATAGTATACTTAATAACACGAATATATATTTTACTTTATCTTCACGACTTCCCATAATCACCATATAGTCACCTACTGATAAAGAGGCCTTTTTATAGCTAACGTGTTTTAATGAGATGTTGCTTAAGCATTTTAATTATTCTTAATTCAGGGATCGTAAAACATAATGTTATGCACGTAGATCTTTATTAGTTGTTTTGTATCGGATACTGGTATTTTTACACTGTGGCTTAGTTTCCTACTTCGCGGATGTTAATTAGTCCATTCAAGCGTTCACATGCTGGTTAAATTAGTTATTAACATTGAATACTTCATTGCGTTTGGCATTTTTTTTTGTTTTGTATCTAATAAATGTCGGATGTTCTGTAAAGCAATTTTATATGACAGCTATTCATTTATTATCCAAATTAAACCTAATACTGAATTTTTTATGGAAAAATAACGTCAATTTGCACTATAAGGTTTGCGTCCATATTGAGTGCTCACACACGCCAGTCATGACTTTAACATGTCCAATTTTTGTCTTCTAAAATAATTAAACTTTTTACCGCCACGGGCTTATTTAAAAATCAAATATTTTCGTGCCCTCCACGCCACGAATTTATTAGAAGACAATATCGAATCGTAAAATTTATTACGATTAATGTTTGTGTAACAGTACACAAATGTTACAATTAGGTTTGTTTTCTATTTAAAGTTTTGGCGTGGAAAGCACGGATATGTTGGTCTTCTATACATGACCGCGGCAGTCAAAGGGTTAAATCAGGTCGTCATTACATCCGGTACCTTGATACATAGATCGATTTCTGAATCCAAAATCTACTAAAGAAGTATAATTATAAATATGTGTGACAAATAGTTTTTTGCGTGCGAAGATCGCACGAACAAAGCTCAAATCATGTCATTTATTTTTGTTCAGATCGAAGGCCTTAAGATATTGGCGCTGTTCAAGCGCTTGTTTTCGGCTGTAGGGTTAAACAAACTGTCGGAACTTCTACTGTGAGCAGTTCCGACTGTCTGTCGTCTGCATCTCAACTTTGATTTGCAGCTGACGCGCAGTTCAGGTGCAGGCAGTTTATACAAATATAGGTTCCTGAAACTTCAGAAGAACAACAAAAACAACTACAATCGCTGCCAAAACAGCATTCAATACCAACCTCGATGGAACCCAAGTTTATTTCGAACACGTAAACGCTTTCATTCATCAATCCGGCGAATGTATTGCGAATCCGTGCAAGGTCGCCCGTAAAAAACTCGTGTTTTCCACACAGATATATCTAGAGATTACTTAATATGTTCCCACAACCTTCAACCGTACGTTTTTCGGTCACATCGAGCAATTGGCAGATTTTCAAATAAACCCCGTTTCACATTGACTGTTTCTAAGGATCGTGTGTATTGGGAATATAAATGCCGTCAATTGTATTGCGGTTTTGGTTAACATCTGTTTGGATTGTGTCATACGAATTCTTCTAATGCTCGTCATCGTTACGGACTTATGTCTGACTGAGAGGTATGGTTTTTGGATACCAGTTCGTCTTCAACTTATGGGTTCTTCTTTTATCTTGTCAGGATGAGCTAGAGAATAGGAATACTGCTGTGGAGCCAGAGTCAGTGGGCAGCCTGTGCCGTCCCAACTCTTTGACCCTCTATCGGTATTTAGATTCTGATGAAGGTTCGTTTTATATGGCGCAATAAAGTTCATATGATAATTAAATTGTGGTGGTCTCTGTCTTCAGGCGTAACTCATAGGTATGTGTCAGAATACTATTTAGAGACTAAACAAGAGGTTGTTGAAGACCAAGCTTTTGTTGTTTAGTCTGAACGTCACAAGACAGACTCATGTGTTAATATATGGAAATGGCGCAATGGTTGTGAAATGGTGATAAAAACATATCGACCAGTGATTCATGTTAGCGTTTATCGAATGCCAATTGGTTTACACCAGTGACGTGTGTGTGTAGATTTAGTAAATAGCTACATGTAGAACGTTTGCGGTTATTCTTAGAAGTTTTTTTTTAATCTAGATTTTTGGTGTGTATCTAGATTTTTCTACGTGACTTAATATTGTTTGCTTTACTTAGTAACTGTAGGGCAACTTTAGGGTATTATTGATATCATTCATAGACACTTAATCAGATATTTTTTTATGAAGAACTTGTGCAATATTAAATTAGGAGTTTTTAGATTTGACATTCTAGGTAATATAAGTAAATAATTTTGGAAACATTTATTTATTTATTAATTCTTATAGGTATTCACCGAATGTAACAGACAATTATATAGACAAAAATTAAAGTGTTATTTACATATTTATAGTATCACAGTCGTAACTAACTACCAATGTATTGTAAGCCACGCACGTATGTACTTCATCAGAGTATCGGCCCATACTTCGAAGAAAACTTAGAGCTTACTCACTGTCAACTAAACAACAATTCTCAATACTAGGAACCCTGACTTTCCACAGAGTTACACCTCATTTTGACAGCAGATCGAATGCCTTATTGAATTAAAATAGTTATGTAACTGTTCGACACAGTTGCTGACAATGGGCCATGCCGAATGGCCGCGACATGTCCATTGTGTGAAACGTGGCCGATTGACCGGCGGAATCGGCACGTTAGACTGTTGATCCGTTTAATGTTTTTTTCCGGACTAGATATTGGCAATAGTAATAGGTACCTAGTTGAGTATTTGTAGTGACATTATCCATACCTTAGTATAAATATTTAATTAAAGACAGCCTGTACTATTAATGTAAACATGGACTAATTAATTAAGTAATTATTAGTAGGTAAGAGGTTACCAATACGAATCAGTCCAAAATTTTAAGGTTGTACACTACATATAAGTATACTAAATATAAGCCAGTTATAAAAATATACAAAATTAATTAGTGATTCTGGTTGTGTCGTTCTAAGAGGGAGGCCTTTGTTTAACAGTGGACGTCTTCCGACTGATGATAATGATGGTTATAATTAAGAGATCAATAAAAAACATCTTAAGTTTTTGGTCACCTTAAAACCTCTTTCTCGTGTTCTCTACTAGACTAACGACAAATTAAAAAGAAATCATAAAAAAGTAAACTACAGCAATAAATTCGCAGTAAAACATTGCCCAACATAACTTACGATATTAACGATTATCGGAAGTTGTAAAGATATTAACTAATTTCTTAACACATAGATACGAATCATAAGGATATCTATGTAAGAAAATATTGAAATACATTATCTTATTTATATAGGTCTTGGTCGAACCTACTGTCTTTCGAAATTTGACGACGTGATTGGCGCAGTGGCTAAGCGATAGGACTGCTGTGCTAAGGTGCGGGTTTGATTCCAGCACGGGACAATGTCATAAATACTTTTTTTGATATTCTGAGACAGTACTGACTGGTGACGGAAAATATTGTGAGGAAACCTGGATTTAATTATCTGAAATCGCTAATCCCCAGTGAGCTAGCGTGGTGATCAATGCTCAATCCTTCTCTATACCTACAAGAAGAGGCCTTTGCTCTAGAGTGGGCTGTTATAATAATTTTGTAAAAAAGTCCTAAAATTCGTATTCGCATAGTTTGTTTACTGTATTTTAATTCATGAATATTATTATATTGTTCATAAACCTTTATGATCAATGTGTTACTTTATACATAATTTTGTACCTACCTATACCGTAGTGTATATTGTTTGACATTAATTTCACCTAAGTGTTATTCACGAGTTGTATACATATTTCGGTGTCACTTCAATGCTGCGAATATTTCATTTGCGGTGGGCGTCTTAAACAAGTAAACAACTTTATTTACTTACATAAGCTAAATATATACTAGCTATTTATACTTGATGTAGGTATTATTTCGGGTTCAGAAACAAATATACCTGTAAGTATTTGCGACTTGTAATTTGAGATGTTTTCCGTTGAAATAGAATTGGTTTTCCAATGGCGGAATGTTGAGAACATTATATACTGTAGACTTGACAAAGGACCCTTGGGCTCCGCCGGTGGGAGACGACGGGGGTATGCAGGACTCTCCCCCATAAACCCAATAAGATCCACTGGGGTCTACCCTCTAAAAACCTCACAATGCCTGCGCTGCGCTTTTTTGATAGCAGGGAGATGGGATCGCTATAGCTTTCTTCAAATACCATTAAAATAGCTTACTCTTTTGAGGATGACAGAATATGTCATTATATTGTAGATACAAAAAAAATATTCAAATTTAACTCAACAAAGAAAACAAAACACAGTTGAATTAAAATATACTCATTGTAAACAGAGTCTTACATTAAAATCAGGGCAGCTATTGACGTATTATTACGACTCTGAGGAAACTGTGTGAGCAGGTAATCAGGTTCAATGCTGCGCCAAGGCCGTGGATTTGGCATGCGCCGGCGCCATTATGTGGGACGTCGACGTAATGTTTTTATTTTGATAACCCGTGGGAATTTATCGAAAATTATTTCGGGAAGAGTATTATTGTTTGAATTTGTTCGAAATGCGTAATACTGGTTTTTCCAGTATTTAATTGAAAAGGACTGGCAGAAGTAGGTACCTACCTACTTTATACAACAATACTAATTTTTATTTATTTAAATGTTATAATACACTAGCTACGCCCCGCATTACATTTTTTCGGGATTAAGCCTATGTGTTAATCCACGGTGTCAGCTACCTCTATACGAAATTGCATCAAAATCGGTCTAGCCCTTTCAGCGTGAAAAGGTAACAAACACACTCAAAAACTTTCGCCGTTATAATATTAGTGTGATAATGTAAACTTAGCGGACTTAAGGTCTGAGGCATTGTCTACCAGTCAACCAACGGGTGGTACAGAGATTAGTGGTTGCAACAACAAAATAGTAGTAAGCCAATAAAAACATACTGTATATATAACTTAGGAACAAATATACAGTAAGAATCCATTACCTACAAACAATAATAGTATTACACATATTATTATTGTGACTGAACGTATTATAACCCTACACTAGCATAAGTTTCTTTGTGTGTAACCCACACAAATAACAAATCCAGGTGCAGGTAATAACCAAGCCAAATAACTTTCTCAATCATACTGTATTTTTACTGACGTCACGTATTCAAAATACAGAACCAAAAAGGAAATCTTAGCACCTATTTAAATTTTGAAATTACATTAAGTACCAATGAATTAAAGCTGCGCCTACGCAACCTAAAAATAAACCATGGGCGTGATTTGACAGTTATTATGAACGAATGTAAAATGGCCGCCGTCATGCTTCGATCGGCTCATTGAGATGTGTATCAATGGAGGACACAAGTCCGATACAATGCTATTCACCGAGGTTTTTAATAGCAATAATTAGTACCTAACATGGAGTTTATTGAAGTAGAGTTAGTTAAAGCTACCAGTATTAGTCCGACTGGCCTTACCCTTTAGAAAATAATCGTTGTTTTAGTTTTAAGGTTTTTCTGTATTACTGGTTTCATGGTGTGCAATAAAGTATATTTCTATCTATCTATTGGTTCAAATTCAAATATTTGAATACATTATGCGAGTGCAAATTTTCTAGTTGAGGATTATCACCAAAAAAGCTAATTAAAACCGGGAAGTAGTCAATTTGTTCATAATATACTTATTGACAAAATCTGACCTTAAAACCATGACCCTTGCCTTAAAAGCATGACCCGAGCCACGGTACGGCGAATGTCGCAGGTTGGAGTCCCGGTCGTGTCCATCAGTTTTCAAGTTTCCTTTATCAATTTAAAATTCCTAGTAGACCCTAGTCATTTTTCTTCAATATAAGTAAGGATTTAGTAAGAAAGGGCGTGCGTGTGTGTGTACGGAGTCGCATACATCAGTTCAAATATACACAGATACTTAGTAATTTTTCTATAAACATACAGAAGACATGAATGACACAAAATGTTTATGAATGTAACAAATTCCTAGCAATATTTACATGCTATGCAACACCATAAAAAACCAAATGGTGCTATAAAAAATAAATATCCTAACTGTTTCCAGTTAGAGCGGAATTCGCGACTTTTGAGGCACATCCTAAAGGCATTAATTAACTAATTAATTCTAGTAATATATGGAAGGCTGTCGTTAAAAATGAAGGTGCTGGCGGTTCTTATGTTTTAGGGTGAATCAAATTTACCAAAATTTTTATTAACTTGAATAAATTATGATTTTTGTAACATAGGTATTTTATTTTTGCCTATCGCTAAGGCGTAGTAGTATGTAGATAATTTCTTAGTTTTAACTGGGTATGTCTTGTAAATTATATATCATATTATTTTTAAGTTTTGTTTGTTGTCTTTTAATATGGTCACATTACATATTTATTACAAGACAAATTAAGTATTATTAACAAATCTTTATATAGAGGTACCTACACAAGCACTAGCTACACAAATAGAACATGAAATTTTAAATTAATAGTTTCATTTACCAATCAGTGTCTTTGCCACAAACGAAGTGTCACGACGACATACGAAATAAACCGAACAGATCCGACATAATCCGATGTTTTGTACATCGGCGCCTTTCAAAACTTTATCAGGCTTAATGACGTGTCAAAACAATGGGGTTAACCTTAATTTATTGCATTTAATTTGTATTAGTTGACATACTTGATTAATTTATTGGTATAATTAGTATTTTGTCACGTTAATATACCTATTTCGCGATGATATTTATAGGTATTTGACTTATAAATATCATCGCGAGAGACCAACGAGGCAGTCAATTGTTCATGTAGAACGAAGAATACTAACAGGACGATAAATCTGCATAAATTAGTGTCACAAACACAAACAGCATCCAACGTTCATCCACCAATTCCATCAACAATGATGAGATAAGAATAATTTATTCAAAATAGACTTACTTTTGAACGTCAAATTACATCAGAACCGCTCCCGGAAACGCCCTCCCGTCACCGCTTCCACTAGGAATAGCTGGGTAGAAGAAACGGCACAACAAACTACCCAGCAGCACAATCTGTAATTTGGATGACAAGTCAAACTTAACAATCTCACCCACATTTCTCCTCACCTAGATCTAACGATATTAGGATCACACCATGTAATGTCAATATAATTAGGTACACGCTGGCCACTTTCACTGGCCACAGTGGGCCAGACTGGTCGATATTCATAAATAATCTGTCCATAGTATCTCAGTTGATATGGCCCGTCAGCGAGATAATGAGATATGATGTTATAAATATTTGGACATGATATTATCGGACCTGTGTCTACAAGATGTCTGTTTTCTATTCTATCAGTGCCACGAATCATGTCTATCATAGTTTGTACGTCGTATGGATAAAGTTTGACAGTTCTTACTAACAGTCTAAAACCTGAAATCATCGGAGACGTGAAAAGACTACAGTAATGGGGGTGAAGAGTGTGAGAAAGCGATAGACGGAGATGGATGTACCTTCTTCTGATCGTATGGTTGATGAACAACCTGTTGTCAGCGTTTAGGCCGCCTGTAGGCCTCTGACAGGGCTTTACCCTTTACACACTGTTGAAAAATCTCTCAGATGTGCCGGTCCCTCACGATGTCTCCCTTCACCGTTTTTACGAACTGATAACTAATTTATAATACGCTCTTGAATTCGAAGACATCGTTATGGTTGATTATAAGTTATCAATAGTCTTGTGTACTCTGAACATTTTCAGCTTTTTTATAGGACTGTGATTACTGCAATGCAAACGCATCTTTAGAGCCAGACTTCAGAGAAAGAAGAAAAAAGTTGGCAACTTCAAACAATAATATCATCATCATCATCATCAGCTTTTAAATGGCCCACTGCTGGGCATAAGCCTCCTCCCCTAAACAATAATATACTTAAGTAAAAAAAAAAAACAAAACTTTAACCTACACATATATTATTAACATATACATACACAGACCCATCTAGTGGGTTTAAGTTTTACTTTGTATAGGTATCTCTATATTCTCCATCATGTATCTTAATTGCTTGGTATACTTCACATACATTATAATTAATTTAAACGACCTGCACTGGTAACAAATAGACTAATTAAAAATCCGGCAGCTTAGTCCGAACAAAAAACGATTAATTAAAAAGCAATATTAAAATAAATAACAATTCAACTGGTATAACTTGTCTGCTAATAAATCATTAGCAAGAACTGGATTTAATGTCTAGAACTATTATATCTTATCTCGCCTGGATTAGTTTCAATCTGTAGGTCAATTCTCTTAACTTAAGGCGTTATCGAGCAGTTCAATAGCGATGTGTTTCCGATCAAAAGCTTCGATTTTCGTATTGAATTACGTTGGTTTTTATCGAAGGCTCATTGCTATTGCACTGTTTGATAACGTCATAACTTACAAGAATTGACCAACTGACTGCAAATATTACTTGTAGAACTGAGAAATCATAATTGCATTATGCATTGTATAAGCAATCTATACATATATTACCTATAAATATGAAAATAACTGCCTAAAGATAGCTACGCCTGAATTCAGTCTTTCGAAACATAATTATCCGAATATTTCGCAATTTCTGTTGCAGTTAATATGTGCCGTTACAGATTTCGTGGTTATTTATTGTTATGGAGAATATTATCTTCGCTAGGCAGTAAATGTGACAATTGTGTAACATAGCAATGTTTCCTGGACCATATTCCTGCCAATCTTATCATGTAAACAAGCTAAAGCTGTATCTACTCGTAATTCGGGTTCAATCAGATTCGAAACGGATTATAATAAAAAATATGCTTCAAAATATGATGTTTTAGATATTCATAAAAATAAAACTTAGTCAAGCATCTTCCCAAAATCATCAATCATTCCCTAATCTTAATTCGATTGCGGCAAGACGCTTAATTGTTTTTACCCAGTCTGTTAAACCGAAATCCTGTCTTTTATGGTTCTCAAAAGCCACTATGCTTTCCAAAAAAGAGTATAGAATAAGCGTCTCTGTATAGTCATGAGCTATAAAAATATGAGGAAAAAGATTAGCCAGTCTATAGCCTCTTGATTCCGTGAATAGCGCCAGCTTTAGGCCAGTCGTAATGAACCATGAAAACTTACATCAAGAGAAACTGTAACGCATCTATACTTATTACTCTCGCTCTAGTAGCAGTGTTGACCGACATCGAATAGATTAACATGATTTAGCACGTAAGCTTCGATATCACGGTTGTCATGTTAGCTCGGCTATTTGTTTGATGTGTGCGTCCTCCCACGATCCACTATCGAGGCTTTGTTACATTGATTTGCATATTGTTCGGCCTTCAGTATTTCTATTAGGATGTTATTGATAGACGAGTGTTAATAAGCGCCTTTCATTTCGGGTCGCGACTGTCAAGCTTGAGGTCCTCGAGGTAATGGATTATTGGAATTTTAGAAAGGAAGAAAATAGTTTACACATTAAAACCAAAATAAAAAAATACTAGTAGTTGCTGATAGGTCCCCAGCTTAGCATAATGCTGCTGCTGGATAGCTGCAGCGCTGATTTTCCGTGTGAGCTCGGTTAAAGATACTTTATTGATAATTAGTGGGTTCTCTTTATATTTATCAATACATCTCAGCTGCTTTTGTAAGGCTATTTATTAATATTGCTGTATTATATATTATGGAATATTTCAAGCATTGACAAGTTCTGGCTGTAACTTGTAAGGCATCATTAGTCTGTCCGAAGGTTATGCGTATGCCATGCTCTGTCCAATAAATAATTAAGCACCACACTCGAATTTAACATCACACACACGAATCATGCGCAGAATTCCAACCCAACAAAAGCTCATTACAAAAGAAATCGACATTAAACAGAGTCACGTGGTACGAAAATGTCAAACACATTGACTTACTTAACACAAGTTGGTGAAGACTAATGGTCACGACCGCCTCGGTGTCACGGCGGCAAAAAATACTGTTTTCTTATTAATTAGGAGTCGTGACTTGAATCTGATGGGGATGGCGCAAGAACTTGATGAGCGACGACTCGGCATTGAAAAACGCGATCATACAGTCACGCATCCTTCCCAATGGACAGCAGACCTATGGATTTTCTCGTATAGACCCTTTTCCACTTGCGTTTACATGCTTGTTGGTTTTGAAGAGATCTTTTTGAACCTTCTTCCAGAATTCTTCTAATATCTTATAGTTCCGAATATGTTTGCTCCTATTCATGATTACCTCAAAGGAATTCCTTTCGACGATCCTTTTCAACTTTCCATTGATGTAACCTTATTAAAAGGAATCTGGATTTGACCTCATACGAAACTAAATCTTTTAATTCTAGGCAACCACATCCAAGATACGTAACAATAGTAATACGATCATCTTGTTTAATCAAAGAACAATCAGTTTTCATCATCCGTTTCCGGCTACCTATCTAAATATATGACGTTAATTAATCACATCATTGTAATAACAGGATGTCAATGATCTCAGATCGATATTTGAGCTATGCGAAACATAAATGATAAATATGTATGACTTTGCCTCTAAAATCTTCCAAAAAGGTGTTCTATTGCATACCCGCATTTTTGCTAATGTCGCCCATTTGACAAAGCGTCAGAACTGCTCTCAACTATTCTCTTTTCTATTCCTTAAATCGGTTTTGCAAAGAGAAATGAAATCAAGTGTGAAAAGCATTAGAATATGGTTGTAATATCGAGATCACTCGAACTGCGATTCTTAGAAGAATCGATTTCTAGGCTCGAAACATTTATTTATTTTATTTATTTATTTATTTATATTCATCCTTATCCACTATCCTTACAGGTATGTCCCAATGCGATAGAGAATTTACATAAAAAAAAAAAAATAATAATAATAAAAATTAACATCAATAAAAATAAACACCTAAAATAAAAACAATAACAATTAATATTTGTAGCATAAACCATGTAGCAAAACTTTTGCGAGCTCACTCAAAGGGCATGTAAGTACGTCAATTTTTTCGTTTATTGAGTTAATCAGCCGTATCGTGCAGGTCAGTGGTGTTTTGGCCAGTAAATTCGTCCTAGCAATAGGCACAGACAACAATGGCGGTCGGATCCTCTTCCAGACATACCGGTCCGGCACACACAAACTTAGTCGCCGGAGTATACCAGGATTGTGTTCCATACCACGTAACAGTTTTATTACATATGCAGCGAACGCGAACTCCCGCCGCACTTGTAATTTATTATACCCCACCATGCCCAATACGAAGAGTGTGGGGTACATTAGAGGGTAAAAAGGGTAAACTCCATACAGCTTCAGGTACAAATACCGGGTAAACTTATTTTGCACCTTCTCTAACATAGACCTGTATGTTAGAGAAGGTACATATCGATACCATTAATGGATCATGTAACAGCAGTGAGGCGGTAATCGTTCATATCCAGTGATAAGCTAACTAAGGGAACTGGTACATTCCGAACATATTAACTAACTTCCTCTGGCCATATATTGCAATTTACTTCAAGATAACTGGGAACATATTAACTGGGTCCTCATTCCAATGGAAACTAAGTGTGTTAATTACTTTGAGTTGTGTGGTCTGAGATATATGTTATCGTTGGAGTTTATTCATTTTACCATAAGTTTTATCGTTTACACCATCCACAGCCTTATTCATACTACCTCTGCGCATGGCTCCCTTTGGGTGATATTAATTTCTATCCACAAGCTTCAGTATCATGTAACTTTAACTCACCACGAGGAATTACTCAAACAACTAAATGCCACCTTGAAGGGAAAAAGTTAAAGCAATACTAACCTATCAAACAGGCATCGAAAATACCATAAGGCATTACCTTATAATTTTACGCTTAAACTTATAATGTCTATTTATCAACTTAAGAAAGTAATAAAGACTAATACCCAATCTAAGAGAAATTCACAGAATGGACCACTCTGGACCCTTTTAAACAAATCGAAGCAGACGAAATTGAATTGACGAAATTAAATATAGTTCGCCAGCTTTCAATACTGCTACAGTTATGTTATAATCCGATAAAACAGTTTTCAACAACACATGTCGTGACAGACGCACATAATCTGGCAATACATAACAGTTATGTATCAGTCATACGCAGTTAAACTTAATAGAATTGTAATGAAACTGACGTTCGGGTGAGGCGCAAGATCTGCAATGGAGCGGGGAGGGATTATGAGTGGCAAAAAGATGCTACAATACGAAGATAGTATCATGTCACTGCAGAAGTATAAAGCGTCACAATAATGTGAGAGATATCCACCATTGAACATAATTTTTACAGCGAAAGATCTCAGGACATTGCACAATCTGTTAGACCTGCCTCCTTACCGTGAACTCCTAAAGTAGGGCTCTGTTGTGGAAGCGAGACGTCGCATTACACTGCGCGTAGCGGCGTCCTGCTTCAACATCTTAAACTGTCGTGCTTTAAGAGCTGTAGGCCTTTCAGTACCTAATTGTTTGGACCAAACATAAACTAATACATTTTAGAAAGACCTCGCCGTAGGTTAGCAATAGGAACGGCTTAATGTCGTTGATTTGTTAGTACTGAGTTTTGGTTTCCTTTTTTCTTCCTTCATTATTGTTAGCTCCGCCACCATCTCTATCTTGTCCCGTTAAAGTCTCCCTCGCTCTCCATTCGGCAGTCCACCACGTTCTGTAACCGGGCCTCTGGGGCACTCGTGTCGGTTGATTCGTCACGCGGATTGACCCAGTGAGGCGCGTGCGCACTGACATTTAGTTTTTATAGTTATTGTAATATCTTTGAATACTCCGCTGCCTCCTTAGGTTTTTTGAGTGTTAAAGACCGCCTTTTGAACTTTTGTTACTGTTGAAGCTCGTTATGGTATTGATATTGTTATGATGAATCGATAACTTTAGTATCTTACTTTAACTGCCTTGAGTGTTAGAAAGGTCAATTTCTTTTTGCTGTATGTTTATTGAAAGTTTTTATCAAGCTTGGCCTTGTTAGGCTATCGTGGGTAAATACCTTGTTTCCTGAACGATTTGACTATCTGCGGTCAAACAATCGTCATGCATCATATGACGGTCTCTGGACAGAGAAAGGGTTTAAGCCAGTACATAACAGTTCCTATACCTGTAAGCTTAAACAATACTCTCATTCCATGTTTGACAGCTCTAAAGACACTACAAACTTGGCTCGCTTCGATAACGACGACAATTCTGGGAACCGTCAATTACCATATTTTTTCTGTCACTCTCACCTTCAACCCACTGGCTCATATCGTGCGACTGTCGCGTTTTTGTCTCGGCGACTTGTCGCGTAATTGGTTTAATAGTCGCGCGGATTTGGAACGCACCGCGCCGTTAGTGGACCGAGTCCCGGATCTTTGACGTGGGCTTCGGGACTTGGCTAATGATTCGCTGGTTTTTTTGGTTGACAGCTCCTGTCATTATGGCCTAGGTTTAGAGACAAGTTGTCTCAAATCGAATGCCTGGATGTTGCAAACTTCGTGGGAGTTTTGGTTTGGACGTGTTTAGTGTTGGTCTATCGAAGAAGATCCGCCATATTGAATATTGGGTTATTTATGGCTATTATTGTTATTTGTTTACAGTAAAAGCATACTTTTCAGGTTACAAGTGTTTTTACCTATGTGTAATCCTCAAGCAGGTACTAGCAATAATTTTCTTTCGCCACCCAATTACAAGGAAAATCCATTGACGAGCCACAATATTATTAGTTTAACGTTTTTACTCCAAACTCAAATGGTCTAAGTTAATGAATTGCATGTATCATCATCAAGCTCATTTGCAATCCGTTTTTTGTGGTACTTAATCAAATGTCAACACTCTAAAGAGCTGATGAATGTGTGGCAATTCACTATAACGCAATATGTCCAACACGCTTGTCATATAACTATTAAAATTCTCCGTAAGAATCGTTGAGTGGAGTCCAATGTCTTGATTTAATTATGATTGAAGTGGCATGTCTGTGCCGGTGTACAGTTTCAAAGACATTATCACAATTAGCCGAGCAACGCCCCTGCAACCATTGTTTAGATTAACAATTGCGTCTAATAACCAATTGGCTGCTGAGAATTCTTTGTTGCTAAAATCATCGCTGGTTTTGACTGTCAAATTGATTCCAAGTTCAAGGGAAATTGGAATAAGTTGCAGAAGTAGGTTAGTTTTATGACGATATTCGATTTGTTACAGATTTGCAATATCATCGTTTTGCGCATCAAGTTCTTGTTTTATTATCTCCTAATATTATGAGAATAGTTTAATATATTGTCAAACAATAAGACTACTGTTAACCTTTACGTTAATCACCGAACATTTCTAATACCGGTTAAAATTCTTCGCTTCCGAGATCTTCGCTAAATTCATCGTAAACTTTCTGTTTTCTGAAATTGTTGGATAATTGTGTGGCCATCATTACTTTCCCATTATTTTCATATTTACGATCGGGTCGTGGCATTCTTTCTATAGTAGCAAGAATACTATTCCGGCTTTTATGCTCAATTGCCAATTTTCCTTTGTCTTTAGCTCTGTCGTCTTAAACGTTGTCTTTACACAGTAGTTATCTGTTAATGATTCTCGTTGACATGCCAATGATAAATTAATTTGCTAAGTATATGTATTTGTTTGACTGCCTTTTTTAGTGGTCGCTAAGCACGGCTGTTGAGCATGAGGTTCTAGGTCGAATCCTGGTTCGGGCAGTGTTATTGAGTTTATCCTCCAGGTAATTCTCAGTAGCAGCACAGAGTTTGGATTAGTGCCCGGTTGATGGCAATAGGATCGCCCTCGTGTATTATTTTTTCACCTATGCCTATGCGTTGTTGTGTATTTGTTTTTATATTATATTTATATGCTGCTAAGACTATATGATATATGTGCTCGTATATTCCATACAAATCTACCACAGGTATTGGTCTATCTATAACATTAATTTGAACATTCCCGTTATCTATAGGCATTAAACCTTAAACTAAAGATGAGACTTCGAAGTAAATAAGGCACGGTTTAATGGAAATTCAATTAATAACAACCAACTTAAGCACGCTTTCTAATTGTAATTTCTACTGTAAAGGCGAATTAATAAATTGTGAACCATAGCTTCACTATTATTCACTGTCTACGATTTATAGTTATCATATCTACAATACTTGCAGACCTAATTGGGAAGCGTTAGGTCTAGGGTTCATTCTCAGGTTGAATGTTACGGGGATTTTGTGATTGTCTACCTTTAGCAGTTCAGAATGTTTTCTCTTGGCTGATATTTATAATGTTATGTCAAAGGGCTCATCATTATCATCAGGCTATCTCCTTCCACTGCTGGACCTTATGCCACAGGCCTCTCCTATGGCAGGTCACTGAGCCGGATCTTCGGCCTTCCGCTTCCAACAGCTGCCAGGAATGTTGTCGAAGGACAACTGGAAATCGTCTACTGTTGAACAAAGACCTTTCTTAGAGGGTTTTGCGTCTTCATAATATTATTTTCATTTGACGGCGCAATTTAGTTGACGATCGACCTTGCTTTCTTTCTATTTTTACTGTTACCCTCATATTTCGCAGCACGTGCTATGTTTCCCGTGTATATGCTATTTTCGAGTTGGTGTTTAACACGTGTCTTTTGTTTTGCAGATGTGTCAGCCCCTTCATTGAGCTGTGAAAGATATATTTAGCGGTAAGTTCGTTACGTCATTTTAAATCTAGTGATTTACATCTGTATAGTTGGTTTTGTGGACGAATGGCGCGACTGCTGATCGTGAAGGCTTGGGTTTGATCCCCGGTTTAGATAAATTGTTAGGTACCTACTGGGTAATTCTCAGTAGCAGCACTGGGGCAGAAAAACTGAGCAATCTTTTGTATCTATTTATTTAATTATTTTACAACGGCATTACACTAATTACAATAGGCAATTTAAAGTATACTACCTACATGAGTAGTGTAGATACTTGACGAGGAAATGAAAACACAATACAACATATTGCAAAATGTTTATGTACGGTAGCAAGTCAGCAATAAAATGTATTGATTAAATTCCAGTAATGAGGCTATTAGCCCCCCCCCCCCACCTAATCATAGCAACTAGGTCACCACTTAGGAAGACCACACGCTGCGCTTATTGGCACAGACAATAAAGTACAATACAATCATAAGGGGCTAGATATTTAAGATGTTTACTGTTTTAGAATTAATATGAATATAGTAGCTACTTACTATGGATATGTCAGCGACTTTTACCACCTTAAACCACGCTTAAACCCTTGTCTCATGACCATTATAAATAGAGATGTTATTCAGAGACAGGTTGTGCTGTTGGGTAGTTTGTTGCGCTGTATCTTCTACCTAGCTATAGCAGAAAAGGTGTAGTTCAAAAGGTACTAATAAATTAATTAGTCTATTTGAATAAATGTTTTTTTTATCAATGTCTTTACAAATAAATTGCTGTTGTCGTTATTTAAGACAACCACATTTCAACCTATATCTATACTAGTCTCATGAAAATCGGTTCAGTGGTTTAGTTATTATCCGTTACAAACATACAAAGGCACTTACTTTCGCATAACGAGTTAATTATGATTGCTGCTGGTTATTATAACTTATTAATTATTATATTATGTTTATATAACTAGTATGCTTTAGTGGTGTGGCCGTGAATACGTATGACTTATGAGTGATAGTATTAGTATGACGTCTTTATCCGGTCCATGTGTTAGTGAGTGTGTGTGTCTGTCTATATACCTTTTATAGTATTACGAAACGAACTGTATATTATAGTATATGGTTTGCTGGTGTTGGAGTTAGAACTAGTATGTAAATTGTGGCTAGACTTACGAATTATTACCTGATTAGCGCAGTGGTTAAGCGATTGGACTACTCCGCAAGGGGTTATGAGTTCGATTCCCGCACGACACGAAAATTAGTAGTAGTGTGATCTGCGTATGTTTGTCCCGAGTCTGGGTATTTGTGTATATAACATCATGTTTGTGAAACGCACCTACATACAAAAGAAATTCTTAGTGTGGGGCGAAGTTTAAAAGAACTATGGTGAAGATATCCTAAAACTAACTAACCATTCCCATTATTTCAACTAGTTAAAGCAAATCTTTTACTAAATTTTAAGTTAAATAAATTTATTTCCTTCTTAGTCTTAGTCAGCTGTTACGTAGAGTCTCCTGACCAGTAAATACCGTGGCTGGACATGTGGACATGTTGTAAAATCGGTAACATTCCGTCACAAACGTTGACATGTCACGTACATAACACATAACATCCTAGATTACTGTTTCTGCGCATGCGCTGCAAGGTTTAACATTATGGCGGCTTTAAGATTTGTTTATTGCGAGAAAAGATATCAATATTTGCAATTAGTTTTATAATATTGCAATGTTATATCAAGTTATGTTTTTGTTAACGACAATTTTAAGTTTAGATATGTTTACGATGGTCTTCGTTTATTTTCGACATTTTGGTAGATTATTTACATATTTTTCAACCTTGATCTATACGAAATATAAAGCAAGGAATTTAAATGACTTATATTAATTATTTATTAGGTCAATATGCACGTCCAATATTTATGGCTATAAATTATTTATTTATGTTTCACGTTCGAGTAAAATGGGAACTTGTTTATGATTTATTTATCATTATATCGCTACTATAACAAATAACTTCACTACCACCTGTGATCCCCAAGACGTTTGCCAAGCGATTAAGGCATCCCTCCCCCTTGAGTGGGGGGTACCTTAGTTCAACACTGAACGTCTTCCGGTCGATGTTGATGATAACAAATACATAATGTTAACGCGTTGACTGTCCGCTAAGTAGACACAATTACACAATCGATTTGTACCATTTATAGTGTATTAGACAGTGAAAGGGTTAAGATAATAACCGTGCAATATGTACATCATGTATTCAAGGTATATGCAGAGAGAGAGATATTTGCGGTTTACATAAATTTCTGTCAAACTCTTAGAAACAAATAAATCACCAATGAGCGTCAAACTCCCAACACCGTCACCGAACCCGCTACCGCTTATCCCCCACTACCTCAGCCATCGTGGCATACTGTAGCGGGCGCGTGCGCCGACCTAAATACCCGCCTCTAACGGTGCGTGCGGCCACTGCGCGTCGACCTTTATAGCGCCCGCGCGGATCTACACTCACACTGTCATGCGAATATCTGACAACGTCACGGGAAGAGGGATCCACTAGTCTGATGTCAATATACCATTACCTGTAACCTGAACAACAGTGCCCTGTTAAGCAAGGAACGGGCCATAGGTACAAAAGATACTTCATATATGCCACATCTCGAATATGTAAGAGAAAAGTCATTGGTACCTTCGTGCAAATAAAGGAGGAGCTTTATTTGCACGAAGGTACCAATGACTTTTCTCGGATGGAAAGTATGAATATGTCTAATGTTTTTTTTAAATATAACTGCCAACTGGTAAGAGAATGGAAAGGCAAAACTGGTCTCTTCTGTACTCAGTGGCGATATTTAAGGTTTACTGAGAAGAATATTTTTTTCACTACTCTTCCAGTGCACCTGGTGTGCTATTCCAGACCTAATTTCCAATCCATAGGTCCCAAACCAGTTAATACCGGTTAGTATTAGTTTCAGAATATTCTAGAACAGCAGCTCTATAAACAATGTTAATTCAAAAGCGTGACTAAGGTCGCAGCGATTATTGCGGTGTAAATAATTTTAATAATTGTATTGTAAGTATATACATTCCTAGCTAGTGCTTTGAAATTTCGCCATTCTGGATTAGAAACTCTTTTGGGAATTGATGTTGGACGTAGTTTAGTATCCCAAGATGGTTTCGATCAATTTTCTTTAGAATTCTCTCTAGTAAAGTTTACCACATAAAAAGTATCTTAACTGAATCAAGAAGATTCATTCTATAGGGAAATAATCTGAAAGATAAGAAGGGTTACAAAACAATTTGTTACAATCACGTACACACGATACAGATAAAAAGCCTGTCTAAAATAGAAAATGATAAAGCAACCCGCCTATAAACATCGCCAGCGTCAATACCAGTTTCTCGCCACCACGACTTGCACTACACCAATTAATAGACCAAATAACCCACTAGACCACAAATAATTAACCACCCAAGCATCCACTATTGATGACCAAAGTGTGACAATGAACTGAGCTCACCGTTTCCCTAACGGTCGGCGATCGGCCAAGTGTGGGTAATTAGTGGGCTACTCGATAGTTTTGTGGAGGTCTATGGAATGATTACCGGAACAATGACTGGTTCGGTGCCTTCTCGGGGTCAGAGGGCGTGATACTAGCATACGACCCGAAGATAAGCCCCTTTGGTTTTGATTTGAAAAAGAAATTGAATCTGCTCTTATTTGACTTTTATTATCATTTCAACTGTCTTCTAGACTATTATAATGTGTGGCCTTGATTGCAATATTTAAGGTCAGTGAATTGTTTTCTTTTTCTATTAGAAATATCTTAAAACCTCTCGAGAGAATGGATAAGGCAACTAGCCCGTGTCAAAATCAAGATAACCCTGCACTCGCAATCCTATTTTTATGTATATTTAGATACGTGGTGAATGTTTGCACATATTACCATAATTCTAAGATATCTGATAATTTCCTAAAGAAAAAAAAGTAGAACCACGTGAACTCTGTATTTCCAATTAGACACGTGTAAATTCCTAGCAGCCTTATAAGTGTGGCTTATAGTATTATATTCCTATTCTACATAGTACGTTTGTGTGTCGTAGGTTTTCCCACAAGTATTCCGAACGGACCTAATTTACTTAATTTTCTGTAAAAATGTCCCCGAGACTCGAAGGTCCTCTAGATGCGATTGTTATGGAGAATCCCGAGTGGCTGTAGAAAGAAAAAAACTGGGAAGAGTCCTAAATCGTCTCGTTGCCAGAGGATCCATAAAGATTCCTCCAGGTTGAATATACCTTTAGTGTACCACAAAACCACGTACTCGGCCATAACATACACAATTATTAACTATTAAATGAACTTGATAAAAGATTGAACTCTATGGCTATGGCCATAAAAAGAAAATATGTGTAATAGATCAAGTCATCCAAAACGCTACTGTATCAAAGTTTGTTTAACCTGTCACATCTCTAAACATATATTTTATCATAAACTACAGTATACAGTTTAAAAATCCTTAACGTTTCCTCTAAAACAACAGAGTTATCAAAGTGGTTTACTCGATCAAAACGCTATAAAACGTATCGGCCGGGACAGCCGTATCTAGACCGCCATTGGTCAAGCCTGCACTGCTTACGACAAACACTCACAAAGCATATTTGCGATTCATTATTCTTAGATATTTATCACGGTTATAACGTAGTGGAACACGTGGGTTAAGTGTTGAGCGGTAGAGATTCATATAACATAACTTCACGCCTGTATTCCCGAAAGGGTAGGCAGAGGTGCACGTATAGTACACCCATTTTTCGCCAGTTATGTTTTAGGTCCCAATGTAATAGGGGGCGAGCCTATTGCCATCAACCAGGCACAAATCCAGACTCCGTGCTGCTACTGAACTACCTTACGGAAAAACCCAGTAACACTTAGCCCGACTAAGGATTCGAACCCAGGACTTCGTGCTTAGCAGTCGCGCTTAGCAATCACGAGACCAACGAGGCAGTCAAATTAGCTACAGATTCATAATATGAAAAATTGATATTTTTTAACATGATTAGCGATTACGCTTTCCCCTTTACAAGTCTGCTGTCGAAGTGTGATTCAGATTTTTTTACCACCACGAGGGTATGAGTTTAATTAATGCCAATACGTTACAACTAGCACCAGTCTTTTTTTTTAAATGCACAATTGTGGTCTGTCAAGCAAAGGCCTTTAAACGCCACAAAATCAACCTTTTCACGATCGCTTCCTCCTACAACTTGTCTCACAGCAAAAAGTAAGGAACGCGTGACGGACGCACACTGCGACCTTGCCGAGTGAAATATAACACATATGTGCAACATACTCGTACCGTTATGTTGGTACATGTCATGGTGTAGGTCGACCTGAGGTGACAGCAGAATTCCAAGTGCAATGGAACTGTGAATCATTTTAACGGAAGGCACTTAGAATGGAATTGCTAGTCTCTGTGATAAAGCCAAGCAGAATCGCTGGATGTAAATGGCAAATTGTTGTTCATTGTGGTGTCCTAAGGTTGGCCATTGTTTAACAGTGGACGTCTTCCGACTGAAAATGTGATGAAGCGAGTAAATTTATTCGTATCTTTCTTTCATATAAAAAATCTCGTCTGTCGTCTAAAGAAATAGACAAAGATAGAATTTATATTTGTTATAATCATGATATACCCACGTCCCACAAATTTCGACTTATTCACGGATTTTATACTCATGAATTATCTCATACGCAAACACTCAGGTCCAATGTATGTTGAAGCAGAAACATGCAATGCAGTTCCAACTCTTAGCGAATTCATTAAAAGACGGAAAAGAAAGACAATATACATTGCTTTCATCAAACTGTTCGTTTATTCGTCCGATCTTCGAACAATGTCCCAGATGTCCAGTAGGGCCATTTCCTCAATAACTGTCTCTAGTGTCCCTAATTGAGTCCAGAGTTACGGCCTGACGCGTGAATTAATATGTCGTTGTGGACATTGAAAAACACTTTTGTTGCTAGCGAAAATGGTGTTAATATTATGTGTACGGGGAATAGTTTATACGCCGCGTCTCGAGAAAGACAAGTCGTTGTAGTGGGTTTTCTTGCTACCACTTGCATTTTGAAGATATTATGTAAATTGTGGAAGTAAATTAAAGAAAATTAATTACTTGAATACTCGAGTTGTAAAGCTAATTAATTGAACAGTACAGTAGGAGGACAAACAACACATTAGTGCAGTTTGTCCTCCTACAAAGCTATAAAACCAGTTAGTAGCTGTCTTATAGCATGACAAAAGGCCGATAGAAGGGACGAAAGTTAAAGTTGCTTCAAAGTCAACGGTTAGCGTTGATATTCTTATGTAAAGCCTATCGGACGGTCAGTACTGAAGCTCTGCCGGTACTAGCGGGCGCGCTACCTGTCGATGTCGAAATACAAAGACGTGCCGCGATGTACTTCTCCACTCGAGAGGGTATGAACACCGAATTTCTAACACAACGGGACCGCGTTAAAATTATCAGGTTATTTAAATCCCAAATCGAGGTGTATAACGAGCTATTGGACGAATGGCAATCTAGGTGGGATACATCTATCAAGGGCCGCCACCTTTACCAGTATTTTCCATCCGTTCGTGAGCGCCTGGAAAAGACTTGGTTGGAGATGGATCATTGCGTGGCTCAGTTCTTGACGGGTCATGGTAACTTTAAGGGTAAGCTCTTCTCTTTCAAGCTTGTTGCTTCACCTCTGTGCCACTGCTCAACGCCAGATTGTGAATACGAGCAAACAGCACATCATATCCTGTGGGAGTGTGGTCTATGGCAGAATGAACGTAATACCTTGTTAGACAGCATATATGTTACATCCGGTGTAATTTATTATGAGGACCTTGTTGCGACCAGATCAAATTTCCGTGCTTTCAGACGTTTTTGCCATACCTACTATTGGAATCAAAATAACAATTAGGACCCAGTAGTTTTTAACTTTTATACCCGTGGTGCTTAGCGACTGGGCTTATCTCAGTTGTGGATCCCATATTTATTATGCTTTTGGCATATTAATCTTTGTGTCTCCCGCTTGCTATGGAGGGAAGTCGGATTAAATTTATATTCCTACTCCTCCTATATATTCTTTTATGATTAATTTCGTTGCGGGTTCCAAGACAGTCGAGTCATTTCTCTGGGACGCCTCGAGCTTCATTGCCTCGATGGTTCTCAACGGTTATCATTGTAGATCCTGGCTTACAGGAGTTGCAATGATGGGCATGAGTGGTGGGCTTGTCCCAAAAAAAAAAAAAAAAGAAGGGACGAAACTTTTGTGTGAATCAAGGCTAGTGTAGATTTCGTCATGATGTTTAAAATCATCTTCATTGTAAGGTCCACGGCCTGCTTAATAACCTAGAGCGAAATATAACATTTAAAACGTTCTATTGGTCCCCTTAAAACTACCTAGGCAATTGTGTCATAGTAGAAATAGAATAGACCGGTGTTTATGAGGTAGTTCTGGTCCTTAAACATTATGCTACTTGACCTGGGGGCTGATCTAATAACCTCAAGTCCACAACGCGACCTACTGAACAAATTTCCATAACCAACTCTCCCTTATCAGTTCAAACGGACCGTGGTAGAACGAATCAATTAACATGTAAATCCTATCGGGCAAGACGCGAGCACGTTGTACTTCTCCCCCGGCTATCTACTGGGAGTCTTAAATCTGTCCCATCAGGTTTAATACTCATTCATCCGCTGAGATCCAATGATTTGTGTAATGCAGCCGCAGTTACGCGGGAGGCCATTGGACGGGCGATTTTGACCTCAGATTTTTAAAATGAAAACTATAAAATTTGTAAGCATTTTCAACATCCGTGTCGCAGTATAGGGTAAGTAAGAAAGATTCCTACAATAATGCACTTCATCATCAGCCGCGAGACGTCCACTGGTGAACAAAAGCCTCCCCGTTAAAACGCGATAATGAACTGCACTTACCTAGACACTCTTTGTGATTATATAAAAAAGGGAGTAAAAAGAATTCGTTGTAATTAGTTGTAGGACAAAAATTATATTTGACAAGCATTTGAATTAGGTACCGCAGGAAACCAATACTTAGCCGCTACCAAAAAGTAACTAGAGACGTCAATTACTGACCACTTTTTCCAAGAAGACCTAATAAAAACATCGAAAAAGATTCTTCAAATAGTTAACAACAACAGAAAGAATAGCAAGAAATACTCTAGTAGGTACCATGTTCTATAACTAGATGGCGCTGAACTTTACCGCTGCCTCTGACTGTATGGCCCGACACCAGTGATATACGAGGTCCGTACTCCAACACCAAGATTACAGTTTCCACAATCTGGGTTAAACTAGGCCTGATTAATGAAGATTTATCGTGGACTTTAATCATTAGCTCCCAGCACTGATTGTGGCTGTTCAAGTTCATTATACGTCGTGATAATACTCTAGTGTACATTCAATTTATTGTTGGAATGATTAATTTTGGTTCGATCTGACGAAGACTAGCCAGTCTAGTCACTGAAATATCGCTGGGACGAGAGACTGAAATTCAGGAGCCTTATAAGCATCAAGTCTATGTTATCAAGTGGTCGTAAAGCGCGACTAGGTCCGGGGTTTTGATTTCCGTGTCTGGAAAAGATTTTGAGGTTTATCGATCAGACAGTTGGTTCATAAATATCATTGAGACAAGGCTTTAGAACCGTCAATCGAAAAAAAAACATACAAGATTGTCATGGTGATTGTTTCAGAAAATTCTTCTTTATCATAAGCGCTCGGCTCTTTTCTGTGTAGCAATTACCACAGTTATTTATGTCTTTATTTTAACTTCTTGACAGACGCAACTTTAGCTTTTTGCTACATGAGGTTCGATATTTCGTCTTGGTTAACCCCATGAAGAAAATTATAGACTTGTAAACTTTCAACTCGGAAAACTGACGAGCGCAACCGCGGGTGCACCCATACCCTTTGAAATGCATTAGTTGCGTTGCCAACTTAATCAGTGGTGGTAAATGATTGATGGCCGTAATGTTGGTAAGATTGATGGAGCCAACATTCAGGCATCGGAATTAGTTTGTTTCGTTAAATGCGTAATGCTAATGATCTCTAAGACTAGTGAAAGGCAAGGAAGTGAATTCTATTGGTTTTGATGTTTGAGTGTCATTTCCTTCGTGGTTTTGGGCGATCTTTTCTTTAGTAATAGTTTTTTTTTATTTCAACTTTGGCACGCTTTAGGATTATAAGATGTGGTCTGCGTGTTGGTGGACGAAAAAATAGACCTATCAAAATTTTCATATGACCAAGATTTATGGTCAATATTCAGATGCTAGGTCAAAAATTTTATTGCGACCAAATGAAAGCACTGTATATCTAGCAGAGAGTAAGCAAATATATTTATTTTCTAGCCTTATTATGCAACCAAGAAAAAAAAACATTTCAGTTAACTATCGTAATAGTTAAAACTACTATTTGATAAAGACGGTCGTGGGCTCAAAGCCTGTTCGTATCCATAACTTTAAGTTTTCTGATTCACTATATCACAGTTAGTATGACAAACTATGATAATGTAGTAGCTTTACATCATGTGGGAGCCAATTGAAAGAATTACATCTGGTAGGCGATATGCAATTAATTTGCCATTAGTTCGCGGTGTTGCAATTGTTCAATTTAGCGCATTAAATATTGCTTGATGCTGGGGCCCGATATTAAATCGTTTAGCCAGAGAGCGTCAGCACATGACCTATTGCAATAAATTCTTGTACAATGTTCTAGCTATGATTGATTTCGAATATTATAAAGTTATAGTCGAAAATGCACCTGGTTAAAGATGAAATAATTATTTATTAAAATTATACTAATGAATCAGTACTTTTTTATCGTCAAAATGGTCCGCCCGTCACCGCTTCCTGGTGTTATAGATGGGTAGAAAAAACGATGCAACCAACTACCCAGCAGCACAATCTGTTTGTCAATATTTATTCTGACGACCCAATTGGTGCAGTGGCTACGCGATTCGACTGCTGCGCTAAAGGATGCGGGTTCGATTCCCGCTCGGGACAAAAATTTGTGCGATCCACAGATGTTGGTCCGAGTCTGGGTGTTTGTGTAGGTATATTATATTTCATATTTGTGAACCCACCCACGATACCGGGGAAATTTCTAGTGAGGGGCAATATTTATAAAGAATGAAAAAAAAAATTATAATAAAAGCCGCTTTACGACATTGCAATGTAGTCACTAGGTTAATGAATCGATTTTAATAGCGCACTCAAACACAATGTTTAGCGCATATAACCAACCTCTGTGCTAGCATTAGCACAAGTGGGCGGTGTTAATGTGCTAGAGTTTACCGAACTGTGCCTTTTAGCACACTTTTTTGTTAATTATGTGTAGTATAGTGAACGGTTTCCGTTTTAACTGGATCGATTGAGATGTTTAGAAATGGTGATTCATTGTTATAATACCCGAGTATTACTAACTGTCTTTAAATAGCTTTTCAGTTAGGTACCTAGATATTCTGAAGTTTTTTAGGGGTCCCGGGGACCTTCCTATATGTGCAGATGGCGACCACCAGGGTGGTTTTAGTACACATACCACTCCAATGTCCCGTCCCCCCTAAAACTTACCAAGATATGATAAGCTCTATTACTGAAATCTAGATACCTACAAGACTATGGATAAAAACCCCCTTATAAAAAATAATGATAAAAAAATGGATGAATGTAACAAATATGGCGAACTGGCAACTTAGAAAAACAACAATTTCTATTACTCTTTTAATTATGGTAAATCCGCTGATTGGCGCACGCGATCACGATTCAAGAGCACGTGCGTTTAACATGGATGCGCCGGCGCATGTCTCCAGCGTTTAGTTTCACTTGTCATTAGCGGTGCTTATTGACTTACATGTACAAGTATTGATCGTGTTCATCATTTGTTTTGAATCTTTAATGACAAATGCGCATGCGTGGCACTCTGCGAAAATCCTTAGTTGGAAACATCTTATACAGTCGTTGCTATTAAAACTTAATGTGGTAATTATAGGTATTTATGTAGGTAGATTTGTGCTATGATACACCCAAACACCTGACCGCAAGAGGCTTATATCTAGAGCATTCTTTCGTATTCACATCTGTCACCAAGCAAAGCTAGTCTTGAGAATAGGCAACCTTCATGTCATCTAAGAATTGTCAACAGTCTAGTAAGTTTACCCACCACGTAATACTCTAGATCTTTGACCTCTCGTTCTAAAAGCGTCATAATATCAGAACAGTTAGAACGCGAACCGCTCCACTCTTACTACCTAGTACGAACTACGTACATATTTAGCTCAGTGCGTTGCCCTTGAGTTATTTGGTCTGCTAAATGTACAATATTATAGTTCGGTGAACGATAAACTTGATACTAATGGCTGCCGGCGTTTCGGATATTTGTGGGCTGGATATTTAGTCTGTAGGCATGGGAGGTCATGTGATACACCTGTGGTATAGGTTGAAGCAACTCGGCTGTAGAGTTTTGCATACATACATACATAACATCACGCCTGTATTCCCCGAAGGGGTAGGCAGAGGTGCACATATAGTACACCCACATTTCGCCAGTTATGTTTTAGGTCCCAATGTAATAGGGGGCGAGCCTATTGCCATCAACCGGGCACAAATCCAGACTCCGTGCTGTTACTAAGAATTACCTAATGGAAAAACCCAGTAACACTTTGCCCGACCCGGGATTCGAACCCAGGACCTCGTGCTCAGCAGTCGCACTTAGCAGCCACTAGACCAACGAGGCAGTCAGTCAGTGTAGAGTTTTGATACTTTTTTAATAAAATTCATGATAACGTAATCACCCTTATTCTTGAAAAAAACTGCAATTAAGAACTGTGAACGAAAACATCGTGAGGAAACCGGCACTCTTGAGAGATTTTTCAACTGAAAAGCCATGTCAGAGGCCTACAGGCGGTTTAAACTCTGACACGAGGTTGTTCATCAACCATACGATAAGAAGAAGAACGACGCCCTGATATCGCCGATAGGGCTTAAACATGTGCCCCTCTCATTGACTTTGTTAAAATGTTTAGAAACGTCGCGACAAAAACATAAAAAAGACGGGGCGCAGACATCACCAGACGCCTTTTCTACTACTGTCCGAGACATTGCCCAAGAATAGAGATGCCATATACTCAAGAAGTAGTTAAATAAAGAGAGATTTTATCTTCGTTTAGTAAGAGGGACGAGTTTCAAATTGTATGGACTATTGCTGTTTACTTCGTTGTTTTCGCCTACCGCGAACTGCGAAAACTTTCTGTTAATAGAGTTGCGAAATGAATATAACAAGGCCGTTTCAAAAGAATTTAAAATGTTAATTATTTACAGTGTAATTAGTCTTATAAAAGAAATTATGAAGAGTAAGTTATACCTAATGATATAATGAGATGTTCACCGAAACTGATATTTATTATTCTTACTTTCTCAACGAATGCTTATAATAAACTTTCACGAATTAAACGGTAATGAGGCGCCGTTGTCAATTTAATTTGGTTAATTAACGATTGGCGTGAAGGTTCAGATCTCTAAAGACCGGTTTTCTATGTCACAGTTGTTCGTTTGAACTTGGTTACCAGTGTGACATTTCGACGTCATATAATGTGTTCGAAGATCTCAGTGGCGTGCCGTATGAGAGGCCTATGTCCAGCAGTGGACTGAGATAGGCTGATGATTATATGCTCAGCCATCTTCCTTGAGCCTTATCGCGGTTATGTAGCGAAATATTTTAGCGTTTATTGTGAAATACATAATTATGTAAATATTGCGATAGGCATATTTTTAGCATCCGCGTACAATTTCTCCTGTGTGTGTTTCATAGACATGCACAAACACCTAGGCTTGAGCCTACATCTGCCAATCAGATCACAAATATTTGTCCTGTGCGGGGATCAAACCCGCAACCCATAACGCAGGTCTCTAATCACTTAGCCACTGCGCCAATCGGGTCGTTAATCTTAGTTAGAATTCCCCAATCATGTCCCAAAGGTCAACGAAGGTTCACATCTTAACTAATTCGTTCTCTAATTTATGAAGACAGATATCAATTAGTTGGCTGTTCGAAATACGCGGCCAGTTTACGACTGTGACTATTCGAACGGGTGATGGTAGTTTAGATTAACCCCATGTCGCCCACTCTGGATTAACATACTGCCAAATACGAGAATATGTTTAACCTACGCGAAGCATCGAAAGTATGTTATGTACTTAATAAGTATTACATATAGGAGTTATCCCTATAATATTGTAAACGCGAAAGTTTGTAAGTATGGCTGGATGTTTGTTACTCTTTCACGTAAAAAGTACTGAATGCATTTTAATGAAATTTCATATGGAGGTAGCTGACACCTTGGATTAACACATAGGCTACTTTTTATCCTGAAAAAATGTAGCGGGTAACATAGCGGGGCAACTAGTAATATAATGGTTAGGTCGGTACTGCGAACAAAATTTTGTATACAACAATTTCTAAAAAGGTCTTCTATAATTCAATGTTTTTTTTTTATAATCATTAATCCAAGTAAAATAAAATATCATTTTTAAAGGAAATAGAAATAGCCTTCTTTGCATCAAGCTAAAGGCATAATGAAATTATGCTAATGAACATTTGAAGGGACAAAAGATTGGTGAAATTCACTATGAAAAATGAAAATTAGACACATATCGGTCTTATATGATATGTACTATGTAGGTACTATGGTCATTTCAAAAGTGCGAAGAGTCATTGCCCCATGCCGCTACACATTAGCCAGTGAGCACAGAGGCGGCCCAGTTTCCATTGGCGATAATAAGTGTGTTACTTAAGCGGATTTGGTTTACGTAAAGGCATTATATTGCGACCTTGGTTTGTCTGGCTTCTCGTATTCACAGGGTTGCCGGTTACTCATACAAATTGTGGTTTTGTTTGACTGGAGTGTATTAAGAACTTTGTGACTAGTTGTATGGTGAGCGGTGATTTTGTTCCTTATCAGAATGTGTTAAATCTTTATAGAATGTTTTCTATAATATCTTTCGTGGGTGTTATCACTTACCCATATTATTTACTATTGCAGTATTTACTCTCGTGAATATTCGGGATTGCCCGACTAGTTTCGAACTCAAACAGAGCGAATCCGCGATCCTTGTGAAAAACTGGCAACACTCGCTTGGAAAGGGCTAATAATCTTTAAACGGCTGAGCAGATTTTAGTAAATCATAGCTAATAACCATCTCTAATTAACCATAAACCCGTTAATCCCGCGTCAAAATCGGTCAAGCCGTTTTCGAGAAAATCTGCTACACAAATTTCTGCACAGTGCACACCTTCTTCGTTTTGTCGTGGGTAGAAAAGACTAAATAAATACACTCAATGTCGATTTGTTTTTCAAAACACAACATGAAGATTCCTACCACTGTTTTAACGCTACCCATTAACTAAAGCCTTCGTTCAACAACTAAATGTATTAAATTGTCCGCTTATTAGTAGTCATTTGGTGAAGGAAATGACTTACTGTGTTTGAAAGTTCCATCCTGTGTTAAACTGCGCTTCTCTGTGCATTGTCCATTGTTTACGCGTATTTTATAGAATTAGACAAAGTTTTATATGTCAGTAGGGCCCATTGAAAGGTTGGAACAGGCTTTTAATGAACAAGGAAGGAAGCGAATATGCATGCCGCAATTTTCCTTTACGATTAATTATTGTACCGTTTGCCTATTACGCTTAAATAACAACGAAACGTAGATGTTTTGTGTCCCAAAGTCAAGAATTTATCTGTCGTTGGTACTCTAGATAGACATGAATATTACAAACGTTGGGCTTTGCGATATAGAATAAGCAGCGATATTTAAGAAGCAAGTATAAAACTCTTGATAACTCTGCCTACCTCTTCGAGTATTGCTGCCATACTTGAGTAATGTACATAGTAATAAGATACTGGTAAAATAAATAAACAATATTTGCTACTTTTTTTGAACGAGGCATGGAGCGAAACAAGTTAAAATGCATCAATGCAAAGCACATTCTTTTGAACTACTCGTGATCATAATAGAATGGCTCTACTTGTACACAAATTATATAACGTGCTAAGAAAAAAAGTTATATAAAATCGAGACAGTATAAAAATTTAAACGAGCCAGTTCTTATAAACCAACCCCTTCTTCGTAAGAGGAGGGTGATATTATCACCAACCTAACTCCAGCCATAAAAGAGGGTTCAAGGTAAAAGGCAGTGAGTCCTAGAGATAACATGAGCGATGTTAAACGCAGGATGCCAGGACCAGTATCGATCCGCGCCACCCTTGTCTGTCGCCCGTCTGGCTGTCTGTATACCCCCCAGCGAATAGGGGTATTAATAGGGCTGGCATCAGTAGGTTTTAAAATAGACGCATTGCTTTGTAACTGATATAGAAGAAACACTTAAACACCAAAGTAGGTATATCTTATCTATTTGATTGTGACATCAATAACTTAAGATAGTTTTGTGATTGTTTTCTCGAACATCAAACCATAGCCCGATCTAATTCGCTGTCAACGCCATCTATCGAGTGTAGGAGCAAGTTTACAATATTAAATAAAATGTATTTATTGTGTACATAGGTTGATACAATGGTCTTACAAATTATTAATATCAATCTGTCTTGCCTAGTAGGCGAACAATAATTTATAACATTATCATGAATAAATGAAATAGTATCGATCTCTATGTGAATTTAATGATAAGCGGAAATTAAATAAGAAATATGATGTCTAAATATTGTCTTGGTCGTTCCGTATTGATGAATATAGACAAAAATAGTCCAGATTTCATGATAGTGTTTTTGTATCCCTTACCTATTTATATGAACTACGTAGGTACTTATCTAAGGCGCTTATGAGAGTTCACATTATCTTTAAAAGTAATCGTCTCACAATCGAATCTGAAACATTACAGGCGAATGCTCTAGGTAAGGGGTCACCTTAAGCTTTTAAACCAGCGCCCTAGTACTTACCAATCCAGTTCACTGGACAGACATAACCCTGTATAGCATTTTTACGTTGTCTTACAGTCTAGTAGCAGCCCTGGAGTCAAATGGAAAGTTCCAGATAGAAAGTAGACGAGTGTTATCTGATACGCTCCGCATGATACCGAGATAGCATCGAGTAGTATCACAATATTACTTTGACTGCTTCGTTGGTCTAGTGGTCGCTAAGCGCGACTGCTGAGCATAAGGGTCTTGAATTTGAACCCGGGGTCGAGCAAAGTGTTACTAGGTTTTTCTATAAGATAATCCTCTATTGTAGCAAAGAGTCTGGATTTGTGAGCGGTTGATTGCAATTGGCTTGCCCCTTATTACATTGGGACTTATGTTGTAACTGGTGAAATGTGTCTGTACTATATTGCGCACCTCTACGTACCCCTTTGGGGAATACAGGCATGATCATATGATGTGTTTACTTATACTTTGCTCATTTCTAGTAAATGCTGTCTATACAGGGATTGTCTTATAATATTGAAATGATTCAAATAGTCATTACACGGTTACACGGGGCTTGTATTTAAATAAATAAAACTAATTTGTTTTTCTAATAATGTTTGCATGAAAAATATTTTAAATTAATTTATAATTTACCTACATCTTATTATAAATCAACGAAGAACAATGGAGCTTGTATTCCACCTGACGCTAGTATCAGTCATTATATTCATGTAGAATCCAAAGAATCCAACAAATATTCTTACCCGCTGGTACAACCAACAATTATCCCGTTACGAAAAGGTTAATGCCAACAAAATAACCATACCAAGTAATATAACTTCTCAGAGACATTAAAAGGTAGCCATTATGCTTACCCCAGCGTTTATGAAGTGTGGTAATATCATTACCCGCCTTTACAACGTCGGTTAACAGTACAGATGGTGTAATAACGTGATTAATGGTGAATCATGAATTCATGACATTTTTCTCACGGTATGTGTGTTGGAAGAATAAATATCTTAATTATTGCAATGTTACGAGACATGGAATGACAATGTTGTGATATCAATGAGATACTTTATGGTTACGTCTTCCTCGTGTAGATTTGCTATACAAATAACTCATTCAAGTAGAGTAAAAAATGCCGATCATACTTGCACAGTTTATTGAGCGCACCAGTTTGAAACACAATATTTTGAAGCGCAATTAATTAATTAAAATAAAAAATGTAGCATAAATATGTATAGTAGGTACATCTACAGACAGATAACAAAAGAAGATCTATAAAAAAAAGATATGTTTTTATTTACAATCGTTATTGGTAAGCAATTTTTTTTATTTAATGCGCTACGTAGAAACTTACTTCAAGTTGGTGCGCTACATCAGAGATACATGAGCACTCAATAATTATTTAACTAAATACACATAAACAAACACAAATGTTTACTAATTAGCCACAATAGAAACAATAGAATGTCAGTTTGTTTATAAATGTCAATGTACGTGGGAATTTATTGACAAGACTGTGGAAACTGTGCTATGTAAACATGTCTTTATTATGTTAATCGATACATTAGTATCGAGGTGCAAATAGAGTGCCTCCACGTGTGATACATAGTATCTAAGTACTTTTGGACCCTGGGCGGGTAACCTCGCTACCATCGTAGGCCCAACGCCAACTATCGACACGGCATGACAGGTCTAGACTATCAAGGTACACTTTGGTATATCTCGGAAGTCTTCGGCAGCGTAAGGCATCGCTAAGGACGCCTCGGCTTGCAACGTTGCCACTGTTCTAAATTCAAGGTAGGGAGCAGGCTGTTGCAATCTACACTACGTCATGAGATGCGAAGAAGTATCGATAGACTATCATAGATGTCAATAGTCTTTGATTCAATGAATTTATTATCTGACATCTTGCCTACGTTCTTTGAAGAGTTCTACTTAATGGGGGAAGAGCCTACTGCGATTTATTTCATTAATGCTGAAAATTAAGGTTATCTGAGAAGTGAACCTTGAAAATGAGGTCGCAAGTAATGGACGGCACGGCCTGCCTTTAAGCTTATATGAAATTACCTATACAGTGTTACTGTCTATTACTGAACAATTACCCTTGATGTGAATCGAACCTAATGTTTTAGACTTGGCAGTCGCATTTACTAACAACGTACGACTCCACTCCACCATAAACTAAACTAAAATGATTAATTAATAATTGTAATTTTATTCCTTTTATCAATTTACATTATATATTACATTTCCTTATACCAATTACATTAAAAGTAATAATATATACCATCTTATTATATACAAATAAAAAGCCTAAAAATGGTATACACTCATACTTGTAAACAACAAACTTCTCATGTATTATCTATAATGTTTATTTTCTCGTTGCAGGTACGTTGACCCCGAACAATTTGGGTTAAGATAACACAATTCAAACAATCATTGTTGTCGGAACGTTTAAGACAATCTCTGTCTGTCACTGTTTGTATAAAAACCGACGAGATATAGCGGTGAGTTAGTCTAACCAAAAACAATTATCTACCATTATTTTTAAGTTTTTACCCGACTGCGGCTGAAAGATGGTTATCTTTGAGGTTTATGTTAAAGTCACTATGCTATAGCCTAACTTAACATAATTCTAGACTTCTTTATTTCTTTTCAGTAGCAGTCGGGTTTTTTTTTTAATTACTTATTATTAATTATTTGTCACGGACCTGCGCATGTTGATAGGTAGGTAATCTTATGAGTGACGAATACCTATAGAACATAATTCGCAAGTTCATATAGTAATATTCGTTTCTGTTAAGAAGCTTTCCGGGATCGGTGTCACTTCTGTTCCAAAATCCCGGGATTGAAAATGTCCGCAGTCACCAAAAAAAGTGGTGCTTTTTGTTGACATGGAAATCAAACCCAGTTTCTTTATAGTCGCATTGCAACAACAACTACCATCAAGCCACACTAAATAGGTACTTGTTTGATAAAATATAGGTTCTTACAGCAATCCTTAGTCTCTGGCCTCAATATTAAAATCTGAGAGTCAATTAAATAAACTCAAAATAAACATTTTATCTGTATCAACGATCTTAATTGAAACCACATTAAACATCAAAAGATTATGGACATTCTACAAGTGAACACACCGGTTTCCTCAACATTATAATATTGAAATAAAATATTAACACATATAGAAAGATCTGTATCAGTGAACGGTAAAGCCTATGTCAATTCACGATTTCTTTAATTACCTATAATAAACGTTTAACATGGCTGCTTCGTTGGTCTAGTGGTTGTAAAGCCCATCTGCTGAGCTTGAGGTTTTGATGTCGATTCCACATGGATTCTGAATTTGTGGAGGTTAATAACAATAGCCGAATGGTATCCGGCCTAGACTTGACCGCCCCCTTTCCTCCCGTGGGCGTTGTAAAAGGCGACTAAGGGAAAAACCAGAAGATGGGCAGCAGCATCTTCTGTAACTTCACCAACAATACTGCGATCCCCAAGCCGCTTGCCAAGCCTAGGTATTATGGACAACCAACTTCGAACTTGTTCAACAGTGGACTTTTTCTGACTGATGATGAATGACAATATGCGCGCCCCCTATTACATAGGGAGCTATCGAGCTATATGTATAGGTAAATGGCGAAATATGGCGAAAGTCAACGGTGATTAGGTGTAGTAGATACCTAAACACTTATACAGTCACCGTTGCCTACCCATTTGGGGAATACAGGCGTGATTTTACGATGTTATGAACGTAAAATTAATCTAATTTGCGGTCATACAGCCGTCTTGGAATGCACAAGGTCAGTAGCGGAATGTCTAGTGGTAATCTGATTAAATTTAATCGAGTCTTCACAGAGTGGCTTCCTAAGAAGTCATTATAGTCAGCTTACTCGTATACGTATTATTGATGGGACAGAATTTATATTTAAGTATGTGTTTTTGTGATTGCGGTAGAATTTAAAACAGTATCCTTTGGAATTTCTTGCTCGTTCTTCTCCATAGGAATGATATTTGTTTTTGTTTTGTTTTTTTTTTTGTTTTTTTTTTTTAAAAAACGTCGCCCCACACTAGAAATTTCTCCTGTGTCGTGGGTGCGTTTCACAAACATGAAATATCACATACACAAACATCCAGACTCGGGACAAACATCTGTGGGTCGCACAAAGTTTTGCCCCGTGCGGGAATCGAACCCGCAACCCTTAGCGCAGCAGTCCAATCACTCAGCCACTGCGCTAATCAGGTAATCTAAATTTTTGGAATCATGTAACTAACATCTTGACGATTCGTTAGCACCTGTCATTATATTTTTTATAGTCGCAGAAGCCTTCCCTTTCTTCTTCTAATCTCAGTATTTTTGCCGTTTCTGGCCACTTTGGTACTACCCACAAATCTGGCCGCCCCGGCTTTGTTTGAAATTAGTCTTTAACCTATTGAGCGCCACGGTCTTGTATAGAAGACCACACTTCCACGCCCTTCACGCCGTACTTCTACCAGAATAGTTAGTAATCAATGTTACGATTAGATAGTCTTCTAATAAAATCGTGGCGTGGAGAGCACGGAAACTCTTGTGTTCCATACAAGACTGGCGCTCAAAAGGTAAAGATTATTTTTTAATTTAAAACAAAATTAATTTTAAATTCCTTCCAATAAGGGTTAGTATCGTATAACATTAGCAATTACTTTCATAAAGCTATAGTAATAGGGAAATGTTGTTTCTGTTAGTTTATCGTTTAACTAGCCTTAATGCGGTGGTATATGTATGAAGAAAAGAGCGGCAGTCCGTTTCAAGATATAACGCGGGTTTAATGCCGGTAATTACGTAGGAAATAGCCTGATATCATTATGTGCAGTGCTTACAGTTAAAGGAAATTAAATCACAGGATTACTCCACGGTAATAATAATAACTTAGCAAATGCTATTAGAGCAGCGGAGGTCGGAGTAGGTAGAAGAATTATTGTCGATAGTTAAAATATTTTTTGGATCGTAAGCTTGTACGATATTTGGCAGTATATTAAAAGAATCGGGCTGCTTGTCATTGATATGCTATAGATACTGCTATAAATTAAAAAAAGCATATGCTATAAACTTAGGCCTCGAACCTTCAGGTCGTGTTTTGCTTTATAATTTAGATCATAGGTTTCAGGTTTTTCGAAGAACTCTGAACCTAATACATTATTTAAATAGCTATCTTTACTTGTACCTTTTATTAATAAATAAATAATAATCGTTTCGTTTGAATAAATTTCTCATCACGCAACTATCCAATCTGCTCTAGTATTCATTGTTAGAGACAAACAAGGCCCTATTTGTTGCATAACAAACCGCCCGTAGAGATCCCAAACATTCACGTCATAATTTATGGTGTACTCCAAATACATCGAATTCTAATTAAATAACTTTTATATCGATTTCAAAACCGATAATAATCTATGGAAACAGCCCAATATGCAAATACATCGCCGCATGTGTATTTGATCTGGTTTCACGAACCTATTATATGTGTAAACACATCCTTCCACAAATACAGTTAAGTAAACGTCGCAGAATGTTAATTAACTACTTAACGTTCGAAAATTAGCATTCTGTGACACTAATCCGATGTGTCAAGGTTTGCTAAGGCTTCCGGTTGTACGATAATGACTCGCGAAATATTTTTCTTTAGGCAATGTCTTATAAGGAAAGAAATCCAGCTGTTTTTTATATTTAAGTCTCATTTCATTATGGTAATCGGCTTCAAAATACACTGAAGAATATTTTAAAACTGAGCTATAAAGATTTATATGAATAAACATAGTACCTATATGAATACTAATTTATAGTTTGCATAATTGTTTTAATTTTCAAGCAGAAGAAATCAAATATAAGTAGTTTGTGCAAATTTGAAAAAATGTTGACGTTACCTGGCCTTTGACTTTTAGTCGTCCTCTGATTGGGTGATGAGTGCGCGGCCCAGCGAAAGTACAAACGGTCAGAGGTGCTAAACCATTGTCCACCGTCACGGTAGCCGCTCTAACTAGCAACTGTGACGTGAATTTGATATGCTATTGTTGCATTTTGTGGAGGTCGCCAGTTTTTGTCTCGTTTCGCATGTCGACTGGTGACAAAATATTTTAAATTGTATCTCACTTTTTGTTGATAAATTCAAATCATTCACTTTTTGTCGGTGTAAGTAATCGCATTTGCTTTACATTGCTTTTGCTGTCAATTTCCTATTTTGAAGTTTTTGTGCGTGTTTCCCTTGGACATTAAATGCAATTTATGTCGTAGACTAACTAATTATTTAAAATAATAGTAAAGCTTCCAACATGTGGCATTTACGAGCCTGATACACTGAACGTAACTCGGGACTTGCATCTTATTAAGCTTTATGTCAGGAAATAAACCTATATAGCAAACTCGTGCACTGAGTTACTCAATAATATGCAATTTATAATTAAGTAGTGCTCAGGTATGTCGGTTTTATGTTAAGTGCCTTTAATGTCCTTTAACTAAAGTATATAGCTGAGATAACTCTTAATAAGATGGTATTTTCGCACGCCGTTGGACATTCAACGAGTTAAATGTGCTTATACAAATTGAATTTTATTATCGGTTGGATTATAAAATTCAATTTGTCCGATTTGGAAAATTTTAAATAAGACTTTAGGAAACAAAAAATAAAGTAATGTCTGGCACAATAAACAACGTTATACACTTTGATAAAATGTAAGCAATTGCATTTTAGATATTCGATGAAAATAGTGAAACCACTTCCCGATGTCACTGCTATATAAGCAAACATTAACCACCTATTAATCATATACAGGGCGTTACAAATTATTATGGTGCAATCGCCGACATTTTCCATGCCCGCGGCATTGCCTATGTTACCATAAACTAACATAACCTTTGGTACCATTACCAGCCTGTAGGGAAGTTGGCTATCTGTCTTTGGCTGTTGCTCTGTAGATGGTAATCTGTTTATTGGTGAAATGTTATTGGATAATGAGATATTTATTGCCCTGGTCCTTAGATACGAGAATGATAAACGTCTCTTTATGTGATGTTGCAAGCACGATTTGATACGGCTATTGGCTACTACACGGATTATTTCCTCTTAAAGTTCAAATCTAGCTTACAGCGTATAAAAAGGTTTATAGAAATATAGACTTAGTTATTTTATGACTGTCTGTATCACACTACTACTGAGTATTAATTTAATAACTAGGATAGTATTAGCAATTATACTATAGGTATCATATAACAAGATTAAATTACACGAATCAATAAAATAATGTTTAACTGACATTGTAATGTGTGCGTTAATTGCAAAGCATAATTAATATTCAATAACAGCTGTACTTTGAGCCTTAGGTTATAAAAGCAATTCTTACGATCGCCTTTAGGTACGTAAAAGACAATAAAACAGTTCTAAACTCCACAAACCTGATAAAGATCTAAATATTTCGGCAGCGGTGACATAACGAAGCACTAACGAGGTTAGGTTAGCCAAAAATAAAGGATTTGACAAACAGTAGTCTAGAGACATCAGTCAAGTTACGCCACGGTAGCTGGACAAGACATGTTGGCGGGAAATGTCGTAGGTCAGCGGCCATCTTGCGCAACCGTTACAAAACTAATCTCCGGATAGAATTGTTTTGAATTTCGAACGCTTTGTTTCGAACTTCGAACGTTTTATTATTTGTAGATTCCTATGGTTATGCTGTTGTAGATTTTATTATACGTAATTGTCATTGGTTACATAATTATGGATTGTATACCTACAAACTTCCAAGTTTTCGCAAATCCTTATGCAGTAACAAAAGGTTTTTTGCTCACATCGAAACGCTTTAAACACAGATTGAATCTATCTGACTCTTAAAAAGTTCGACTAAATTTGGTCCTTATACCCCGACTCGAAGGACCAGCTCAAAAATTAAGTTGTACCACTAAAGTAACTTAATTAAGGGCGTGGCACGCAATAAAATAATTGACACCAAGTCTCGCTTACAGTCAGCGTAACAAGATAAATGTCACAACAAATTGCAGGGCACTAAATAATTGCATTGTAATTTATAATAACCGCACTAAATTATTATTTAGTGCCAGTGAACTAAATTATGAGACAAATATTAATTAGTACAATTGCCGTTCGCTGAAGCGAGCACAGATATTATGAAATCCGTGTAACAAGCTACGGAACCTTTTCCCAACACTATTGGGGTCGGGTTCCAGTCTGGATATACATAGTTCGATATAATAGAAAATAACGACTCGGGAATTAACACGAACACAACTTTATTAATTTTTGGCTTGACGTTTCGGCCGAGTTACACCGGCCGTGGTCACAAGCAGACTGACAGAGTCAGTTAATTCCCGTATTGTTATTTTCTATTATAATCATGCATCGTGATAGTTAAAAGTTATCAGTTCGATATAGTTCCCATTACGTAAGAAGAACGGCTAGCGGCTGTCAGCGACTGTGTTTGCCATCGAATATAGTTTCCTATGGTCCTAAGATATTGGTCCAGGTTTAAGAAGTCTAACGTTATGGATAGTATAGAAGATATATACCCAATAAAACAAGCTCTAAGCCCTTTTATTCTTAAGCGAGGATCATACCGGCATTATGCTCTATTCTTTGATATGCTAACTATAGTAACAGGTATAATTTAATCCTTGGTTTAAAATAACAATTTCTATGAATCAGGGGGTAAATGTCTAAAGAAAGTTGCCTCTTGGTTTAGTGGTATTCTAATCTGCGGTCAAGGTTCGATTTCCAAGTACGAGTATAACGAATGTAATTTAAGCTGTTTTGGTCGGAAATCGCGGTGTAGGGTTCGCGTTTAATACAACGTGTGATTCGATTTGGAATCGATACGTTGTGTGGAAGGATTTCTGGTGTAGTAGGATTGTAGGTATCGATTTGAGACTCAAACAATTGATTTATATGATTCTATTGAATACAGGTTACGACGAACTATAGATGTTGACTAATTCATAATAATTGAAGTGAGGTAACCAGCTTATTGTGAACTGACCCACTACGCATCGTCATCGAAGTAAATAAAAAATACTCTATTATTTTCCTAAAATAGGGGTGGCAAGAGCACATACATCTGCCTTCCCTGTTGAGTATACACGCCTATTTTTAATTAGTACCATAGAAAAATAATGAAAAAAAGTGAGAGATCAATCAGTACCCGTTAAGTAGTCAAAAGAAAAAAACATCGACATTCCAAAAATTCTCTACCAAAATTAGTATTGGTAAAATCGTAACTAAATCAATACGAATTACAATTGCTACTAGAAAATAGTACTAATTAAAAAATAGGGGTGTATTCATAGTATGTACGTGCTATTCGTAGTATAATTGCTATCCAAGTAGGCTTTTCCTGCTGGAAAACGCCTTAAACATAACAAATATGCACAGCGCATTCTAGCTGGAAACACTAAACAAAGGAAAATTATCACAAAGCTAATTAGGCACATCATAAGATCTAGATTAACTATATTTAATTAGACGGTTTGTTTGTCTGTAATGTTGTAGATAAGATACAAGTCATAAGTAGGTCGGTAGGTGTGGAGGGAACTTATGATAATATAATGTATCATTGACAAGAAACTAGAGTTGCAGGCTTTATATTTACTCTCAAAACTTGGTAGGACATTTTAAAGGATATTATACTTTTATGGTTTTTTGTAACTAATATAATACAGTATAAAAAAGTCGGCATTTACCCTTGTGCAAGTGAGACGCCGCACTACACTGAATAGCAGCCTCTCGCTCCCACAGCTGAGAAGTCCAGATTTTAGAGTTGTAAGGGGCAGTTGTTATCACACAGCAGTGATACCCGAGTGGTTTGACCGTTAGGCTGCCAAATCAAAGGTCGCAGGTTCTAACCCTGGCACGCACCGATGTCTATTCCAATTCATATGCGTATTATAACTTAGTTATCAGTTGCTAAAACACACCTGACAGAATTTTTAACTGTGTGTAAAGCCATGTCAGACGCCTAGGCAGGTTAAATTCTGACACCAGGTTGTTCATCAACCATACGATAAGAAGTTGTAATCACGTGTTTATTTAGGAGTTCCTACCATCACACGTGGGGTACACTTACACCCTTAAGTGATCTGATAAAACACTTAACGCTACCGGTGGCATCAACAACGAGCTATTTTCAATATCAACTATTTCGAGAGCTCTACATGAAAGCGTAATTGTTTGATACTGGGTTATTGATAAAAGTTAAGAAATTATACCTACGTAACAATGGTTATATTATTTTTTTATCTGTTATGTCAATTATTATTAAGTAGGTAGGTACGTTTATGTATGTGCAGTAGTGTTCTTAAAAAAAAAGCTATTGTTTTACCCGTTCACCTTTTATTTTCGTTGTTAGCAATAATTGTAATTTAAATTGAATTGCACAACTCTACCGAATTAGATGAAGAGTCACATGAAATATTAAGCAAGCAGTAGGTACAGTAATCTATGAATGAATGATTTATTTCTGTAAATAGGTTTTCACAAACACTTTCACGCGTCGAAATTCATAAAAAAAAAAACCTAGATGGCGTCTATCTATGACTGCATCTTATCTTATTATCTGCTGGATAGATGACGGGTTAACTTAAGGTAATGCTTGCATCTAACGAAAATATGTTTAATGATTTCCGCAACTCTGGTGTCCAAGATACAAGCTATGCTTAGTTTGGAGACCACTGTTTACGATTCCAATGACTGTTACAATTATTATATTAGTTTTAACTAGTAATTAAGTCGATTTGATATTGTAACGAATATGTTAAAAATTAATTTATTCTTATTCTTAACTAACATAATATTTACAATAATATCTTTAGATGCAGTATAAAACAGAACTCAACTATCGGATCAAACCACTCGTTAGTCTAAATTGGTAGTTAAACTATAAGTTACAGAACATTAACCAAATTGATTGCACAACATCGACATTTTGTGAACAGATTCCATCAATCTTGATATCTCAATTATTTCTTGAACGTTTCGTCACATCAGTGTAATAATTGACACACATACAGACATATAAATAGTACGTGCATTAACAATTGGTATATATGTGTGTGCTGTGTAAGGTAACAAGTTTCACTCACACATTAGTATTGCAATGTTTTAGTGGTGCAAGTTAAAGGCTGTAGCGATCTACTATTTTATTGTTTATTTGTTTTAGGTCACGACGTCCGTTGGGCACTCGCTGTACTTGTAACATTATCGCTAGCTCACTGCAGGTTTCGCGATTTCAGATAATTCTAGGCTTCCTTACCACATTTTCTGTTATTGACTCTCAGTGGTGTCTTAATATCAAACGCCAGCTGGACACGCTGGTCTCGACACGCTTCCGAGAGCATACGAGGGCGCGACACGCGATAAACGCCCCATGTACTATAGGTATAGGTACGCACTAATACTCGGCTAGTGTCGACATTGAAAAAGTCATATTTATACTTGTCTTGGTTTGATCTTGCAACCTTGTGTATGCAAATCCGGTGTGTGAACCTCTAGGTTACCACGACGATTATACCTTAACAATTTTTTTTTATTTGCCGCTACACGCTAGCACTTTGCACCACACACCTTGTGCATTATGTCACATGTAGTAATAAGAGTGTTCTTATAAAGCGCACGATCCTTACATCACGGTGCACGCTGACGAAACTGTGAACACTCTCATGCAGGTCACCAGGTATTATGTTTAGTTACTACTAGATACTGGAGACAAGTGTTAAGACACGTTTTCACTAGGGACATGTCGCCGAGACATGTCACCTAAAAACAATGTCGATCGACATTTGCCTTGTCCACACTGCCCAGTAGTGAATAGTACTTGTCGGGCGACAAGTCCCGCGACCCATAGATGTTGCAAGCGAGGTCGAGTGACATCGCGCGGAACACGCAAATTTGGAGTCAGCAACAGTGTCGCGGGACAATTAATGTCGCCTTGTAAGAACAAGGCTTTAAGGTTTTTGGTGGCTTTTTAAACAAAGCTGTAGTGTTTATCTATTTCTGAAACCATTCCTTGCAGAAGCTGATAATGAACGTATGTTGGCATCAACCTAGTGGCAACCTGGTTGCCGACTAGCTAATCTACTTACCATGCATTGATTTATACGTATGTAAAGCTTATATAATAACAAAATAATCATGGTAATCCGGTCTTAAGTTAACACAGACAAAATCACGGGCACAATCTAGCACTCCTAACAACATTAAACAAAGCAAAATCGGATTATCTACGGATGCGGATATTCACATCACTAGTACATTGAAAATTAGCAATGGAACCAACCATTAAATATACATTTGCTTGTCACACCACGAATTGATAATTCTACAAAATGCCACGTTACGACATCGTTGATGACGAGTGGCGGTGGATGTCGTGACAAATATCGTCGTGGAAAGTTCTTTGACACTAGGAATCTGCTTCATTCACTTGTAACATAACATTCTAGTATCCCCAGAAGCGTAAGACGCAGCGTTGGTCTTCCATCAGGTGGACCGACGACATCGTAGTTAAGGGCAACCGGTTGATGCAAATGGCAAATTGTCATTCACTGCGGCGTACTAAGAGGGAGGTCTTTGTTCATCAGTGGACGTCTTACGGCTGATGACGATGATCCCTAGAAGAAAAGCTCTATAGTAGGTACACCCTCGTGGTTATTGGTCACAATCTAAAATTTAATAGGGGCGAGTCTATTACTATCAACCGGACACATATCCAGACTACGTCTTTCAACTAAAAACATGATGAAAAAACGAAATACCAGTTTGCATTTGATCCTAAGTGAAAAGGAGTCGAATTGTAAAAGACAGCCCCATTCACAAAAAAATACATTAGATAAAAATATATGTTACCTCAGTAGGTTACCAAGTAGGTACCTGTACACTCGTACAGGTTTGTTATCATAATGACATCAATATAATAAATAAATATACTACATTAGGTAAATAATACTTGGATTAATTTTGTTAAAATAAAAATGAGAAAACTTCCACCAATCAGTAAAAGAGATAAATAATATGAATTGTACTCTCAACCTCTTACGCGAACCAGGCCACAGGAAAAAGTTATAAGTATTGCAAAATATTAATAATATTTATGTCAACTTGCAAGCATTTCCATGTTGCTGTCTCAGAATTGAAATGACAACATTAATTTAATAAGTCATTAGCACAAATATACATAAACACTATTAATATTGTAGCTTCATGCTTGATATATCATATATTTTGGATATTATGTTTTTTTTTATAAAATCCCGTTGTTTGACTGGTAAGTGCGAATTTTAAGCTTCTGTACCTTAAGCAACGTTTACGTATTTGTGAAACTGATAATTTAGAAACATTTTTGTGATTTCGATTTAACATCACCATCCGGAAGACATCCACTGTTGAACAAAGGCCTCCCCCTTAGAACGCCACAATGAACGACAGCTTGCCAAATGAATCCACCGGTTGCTCGCAATTCTGACGATATCGTCGGCCCACTTATATTTCCACTAATTATGGCTGTAACACCTAGAAGTGGTCGTTCTCCTGTATGACTTATCCATATAGATTGTTTTTTGCCTCTTTTATAAATAAAATCAGTCATAAAAATTTTCTCCATTGCATAATTTTTACCCAGCTTAAGGAAACTAATCGTAGCCTTCATAGATCGTCAATTCAGAACTCATTTGACATGCGCTATTCTTATTATAATACGGTTCAAATCAGCATATATCACTGATTATCATAATGAGCTGACTAATTAAATAACAGACACCAAAACCCCTCATTAATCGAGTTACACCACAAAAGATTGCAGATTAAAATATTAATAAACATAATTAATCGCGCGACTGTGTCGCAACGATTGGCGACAGTTGGGCAACGTGTCTTAATCCAATAGATTCAAAGACACTTTGTGCAAATCATTTTGCAAGAATTGCACGTATGTTATAAATATTGAGACAGAGTAGATATTTGGGTGTCGATATATTAAGATGTGAGTGCCTAGCGCCGGTGCGAGTTAACCTGCGCACGCGCATGCAGTTCCTAGAATTGATATACAAGAATGCAAATGAAGTCGCCCAGATATTTTCGTCTAGACTATATTTGCATTATATCATAAAATAGTTGTCATAATTGACGATTAAGGAGACGTGTACGGCGATCTGCATAAGTGCTGACGATCTATAAAACAAATACCTAAATATAAATAGTTATGCAATTTTTGTATGGAATATTATATATGTAAAACACACCTACGATTAAATAGGAAACTATAGAAAACGTTTTTTTTTAAGAAAGAAAAAAATCTAAGCACCTTTTAATTTAAAAAAAAAGTCTAAAAGTTACGCGCATTAGCAATTTCGTGTTAGGATTATATCGGAACCATATTAATGTAATATAACCAAATATATTCAACCTCTAATCCTTAAGCAAACGTTAATTAAATCATAAAGAAGTTACAGAATCTCATATAGTATGCAGGAATTAGTTTCGTAATGTCTACTTCACTTGGTCTTCGCTTTTACGACTGGATTAAGTTACTAGTTATTTTGTTTCTTGACGTCCTGATTGGCATAGTGGCTAAGCGATTGGATAGTTGCGATAACGGTTGCGGGTTCAATTCCTGGCCAGGACATTTTTGCAATCCGCTGATGATTGTCCCAAGTCTGAGTGTTTATCTATATCATGTGCAACGCACCCACGATACACGAGAAATTCCTAGTAAAAGGCGACGTTTTTTTTAATTAAAAAAATATTATGAAGGATGAAAACTATTGATTCACCTCCGATTTTTATGTCATTAAGTTCTGACACATCAGTACAATTAATTACGTACCAAACTTAGTAGGTCTAATAGGTAGGATTTGCACTGGCTGTAATCCATTATAATTCCTCTCCACTCATCTTCATCACATTTGTGATCACGACATCGTTATACCTTATATATTCTTCATAGATGTTCTTCGATCTTCGATGGGTCCAGAAACTCCAGTATATATTTGTAGTAGGTTAAGAGAGACAAAGGCTGATAATGATGATAAATAAAATATATTACGCCAAAGGTATCTTTGCAAATGTTCCAATAGTGCACGAATTTTTGGGAGCTAAAAGAGCTTTTTAATTCAACCAAAACATTAACCTTTGGCTTCTTCTTCGGGCAAAATGTATCGATGACAATAAACTAGTAGGTTTCTAGCTAAATATCGCGAATTTTACGATTATTTATCTCGCATATCTCCATATAAGATAATTTCGCTTCCTACGCTGTTTTATCTTCGTTTTTGTGTCGATATAACGGTAGGATTCGGTTGCAGGTTGACTGCGTGACTCAGGTGTAAAAGGATAGTAGAAAATAATATTGGTCTTAAATATCTTTGTTTGTTTCATCATCAGGACTTTAATATCCGTAATGGTAGGCTGGAATGTTACTTGCTCAAAACATTTTGCTAGATCGTTATAATCACATGTCATAGAGGTCCTACAATTAAATTTATTTATGGCTTTAAAATTAGCAGTGGATCGTTTTCGATGTTACTCGTGTAATAAAATACTTCTGATCATGGAAACTAATCTTCAAGCCTCATTTAATTTGGTGCGTTGTTCCATTCTGGATTATTCATGTACAAGCATATTTGACATACACAATCGCTCAGGATGAATAAATATCCTGCAGGTCATACAAATATTCGTCCCACACAAACTTTATGGCGTAGTTCAAATTTCCGCAGCAATCTGGACGTTATTTATCTACAAAATGGCAATCCTAATTGCTCAAACGTACGTCTCAAACAAAACCATTAAATTTAAGTCCACCAATGAAAAACAACTGGCCATATTTCATACGACCGTGGGTGTTTGTATTAGCGCCTTACACGGACAGATAAGCAAATGTAACGCCCACTGCCTTTCATAATACATCCTTGGTAATAAGCCTTAGTGCATGGCGAGTAATGGAACGCACTTGTGATTTTGTTGCCGATTAATTATGGTGTGGTTCTCAATGTGTGTTTATCGTAAATCTTGGATGAGACGAGTTATTGAGCATATTAAAAGTTATTTTGTGGTTATGTTATTTGAAATAGGTTTCCTAAAAAGTCAAGCTACATACATTGAAGATTTTCATTCATAAATAAATTCAATTATTGTAATGGGACTAATACATTGCTATAATATGGTTAATACAATCCACAAAAAAGACAAAGTTAATTTTTTATTTTTAATGTCTTATGAACAATAGGTGAGATTTCACTAAAGGAATTAATAAAACAAATACAGTCGACTTTCCTTCGTGGCTCAAAATAAATGGACTCCACAGTTTGAGAACCCAATGCCCACTCCTTAGCAATATGTCAAACAGCCGTACCCACATCACATGCAGAATTATAATATATGAAGCCATCAGACTTGTACGAATGCGACCTTTTGAATTTTGTTGTCTATCCATGCAAATTAAATGTCTTCGAATTCCTAATAAATACATAATACGTAGAATTTCAAACGCATTGGCTCATTCACCAACAGATTTGTGATTTTAGAATGTTGCCATCCAATTTTAAATTCATTATATGAATTCTGATAAATAATTGCAGGAATGTTTACTTCGTGCGGATCTTAAATGATGTTTTAAATATAATGATGATTTTAAAATTTCTTCCTAGCATCTTCGTGTTGCAAATATGGTATCAAAGTTATCTCAGACATGGCGACACTTCCACGTAATTACAGTATAAAAGATACTTTATAGTATGCATAATGAGCACTAGAAAGGATATGCATGTAGTTTGACAAGATTGTTGCAAAAAACATGATGCTGAGCTCTTATACTGTTCTTGCTAAACCTATGCTAATTATAATAAAAACCTCACTCTATTTGCGGATCGATAGTTATAAAATATAGCCAGACATTGTTAAACTCAATGACATATAGAATAAAGTTCAAAATAACAAAACACAAATTGCCCTTGTAAAAGCTAAAGATAGTTGCATCAACGTTTCTATCACCGTGATAGGGACAAAAGATCCAATAAACCATTGCCAACCTCATATCTCCATTGGTAAGCTTAAATTAATACTCATAGAAATAACATAGTAATGGCATCAAAGAGAAGTGGACCGTAGCAATGACGTCTTAAATTTGATTTATAGTTGCCAATGCAGACGTTGACCCAGTGGAACCATTTGATATGGTAATTGGTAATAGGCATAATCCCGAACAACTTGGAAAGGTAATCAAACTTAATACTGTAGAGTCGGAATCGATAGCAATGGATCTTGTCAACCAAATGCAATGTTTAGATCGTGATCTTAATACGTGGTCGTGTTCCTAATCGATCCTAAATATAGCATTCGGTCATGTTAACGCAATTATTGTTGGCACAGCTTCGCGCGTCGTAAAGGACAACGTGCGAGGTTTAGATGAAAACATGTTCGACTTACAATGATTTGCGATGATGTCATCGATTACGCCTTCATTATTTGAACCCAATTATGTTCCATGTTAGGCAATAAATTCTTAATCGACTTTTGTGTCTGCAAATACATTACTTAGCTTCTTGTTTGCTGTTACGTTATCTATGAAGATCAAAAGACGAGGCTGGTTCCTTCTTTCGCCTGTAGTCGTTAAATCAATATACTTATACTTTTATTTACATCCACAATTACAAATTCGAGAATGTTATTACTGATAATAACATGACAGCTATATAAAAAATATGAACGTAAATAAAAATTAAGCTTAAATATGAATTTCGATTATTAATACATTTGCATTAAGAAATTGTCATGACAGCTTTAAAAATACCTCTTAACATTCAACAAACAATCCTTCTTAAACAAATCAAAACAATATTATAAAACTGTCCATCAAAGCTGTATAAAAATCTATTGGATATGATAAAATTCGCCTCAGGCGTTCTCCAAGGCTCCATCTTAGGACCGGTTATTATTATGCGCTTCGGTTACAATTCCAGAGAAATTGCTTTGACATTATCATCCCGGGTTATCTGGAGGTCGAATGTCAGAATTCTAGTTTTATAATCACCTTGATCGCTTTAATATCAATATTTAAACAACGTTATTAATATATATTGACTTGAGATTTTTGCATTCTTTAGCACTAAATAGTAAAAAGATACTCAAAATTGAACAATCAAATTCTAAAGTTGAGCATCATCTCCCAATTATGGTATAAAGAAAACCTATTAACTTGACGTTTTATTTCATCAATATATTTATTGTTTCTTGACAGTGCGATTAATTTGATTAAGTTAACTTCTTTATGCAATTATGTTTATTTGTCTTAGGATTTATCTGATTGCTACATCATTTCATAACTAATATTGAGTTGTCTATCAGTAAGATTGAAATCAAAATTATTGCAGTACGATACGATCTTGATTTAAAAGTTCTTGTAAAACGATGAAAAAATATATTGCGGTTGCAACTCTCGTCAGTAACTGCGGATGTTGTAGGTATATTTTGCAATACCCCAGCATTATGGTGTGTGGCTTGCTGGACTTGATTATAGTAATCTTAAAACTTTTATATGAGTTTTAATAAACTGTCCTACTCTTCTTCTTCTGTTTTCTAACGCAGTTGACTATTGGTTAATTGGTTTATACATACAAAAAGTCACGTATACCAGAGGGGTAGGCAGAGACCACCGATTTCCATTCTCGAAGATCCTGACTTACTTCTTCCAGAGATCGGTTGGTAAATAAATTTTTCCTTTTTCTATCGTGCCTTTTATTGTCACATGATAAAAGATTGCCTTCTACTTCAAGCATGAAACGAGTCGCCATTTTATTTGTTTAAAAAAAAAGTAACAAAACAAATACGACAAACTAATTTTGAACATCTAAAAACAAAATCAGTGAATGCAAAAAAACTCGGTGATGCGTCACAAAACTGACTAACAAGCAAATAGGAGGCTTTTGTAATTTATGGTCATGCTCTGTTAACCGACAACACTACTCCATAGTCTATGGTCAAATATGGCCGACAAGGGCAACGAACTCGTAAAACCGTACGCGGCGAAAATTAACATTCACTATACTTATTTTAACATCATTAGCGTAGATCAAATATGAACTTAAAATTACCGAACATTTTCGTTAATAAAACTACTGTACTGTTGACCGTTATAAACTGCGTTTCTATAGTTATTTTCAATTCATTGATCTTATTAAGTGTTATTATGTCCGTAATACAATCTCTTACGCGCTTATTTCTATGCTGATACTACTTTTTGTCTGCTATCATCATTGATAGATTCGTATTGTCAAATACTCGATTCATTGTATCGATTTCATTTGATGTATTGTCCATCGATTGCGTTGACGTAAGCGAGTTGCATTGTATTACGATATACTCTTCAATGCGAGTGTTTAATGATGGTTGTAACTTTTCATCTGGTTGTAAGCAACGAAGTAATTTTCCGTGAAACCAGTTTTTCGGTATCTGGCATAATTTGCAAGTGACAGGGCATAATCGCGATGCTTTGAGTGTTCGATTCTAATCTAACAAAAAACGGACGGTCCGTTACAAAATGCTACTACCATGATGGTAAAACTGTGTCAGTTACGATCCATGGCTGCAGACGATATGATTTCACACCATCGCTTCAGTTGCTGTTTAACCTTCGTCTGGTATTTCAACTTTGATTTTAAATAGTTAATTGACTGTTTTGCAATCTTGATTGGCTCTATGGCTTGATTCCTTATAATTGCGTTTGTTATTTTATTGAATTATCACTTTCCTCGTTTCTTGGTATGTTACACGTCAATTATTAGATAATAAAAACTGTGTCAGTTCACAGCCGATAAAACTTACATAAATTTTATTCTGTCTGATACAAAGTAATTGTATTTTTATTACAACGATAACCTCATGGTTATCTTTGCTTTAATTATATAAGATTGTTAATTATTCAATCCATTTTAGATTACCATTTTAGTGTTAAGCAATATTTGTTTTATGAATTTCAGCTCTGATTGCTACTAGAATTGAGTGTTACGAAATCTTGATCATTATGCTGAATCTAATTTATCATAATTACATTGGAATAAAATCTGTTATTTTTGGTGCAACTAAATGATCTGTTTAATTCTGTTGCATAATTCTCATCACTTACAAAAGCTCCGTATGAAATATTCAACAATAGCAGAGGCTTCGCTTAGTATTCAGGCTACGTTTCTGTACCAACTGACGCAACCAGATGCCGAGAGACAAGCAGTTACAAAATGCTCTCAAACCCTTTTAACAACGATATTATCTCGGTCATGAAATAGAAACTGGATTTTTTGAAATTGTCATGTTATGTGTATTTAAATTGTAACGAGACATGCTGGAGGAAGATTGTGCGTCAACTGTTTATCATTCCGAGCAAGTTTCGCGATTGCTGGAGATTGTTCACGATAACCTAGTCTATCAGCTGACGACTTTAGCAATCTTTCTTCCCGTTACATAAATGAGTCCATGCTAGTTTTATCAATAGGTATAGTTTTGGAATGTATCTGTATCTGATTTTCAATATTCTTTCACTAATATTTAGAATGGAACTTAAAGCGGATGTCAGCTTACTTCAATTCCAGAAAAGTTACGAAAATTCAAAATCGTAGTATAATTCAAATCTTTGGAGAACTAGATTTCTATTTGCTAAAGTAGATAAGTCCAAACTGTATAATTTTCTAGACTTCCTACTTTATTAAAATCTTCGTCAATATCAGTTTATTGAATTACAGAAATATGGAGCGTATCGCTTTCAATTTCCTGTTAAAGGTAATTTGCATAAACGCGTCTGCCTTTTTTGATTGGGTTACTGCAAAGAAGAATTAAGTATGACTAATGTCCGCCCACAAAGTATCTGTATTTGTTAATAAACGAATAAATATAATGGTTTTATGAGTTTTTGGTCACAGAAAGTTAATTTTATCTACTTCGAATAATTTGTTTATTTGATTATACATGGTATTGATTTCTTCTTTCCTGTCATTTGCAATTTCGACTTCATCCATTTTAGACTATTTAAAAGTATCATATTACAACATGCTAAGCTAGAAATCCATACTTTCTTTTGTCTGTCTATCTGTCTGTCACGCCTTCAAAACTAAATCGCTGCACGAATTTTGATGAAATTTAGCATGTAGAAAGTTCAAGACCAGAGAAAGGATATAGGCTAATTAACGGGGCGAAGTCGCGGACAAAAGCTAGTTGTTTTATAAATTTATAGACACTCTTAAAGATCCAACACGGCTAAGCTATTGTAGCAGTTATCAATCGTAAACTAAGATAAACCTTTTAAGAGCTTTCAGTTGGGTTCCGTAGGTTGGGCCACTTTCTTAAACGATTTACACAGACCATAGGTTTCACTCAAGTTTCAATTCAGCTAATGTGGCATGTTTAAGACATTTCACTTCATTAAAGACCTTTGTTTATTGGTATTTACTGCTCGCATGGTGTGAGATACTGCTACCAGCTGGGGCTAAATTGGGACCGTTTGTATGAGGGGATTCACAGAAGGTGCACAATGTACGTAAGATACTTATTATAAATTGTAATTATGATATAATTGTCTTTTATCATCACAAAGGAAAATTATACTGTTTTATGTAGTTTAAGAAAATTATGAGTTACCTTGAAAATAATTGTCGTATTGCGAAGCAAAGGTCTACAATAAAAATGTATATTATCCAAATTCCCTGTAAGGATACAAGATGAGATTTTTTAGACGCTATTCATTCTACTACCTAAATACAATAATTATGACATGACAAAATGTAATGTAAGAAGAATATAAAACCTATATACCTATTGTAATATTATTTACAGATACTTTATTTCGTACATATGTGTGAGTGTCCTTGTTGTCAAGCCCAGTAAAGAGTGCATCTTCTGTACCCTCATCATCATCATCAGCCTATCTCAGTCCACTGCTGGACAAAGGCATATCTTCTGTATGTTTCCTTTCAATTCCTCCGTTCTGTGTGTAATGTTCAGTGTTCCTTCTGTCTATATCTTTAGCGTGTAATGTTAAAGGTCTTACTTATCACGTCTATCGTTTCTGCGAATGCAGTAAAAATGTTAGCGTGCCTTATCGTAGCTTGTTGGATTTCTATTAATATTTCAAAAGGGCAACTGTTTGGAGCTTGTTGTTCGCCACCACGCTTACTTTCTGATCTGGTGTTAGATTGACGAATAATGCCTGCGTTTGGACTTCTTATATGTATGTGATTGACTGATTTTACCTAAGAGGTAGGGGAAGAAGTATTGCACCCATATTACGCTATTTTAAATTTACATTCAGTAAAATCGAATAATTCATTCGGTGCAATAATTCTAATATTTCTTACTGGCCTACCTAGCTGCATAGCCCCTAGCTACGTTCACCACTCTCTGTGACACCGGTTGAACTTTCAGGACTACAGTTTCAAAATCTTTCTAAGTTATCCAAAAACATTGCTGTCAGAAGTAAACATATGGCAGCACTTGAAGTATCTTACTGCCTATCCTCTTCATATATTGCGACAACTTTAACTTTTTTTATCACCGACCAAGTTTCGACCGACGTAGTTTCAGCCTTAAGTTACACCAGATGTAGATTAAAATTGTCAAGTATGTAGGACAAAATCACCATGAAATACTATTGCGCAACAACCATATTATTTATCTTACTCTTTAATTTTTTTTATGTGATAAATCTTAATTTTTTTCTGGCCTGCTAATTGATTTTCTATAGTAAAAAAATCCCCCTCCATTAAGGGGGAGGCCTTTGTTCAACAGTAGACATCTTCCGTCAGACGATGATGATGAATCACAATAATGTGACACAGTTTTAACAACAAAAGCGAAGATAATTCGCAATTGCAATCTTAAAACAAACTTTAAACGCTACTCCTTATCTTGCCAAACAGTTGGAAGTCATTACCCTCGCGCGTATCGTCCGCCGCACGTACTATTATAATTTCCTCCTAAATTATACAGAAGCGATGATTACAACAGTTACATTACACCGGTAACGTTTGCGCTCTAATTGTGTAATTATATAAAATTTGTGAACGATGGCTGTTACTGAAGACGTAACTGTAGACGAGTGATTTAGACTGAGCAGTGAAGACAAAAAACTCGACTTCGATGACCTGATTGGCGCAGTAGCTAAGAGATTGAATTGCTGCGCTAAGGGTTGCGGCTTCGATTCATGCATTTGTCCCGAGTCTTGTGTTTGTGTTTGCGATATTTCATGTTTGAGTTACTCCTAGATTTGGCAAACAAAGGAATACATGTATGATATACCTTACCTCTAAACTAAAAACGTCGAAAATAGAAAATTCGAGAATACTTCCCACACACAACCCAAGAGAGCGCTAAGATAAAAAGTTAATTACAGTAATTAATAATTTTCTCCTGACCGAATTTTGGTCACGGCGGTCTATATCCGAGCGGAGACTAGCCAACTACGCAGGAGATATTAAAATGCACAAGTATGCCCGCAAACACAGGTGCACTCCCTATTTCCTCAGTCTCATAATCCATTGGTACAGTAAAACACGACCGTAGAGAGATCAGGCGCAGGTCCAACGGCCTATCGTGTCTTCCAAAGCACGGAAAAAATTAGCATGATATCAAAAACTACATAGTCAACTTTGCGACGAATATAACTCAATACTTTGTCGTTCTTTTTTAAAAGATGGGTTTACAAAAAAGTATCCCAATACTTTTTCCCATCGAACCGCTATTCTCATAGCAATAATTTACACAATCAGATGACCGTGAGTCCATTCATAGTCGAACTATTGTCACATTACTTCTAACAAGAGTATATTTAGCACAATTAACACATCCTGTCAATTCCTATCAACTGGAATGTATACAATCTATTATAATACACTTCTGCTACTACTCCACCTCTTCGAATAATTAGAACCTGTACGAATACCATGACAGTACAATTGATTTGTTTCAAAAGGTAATACTGCATTTATCTGACCCTGTGAATTCAAATGCACGATGCATCGTGTCACCGTTGACATCAAACGATCTGAGTTTATCTAATAAACATTTATGACCTTAACTTTATCATTTGTTAGGTCAAGGGCTTTAGTTAAATCATCTATTTTAGTATTTATTCTTCAATATGGATTTAAATGGTATTTCGGTTTGGCTTAATAATTTAAGGGGTGTGTTTCTTTCCTACCTTAAGGCCACGCATGTTCTCTGTTCTTCAACGTTTAATATTCTTTATTTTTTTAAGTGCTCAACACCGTGTTCTAGCAGGACATTGATCCAACATTTGTAATCTGCAGTGCCTGGGTTCTTGTCAAAAATGCAACTAAAAACTTAATTTTTTAAATCCGGTTCCATCATGACAACATACAACCATAATATTCCAAAACAAGAAAATTAACCAAACACGATTAACGTTAGACATTTTTATTAAGTTAAGAACACAATTTCACCGCCTACCGGAACTTTCTACCACATTTGCATCAATCTCAAGAAAAAAAATCTCCAAAGAAAGTAAAAGTTAATAATTGCATAGATGCGCCCGCGCCGGAGTGGACACATGAGGTGTGGTACAGGGCGGTGCGTAAGTGTGTCGACTCACTCACTGTTGGAAAACGAAAGTTTTTGGGTAAAAATATAATCGATTTGATGACTTTATCGATTGTATGGCAGAAGAGTCGTCGAAAGACAAGAAAGTCGACTTATTTCTCCTTATTATTCTCTTATGGGTGACTAAAGTATTATTTCATCGTCCTATGACTTAAATTTGTAAACTAGTTGTTTCTTAATCTCCTAGCAAGCATCATCATCACCAGCCGGAAGACGTCCACTGTTAAACAAAGGCCTCCGAGTAATGGTCACATTCAAATATGTATAAATAACAGAATAATAAGATTTTTTATATTAGCTACTACAATTAAAAATCGTTGGCTCTCTACAATGGTATTAATACAAAATTATGTACGTTTGAAAACGGTTAAAACTTTAAACTATTCATCTAACACCTTTAACTGCGCACCAATGACCATTTACAACTTCAACCATTAAAAGAAAGTAGATGCAAGAAGCTAATGCATTATCACTAAGGGGGTAAGTAGACCTCCAAACGGTAACAGCATGAGTTGTTGTAACATAAATTGTACAACGGTTTGAATATGCACCGTAAGTTGAGATCCGAGCTGTATGAATGGTGTTACCTACTGAGAGTACCGATTTTACTGGTCAGTTGAAAATACTAATAAATATTATAACTGGATCCCTAAAGTCTTCGATTTAATGGACATGATAATCTACCCTTTGAGAATCAGGCTTCACAGATTTGAAGTATTAAGAGATAACCCAATCTCGATATAGAACTCACAAAAGATCGTGTAGGTTAAAAGTTGGAACCAAAAATATACTGTGATATAGGTACACTGAATGATAATGCCAAAATTTCTTCACTCTACTTCGACGTTGCTGCTCTTGTTTTTTATAATAAAAACCAGATAGTAAAATATGTTATTCTAAAGACGAAATCAAAACTATAAAATGCTAAGGCCATAAAAGCAAATACAACAAAAACCATTTACTTTATCACCTCAAAAATACACGAAGAAATTCCACATTCGCTATAGACGCAACGTATGCCAACATAAAACTAAACCACTTCAAAGGTAGTCCCAAAACCCCATCGATCAAACGTGGTTCAACTCGACCCAAAAGTGGTTCCACAAAAACAACCGGCTTGGAACCCGACAGAGCAACAGCCGACAGCGGCCTACAGCACCCAAGGTCGTTTGGATACCGCTTCACAATTCTCTTCCTCTTTTTGTAGTACCTTTCTTCCTTACCATACCCATAACGTCATTAAACAACCCATTCGTCACACCAACTTAAACTTTATCAGTAACTGACTAAAGTTCAGTTTCGTTTGCTACCCCATCATCGATGGAATTTCAAAGGTCGTTCAGGCCATGTGTTGTGTTCGTTTTTGCAAAAGTTTTTTCGTTTGGACTCCAAATGATAGGTTTGATGTCTGTACCCAACTCTGCTGTATTTGATTTTGTTTCGATTGCTATCTGTATGATCGTATCAGTATTCGTTTTTACCGTACAGTTATTTAGTTTTTAGTCTTGTCTCGATCTTAGTAATGCTTTCATAATTATTAGAAATCTCTTTGTAAATTCCACTTCGCAAACTTTGGCTTTTCATGTCCGTTAGTTTCGTCATTGAAACGAATCGTGTAATTTCTTCCGCTGTAATATCTAGACTGGAACAAAATATATTAATACATGCAAAACTTGGAATTTTGCTCGTTTTGGAAATAATTTGGGAAACGGTTCATAATGATTGTAAGTTTAAGTGTCGTGTTTTTATTATTATTTAATGTGCTTCCAGTAACTTTTTTATGATCTGTTAGAGTAAGATTTCTTTTTATCGGAATTAAACAATATGGCACCTATACTTTTTTACATCGAGGGGTCACCTGTTTTTATGTCGTTCAATGTCAATATCTAGTACATTTTCTCTACATGTCATTTACACATAAAACACTTTCATAGTGATAATTTTTATATTTAGATGTCATTTTCCCATACAAGGGCAAAAAGGCTCGTAAAGCAATAAATTATTCTTGTATCATCATCAACCTATCTCAGTCCACTGCTGGATATAGGCCTCTCCTATGGCTCCACTGAGCTCGATCTTCTTATTCTGGTATACAATCCATAAAATAAAATTAATGAAATTTGCTTTGAATATGTAAAATGTAAGGACAAGACTCGTCAGATAAACATAAAAATAAATTAATCAAAGTAATACTTTCAGTACGTCATAAACAAGACAGCCCCCAAAAACGCTAGCCCTTCACCAATCCCTAGTGCTATAGCTGTGTCAAGTTTTATATCCTACATAAATACGTGTATAGTGTTGTTTATGAATTCCGCCCTCCGCGAAGTAAACAACTATCACAAAGTAACTCAACACCTAAAAATCTGCGATCTTTCCTCATTCCTCCACGCTCGGCTAGTTCGCATAAAGTTACAGTTTTACAATCTCACTCGTTATACAACCTCGGCCATCTGTCGAGGCTCTAGTTTCGAAAGACATGTGTCTTATGGGGGCTTCAGATTGGATATATGTCCATAAATACGTGCGATAGACGAGGAAATCTGAAAGATATTGTTTAGTTTTAAAAACGAGTAGACAGTCATTTTGTACTACGGGTAATCGGACAGTGCGTAGGAGTTCTAAACTTCCTATTCTGTTGAAATCGGTCGTTAGGTATTTAGGATTCATTAGGTTTGGTTGACCTCCCAAAGGAAGACACACATACATACGTAATGTCTATCCGGTAGTTGATTTCGCAAACTTCATAGGACAGGAAACCGTGGACATCTTAAGCTTACTAACTATATTGAAAATTAAGGTGTTCTTATAAACATATTAAACAGGCGGTGCAGGTTACCTATTATTTAAAAATGCCGTCAATTTTTACGAAGCGTCTGCCAGTTATCCATAAAACATCATCACAGCTTCAGCAGTGAAGGTCAAAAGAAAGCCTGCATAAAACTTAAATACCATCCGCATCTGCTTTACAATTAATCAACTAGTCTAGTATAGTCCGCGAAAGATCAACATCAACGTTAATTGCTTGTCAATATCGTCAAAACAGATCAGTGATCAGCTACCGATCTGCAGCCACCATTACACCGGACGGGAGGACATGTGCTAACACCATTTAAGGCACACGACTTGTTTGTTTTGCAAGCCTCGGAATGTGGGTAGGGCAGTTTCTATGGCGGTAATGAGATGGATGCCTGTATGTCGCTGGCTGTTCGGTGTAATTAAACGTGTCTTAGTTCTCTTTAGGTGTACCAATCATAAATCTGTTGGAGTGTGGCTTATGAACGACTTAATAAACTGGTGTTTAGTGGGTTCGTTATTGGTGGTTGGTTTAATAATCTTACAGTTAAGGTTATACTGATGGATACATAAGAAAGTATTGGTCGTTTTTTTATAAATGGAATGCAAAATTGCCCTAGTTATGAGTCGAAATGCAGTGGTTTCTAAATGCACGTGTTTGTGTGATATGCAAACGTTACATCGCCAGAAGAATAAGAGAAGCGTAGTACCTAAGTAACTATTAAGCTTGTTGAACTAGAAACATAAAAACACCAAATGGGTAGAGTTGACGACCTGACTGGCGCAGTGCCTAAACAATTGGACTGTTGGTAAAAGATTGAAAGCTGGTTGGAAAAAATTGTGCAAGCCGCAGATTTTTATCCCGAGTCTGGGTGTTCGTGTATGTGATATTTCATGTTTGTGAAAGGCACCCACGACAGAGGAGAGCTTCTAGTGCACGGCTAGTATTTTTTAAAGAAAAACGATTTTAAATACTTCATCAAGTTATATAAGGTATCACATTGGTCCTGCACTAGTTTTCTAGTTTCTACTTAAAGTTTTACTGTTGATACATAGTCCAGATAGTTTTTTACAGATTTGCACACAATTCGTGCTGTCAAGAATCTCGTTGAATCAGTAAGTCAATTTATTTTGTCTGATAACTAAACTAGACTTCTATTGTTATGAAATTACCTTTTATCGCAATTTTGTTTATTCTTAACATTTCTAAACCGAGTCAAGACTGTCTTACTGGCAGGGTTAAGTAACTAGCAAACCCTAGTTTCTTGTCAGACTGCTGTGGCCCTAGTAATGGCTTGATATGAGTTGCGAATACAATTTCCACATATTGTAGCCAAATGTTTAAGGATTTGGATAAATATTTCTTGTTCTTTCAGGCACTTATAAATAATAACATAACACGCCTGCATTTCCCAAAGGGGTAGGCAGAGGGGACCGATGGAGCATCCTGGGCAGTGGACAACTAATCTCGCTAGCATTCTTGGTAACTGCCCCCTTACCGTGAACTCTTAAAGCAGGACTGTTTACGATGTGGAAGCAAGACACCGCTACGCGCAGTGTAATGCGGGGTCTCGCTTCCTAACCTATGTTTAAGTCGACAGTTCTACACCGTAGCATGACCTGTTGCCTTAAAATAATCAGCGCATACGAAATATGTGGCAACATTAATGTAATACCTAATGCGTGCAGTGATTAAACGTTGGTCTTCTACGCTTAAGGTCACAGTTCGAAACCCACGTAGCCAACGCATTTAATGTCCTCACGTAATATATGTATGACCCCAAACTTAAGTATTCATTATAAAACTTACAGCGATAAGTAAAACGATAATTCATTCATTGTGGAAAGGGACAGAGATAGGTAATCTACTATACGTCTCCCTCACACAACAACAATGCTTATCTTAAGCATAGTAATCTTTACTAAACACATAAAGAACCTCACTTAATTAAGTTTAAGTAAAGTTATCGCGTTACTCGTATTAATTAACGAATACTTAGTTTTAATTTGTGTTTAAATGTTAAGTTATGGGAGGTTTTAGAGGTTAGATTTATTCACATAGGATGTTTATAATTTGTGTGTAGCATGTGATAGCTAGCTAACTAACTATTTAGAAGCAAATTACTGTATATGATTTACATAAACTACACACTTGAGTAAGGCCCTAACAGATTGGTGGCCCAGAGGATTCTGTAGGTAGAGCCCCTGGCAGACCTCCATCCAGGTGGATTGATGATGTTGTTGCTGTACAGGGAAAGACCTGGATGCAAAAGGCCCAAAACAGGAAGCAGTGGCGTTTAGGGAAGGAGGTTTATGCTCAGCAGTGGGTCACTTAAAAGCTGTTATTGAGACACTTTTGACTCTTAGTAGGGATGTCGCAGACAACTGATTCATAAGCTTAAAAGATGTGTACAGTTCGCGACCTTGGAATCGAATTTACAATCGAACTTCAATTAGTGTTTTTACAACTGCTAGGTACATTAATGAGGAGCTTCGGAAGGCACGTTAAGCTGTTGATCCTGCGCATGATCTCTCTCCGGTCGTGTCCTACCGTCCCATCAGACTATGAGAGTGAGGCAATAGGGAGTCCACCTGTGTTTGCGCGCATACTTGTGTACTATAATATCTCCTGTGTTGACTAGTCTGAGACCGAAATTCGGTCAGGAGAACATTATTATATTAATGAGGTGATCTTCTTATTATTGTCTTACTATAACTTTGATAAGACCGTCAAAAATAACGATCTGTCACAATATACGCAAATAATAACAATTAGGTCGAATTGCAACAAAATGGCGGATTGCACAACGTAACTTATAAACAGGAACGCTCGCTGATATGCTCATTTCCTTAAGAATGTCCGCTCGAATGAGATCAGTATCACACGTTACCGACACTGTTAGCACTGATATCATCACGCGTGTGCCAACCAGCGGGTCGCAGAAGTTTAGTTTAGTACACAACAAGACTACTGGAGATCGTATTTAATGTAATAGAGGGCAAGCTATAGTGAATTATTGACTTAAATTCCAATTCTCAACATATACCATTATAATACTAATTGACGACAACACATAAAATACATGTAATCGAGCGTAAGTTACGCAATCAGGTAGTAGAAATTACCATGCGTATCACTCTCACTGTATTATTTAACAATTAATTAATAAAATTACTCACATTCCCACTCGCAACGTGCTGTAATTTGCAAATAAAATCGCACGTACGGAAAATACTTTGAATGTCTGAATTGCAACTTTACATCAACATTAACCTAAGTTACTGTATTACTTATTTGTTGCATTTTTAAATGGTAGCCATATTGAGGCTTTTTTACCCGGCTGCGATGTAAAGGAGGGTAATGTGTTTATGTAATATATATATCATCTATATTTGTTTATGAAATTTAATCTTAAATCTCTGTTTATCATTGTAACGATCATGTATTTATTGCGTTCGAAGGTTTTATTAAATATACTTACTATTTAAGAATTTTTCCGGTGTCTGTCACCCATCTCTGGAAAAAGAAGTTCCATCGTCATCGTTAAGAAGTGAAGTAAGTTCGATCTATACCTCCGTCGCTAACAGGGTGACAAATCGAACTTATTTTCCTTTTTGTCCTACTGACCCATAGAACAGGATGACAAACCGAAATAATTCCTATTAAAAATGGATAAACATCTCTGATCTATGATGAAGTTATCGCAAACCCCATAATATTCCGTGAGGACTATTAACGACCCCGTATCGTGCATGGATAAACCATTAACTTATAAAGTTAAACATCCTTAAAAAACCAACTAAATGTTTTGTAATTACCGATACGCTGTGACGGATGTTCGTTACCGTTGCATAACAAGGCGATGCAAGCATGATAAAGTGTAGAATCCTGCCATGAATTTTAACACCGACCCAAAATACTTTTGGCTATTAACATTACGATCGCATAAATTGGGGAAACATTTCCGTCTATTATAAAATACTTTAAATTTAAAATAAGAGGTCTGGGGTGCATTATAATAGCCTTCATGTTGTGTGCAGCGCGTTCAGCAGTTATCACCACTGCTTTACGGCTGACTGGCTAATCTTTTTTCCACAATGGGCCATTGTGTATAAGTTTTGTCAAAGAAATATTGTTAGTGTTTCGCAGAAACAAAGTTCTCATTCAAACTGCGTGATTTGACCAGATATTCCCAGCCCGCATTTGATAAGTGACAAAACCCTTCATGATCATCATCAGCCTATCTCAGTCCACTGCTGGACATACATCTAATGAAAATCAAATACATATAATGATACATGTATGTATGCACGACTATGTAATCTATGATATCGCCTGATATTGCCGGTCGTGTCGATCTACCGTCCTATCGGACCAATACTACACGGATATAAACTGTCTTGCTTTAAGAGTTTATGGTAAAGGGGCAAGAGAACATTACATTACTATGACATAGTCAATCCCGTATATGACCCGGCCACTTGTTTAGGACCGCTGCTAGCCTTGTCTCTGACACAAACTACTGCATTTTATTGTCACTTTCATTAACTACTTACAAATCAATAAACTGCAAGTAACTGTCTAAAGGTCACTGCACCGCTCAGGTGAATGGCCGTCTTCCATAGTCAACTGTTTCCTATGTCCTTCGCATTACACTACTGGGGTGCATAATATATCGTCTACAAGTGACGGTATACAGCAGATCGTTGGCCAAGACCTGGGCAGTCAGCTTCGCTCTGAATCTGCTACCGTGCCAATTTCTTGTCCAATCTGAGCTATTTAATGACTTATTTGAGTTATTCTTTTTGTATAAATATGTAAATCATTTTAATTATTTTTCTGTATTCTTTGTTTCTTGGTGTGCCAATAAAGAATATTATCTATCATGTCAATACGATAAGAAAGCTATACAGTAGACATTATTGTAGGTATATATTTTTCACCACAAAATGCGATATTTATCCTTAAATAATTCCAACGGTCTCAGGTCGTATTGAAGAGTTGAGAGACCCGTAAAGCCATGCAAGTTCGAAACGACACTGACCACAGTAAACATCTACAATCACGTCGCTTTATCGGTCGGATGCGTCTGCGCACCGTTACTACTGTTTTTGCGACGGTCACACGTACAGCTATTCTGTTGTTGTCCCGCTCTAACTTAACATAATGTTTGGAGATCGATTATAAATGGGATTCTTTGCTCAATCAACATCGAGAAATTAGACTTTTCTTGATAAAATTGCTTTTTAGCACTTTAGATTAGAAAATAAAATACAATTTAAATAGAGTGTGCTATAATGGTTTACATGGAATACAATTATACAAGATAAAATGGAATTAAAAAGCATCAAAGTATTCTACCTCACCGTTATCAAAAGGCCCAGAAGACTGGCAGCATTGCCACGTTGAATTTAGTATACAAGATGTAAGTAAGTCTAGATACACAACACTGTATATTACCTTGATGGTTAAGCGGAGGTGTCCACTGCCCAGTTGCTAAAGACAGTAGAGCAGTAGAAACCAATACCAATAAATGAGACATAATTCCAAACTTTAGACTGCAGAGAATTTACATACCCAAAAAATTTTACATTTGGCCAGAAGTTCACGCACGCTTAACTCGTTGACTGTCCGCCTAGCAGACACAAACACACAACAAACAATTGACATGTAGTGTGTACCATATATGGCTCATCAGACTGTGAAAGGGTTAAATCATGTAAATGAGTATAACAAAATACCCACAACCCAACCGACTGCTTTTATTCATAATTCCCACTCAAGAAAATATTTAACAATTTTAAACTACTGTCCACCCTTTAGCCAAAGTACAGAAAATTTCGAACAATGCCAACCTACTAAGAGTACTGGCCACCCTCAAACAGTGCGTAAGAGTTCCGTATCCTGACGAAGGGACCCGTGAATGCCAGCAGACGGCCTCGGCTCTTCCTGCACCGCCGAGATTCTTTTAAATGCCAAGCATTATTAATTGATCTGCAACGCACAGTAATCACTGCGTGTAGGGTTGCCAAAACTAGATTTTACTTCAAAAACATCTGATATTTTTCTTCATCTTTAGCCTATAGTGTTTTTAAAACTGAGAAACAAATATCATGTCTTCTGTGTGCCATGAGGATTTAATAAGTACCTGTAGATCATTATAATGGTTTCTTTGTGGCATGAAGTGCAAATGGTATGGTATTAATGGAACAACAATAAATTAGTAAGGACCTCAAATATTAAAATGTACAAAGAACTATTTATTGTTACTACATTACTGCGCCCCGCGGTGTTACCCGCTACATTTTTTAGGAATAAAAAGTAGTAGTAAGAAGAAGCCTAATATGCGTTAATCCATGGTGTGAGCTACCTCCATACCAAATATCACCAAAATTGGTCCAGTCGTTTCAGTGTGAAGAAGTAACAAATATACAAACATTTACTAACTTTCGCCTTTATAATAATAGTGTGATAAAAATTTCTATCAATTCCAAGCAACGAATTTCGTTTTTATCAATTTTATAAACTATACATGACACAAGTGCACATACCTAGAAGTGTAGATAAGGCATAAAATATAATCTATTTGACACGTAATAAACATAACTCGTAACTTAACGTCTGACAACCCTATTTGCGTATAACTGTGGAATAAACAAATTATGCTTCGTTAAATTAAATGTCGTATTGTGGCATTATATTCAGAATAATATCGCGTATTATCATCAAAGTTATTATGTTGTTGAAGCGTACTTGTTCACAAGAGAATGCTGGAATTTTAAACTAGGTAACATGGACAGTTATGAAAATCGATAATCTTGGACTGGTAGCGTTAAGTTTGTATCTTATTGCTTTTAAAAGACTTCAAAGAAGAAGGTTCTTCATTCGTCGCAATCCTCTTTTTTAAATGTGTGAATTTTTCTAAATAATTCTAATGTCAGTATGGAAAACTTAATATCATTTATATTGTCGATTGCGGGCAACTGGTGGGTGCAATTGCAAGCTGTCGTTCACTGGGGCGTTCTTAGGGGGAGGCCTTCGTTCAACAGTGGACGTCTTCCGGCTGATGATGATGATGTGTCGATTACTTTAGCAATTTCTTTGTTTGTAATACACTAACCAGCCCCCTTACCATGAACTCTTAAAGCAGGACAGTTTAAGATGTGGAAGCGAGATGCCGCTACGTGCGGTGTTATGTCGCGTCTCGCTTCCACAACGTTAACTATCCTGCCTTAAGAGTTCATGGTAAGGGGGCAGATATAATATATATATATACTTTATTGTACACCAATTTACAATGAGTAAAAGAACGCAGACTTAAAATTATGTACAAAGGGCGGTCTTATCGCACAAGGCGATTTCTTACAGACAATAAAGTAGTACAGATATCATATTCGCGAAAAGATTTTCTAAGTAGACAAAGTGGCGGTTGGACGCGCATTAGTGATATGTATTGGTTTGTTATAAAGAAGTATTATCTCTCACATTTCATTGTCTATGTCCTCTCAATTGTTTATCACGCTTTTCATTCTTATCACTAAGATAACAGCTATCATCGACAACTCGATAACTGATCTGAGTATCTCTATATGTCTTAGTATTGATACTTAACGATCGAATCTATTGCGCAGACGCACTGGAAATAAAACTGATTAATGATTGTTTTATAGGTATTTGCTATAGCGCGGTAATTTTGTCATTTAGAGCCTTTATATATAATAGTGTATTTGCCTAAATGCATTACGCAAATACACTATTGAATTGAAAGGCTCTGAATGAGAAAATTGTATTGATTAGTAGCAATAAGGTAAGTTTAAGTAAAGCAGTATAAACGGGTTGCTTTGAAATGTATAACCAACCAAGTTAAACGCATAATACACACTCATTGATGGTACTTAACGAACTTTATTATTTTACAACCTTACCCTCCATGAAGACGCAATCTGAGTGTGTAAATAGAACACCCTGTATCAGGATACACAATAACTTAAACAGGTAGATAAAGGATAAACCGATAATTTAAACAAAGTATTTGTCGTATTTCTGTAAACCCAAGTTGTAGCACTTGCGCGCCCGCGCAGCTAGGGCGGTTAGTATTTCATAAACCAATCCGGTCCCATAACTCCCTACTAATAAACTCTATTACATAAATCTACGAATAAGGCTAGCCGGCCGATTTCTCTTGTTAGCCCTTTGTCTCTACTTACAATGACCCAAAGTGCCCTTTGGTAACGAACTTGAACCTTATTGCTCTAGCAATAGGGGTGTGTCCGACTATTGTATTCAGCGAAACAATTTCGCCGTTATCTCCGCAGTGTGTAAGCGTAGAAAGTGTCCCATGCGTAGGGTGACAATGGGATTGACCATATCGGGAAATTCCCAAATGGTGCACTGGTCATGTATGGTCCTTTCTGAGATACTGAAGTCGTTTATGATCAGACGGCGATTGACGAAGAGATCGGCCTGAGTTGCGAGGGGCCGTAGGTTGGATTTCTCACAGGATAGATATTTATGGTGCATATAGTAGTATAATATATAGTCTTTAGGCATAATCAGTTGAATAAGATATTCACAAATGTTTTGTGTTTCGTGTGTTAAAATGAGTACCATGCTGCAGACTAGAAAAAAACACTCAATTGACATTGATGATCAGATATAATTTTGTGAAAACGCATTAATATGCAACTTTTATAAAACAAAGACATAATGAGGATGTACAAACAGGTAATGTATGTAATAATATAAGTTAATTAATTAAGAATCTTAAAAATTGCAAAGGTACGAAGTGTGTGTGTGGTATTTTGTATGGGTGTGTATATGTATGTGTATGGAGCACATGCATCATCATCATCTTAAACACCTATGTCAATATAAAACTAGTTCCGCCATTTTTTCTATTCTACAATGTTTGTATATACCACTGGGGTCAAGGTCAAGTAAATCAAGTGATCCACACAACAGTACCTACCTCCGTATGAATCACCACAGATACCACAAGAGTGACGCAACTCTAAAAATGTCCTTTTATAATAACCGGTCGTTCTGCAGTCTCCATTTTAGGATCAGATTGATGATAATTGCTTAGATACCAAGTTTGGAGTAGAATAAAACTGTAGTTTTTGATAATCATCAAATTATTTTAATTTGTTCTTGCGATTCAGATTTTTACTAGGTTATGCAACAATCCTTTGACTATGCATAGGTAGTTCTCGTATTTGTCTTTGTGCTTTATCTTAGCTAATGCTTTGACCCCCCATTGTTCATAAACAAGGATCATACCGGCATTTATTACACCCCCAGTCTATATATTCTTTGACATGCATACGACAGTGACGGGCATAATTTAGTCCATGGTTTAAATTGATATTATTTTAAAAATATGGGGGCTCAATTTTAAAGCAGAAATAAATATTTTTTATCTGTAACAGCGGATTGTAATACATATTGCCTTCAACCTCAGTTAAAGTCTATATTAATAACAGCTTTAAACATTAAGCAAAAAGACGCTCCTAAAACTTATTACGCAACGCCATCTAACATCTCTGACATAATAAAACATTTTTTCCATCATGTCTGGTAATCTCGGGTTAATCTCCTCTTAATCTTTTTGTACAGTTTTCTCTGTCGTTTTGGGCCTATTAACTACGCGTTTTCAAGCCTACACTTTTTGCTGAGAGTAATCATTATGACCTTCTAACTGTGCTCTGGCATTTGCTCGTAAATACACGTAATTAGATGAGTACTTACATCTTGCGGTATTGGTAGAGAGATTGCTTTTATGTACCCTTTGCCTTAGCGTCATGAATTGACGACCTGTTTGGCGCAGTGCCTAAGCGATTGGACTGCTGCGCTAAGGGTTGCATGTTTGATACACGCACGAGATAAAAATGTATGTGTTCCGCAGTTGTTAGTCCCGAGTCTGGGTGTTCGTGTATGTGATATTACATGTAGCGACATTTAAAAAAAACATTAAAATTAGTAGATCTTATGTCAGTTCTACTTGTGCTACTCTCTTCGCCTTAAATCTATGATGTACATATGTGTCGCCTTGGTCACAAATTCTGGTGTATTTTGAGAGCCAGTAAAACCATTTAAATGGCCATCTTAATTTCCTAAAACTCTAACGATCAAAGTAAAGATATTACTGCTTACACATACATAATCTTTGGCGACCTGATTAGTGCAGTGGCTAAGTGATTGGACTGCTGCGCTAAGGGTTGCGGGTTCGATTCCCGCACGGGGCAAAACTTTGTGCGACCCACAGATGTTTGTCCCGAGTCTGGATGTTTGTGTATGTGATATTTCATGTTTGTGAAACGCACCCACGACACAGGAGAAATTCCTAGTGTGGGGCGACGTTTAAAAAAAAAAAAAAAAAAAAAAAAAAAAAAAAAAAAAAAAAAAAAAAAAAGCCTCCAGCCAGACTTAACAACATCTCAGATACATAATACTTTAAAGTAAACATGTAGGTACACAAAGAATTTCAAACAATTAAAACTGCAGAACATCCTGCTATAACACGAATAAATTCAAAAGTAATTACCAGACATTACTGAAATACCCCAGACGTGACAGTAAAAGGACAAAGCAATTAACTTAACTCATTAAGTGTAATTATTCACCTGAGATCATTAATCAAGACACCTTTACATTACTTAAAGTTGTAAATAATCTAAGAACTACGTACGATTCCATTGTTCAATAGTCATAATTTATTTCTTGCTACCTCATAAGTACAGAGGTAGGCACTAGTTTTTACTGACCCCAGGAAGTGCGCTAACGACGAATTCACTTATCTGCGCACGCACAAAAAATACAATACACTAGAAGGATCTACTCGTGAATTCCTGGACTTTGTTACTGATTTTCTGTGAAGTCTATTTTTTAGTAATGGTCTACGCTACTGGTGTATGTCAAGGAGATTTCCCTTTAAACATATTATGTAGCCTGTTATATAAAGGTAGATAAAGCATCGCCTCTTTCCCTGAGGACCATGTATTTCCATTAGCTACAGATCTTGGAAATTCCCATTCGGTTTTCTTCTTAATTATTCTTGTTAAATGACTTGCCTCCAATGGCAACGAACTGTATTCTGAGTGCTTGCGCCGACCGTTTTGCCAGTATATCTATCACTGTAACATGGTATATATACAAGTTAATATAGAAATTATATTTTAATTATATTGGTCCATGTTGAATTGTCATCATCATCAGCCGAAACAACTGTCAAAAAAACATGTTGAATTGGATATGGCAATATTAGTCGGCACCCGTCAGTGAATACAAGCACTTTAATATACAGTATACATACGTCATAAAAACCTAGTTTTTCTGCAACATATTCGTCAATACCTAAATAATTCAGACTGTCGATATGTTTTTGCACTGAATGCCTTGGCATTTGGTCTAAACATCCTTAACATTTGAAACATCACCTAACTCAGCTACATTACTTAAATGTTTCTCGGTATTAATAATATAATTAATTAATTCGATTGCGTCTAATCATTATAATTCGACTGATATGAAATCTACATATTTCGTATTACATTCCGATTGGTTTCTCAACATGCATCTAAATGACTCGAGCATAATTGAATGAACCTGGGATATACTGTTTCTTAAGATGGTACCAGGAAAATTAGAAAAAAAAAATTTAGGGCAACATGACAGCTGATACTGCTACTTATTTCTTTACTATGTAAGTGAAAAATGAAAGGAAAGTACAAAAACGATTCTTACCATCTAAAACTTTCATAGATCAATATTTCGTTTTTTTAGTACTAATTCATGTAATATCTACTGCGAATCAAGGACTATTGTTAACCTTATAAAAATAATAAAGACGCTTCAAAACCCTTTTTGTCTGTCGTCTGAGACTGTCCCGGAAATCCCTTCAACATGGCGACAAACAAAGTACAATGCCTCCTATTTTGCTGCGCCCGCGCCTCGGCGATAGATCGCGTCATGTGTGCACGGTGTCATTTGAATGGATAATTGATCGCGTGTTAACAAATTCGTACCGATCAGATATATGAGGTATTTGGACCATATTGTACGGTAATATTCAAATGTAGTTCAAGTTTCTTGGTATATGCAAGTCGTGATATTTTTTGTGACACGAGAAAGTACCATATGACAGTCATTTATTTCGAGCGATAGTAGATCGAATTGTGAATCTCAAAACGTTAAATTAAAAATGTATTTAACTCTGAAAGTAGAACAAAAACGGGTCACCGACAAACCGCGGAATATTGGTCAATGACAGTTGAAATATTTTGTAATACCCGCATTGTTATATAAAGTACCTTAAACCACTTGAAAATAATAGCAAGTTATTTTTACAACTTCATTACTATAATGCATTAATGTCAGAAAAACACTAATCATCCAACAAAAACATTAAACAACGTTGTGCAAAGTGCAAAATAATATTGTTTTATTATAATAACTGGATATAGATTAAGAAATAATAGTTTGTATGATTGTATCTGTGTTGTCGCGCAGGCGCGAAGCGGCCTCGTCGGCAGTACTCCGCCGCGCGCGCGACCGATCGGACGTTCGTAAACAACAACGGTTATTTCCGAAATAGCCGAGCGATTGTTAACTTACTACTGTTATTGTTATACGATCATTCTTCACCGAATATTCTCAGTTATTGTGTGAGTTATTTGTGTATTCAGTGACTTCACTTTATAAACTTATCTTTGAGATTATCTAACACATGTTTATGTTATCGCTTGTCAGATTTTATGTTCTATCTAATTCTTGCTTCACCAACAGATAGTGTAACGCTTACAACACTATAATAAAAAAATAACGACTATTTTTTTCTTCCGCAGGTAAAACGGGACAAGTAAAATGGACCGCGGAACACCGATAGTGATGTGTTAGTGTTGTGAATAACGGTTAATAACGAGTTAATAGTGGTTGGTAGCTATGATGTGAGACAGTTGTGGTTGTCAAGATGCCGTCAGACAGTGGATCGGCGTGGTCGCCGCCTGCGTCCAACAGTGAGAGAAGGTTGAGCAACTCGTCCGATGGCAGCGCCGGCAGCGGGTACTCTAAAGCTGTAAGTTTCACACCGAGATGTTTGCTTTACTCACGTGTTGGTTGTTACTTAATGACTTTCAAAAGTCTCGTTTGTGCAATACATTTGTTACATGAAACATTTTATTAGTCTACACTCGTAATCTCAAATGTTATAAACGCGGATTTTTGAGCATATAAAACAGCTACTCGCTTCTGTTAACTGTCCTAAATATGTACAAAAAATATGAAAAGGAAGCTGATGTAGGTTAGCAAGCCCACCTTAATGTTATGTATTTAGCACCTGTTTTGTTACCAGTTGACTGATAAGGCTGCATACTTGCTGATAAAAGTCGTAAACATCCGTAATCAAACGTTATTTTAATGGAAACTTCTAAACGCGGTAATAACCATGTACCAATTACTAGAAACTATTACTCGGGCAAGTAATGGATATTGTCGGTCTAGAATTGATGAGTAGTGTCAAAAGTATTAATATTAAACCTATCACCACTATTATACCTGTTCTTTGTTAGATCTTTATAGCGGAATTCTCGTTTATATCGCTTTCAAAAACGACCTTCAAATATTCCAAATTTAGCTTGACAGGCACCAGATAGTGTAATCTGTCCTCTTTTCGTTTTCTTTTGTAGTAGCACTCTGTTTACAAACATCCGGGATTTAAACAAGTACCACTTCAGTCATCGCCATAAATTGCCTGCCTAAATTTGTTTCGTGAAGTCTAACCTGCGATGCTTAATTAATATTCCGTAGTGCCTGGCAGTTCTATCAAGGCAATTAGGTTATCTACTACATAATTAGCGACTTGAACTTCCTAAAATACTAATTATGTTAACCTTTAATGTATTAAGTGTATATTAGTTAAATCCTTTTATAAGTGAACGGATTACGTATTATACTTAAGTCCTTTTACTTCTGTAGAATTAATTGCATAGGATTTAGCGTCGCCACCGAAAGTGTTTTAAATATCAGGTGATCTATTCAAGTTTTCGAAAATTACTTAATTGCTACCCATAGCCAATCAGAACTATTACTTAAGCGACCGGTTCTTAGAGTCCGGTTGCTTTCATTTGCATCACAAAACTATCACGGTAAAAAACTATCTTTCACAAAATATTATCACACTTATAAAACAGCGGCTTCTGCAAACAGTTTTTTAGTGAAGTTTTTGTCAACCTGCAATTGATTAGTTACGGTAAACCGACTAAGCCAATATTTAATTTTTAAATAACGTTTAGCCGATGGTAAATAGCAGGCAGCGATGCGTTGAGAATAACTTTCACTGTCGTTATTTCTCGCGGATAGCTATTTTTTATGTTTTTATTTTATTTAAAATAATCCGTTATCCACTCTCTTGTTACGCACTATTCGGTACAATAATACAATAGTATTTTTTCTTTTCAAGTGCAGATTTTATTTCACTTTTTTCATTAATGCGAAACCTGTTTATTTTGTTTTCTCAACTTTATTTTTTTAGCGTAGTTTAAAGTTTTATATTTCTCTTTCACTGGCTAATAGTAATTGCTAAATCAATTTGTATTGGTTACTTATTTCACTAACAGACTGAATGAGTAATTTTTAATGGTTATTCTACACGAAACGTGAGTATAATCCTAACTTGGTATTAACCTTCAAATAACATGAGTAAGTGAATTTCTTATGACGAAATGTTCTGCGAACGGGCGTCAAGTGTCAATGGAATATTTTGCAACACATTTATATTCACGGGTTAAGAAAGTCCTCGCTAATTATGAATTTGGCTACGGCTGTGGGTAATCGGATATCTTCTATAAAAAAAAATTGCGTATTTTAAGGTCTGACAAAACTCATATTTTTGTATGATGGCGAAGTATGCAAGATGGTGGTTCTTGGTATTTATGTAAAGAATTCATCTTCATCATCATCGTTTTGTACAAAAACATTTAAGTGTTATAGCTTTTATAAAATTTGTTAGTACTGTAGTCACCACTGCGACTGCCAAGCGTAGTCTTGGGTTTGATTATATGTGCGGAACTGTGTCCAATGTTACCCATAAAGTTAATAGTAAATCAATGGCAAAGTTTGCAAAACGTTAAGTAGCCTGCTTACTCTTACTACTGTCTACATTCTACATATGTATAGGCGTATTATACACTATATTAAATACGGAAATTAAAGCTTCCATGACCTTGTTTGTTGTTTTTCCTAATTAAAAATATTATATATCTACTCTTACGATACTGAATTAATCCTCGAACGATAAACAAACAAACAGAAAATCTGCCATTCTTCATTATTTACTAATAATATTGTCTTCTATCCATTCTCCATTATTTACAAATAATATCTACACTCAGGAAAACTATATTGTGTAGGAAATTGGTTGTAAACACGATTTGTTTTATTATTTTCTGAATCATGTTGGGGATTGTGAAGAGTGATTAGTGCTTGGTGATTAATTAGAAGTTATCTGTGTCATGACGGTGTTTGTTTTACGCTTTTGTTGATTGTTATTCTAGCTGCGCTGCGCGGTGTTACCCGTTGCCTTTTTTTGGGATAAAAAGTAGCCTATGTTCTAATCCAGGGATTCAGCTAACTTTATATGAAATTTTATCAAAATCGGTCTAGCCGTTTGAGCGTGAAGAGGTAATAAACATACACAAACTTTTGCCATTATAATATTAGTGTGATGATTATGTATATGGGTTTATATGGCCCAATTTATGACCGGGTCTTTAAGACATAAGGTCTGGTAAGCCACATAAGGGTTCATGATAGATTATGTGACTATTATATGGCAGAAGTAACATTGTCTCCTTTTGATCTTAATATAAATACGATTCAAGTTAATTTATATAATGTATCCGAACGCTTGATCGCGAATTGAAGATATAGTACGAGATAGTCTTTTAACTACCTAATAATTGGCTTAATACTTAATACCTCTCACCAATTTACATAAAACACCCATCTAATATCAACTACCTGAATACATAATACCTGGCATAACTAAGAGACCTCCACCTGTAATTCAGCTTACCCAATAAGGCAAGGACGGCATAGCGCAATGGTTCATTAGGCGCATTATAACAACTAGTATTGACCAGTAATGTTATGGTAACGATTCTCGAATGGCTGGGGAGTAAAGCTGGTTGTACACGGGCGATTAAAGCCCTCGACTAATTGCAGATAACAGCTGCTTAGTGGCACTGATTTTAACGATAAATGTCGTGAGAAACGAGTGATGGTTCTGCTATAGATTCGTTCATAATGCATGCATGGGCTTTAGCTTTTAGCTACCATAATACAAATAAAAAATCTTTTTTTTTTGTATCGGTATGGTATTGTCTCGTGGAAATAGGGCATGTCCTGGTATAGAGATTGACCAATCAATCAGTTGGGAGTGAAATTGACCGCCCTTGGTGCTCTAGACGTACTTGGTTATTAGTAACACTCGTTAAGGCTCTCTATAATTGATGGTAATCAAAGAACTTTAGGACGTAAAGGAGTTATTTACTATAATGCCAATTTTACTCACGTGAATATTCGGGAATGCCCGACTAATTTCGAACTTAAACGGAGCAGGTTCATGAGCAGGCGACTGACTCCTCCGTAATTCCCGAATATTTACATGAGTGAAACCGGTATAAATAGTAATTATTACTTTATGACGATTTATGACTTTTGTTTTATGATCAAAAAGAAAACAACACCAATGTAGTTAGAGATATTGTTTTCCAACCGTTAAATACACCATTCAGAAACATAGGTACGTCGTTCGTACTACAATATTACAATTATGTAAAATCCTTACAAATTGCATACAATTTGCGCGATTACATAATTATACTGGTCGCACCATCGCGCCATGGCGTCGCGAAACGTGTAACCCGCCTTAATTTACGTGCAAAAATATCACTCCGGTTCCCGATACAGGAATCGAATGACATCGATAATCGCTCATAATCGTAGTATCATCGCAACGAATTATATCGAGTATCGAGGATGTTCTCGATCAATCACAATTAGTTTCCCACTCTCCCCTACATTTCCCACGGTATGTAAACACGAGACGTAATTACTCTTATGACTTATGTAATTGGGTTTGAAATTGAATGGCAATATATTCTCCTGATCGGCAAATGATTATTGCTGAGAAATAATTTGTATTGGAATTATGTTTGAATGGTGTAATTTATAGGGTTAATAATTGGTGTTTAAGAAATTATTCCTCTTTGAACAGCAATCGGCGCTCGACGTACGGAAATTTATGGCTTCATGAATGTATTAAAAATAGAAATGGATTGGAATATGTAGGGATAACATGTTCGTAAAACGCAAAGCCCATTCACACTGCTTGTACTTAATCATATGTATTCCATTATTTATTACTTGCACAGTTTAACCTTCTATACATCACTGTTGCTATTCGAATCGGCAGGTATTTTTTTTATATATGTAATATTTAGCGTTAAGTATATATTATATAGGCTTGCCTCCAATTACATTGGGACCTAAAAACATAACTGGCGAAATGTGGGTGTACTATATGTGCACCTCTGGCTACCCCTTCGGGGAATACAGGCGTGATGTTATGTTATGTAACCATTAACCTAGGTTTTAGTTTTATATTCAACTATCTATTTAAATGTGCGGGTAAAAATAAAATCAGTGAATTGCTATTAAATTCATTGGAGCCGTTCTTAATCCTTAAATTGCGTAATTAATCAAATCTAGCATCTGATTACAACCTATTCGAATTTAATGATATCTTTGAAACCATGTATTCTAAATCCACGCATCACACTTACAAAATATTCCAAGTCCCTGCTTTAAATTTAACAAAACGATACATAATAGGACAAGATCTTTGACTTAAGGTCACTACAGGTCCTTTCTCTACACAAGGGCACACGACCGGTCTCAGTATTATCACTGATTATCCTGATACTGTACCAAGGCGATGTTATTTAAACAAGGGCGAGGAGCTTGTGATTAGATAAAGGTCAGCCTAGCCTCTTTCTTATTAGGACCGTGATGTTATAGTATGCCTTTAAGAAATCGTGGGTGCGTTTTTGAAACTGTCTCAAGTATCGCTACATATAATAACATTCTGTATTCCCTATGGGGTGTATAGTGTATACTGTGTAGTAAATCCACATTTCTCCAGTTACGTTATAGGTACCTAACATGTAGTTAAGGGCAATAGGGTCACCTATTGCTATTTTCTTAACTCATCTTTACTTTGGACTGCGTCTAAAACAGTAATTGTAAGTAGTGTCATGGTGGCCGGGGTACTTTCTGTGGTTTGCCATTACCATACTCACAACATAATCTCGACATTTTTAGTAGCTCGCAATATCACAGATCACACAAACAATTTTTTCACTCGCGAATAGAACTAATATCCCTTTGAGCTGCAGTACAATCACCTAGTCACTGCGCCTATCTGGTTCTTGGTAAGGCTAGTTGTAAAGTCGTGACTGATGTCTAGACGATCGTTCGGAAACATTTAAGACCACTCCTGTTATATACATATACATAGCTAGGTATATATATAGGCTGTATAGTATAGGTGCGGTAGGTGTGGGAACTATGGAGTTTAAGTTCTATAAAAGTGAGTGGCACTGATGTACAATAAGAAGTATAAGAGTTTCTTAGTCAATCATCATCATCAGCCGGGAGACGTCCACTGGTGAACAAAGACCCCCCCTTAGAACGCCACAATGTTAGTAAATTGTACATTAACATCCGGAACGTTACTAAATTGAGACTAAATTACACGGTAAAAAATCCTATATTATCCTTTACTCCCTTTAAAAAGGTTTCATACTATGTATTTTGCTATCAGCTTATTTTACTTGTACTTACTATACTATTAGTATATCTGCACACCATTCGCTTTTTAATCGACTTAAAAAAGGAGAAGTTTTGCAATTCGGATGTGTTTTTATGTATGGCATAACTCCGTCAAATATAGACGGAAGTGCAAAATTATTTTTTTGTTTGTAAATAGTTTTGATATAAGGACACTTCCTAGCCCGTTATGGTATCTAACTACAGAATAAAAAATAGTATAATCTAACTTAATATAGTGCAAAAAGAGGAGGACACAGAAGGAATAATGGTCAATACTTTTTTACCAGAATCTGCGCAAGAGTATATTGTTGATACGTAGATATATAGGCTATAGAACAACTTTACAGCTCTACATTCGTCCTTCACGCATAAACCCGACTTCCCAGAAACTTGCAAATCTCCAACAGGTTACGTTTTTCCTTATACCAGAATCCCCATTCATGGAGCAGGTAGATCTGTTACTACAGCGCTGCGCCCGCGCAAGTCCCGCCACGGCCAATCTCGGTCGCTGTAGGACAATGTAAGCGCATCTGTTATTTTTGTGCACCTGTATCCCGGACAGCGTAGGGTTGCCAATTTAAATAATAATTTTGTAAAATATTTCAAGTCTATTTTATTAGCAATGATTTCCACCTATAGAAAAAAGGAAAACGGCCCTATTTGCGCCGGAGTTGCTGGTTTAATCGTCGCATAAAGTGTAAATGTGATCGGCAGATATTTATTTCAAGTTCGTGAGTCTTGGCGCTTGTGCAAGTGATATTAATTTTATTACTGTAGTTTACACAGTCATGATACAGGAAAAACATCGAGTGTATGGCAACTCATAAAATTTTAAGTAATTTCAAGTTTTAGTTTACTTCAGGTTTAGCCTCAAAGTTTTGTGACCAAAACATTATGCACAGATGAACTGTGGTTTAAAATGAAAGTAAATCATTACATCTAGGTTAAGCATACAACTAGTTAATGTTAACTTAGTTGTCTTATTATAAATAGGTATTTAAACCAACTATAAAATTTTCCTGCTAGACCATATTAGTCATAATCAATTTGTGATGTTGCTTTAGATTGTTAATAACATAGATAAGTATCTCACCGCTGACCTATACAGAAGGTTATCGATTACGATTGAAAGGTATTTTAATTAGTTAATCAGCCGTTAAATAAAGCTTATTAATAAAACCAGTAAGATTCCTCTTAATAAACTAATATTTGTTTTTAGTAAACAAGTTAGTTTTAAGTAGAGTCAACCCTACGTTTTCTGACATTTCGTTGCGCCCGCGCACCGGTCGGCCTTCGAACGTATCGTTTCGTTCTTTGATACGTTCGAAAATGCTAAGGGTCATGTCTTGGGAACCATCTGGTGTTTGGCCCGAAGGTATATTTGTACCAAAAGTATGAAATGCCTCAATCCGATTATCACGATGTTGATCTTATGGGATAGGCACTTTGGCAGTGTTTATAACGACCTTCCTGCCTACCCACCAGTTGTGGTAACTGTAATTATGTTTTATAATCGTCAGGATGCTTGCGACAACCGTAATTAACTCCTACAGCCTGTCACCTATAGTGATTACAAACATTTTCTTCACTCGAAACAATCTCAACTCTAAGGCCGCATCGAATTAACGTTCAAATGTTTTTAAGAACAATATCTTGTATTGTAGGTGATTCATGCTTGGAACTATTTCCTATTTAATTGTTAGTGTTGCTCGTTTACGCAACTAATTGTTTAGCCCCCTTACCATGAACTGTTAAAGCAGGACAGTTTCGGTTGTGGAAGCGAGACGCCACATTACACTGTGCGTAGCGGCGTCTCCCTTCCACATCGTAAACTGTCCTGCTTTAACAGTTCATGGCAAGGGGACAATTGCCAAACGTGACAATGCGACATTAAAAATAGGTAGAAAATAGACATTATTTTGAACATACCAACACGTTACTTACAATTATAACCAATAAAATACATAATGCTCGTCAAACACCTTCCGTGACAATAAAATTAATAGGTAATTAATAGATGAGTACTGCCCATTGAATCCTCATTTACACTAATTATAGTCTTACAAAGTAATAACGTACTTACCACCTACACGCAAATGTAGCCGACATGTATTGTGCTATGTAAGGCTGGTTTCAGAAACAGCTGTTAAAACTATTTAATAGAGTTATGTGTGATTTTTGTATACAGTTATTTACAGAGGTATTGTAGTGCAGAAGTAATCACGCAAATAAAGAGGCACTCCCTATTCCCTCGGACTATGAGAGTGAGGGAATAGCCCTCACTCCTATAGTCCGATGGAACGGTAGACTGACAGGACCGGCCACAGATCAGGTGCAGGACCAACGGCTTAACGTGCCTTCTGAAGCACAGAATAGACTAGACTCCTGAGGAAACACCGCTGCCTCCACCTGAAAGAATAATTGTATGATAATTTATGTGAGTTCAACAGTAAAGTTTGATTGGTTTTGATGTAAGAGTTTTATTCAACAAAACTTGTTTTATTAATAATCATCAAAACCCGTCTTTATGGTCGGGACCTAAGTTATGTAGTTTTACCGACTTGGCGGAAAGAAAGTTGTCTTACTAGTTATGTCAGAGGCGCGCGACATTTTACAATGATTAATTTTGTTTATATTTTGATACATTTGCAATGGTAATGTGGTTGGTGAAAATTATCAGCTGATTTGGCTGGTCACGAGTGGGTACGGTTAGATCCGTGAGATATCGTGTCTGGTGGGAGAAATGGTCGCGTAACTTGGCTTTAAAATACATATATCTTTAGGAAGATTAGGAAACTTCTAGACCTTTACCTTTAGACAGACTAATTAGACTGACGGGAACGAATAAACTTTTTACGTATACTATACCTACGTACCTATGTATTGCCCAAAGGCTACATTGTTCATTCCGCCAATAGCATTGATAATTGTAGTAGTGTCGTTCTATGAGATAGGAGACCACCTTATTTCCTTCCCATCATGGAAAATGTGTTATACCTGTAGTAAAAATGGAAACTAAACCATATTTTTATTTTAAAGTCCTAATAATATTAACTAATTTTCAAGTTATCGATCAGATATTCGACCTCGACGTTAACCTTTTAAAGTTATTACCTGTCAGCGCTAGGCGTAACAAATCATTGTAAATTAGGCTTCAGTGTTGCCAGTCCTAGGCATTGCGAAACATTGTGGTACCTGAACATTAAGATGGCATGATAGGTCTTTTATTGCGAGACCGAGTGAATATAAATAGTCTTATTAATTTAATCTAGCGTCTATTTAATTATGATGGTGCATGAGTTAAAAAATGCCGGTCATTTGCGTGTCAGACATGTCTAGCCATGTCTCTACAGTCATATAACTTTAATTTGAGGCAAAAGTTACATTTGTTAAAAGTAGATACCGCACCTCTGGACTGCTAGAACCACTGCCAACCTTATCATCATCAGCTGGAAGACGTCCACTGTTAAACAAAGGCCTCCTTAGAAGGGAGGTTGCCATAATCCCCACGCTTGGCAAGCGGCTTGTGGATCGCACTATTGGTGGTGAAGTTAGAAAGGACGATGCTGCCCGTCTTTTGGATTTTCCCTTACGATACGCACGGGCGGAAACGGGGTGGTCAATTCTAGGCCGGATACCACTCGACGCTACCAACCAACGCACTACTATCCTGTTGGCTGTATAATCTCATTATCAATGCACGAGCTATCTATATTGTGTAGCATCATGATAACAGAGAAAGGCAAAAACGCAAAATCTCCGTAAATTATTTGTTATGGATAGATCTTCGACCTACAAAATAAGGATTTTATAGGTCGAAGTTCTTTCCTTACCTACTGTCAAACATTGAGAACAAAGTATTAAAAACGATCACAGAAAATTATAATTGTTAATGGCCACTCTTAGAACAATAGTCCTAGATATAATATTACTTATTCAAATATCCCATTACCACTGAACTATTTAATTACGCACTGTGAAAGCCTCAGAATAGATAAAGAATAACAATCATTTCCGTGCCACTCTTGAGTACCAGAACCAGGTGACCGGTATCAATGCGATACCGAATCAATGAGGAAGTAACAATGAAAGGTCGCACTTGACCTCAAACCGAACCGGTATTGGTACCGAATAGAGGTGCGAAAATAATCCTTAATGCACGTTGCGTACTCTATTATAAATGCGAAAGTGATTGTCTGTTGTTTGTTATCTCATCGCTACTAAACTACTGAACTAATTTCAATGAAATTTGGTATGGAGATAAGGTGAATGCTGAGGAAGAAGGTAGGCTACTTTGATGTGAAAAAAGTCGCCGATCAGAGCTACTCAAAGTCCTAATACTAACATTTATGTAATGCAGTTGTCACAAACTAGAATGGAGCGGATTTAATCTATAATCTTAATACTCAGTAACGAAATAATACATAGCCTTTAAATATTTTACGAGTCCGGCTAAAAGACTTGGATATTAAAAAAGTACCCACGATACTTAAAAGTAAATAATAACTTTACTCTTTACTACAGCAAAAAGTGTGTTTCGCAAACAAATCGTGTCATTTCAATTTAGATCATATCCTCTCACATGCATTAGCACCTTCCACTCTCATTTTGGATTGAAACGGTAAATGATTGATCATCGCCCTTACTTTCTTTCATCCGTTTCCTTTCTCATCATCATCATCAGCCGGAAGACGTCCACTGTTGAACAAAGTTCTCACCCTTAGGTAAAGGGAGAGGGGTTGCCATTATCCCCATGCTTGGCAAGCAGCTAGGGCATCGCAGTATTAGTGGCGAAGTTACAGAAGACGCTGCCCGTCTTCTGGATTTTCCCTTAATCGCTTCTTATGATTCCCACGAGATGAAAGAGGATGGTAAATTGTAGGCCGGATACCATTCGGCTCTTTTTCTTTCCACTATATTAAAAACAGGATGGACATAAAACCGAACAACTTTACGCCTATATGTTCCGCTGTCATGTGCAGGGAGAAACAAAACACCTATGTATTCGATCGACAAGAGGTTGACATTAAATGATTTTCAATTTAGTAGCTCATAGTTTCAATTATCCTGGGTAATTGAACAATAAACACAAAATTGAATAGAATAGAAGAAAAAAGTAATATAGGTAAATATTAGCTAGAACAAATAAAAAGGTGTTAAAGTGGACAGAGTACATATTGCCTACAGTGGACGTGCACGCGCCTTGCTTCTAAGTTCTAACACGCTGAACTGGGATCGTCAACCTTATGATATTGTCTAACTATGAATCTCGAATTCATGATTATACTCGTGGTTAGCTATTGTTAAAGTTTATCTAATTTCCTTGTAGGTATGTATTTTAAAGTATTTTTTTAACCAGCCAGTGACATAATGAAGCTCTAAAAGAATGCTTGCTATCTCTATTCTCTTATAACCTGCCAAATACCGTTCTCATCTATCCTGAAATCCATGCCTAAAGGTCTCGCACGATGAATGTTCGTGACACGTATATCCTGCCCCAGTTCTATTCAGACGATGTGTAAAGGTTTACAATCCCTGGTCTAGTGTAAGCCGCCTCGTTTGCCGGTAGTAGGCTGTGTTGGGGCCTGTGCCTGTGCCCTACTTGCCTTTGTACGCGCTAAATGCTGGTCAGTGAGGCTTCTTTGTGCCCGACTGTGTATGTGGGGAAATGCTGCGTTTTGTGCAGGATTTCCTTTGAGATTTGGGATTCTGCTCTATATTTAAGGTGTTTGAATTTTGGAGGCAGACAGTTTTTAAAGATGATGGTAAACATAGATGTACCTTTTCCTTTTCATGAACAAAAGGTATGTTTGATATTTAGACGGTGTTAGTTATATATGATATAGGTAGTAACTTCCCCGCTTGTTACTGTTGTTAACAAGGTATAATTGTAGTGGTTTCAAAGTAAACTAGCCCATTAAAAATTTGCCGATCGCTGCTGCCCCCTTACCATGAACTCTTAACGCAGGACAATAGCCGATGTTCACGAAAAATGTGGCAACGGACAAGGGGACTGATAACCAACAAAACAGATGTTTCTTACAAAGGCTGTTCGTCAACATAACTTTCATTTCACACCGTAAATCCTTCTTCAATTGTTGACAATTTCACTTTTACCTTTTTCTGTCTGCCCAGCTAGTTTCAAGGTTTTTCTTTCACCGTATTTAGCATTTAGCGACTGTTAACTTTATGATTCTACTGTCTATTCACAAGTAACGATCGACAATGGCTTTCAAAGTTTAAAACAGTCTGTCAGATCACTTTTCAATCCAATCTTCTCGAAATGAGACCATAAAATGGGCCCAGAATCGCTGATGACCGCAAAATGAAATTGAAATGATACCAGTATTACCAACCAGAGGCACGCACCTTGAGAACTTTTTTTACGTGACCTTGTCCAAGATTATCTCTATTGTGGTCCAATTCCAATCGTTTAGTTTTTTATTTCCAGCCTTGTGGTGTAGAAAAGGATACTTAGATGAGACTAGTGTTTGTAAGTGGGTGTTAAGAGGAGTGAGTCTGTATCTTAACTTGCGTAAGAAAGTTACGTTTTAGTTGTTTTAACTTTCTGTACTTCAAAGTACTCGAATCATAAAACAGAAAGTGCATTGTGTTCTGTAAAGGTAATTTATACCTACCTATATAAATGATTAAAGAAGGAAAACATAGAAACTTTATTTCTCGCTCCACGAATTCTTATGAATGTCAATCGATGTTTTCTACGTGGCCGATCTTTTCACACCACGCCAATACTTATTAGGTAGCAAAAAATATGTATGTAAGTAATGTTCGTAGAACAAGGATATACTGCTCGATATGTAGAATTTAGGAAATCGTAAATAACGTACACGTTAGGACGTACACGTGCACTTTCAGTACACTGAAAGTAACTACACAAATCCTTATAAATGTGAAATATGTATTTGATCTTTGTTCACGCAACATCAGCAATGGACAGAGGTAATTTTTGCAATAAGAGTGACATAGTCTAAAAAAACACTAACAGATAGGCCACATGACTGAAGGAGCATCTAACAGCTACCCTACAAGTCCTTAAACTTTAACTAGGCTATGTAAACAATGGTATAGTGTTCACATCTGTGTTGTGACTGTGTGCTTGTATGTATATACATATATGTGATTACACATGCGCAGTAGGGTTCCCTTGTGTGTATAATTAGAATTGTTTATTTACATACTTTTTGCTCTTGCATACGCGTACTGCGTAGTATGTTTGTGTTAGATTTTAGGAAACTGTTTCCAGTTGTTTAGTTTATTACAAGAGAATTTTAAAATTCTATACTGTTTAACCACAACCGGTGGATGCAAACGGCAAGTTGTCGTTCATTGTGGCCTTCTAAGGGGGCGGCCTTTGTTCAACAGTGGACGTCCACCAGCTAATGATACATCATCAAAAACAATTTACCTTAGTTGGTTAAAAAGTGATAAGAGCTTAGTTACTAGTTGATACAAGTAAAATCTTGAAAAATAACTTAATCTTTTTATAAATTAATTGAGCAGGTGTAGACTTATCAATTACGATTTGATAACAATACGATACAGATCTCATTAATAAATAATTAATTATACTAACTACACCAACAGTTTTTGGTCACACACACACTGTCAGTTTCCAAAGTCTCTAATTTAATCAATCAGGTAAAAGCTCACTAATTAGTTAAAGCTAATTAACAACTTGAATACATTATTAATTAAGAAGTAATGTAACATGTTTGTATCTAATTTATAATGCAATGCTTGAACGTTGTCAACAGAACCGTTAAATTTAATTATCTATAGATAATATGATTTATGTGGCATCACAAAGGGAATATAGCAATAACTGACATAAATACAGTTTGGACCTATATACCCAAGTGTGTAGGCTCAATCCCAGGCAAGAACTAACATCTGCTTCAAGCAGGACAGTTTTTTTTTATTTATTTACTACACGAATACTAGATTTTAATATATACAGACAGTGGGTGGGAATTTTCTTTTTCCGATGACATTTCGAATCATTTAAAAACGCAAAAAGTGGAAACTGGAATATTAACGAATATTTTGATTATATTCGTGCGGCGATCGAACCCGCAACCCATGCTCCCAGAACAGCAGTCTAACCCTCAGAGAAACTTAAAGTAGAAGACTTTACTCTGAGGTCTGATTGACCCACTGCGTATTAGATGATTCACTGCGAATAGAATCTGCATCGTAATGACAAGGTCTGTGTGACTATGATATTGGCCTTTAAAGGTTATCTCAGCCTGCCTCTACTCATCATTATAAATAAACACTTGTGATAGTAGCTATCAATTAATGATAGTCAAGTATTGGTGATGGACGAGGAATTTGAAGTGTTTTATTTTGGTACTTATCAATGAATATGGAATTAGTAGTTGTTTTGATTAGTGTGGTGTGATTGTTTTTATGATAGACATTGACATCTAAACATAATAGACAATCTTACATGTATACTTTACTTACGCATAAATGATTAAAATGCCGGAGGTAGCTGACACCCTGGATTAACACATAGGCTACTTTTTATCCCGAAAAAATGTAGCGGGTGACACCGCGGGGCGCAGCTAGTAGATTATAAGAATATGTGTATTGTATGTACTACACTAATAACTTGACAGTTTAAACGTCATCTATCCGTGAGATAGTAAGACAAAGAACATGCTGTTGTGCAATCGTGAGATCATAGCGTCTTGTTACTCATGTCGTGTGTATTGATTTATTTACTTTATGTGTGACTTGTATTGTGCATGTTTGTTGCACGTTTTGCGATAGGCAGGTGTTGAACCTTGGTACGTAGACTACTTGCTTACTTCACATTGTATGTAGATTGTAGACATAAAGTCTCGCTTGACTCCCAGAGGACACAGTCCACAGATATCCAATTCTTAAATCCTTGTAGTATTGTATACATTTAGTGTATTGTAGCAATAAACTTTTCCTTTATATTTCATTTACGTATCGTACTTACGTACATACGAACTGATCGGCGCAGTGGCCTAGTGATTGGACTGCTGCGCTAAAGATTGTGGGTTCGTTTCCCGCACGGGACCAAAATTTGTGTGATAGGTACGCAGATGTTTGTCCCGAGTCTGGATGTTTGTGTATATGTTATTTCGTGTTTGTGAAACGCACCCACGATAAAGAAGAAATTTAACGTGTGGGGCAAAAAATGGTCCTGTCCATCATCATAATGATAATGATGATGTACCTAATCGTTTAATTAACTCAGAACCTTCACAATCATTGAAAAATTCAACTAATTATGATGCAGTGTTGTGTAATAATACTAGAGTTAAACTATTGGTATACTTTGGCCTGTTAACGTTATTTTAATGTACATAATAATACTTTTTACATCAAAAATAAAAGCAGACATGAATCATAAGGCTAATTTCCACTGAGACCTGCGTAATTGATACAAATTAAGTAAATTAAGAGACAAAGCGGGATCGGCAGAGAGAATTAGTTCAGTTAAGAGACACGAGTGTACTTAATGCTATGTTGTGGTACCTACATGGTACCTGTACTTAGTGCTGCCTGTTTATGTCTGGAAGCTGTCGCTACCTTTATAAGGGATGCCATTTAGGTCTTGTAGTAACAAAAACGCAGCCCTATCCTACCATACTCTTGTAGTAGATACTTATCAATGATAGTGACCATCCTTGGTTGGTCGATGGTTGAAGAAACCAAACCAATCCAACGGGTTTCTTCTCCTTCGTCGATATTAGCTACTGAATATTTGTTTATTCCATAGTAACAAGATCAAGATACTGCACTGGAAAATCAATTAATTTTCTTCACTCGGGTCCATGCACAATTGCTAATTATTTATTTATGGTCACTTCTGTTAAAGGTATTCACGATACAGAACATTTTAGATAAAGAATTTTAACAGGAGATAATAATCTCATTACAACCATTCTAAACAATATGTCTCTTGAATATAATAATTTGCTTCATTACAAAACTTATCTGAAACATTAATCTAATAATACATTATTCAGCGCCGGATTAATATTTTTTGCAATTCACAACACTTTAATTACAACGAAGACGACAGCGAAATGAGGACTAATTAATCAATGGACACGCAAAAAAAAAAAAATTGCTTATACTTTTGTTCAGTGTTTTTCCTTTTATAGATAGAACTGTCTAGAATACAATTTGTTTGTGAGACTTACGAGTACATTTCAGTATCATTTCTTGTTGCTATATGGGAATACATTTGGTAGTATATTAGCTTCTTTATTTGTAACCAACTGCGCCCCGCGGTTTTTTCGGGAAAAAAGCGTGTGTTAATCCAGGGTGTCGGCTACCTCCATATGAAATTTTATCAAAATCGGTGTACCTAACCGTTTGAGCGTGAAGTGGTAACAAACATACAAACACACTCACTAACTTTTGCCTTTATAATATTAGTGTGATTTTGGTATTATGACCTAGTTTTTAACTGATATAGGTACAATTTAGTGTACTAGAAATAACGTTATAAAAATTTGTTGTAAGCGTAGAAATGTCATAACGTAACAGTATTGAACATTCATAAAACAAAATAACTCAGTTTAAATACTAAGAAGACCAAACATCAGTGTATAGTAAACTTGCATGTCGCCAGTTATGTTTAAATTCTATATTTCTCAACACTGCATGTCATTTTCCACTGTGGAAGCGGGACACCGCTACGTGCGTGCAGTGTGGTATCTCACTTTTCACAGTGGAAAATAATCTGCAATGCAAGCTCATTATCCCCGCTGCAAGTCGGTATTATAACTTTACCAACTACCTATTATGCCTACGCAAACACAACCTCACAGACGTCACTGCCATCTCAAATACGTGACAATTCTGCGGGAGTAGAACGTGACCTGTCATATACCTAAACATGTCGCGACTTGTTAACAATGATTCATTAGCAGTTTGTCCAAAGCCGACTGATTCTATAATTGTCTTTATTAACATCTTGTTTAGTTGATCCCTTTTGTACGGAAAACCTAGAAAAGGAAGTTTTTCTTCGTAATTAAGATTAATTGCTTCGGTAGTAGATGGTACCTGTGTAGCGACATCTACACGTCGAAGGACGAGTGACGTAGCTTATCCTGCATCGCACTAGCGAAGTAATAAGAAGTCCCGTCCTTTGTGTGGGTTCGATAAAAAGCAATAAGCCAACTATCTCATTAGACTTCACCATCTAATGTTATGTTGCGTAATGTGGGTGTAATATTATGTAACAGCCACCTGAGCTAAAAGTAGAACAGCTTTGCCTACCCTTTTATGAATTACAGGCATAATGGTATGTTCAAACGTCATTAAAATAAAATTATTTTAGTTCAGACAGGGTTTTCGTAACGTACAGTATAATTAGTACTTAGTAGGCATGGAAATTAAATTTCATTCATTTTCACTTTATGAAATATAATATATATTTTTTAAAAAGGATATCACATGTAAAATTTCGCAGGCAATGATTTTTATTTCGCAGTGGCCTAATGTCACACTTGCTACTGCCACTAACGAATGGTTGAAATGCGAACGATCTGCGATTTCACAGAATGTGAATTGTAGCAGTCTGAGTGAAGGAAAGTAAAAAATGAAAACTAGCCGATTTACGAAGAGGTCCAACAGCAAACTTAATCTCATCCTTAAGTTTACTGTATACTACAGTGTCTGCTCACCACTTTAGGGTTATAATGTGTGTATAATAAAGCTAATTAACATCCAATTTGGTTACAATAGGAACAGGTTTGATAGCGTGATTACCAACAATTAGAGTTTGTATTACTTTTTAGATTATACGCTGCGCATGAGTCGTTCCTTTGTTCAGTAGTTCCTTGTATTATGGTAAATGTAAATGTTTCTTATGGAGTGAAAGTGAGGTGAAGTATTGGTTAGTTCCTGCGGGTTTGTTAGTAATCGTGTGCAATGAATATAACTATTTTCTTATAGATAACTGCCTCGTTGGTCTAGTGGTCGGTAGCGACTGCTGAGCACGAGGTCCTGGGTTCGAATCGTGGGTCGGGCAGTTTATTGAGTTTTTTTATTAGGTTATAGTAGAAGCACAGCGTCTACATTTGTGCTCGGTTGATGGCAATAGCTCGCCCTCTATTACAAAACTGGCGAAATGTGGGTGTAATTATGTGCACCTCTGCCTACCCCTTCGACGACAAATAAATGTTTCAATTTAATTTTATGTATGTATTTTATCCGAAATCCACGCGGACGAAGTCGCGGGCACCAGCAAGTTATAATATAAAAATTATCAGTGTGTATTAATTAAATGATTACCTAATAACAAAATACAATACTAGCTGGAGCAAATCGTAGATATTAACTCATGATAATTATAATTTATCGTAAACCGATCAACAGTAAAGGCGTGGTCTTACAAACAAACCGTTTTAATGTCAAGCGACTTTACGAGGTATTACGAAACTAAATACCAAGGCCATAGACATCTTGACAACTTGCTATGGCCATTGTGACACGTAATTAGTGCTTCATTTTTAACCTTTGTATGGAAATTGATAATCAATGGCTAATTATTGGCTTTTGTTAGATGTTAAGCGTCTCTTAATATTTGCTAAACGTGTTCTGATGCCGCAGGCTGTAAGGTAATAAGAATAAATTTTATATCCTAAGTACTTACTACTATCACGGCTGTACTCTATGAAGGGGTAGGTAGTGCAAGAATCTATAAGTATAGTCTGTAGATATAGTCTATACGTAGCATATCGCGACCTGGCTGGAGGCCTTTTATTAGTCTTATTATACGAGTAGGTCTCGCCAAACGACCGGTTAAGCAGTAAGAGCTCCCTCAGAGCTAACTGCGAGAGACAAGTTCGAAAAAAAAAAAAAAAAAGCATATCGCGATTACTTATTAGTCCCATGTAACGTGTGGTGAACCATTTATCTACTTATTGACATAACATCAAAAGGTTGGAAATTGTCAGTAGATACTATTTAGGAGTTTCCATCGGATACACGCGACAGTATAGCCGTCTTTAGATACCTTTGCCTTTACGCCTTTATTTGCTTTGTGTTGAAATTATTACAGCCCCCTTACCATGAACTGTTAAAACAGGATTACAATGTGAATGGAGAGACGCCGCGCGCGCCGCTTCGTGCAGTATAATACGGCCTCTCACTTCCACAACGTTTAAAGTGTCCTGCTTTAAGAGTTCATGGTAAAAGGCGGCTGTGATAACTTCAACATAAAGCAAGGAGGCAGTTATTAATTTTGACCGGTCAAGCCGTAGCCAGAATGATAGATGATCCGTCCATCATTCACCATTGCCAGGTTTACCAGGTCAAGGTCTGGAGATGACATTCATGAATCTTTGTTTAGAACCAATCTTTATTTTCGTTATGAATGTCAATTAGAGGTCACATGTTATTGCCGTAATTAAAAGTATGAAGGCAAAAAATATAATTTGATACTTGAAATTAATTTGGAAACTTGAGACTTGTTATTACTTATTACCTAATGTAATAACGTGAGCAAAAAAATTGATAAGTTTTGATACTAGTAAACTTGATTTCGATTTAGATATACCTACTAATATTATAAGCGCGAAAGTTTGTAAGTATGGATGGATGTTTGTTACTCTTTCACGTAAAAACTACTGAATGGATTTTAATGAAATTTCATATGAAGGTAGTTGATACCATGAATTAACACATAGGCTACTTTTTATCCCGAAAAATGTAGCGGGTAACACCGCGCGGCGCAGCTAGTACTTTATATAGATTTATTTGTAGGTATATATGTATATGTGTTGTTATTTGAATCTGAGTGGGCAAGTAAAATCCAATATCTATAAAACGCGTATACAAGACAAATTCCCTATATGAGGGAACAGCCTCCTACCATGAACTCTTGAAGCGGGACAGTATACGTAGTGGAAGCGAGACGTCGCATTACACTGCACGTAGCGGCGTCTCCCTTTCACATCATCATCATCATCATCATCAGCCGGAAGACGTCCACTGCTGAACAAAGGCCTCCCCCTTAGAACGCCACAAAGAACGACAGCTTGCCAATTCCATCCACCGGTTGTCCTTTCACATCGAGGTAGTTTATTTAAATTTAATCCAGGTCACTCAGCATTAACCCTAAAATGCAATTCAAAGCAGTATATTGTATATGACCTCGTAACAAAGACGTTCCAGTTAAAAACAATCGCCACAAAGTACGTTTAATTTCAATGAATATACACGAATTCATTGAAAAATGCTTGAATTCTCAAAGGTAACTAAGTATTGTTGGGTTAATCATCAGATCTGTATCACAGCGACATTGATAGAAGGTCGTTAGCAGTACACTGCTGCAGGTACAGTCGGCTGCTAAAATGTCTATTAGTTTCGTTGTACCTAATACAATGTGTTTATATTTAAGTACTTGGCAAAATCCTGATACCTACTTATTCAAATCTTGGGAAAAGTGAAAAAAAAAACATTTTTTTTTAAATACGTGTTTTTTGTTTTGATATGGAATAGTATGCAAAGATATTTAAAAATATGAATATTATAAATTAAAGTATAAGTTTGCCAATATATTATTATATTTTTTTTAAACCGTGTTTTATTGATAATGCCTAGAGATAATTAGCCAGCGATAAAATTAGCCGTTCATAAACTAATATGTACTTTTCTATTCGTATGTTAATTGACAGTAATTAAAGAAACTTGAGAAGCTATAAATGAACACAAAAACCCTTCTGTCAATTTGACATCATTCTAATACTTTAAAAAAATATATTTTAAACTACAAACTAGTTTCAGTAGCTGATTGTACCACCTGTTATTAATATTACGTAGTATGACGGCGCTGCCCACACGGACCTTGCAGAGGTCTATTGTTCGGTAGAGACAGTTTTTTGTGATGCCAAAATGTATAATAACTATAGCCTTTAATGTACCTGCTATTGTGGCGAGATAAGATCGGTATAATAGTCTGAATTGAGATTTGGCTGTTATTAAATGTTTAGATAAATAGAAGGGATTTTTACATGGTGTATTGGGGGAGCGTTTGGGACATTTTATATCACGTGCAAACAACAATGGGTCTTACAAATATTTGCCCCGTGTGGAAGTCAAACCTGCGACCTTTACCAGAGCAGTCTGATTACTTAACCACTGCACCGATCAGGTGTGATGAAATATATTTTGTAGTAAATTATTTTAATAGATAAATGCTTGAAGATGAATGAAGATATGATAAACACTTTACACATTAAAGCCCTAGCCAAAAACATCTCCCATTTGCATATAATACTCTCATACAAATAAAGAAAACAAGTTTTAGCTAATGGAGGGGCGCTAATAAAAAGCTAATGCGCTTGTCCATTGTTTAAAATTGTGTGTCGGAATCACTGACCGCACCGACCTATTTACCTACATAAAGTGCCTAAGTGTCGATAACCATTGGAACCGAACTGCTGAAGGTTGAAGATGGACAACAGGTTGTTTCAAGAAAGCTATAATAAGGGAAACATTTAAAAAATCTCTTCAAACACCAGTCCTTAAAAAAATCATAAAGCGTAACTTAGCAATCAGTCTCGTTGCCATGTGATTAATTAACAAATCTGTCTGTTTATATACTTTAGCTCAAGTCGACACGATAGAGGAATAGCAGGTGCAGTAGTGTGTCGATTCTGATCGTCACTTTCAGATGTGTCGGACGCAGTGGACAACTCGAAAACCATACAACAGTAAAGTTACTCGACACGTAAGATAAACTAGATATAAGTGCGAAATATGGTTGTGTCGATTCTGATTGTCACTTCGACTTGTGTCGGACGCAGTGGATAACAAACATAGGTAGGTACACTATGCAGTAGTGGGTACTATAGAGTCGGCTAACTATTAGCGATAGTATTAACAAACAATGCAGTCGTGACTGACGAAGGACGCCTGTTAAGGCAATTGTTACTACTTACCAGCATACTTTTAACCTATTGAAAGACAGACTAAACGTCAGCTGGGTTTAGTGTTTATCTACGTATGTTTAATGAAAGACAAAAAAGCACCTTAAATGATAGAGTGATTTCAAAATACATATACTATATTAAGGTATGGCCATACGTAGTAATACGTAGAAACGAATTTCTTTCATGACCTTATCTTTTCTATAATCTGTAATGTCCTACTGCAAGGCAAATCCCTCCCCACTCGCTTTCCACCTCTTCCATTTGAAAATTTTAAATCAAGAAAAATACTGTCAGATTAAAAAAAATATCAAAGTATTTATATGCGTGAAATACGTTCACACATTCTTGATTAAAATGTTTATATTGCGCATGCGCAAAACCATTTAAAATTACAGATCATATTACTAACTTAATTATGGACAATGCGAAACTCTTTATACAAACGTATCCTTCCTTTCGATCAGCAGTAACCAGTTATCGTTTGAACGGTAGCAGATGCGTCCCTGACGGAAGCTTCCAATTCATCCAATTGACATCGACGGCCATCTTCAAACGGTGCGCAGGAGTCACTTGACTTTCTTTTTGTGGTTATTAAGATGTGATGTAAGACTTAATGGGTAAAGGTCATTGGATAATTGGTCTCCTTGTTAGTCTTGTCACGAACGCGGTTGCTGAGTATCCGGTCTTGTGTTCGATCCAGGTTTAGACAAAAAATATGTATATTTTTATGTTATACAAGTATTTATTTTGTCAAAACAATGTTAGTTGGATACCCAATATTAAATATATCATTCTTTGCCACGCTAAATCTTACCTCTTCATGTAATAATGATGCGAAGATAATGAATAAAGATGATGCGGTCCACATTATATAAACTGAAAAACATCGTCCGATCCCTTTCAAACTTTCATTCATCATTGTGAAACAGTAAAAAGGCGAGTTAAAAGTAACAGTCGGTGTATCGAGAGTGAAACAACTCGATCCCGTCCGGCCAAAATGCGGGCCATATCGAGTCCTAGGCCGTCGGGACTGGTCGCATTCCACTTTTACCAGATTTAATCGAATTCCGTTTTAGGGTACCGTAATGAGGGACGAAATGCATTTATCGATTTATAATGACGGTAGGTACTCGGTAGATTGTGTCGAATTTCAAATCCGATTTTGACATTTGATTTATTTATTTAAATTCCGAATGTTCGTGTTCTATATTCAAATAATCGAATTGAATGTCAACACATACAATTCACTAATTTGAATTTAGAATGTTCGTGTTTGTTTTTAAATCGGAACTTTTAATTCTATTACTATAACAAAAACGAAACAATCGTTTTTGTTATATTTGTTGGTTTATTCATAAAGGTTTTATCATAGCTCTTTATAAAATACGCGTATTATATATGTATATTTCGGATTTAATATGTATACCATCAAACAACTAAAGGCTGGTTAAAATTACTGTATAAGCAATTATAATTACATCCGTTATAAGGAATTTAAACGGAACTAAAACAACTTAACGATATGCCATATGCGGATATTAAAAAAAAACTAATTAAAATTCTTATATCAATTTTTAAATAGTCTTAAATCATAATTTACAATTAATCGTGTCACAATACATAATATATTGTTGTTAAAATTAACTAATCTTTATAGTTCCAGTCACCTAAATTCTTTAGAATGTCATTAGAGGCCATGCAGATAAGGTCAACTTTTGTAGTTGAATAAAACGAAAGATTAACTATGAATAACATAAAGAACGGTCTATATAATATAATGGTATTTGATCATGGTGTCATTGACTTACTTATATTGTATAACAAGATTAATTATATTACAAAGAAAAAAATATTGTAAATATAGTTCCAACCTACTCAAGTATTTCTGATAGCACGACATGTAACAAATTGCAATAGGTTTGCAATATAGTTATTAACCGACTTTAAAAACAGAAGGTTATGTATTCAAGGCGTTAGTTTAACTACACGCAAATTATAACGCCTGCAATCCTCGATGGAATAGGCAGAGGTGTTCTCTTATATTAGTAGTGCATTTACATTTCGCCGCTCGTTTTAAGTCCTATGTAATTAAAAATGTGGCTAGCCTATTGTCATTACAGGTGAAGAACCTATAGCCATTCATCAAGCCCATTCTTACGTCAACTTGTGAATCAATCTGTCGATAAAAGGAAATTTTATTCCCAATTCATATCACACTAACATTATAAAGGCGAGTTAGTGAGTGTTTGTATGTTGGTTACTTCTTCACGCTCAAACGGCTGGACTAATTTTGCTAAAATTTAGTACGGAGGTAACTCACACCCTGCATTAACACATGGCTTATATTTCTATGACTACTTTTTATCCGAAACAATGTAGCGGGTAACACGGAGCGCAACTAACCTACAATAAAAATGACGAGTAATAGTTACAATAATAATTAGTGTGTGACGTCCAACAGCACCCAGCTGTACCAACATCCATGACCCGGGTTGATTAACGAATTAGTTCACCGGGTCAAGGGGATAATGAATAATATTGTTATTTATATTTAGTTTGATCAGCTGGTTGCGTTGCATGTTTAATTACTATTTTGAAGGCTATGAGGTTGTTTTCTCTGTTGTAGACGAGTTTATAGATATGTTGGTTTATAAAGGTGGTCTCATCAGGTGGTATACATGGGAAAATGTACCTTTGCTGAGTGGCGAAACTATTTTTTTAAACGTCGCCCCACACTTGGAATTTCTCCTGTATCGTGGGTGCGTTTACAAACATTAATATTTACCTAGACAAACAGAAGAAACAAGAGCGGGATTTCAACCCACGACCTTCGCCGATCCATGACGCAGTTGTGCCCACTGAGCTATCGTGTCATACTTGCGTGAATAATTTATTTCAGTTGACATAACTCTCAACTTGTCTCCACTTCTTCTGAACACCATGGTTCTTCAGCCATAGACTTTCTCTCTCCAAGGTCGGGCCGCAGTATGCCACTATTGTTCATTGTGCATTGTTGCCATGGGAACGAGCCGACGTATCATTGAGGACGCTTATCTATGGCTGATGGTTTCATTTGTCAATGGGAAAGAGTAACTGGCTACAAAGAAATGGTTGAAGTTAAACTGAGATAGTGATCTGTCGCGTTAATGATTAATTGTACCTCGTGGAGGCTGTGGAGCTTGTCTTAATGATAAGAAGTATAATTATGATTGTGTTCCCCGAAGGTGTAGGCAGAGGTCGTGCCTGTTTCTCTCTAAAGTGTGACAAAGGTGAAGTCGCTCTTAAATTCAGCCTATAGTGTTAGCAGTATACTCAGTTAAAATTTATTTGTCAAAGCAATATTATAAAAAAAAACTTACTGGACCATACAAGATAGACTGCTGGTATAGGATAGATCCGCGCAATAGAAAGTGGCAGAAACAAAGGAAGGCCTATACCCAATTGTTTGCTATTAATAGCTGATGATCATAATATAAATAACACTATCAAAATAAAACACTATACAATAACAGTAGCGAAAAAACAAATTCAATAAAACCCAACCCACACACTCAATCCGTGTATTGTTCTTTCCAATCTTAATCCCCAGATTGCTATAAAAAGGCTTTATCAAATTATAATATTCTAATACTATAATCTCCAACTAGAAAGTTGTCTCTTTAACTTTATAGTTGACAATGGATCGTCCAGGGATTAAAACCAAGCTCTCAATCCCTGAGTCCCTGGGCGAAAGCGCAGAGAATGACAAGTGGCGAATTGTTACTGTAATTAAAAATTAGAAGGACCACTTCTAACATAGTAATGATTTCTTCATGTAAATGGGTGCAAGTAGAGAGCCTCTACGAGTGACGAAAAATTAATGACGGTTTGTTCTTACCATGGCATTTGTTAGACATTTTTTAAATCTTTGACAGAAAAAACCAGCGCCATCTAGTTCTATAATATGTAAAAGTGAAGTAATTAATTTGTGCCTGCCTGCTGTGAAAATGCCTGCCTGTATGCAGACGAAAGAAAATAAATATTGTTCATTATCATCATCAGCCGGAAAACGTCCACTGTTGAACAAAAGTCTTCCCCTTAAGTAGGGGGGGGGGGGGCATAATCCCCACGCATGGCAAGTGGCTTGGGGATTACAGGAGACGCTTCTGCCCATCTTCTGGATTTTCCCTTAGTCGCCCCTTCCGACACCCACGGGAGAAAAGAGGGTGGTCAATTATAGGCCGGATACCTCTCGACACTTGTTTATTATACTTACACACAAATACCTAAGATTTTTTACAGCATGTATATATATGTTACCGTGTTGTTGTAAGTGGAGCTTCTGTGTCTAATCTGTACAGTACAAGCTGTCACTGGCAGTCAGTAAAAGTTGAGGAAGTAGGCCGATGCGTGTGCGCCGCGATACTGTTACACAAATAACTTACTTTGTACTTATAACTTGTCATTTTGTTGACGCGCAGCGAATTGTAATGGTTTTTGCTATGCCTATGTTTTTATGTCAATGGGCTTATTTATATTCGATAGGTTTTGTAGTGTATATTGTTTTCCCATAGACAATGAGTGAAAGCTGTACTAATTGGTGTCCTTTTAAATTCAATTTCAATATTCATTACATACTTGGTGTCAATAATGATAAAAATCAGAAAATAAAAATCGAAGTGACGGAAAACATTGTAAGGAAACCTGGACTTAGTTCTCTGAAATCGCTCGCAGTGAACGTGGTGATCAATGCTCAAACCTTCTCTATAAGAGAAGAGGCCTTTGCCCTACAATGGGGCAGTTATAGGCTGTTCTTATTATAATAATTCGATTGTATTTGCATGTGATATTCATCTCTTTAAACACACACGTCCCATACAGATGTAAATAAAATCACATCTTATAACCTATAGGGCAACGCTATAATAAAAGTAGGAACAATACAATACTTCCTTATAATCCATATGTTTACTATTACCCAACATTCCACACTCCTCAAACCTGAGTCCATTTGAACAGAGCGTGCAGTCACCTTCCCCTATCAGGAACATCTGGCTATTAATCTCAGCTTATCAACCACAGTTATGAATGACCATATACACTGCTGAGCACATATCGATCCACACTTATAGGATCAAAGGCGCCTTGTATTGGAGTGTAGGGAGTTTTATAACTCTGAAGGTGTACCTCGTCAGTTACGTTTTGATTACGATTTTATAGTAATGTAGGATTGTTCATATTCATAGGTATATGAAGGCCTCTTTTCTTACTTCTACTTCGGGGAATACCATCAAACAGGGTATTTCCCGAAGAATAGGTGGAGAGCTGTAACTATGAACATTTTACTTTGTAACAGGGAGCAAGCGATTCCAAATTATCTACTACTAGCTGCGCCCCGCGGTGTTACCCGCTACATTTTTTCGGGATAAAAAGTAGCCTATATGTTAATCCAGGATATAACCTATCTACATACCAAATTTCAACCAAATCGGTCCAGCCGTTTATGCGTGAAAGAGTAACAAACATCCACACATCCACACATCCATACTCACAAACTTTCACATTTATAATATTAGTAGGATATATGCCCGACTAGTTTCTGACTGTAACGGAGCCCTTATTTATGAGCAGGTGTCACAAGCCGAACCCGCCACGTCACCTTAGGTTAAACAATACACACATTTTTGGATATCTATGCTTAATATGTAACACATTCACGACACTAAAATAATCCATCACATTCCTAGGGAAGGGACATTATTTAAAACATAGTCTAGGTACTCTACATAGTCGTTAGTAATTATATTTTTATTATCATGATGACTTTTACACAACGTCAGTACGACTCATATAATTGCGTTGTACACAAATATAATGCAGTGACGCCAATCAACGTGTTTCCCACACCCATTGTGGTTGGTTTTCTATGCACTTCTGGGAACTTGAGGAAAACATTGTGTCAATGCCTGTCATCTTGTGGTGTAACGTTAATGATGATGGGTTTGACTGTACTTGTAATTAGTGACGTCATTTTATAAAGGGTGGTCGTTGTTTTTAAAGATGGTGTTTGCAGTGTGAAAACATATTGTTAAGCCTAAATCCCGCTATCGAAATTTGTCGAAATTACGTAGGCACTTGTATTATTAAACACTTGTATATTCTAATTAGTTGTAGAGACCTAGAAACCAGCTAAGCTTATAAATAATTTCCTGAATATAAACCCATTTTTTATCCTGTTGGCATCGAATGCTATCGGTATACCTAATAAATAAAATAAAAAAAAACGAATCTCAAATCCCATCGTCATCACATGGTCAGTCTTGTCAATAAAAGCTAATGAGACAACATTAATTTTAGTAATGTTAGATATCACCTATACGGTACATACATACATAGTCACGCCTGTTTCCCAGGGGGGTAGGCAGAGACCTCGGATTTCCATTTGCTACGATTCTGGCATACTTCTTTCGCCTTATTTACCTGAAAAACACTGTTTTTGTCAGTATAGTTTTGTGAAACCATCTCTGCCTACCCCTCTGGGAAATAGGCGTGACTTTGCACATGTATGTTGAAATTAATTGCTGGACACCTATTATCTACTTACCAATTATTATTTTTTATTAAAGGTAATATAACTGAAATGAACCCTGTATACTACAAGATGCAACTGCATCTATAATAAAACCTCAGCAACGTTATCGCGACAATCTCGGTGCAGAACAAATAGTGTCTGACCGATAGCGAGGTCAGTGACCCGCTGTAACTGCACAGAGAGCACTGTGCTTACTACACAGTAGCACAAGTTAAATGCGAACTGCACTAGTACTAACTCTTACTTTAACTTTTACCATTGCCTCGTAGTCTTTGACGTCTTGATTGGACTAGTGGCTAAAGTATAATATCCATCATCATCGGCCTATTTCAGTCCACTACTATATAATATAATGTTCTCTTAACCGAATTTCGGTTACGGCGGCCTATCTCATCTAAGTCTAGCCAATTACGCATGGCAATAGGCTCGCCCCCTATTACATTGGGACCTAAAACATAACTGGCGAAATGTGGGTGTACTATATGTGTACCTCTGCCTACCCCTTCGGGGAATACAGGCATGATGTTATGTTACGCAGGAGATATTATAGTGGAAAAATATGTGCAAGTACAGGTGCACTCCCTATTCCCTCACTCTCATAGTCCGATGGGACGGTAGACCGACACGACTGCAGAGAGATCAGCCCTCTTACCATGAACTCTTAAAGTAAAGTTTATATTGTGGAAGCGAGACGCCGTGTCATACCTGACATAGCGGCGTCTCGCTTCCCCAACGTAAACTGTCCTGCTTTAAAAGTTCATGGTAAGGGGGCAGCATGTTTGCAATTCAGTATGTTCTTGTTTACATATTTCCTTTATGTGACGCCTTAACGTCTACAATTGTTATATGTTTGGAGTAGAGGACCAACAGATAAAGAGGTATTGCTTCGTGACTTAAAGTCTCATAATAGAATAAGATAAAGAACTGATTGATTGACCACAGTAATCAATTACAGTAAGTGTTATCAGAGACGCAGCAAGGGTCGTCGACCTCGCCCACTCATACCGCAGACTTATGTGTAACTTATTACTTAGGCTTACTTAGTTGCAACTTGCATATTAAGTGTGAGGAAGTGATGTCACTTTATTGTTAGTAATCTTAAGTTACTATTGCATTTATGAGCAGTTGATTAAAGCGATAGAGATGTTAGAAATAAAATATTACTGTTTTGTTGAACTTTAATAGTGATAACCAAGTGGTAGGACCGTTGGACTCCCAGTTTGAAGGTCGCAAGCTCATACCCATCTCAGGCATCAGTCTTTTCGAATTCATGTGCGTACTATAAAATAGTTATCAGTTGCTAAAACAGTGAAGGAAAACATCCTCAGGAAATCGGCACACCTGAGATATTTTCTCCAAGGGTGTCTATAGCCTGAGGCCTACAGACGGTTCAAACTCTGACACCAGGTTGTTCATCAACCATACGATAAGATTGAAATTTTTTGACCTTGTATGTCTTACTTGTATTTTGTAAAGGTAGCGAATTCTACATGTTATCTCCAGTAAATAAACACTGGAATAACTGCCCACAAAAGTCATTAAAGTTGATCTACTGCAGCTTAGCACTATGGACACTTGTATATATATGTTGCATTGCAAAATGTGACCGCTTGATCGCTCCTAGCACGAAAGGTCATCAGTGTCTTGTTGTGCCCTACACATATAATAACCTGAGCTACATTATACACTATTATTTATACATCATACTATATTACAAACATTTACATAACACAGAATTACAATAGGTAGTGTTATGGATTAACTTCCGCAAAACCGCGAGCCGCATCTCATTCGATAAAGATGTTATACTGCCATTCATGTCATTTCTATGGGATGTGTTTATTTCTCATGTAATAATCATTACACAAAGATGTTATAACAAAGACTTTATTACTACTGTAGTAAATAATGTTTTTTTTTTTCTTAAAAATAAACGTCGCCCCACACTAGGAATTTCTCCCGTTTTGGGGGTGTGTTACAAAAACATAAAACATCACAAATATCTGCGGCTTGCACAAATTCGCCCCGTGCAGGAATCCAGCCCCACAACCCTTAGCGCAGCAGCCCAATCGCTTAACCAATGCGCCAATTAGGTCGTTCTCGTGGTCATGATTTATATTTTAATAAACACTTTGACTGCCATGCCGCACAACAGGATGTTTTATTGTTTGCGGGTCAAAGGTGACCCGCGTGGCGTCCAAAGATTTAACATCAAAACATAAATCACCAAGTGAACCAAATTTTGTGTTAACTGGGATGTGTTTTACTGGGGAAATCATGATACACTTGCTCCGGCCTTAGGCGGACGTAGGGGTATGCCAGACTTTTACCGGCTAAAACCTCAGGGTGTCTTCCGAGCTCTGTAGGTCGAGGGACGTGGAATCTGCGTACGCTACGCAACCCTTGACAGGTTCGCATTTTGCTACATACAAAGCAACAAACAAATAATATATTTAAAGATTGTCACAGAAATTAAACATAGATCGAATCGCAACGTTGCTTGCCCATTTCTAACAGCAACTAAATACATCATCAGTTATTAATAAATGAATGTTTATAACTAAACCTTTTAATAAAACACACATAATTTAAATAATAATATAATAGGTTCCTACCACTGTCCAGCACGAGAAACCATTTACACTTTTTCCTCCATTAGAAACTGCAATCTCCAATAACTAGGAACCTCATCACTTCCTACAGTGTAGGCTTAGCTTTTCCGCACCCACACATAATATCAGCAATGCACATCAAAATTATCGTTACTATCGAATATAACCCGGTATTGAATATCATATTAGTGGTACTTTCTCAGGCATCGAACTCTGCCTCCCACAGGTCATGATTGCATCACTAGCATTTAATTACCTACGTATAATGTTTATTTTTGGCACTTGTGTTGTTTTATAATTAACTTCGCCGCAATAGGGTTTTGGCGGGTGTCGTGGGTGTGTCTAGTGACATAAATATCTTGCACTATCATAGCCGGCGAAAATATCTGTTGCACGGAATTCTATGTATAGTATGCAGTCGAAGAAGGCCTACAGGTACAGGTGGCTTAGACACCAGGTTGTCCATCAACTATAGAATAAGAAGAATTGGCTACAGAAGAGTTACGAACCAGGTCAAAAGATCAAACAAAGGTCAAAGGAAAGGTTAACTTTTATATTCTTCCGTGTGAGGGAGAAAACATAGGTTTTTATTCTTAATTCGTTGAGCTATAGTACTGTACCTTTTCTTTCTAAACTTCTATATTATTCTTCTCTTCTTTCTACTCGTCAATACATAGCAAACAGATGTACTCATTTAACATAAATAATGTAACAAATGAGAATCGAACTCACAATCTTCGCTACCGTTCATATCTACCGATGCGACGATCATTCATACTGTACTGATACACTGGTATGCAATCCCTGCCCACGCGCTGCGACACCGATGTTACGTAATCAACAATAGGGTCAATTGTAGTGTTACTGACCCCATACACAACGATTTTATGTAAAACTATACATAGATACAGCTACAGAGTACACATAAAAAGATTTTGACTCGCGTAAACCATACGAAACATTCTACAAGTCATTTCGATGGAGCATCAAGCATTTATTTATAAATTTCCGTAGATAATAGTTTCTAAAATATCTATAAAAACCTTCTTCGTATCAGCATAAGCTAATTTTCGTATGGGAACAGGTCACACAGTTGTCAGTTTGACAGGCCGAGTGCTCCGAACGTAGAGTCTTTCAGGGTACAAGTCGTGAGCCTTCACGTGTGATAGTTGGTACCTAGGTATGTCCGGACCCTGGACGGACAACCACGCTACCATCTTTCTGACTGGTTAATCTCTACACTACGGCATGACCTTCCTTTGCTATTTTAGCTGATGCCAATAACGAAGGAGGAACTGAGGCTGACATATTCTATCATGACATGTGATAGCTACGTCCAGCAGTGGACTGGCTGATGTGATGATGATGATATGACAGCTTGAGCTATAGTGTACTACTAGGCTGGCTTATAATAGACTAGACCTGCAGATTAGTTAAGCTTTTGTTAATGCACCTTCTCCATGACACTACTGTAGAAGATATCATAGAATCAAAGATATTCACTATCAATACATACCTGTATTCCGCCGCCTACACGCCAGTGTTACGCAACACAATGAGGTCAAAAGTCGGAGCTACTGACCCTGACATTTAACATGTTCAAGCTGGTTCGGATTTATAGGATGAGCAGTGTTTGATGAAGTAAATACTGTTCTTCGTAATGGAAAGCTAACCCATTATCATGCATTCTAAACAGTTGTCTTTTTTTTCAATTTCACCATAAAACAGTGACCTAAAACGCGATTACCTAATCTAAGAATCAAACCCCCATACCTAGTGGTCCCGCACTCAGCAGATTCAATTTCAAAGAAATAGCAATAAGCTTTATAGGATTTAATTTCATACTGCAATGTGGGTGTCAAAATTAATTTAACACGACATTATATTTCTACATAATAATATACCAACACTAATAAACAATGTTTATCTGCAATCTGCGCCGTAATCAATATGTATAGCTAATAATAAAAATTACCTGGTGAGAGTTGTCCGCACAGGTGCGTCTGCGCAGCCAACATGTAATACACGCAGATCTTATGTTAAATAAGTTGAATGCGCAAGATCTTTCTTGTAAAACAACAATTACTATTTGGTTTTAGAAATTGTTTTTGCTTTTAGGTTGATGTATGATGAAACTTGAGCAACGTGACTTTTAAATTATTGATTTCGTGTTTATATTACCTAATTATTATATCTGTAATACATATAACATATCGGATACTTAGTATAGGTACAAAATATTACGCTAACATCTCTACATTCTTCCAATCATCATCAAAGATCAGGAAAACTGCCTCCCACCAATTTTCTCCAGCCAAGTTTTCCACATAGCTTTAATCAAATAAATAAGACGTAAGATTAAGATCAGACTAGTTAATACCCATATCATAGGGAGATACTTACATAATTATTATTTAAAGGGCGCCACATTAAACCATGCGCATACGCATTTAAATTCACCGTCTTAGCTCAGCACACACATAACATGTAGCATCCATTTGCGAGTTAACCCACGTGCGGCTAAAATACTCGCACACACAGAAATTACGTGCGAGCTTTAACAAAACCCTCACGGTTTTGGTGAAAGTGCCTTGGAATAGCGGTGGCTGTGTCAGTTTGTGTGTGCACCTTGGGTTAAGACAGACCTCCGACGTGTTTAAGGGTTATATTGACAGTTTAACTTGGTAGTGTTCCTCTGTAGATTTGTGGTAAGTTTTTTGGCGTTGCGATTTTCTTTTTTTTGTTGGGTAGTTATAAAGGGTTGGTCGCATGATTTGGACTGGATTTAAGTGCTGCTAGGATTTTTGGACTGGATATTTTTTTTGTGTAAACACAGTGCCTTAATCTAGGAATTTCTCTTGTATTGTAGGTGCGTTTACAAGCATGACATATGACTGTTGAGACAATTATCTGCGGATCGCACAAATACTTATCCCGTGTAGGAATCGAACCCGCAATCCTTTGCGCAACTGTCTTATTTATTTTACTTTCATAATGGTTATGTATAGGGTATCTTTATCTTCATGAACTCAGTACCACAAAGATTTTTCGGGTGATAATTTCTAATAATCGAACTCAAAACCTCCCAATCTAAAGGCCACAACAACCATTACAAACCATAGTTAACACAAAAATGCAATACAAACAAACATTCCTCTTTACAATATAAATCTGTCAATATGTCTACATAACTAGTTTGACAGCCATAAAAAGTTGTACCTACACCCAAACAATAGCATTGTATATGTACAAACCTGTTTAGTACAATATACTGGAATTCAATTGTTTGTACAACCTTGTTACTATATTCGTTAATTACTATTGCTGTCTTTTTAATGTGTTTTAGACTAGTTTTGCTTAATTAGGTAATGTAGCTAGGTTTGCGGTTGCGATCTGTATGTTTGTGGGTTCATATCCAGGCTGTGACTATCATGATTATATGTAGCTTAGATATTATTACATACATACATACATACATACATAAAGTCACGCCTGTTTCCCTGAGGGGTAGGCAGAGACCACGGATTTCCATTTGCTACGATCCTGGCATACTTATTACATAATCGACTGATAATTGTGCCTGGAGAATTTACGAGCATTATGGAATATACCAAGTTGGTTTAGTAGTGAAGCCTAAGGGCACTTGCAGCTACAATCCCAGCGTCTGAAGTTCAATCCTGCAGTGTGCTATTTAAAGGCACTCAATTTATTAAAACTTAAGCTATAAATAAAATTTTCACAATAATATTTGCTTTAGAAACAGATACTTCTGCCTATCCCTTCATCATACCAGGATGGCGCTATTCTTGCTATTTATGAACGAGTAACGATTTCATTTTATAAGCGCAAGCATGAGTACTTAGTGCTTATTTGATTGACAGCAGAAATCATCGTAGCCTGCATGCGACTAATTACTCGCTTCGGTAACTAAGCAACACAATGTTGACAACTATATATTTAACAACCAGCTACAATTCAAACCAATAAAATTAATATCCTCCATAAACTATTATAATGTTTCGACAAATCAGTCTTGTCTCTGTCAAAAATAACAAAACGTTCCCAATAAGTATCGGAGAACACGCAAGATCAACTCCACGTATCAATTAACCGCTTGTTTCCACAGTTAAAATAATGCATTAATTATCACAACACGTTACTTTCCCCTCTCTCAGTAGCTTGGAAAACTGCGAAAGTTAGTTCTCAGCGCAGTTAACGTGCAACCATCGCACTTGATACATGAAACAAAACGCAACTTAATGTCAATTTTAAATTTCGATCGATATTTAAAAATAGAACGAGCGAGTGACAAACGACAGTGTCGAACAGTGAACTAAGTCTGGTTCTAAATTTAAACACGCATACCGAACGGAAATATAGAACGCCCAACGGATTGCATGTTCTAAATTTAAAACCCCGAATGCAGCTGCCGGAGTGAACTTTGTCACGGGATTCCGCCTTCTTTTAAAAGTAAGTTTAATGTTGATCAAATATTAGTTAGTTTGGAGTTTTGGTTCGATCGTGATCGGGAGGCGATACGATCGATTGTTTTGTAATTGCCATTGATAGTGAAAGTGTCGTGTTTGACGGCTGTCGTCAGATTGTTGGTAAATATTTTCTAACATTTATGCACTTTCACTGTTCGTAGAACCGCTGCGGTATTGAAACGGTTCTGTTTTAAACAAATCGGTGTTACGCAATGCTAGCGTGCACCGCGAATATTTATCATCTCGGATTGTTCCACCCATCAGGTGAACAACTATGAATTGCGTGATGAGTGCTATGACTTTTACGTAATGCGTTTGCTACGCAAATATTGATGGTTTTTATGAGTTGAACTAATTCAAACCGACGTGATGGAGATCATTATGGTCTGTGAACATGGGTGTGCTATTAAAACAGCCATCAACGCCCGGTTAATCGCGTACCAACACTTGCGAATGAACAATGGTTATGTTACGACACTGTAGGCTGTAATTAGTGGACCCTCTTGACATCTTTGTCGAAAGCTACTCGAGTTAATACCATATGACGAGAGAAAATTCATTAAGACCGTATCGTAGAGACTCAGTCATCATGATCTTCGTCGTATCGGCATTCGCTATGTCTAAGTAAACAGGTCATGCTCATGCCGTAGTGTCGAGATTGGCTAGTCTACAAATATGGAAGCCTCGTTGACTGTCCAGGGTGCGCCGGACGTACGTAGACACCTACTATCACTCTACGTGCACCCAGTCATCATGACTAAAGAAAGTTATCGATTATAATGACATCAATTTTAACTTGTAGAGTTAAGAATATACCTATGCTATAATTTTCATACATAGTTGCAACATTAGTCAGTATAATTCAATGCCTGGAATTTCTATGGTTGCGAGAAAATTGTTTGTTTTTGTCTTGAGCCAACTAATGATCGCTCTATTAAGTATGCGATTTTTATCTTAACTTAAAAGTCATCTAAATCTATTTCTGTATACAAGTTAGCTATCCTTTTTAACTTTTATACATATTTCCGCTCAATCTTTGACCAAAGCAATAAATTGGACCTTCTATATCACCGCTTAGGTATATTACTCTTAGTCTGAGTATCAGAGTTTGTGTACCTATGGTAGATGTCATATCTGTCTAGTGCACCAACTACAGGGAAACATTCCTAGTGGGTGCAAGGTCCAAAGCGCTAACAGTAAAGCAGAAAGCCCTAGTCCAAGGTCCAGGGGCAACAGAGACAAAAAGATTTCTACTTCTCATGCACTTACACCTTACCTTCTTAGTTAAAGACCGTATCTACACGACAATACGTAATTACCTCCAATAATATACACAGCACGCTTCAGAGTTTAATGCAGCAGAAAAAACTCCATGAATGTGAGAATCCAACCATGTCAATGCCATTTGAAGAGGCTGGGTCTTGTTTATGGTCCTGTCACGCTGAACAATTGTCTGTAAAGAGTTATGGCCGCTTGTGGGAATATTTCATGGTTTTGACATCATTAGTGGATGATATGCGAAATTGATTTAGGTAGGAATTCGCCCAAATTTGTTGACTAGGTAGTTTAGTCTTATGTAAGCAGTAGAATTAGTTCACTTATCGGGAATCAAGTCCTAATATGTCTTGTTGAGGTATTTTTTGCCATAGGAAAGTTGTGGCAGAAAAAATAAATGGCAATATCTTCGTCCCCTATTATGATTACTGACAGGACTCGATCTGTTATGTAAATTATGCTATGCTATCACACTTCTCTGCTTAGGATTTAGGATAGTACGGCGTGATGATTTATTATATTTAGCCTAGATATTAATTCCATTTTGTTTTATTATAATCTAAGCTTAGTAACAAATACATCAGAGTGTAGGTATATTCAGGACATTAATAAGTATGCCAGGATCGTAGTTCGTAACAAATGGAAATCGGGGAAGGCAGAGACCACGGGTCTCTGCCTTCCCCTCTAGGATTCTAACGTGATTTATGTATATGTATGTTTGTCATGTATATTTAGAACATACAAAATATTTGTGAGCGATCCCGTTAAGTTTAAAGTCGGCCATGCTTGGACTACACGTGAGTAGAAACCATAAACTCAATTAACATGAACACCATAACCACTCTAACGTCCGGGCCGCGCGACCGTTTATCTCTCTAACGTCCAGCTGCGCGCGGCGTCCGAACCGCGCGCTACTCGCAAGTTCGTCGTAACAAAAAACCTATATAGCTACTGAACCGTAATGGCTAGAATAAAGAAAAAGATACCAAAAAAAAGATTGAAGAATACTGATCAATCTTAACGATTTTTTTAAATCGTAAGTTATAATCTTTGATACAAAAAACCGGGTTAAACATGTAATTCAGAAAAAAAATACACAATTATTTCTACCTTTTTAGAATATAAGGCACAATTATTGCATATTTTATCAATAAAATATTTTTACAACAAACTAGACTTATAACCCTTTCTTCTGATGTATATACGATTACATTCGGTTAACTCTAAGTATTTTAATTAAATCAAAACAAAACACTACTCCTCGTAATTTTACCGCGATGTCCCGAGCGCCCTTGACTCGTCCGAGAAGGCGAAATAATAGCAATATGGCCGCCCGTCTAAGGCTTCCCACACACGATGTAATTTTAATAAAATATTTTAAATAATTTTGTTTATGAATTGGTTTTATGCAATAATTGTATTTTTGAAGTTGTTTATTTGTTCTAGTTGGTTATTTAAATAAAAAGCAAATAAAAAAATCAATATATAATATAATAATTTATTCCTTCCACACATTTATATATGGTAAGCCATAAAACAATTTTCAATGCAGAGATTGACGTCGCATTGTAGACACTTCCATATGGTCCTAGCAGTGACCTTTCTCTGTGCGCACATCCAACAACGACTCTGTTTGAAGCCGGTTCGAACCGGAAAATGACGGTGCTCGAGTTGAGGTCTATTGGTCGGTCTCCTTTGTTGGGTCAGGTCAATCTGTCGGTGTATCTTGAGTAAGTCTTCTGCCAATGTTATCCTGAACTGTCTATGCGAAATTTTGTCTTTGGTGGTCTTGAATATGATAAAGCAATTAAATATGGCAGTGTTAAACAAGCGGCGGAACAGTTTTTTGTACCATATTTTGTTTTTTGCTCGCTCCAAGGGCTGAGCAGACAAGAACTGGTCTTTCCGGTCCACACCTCCCATGGATTTGTTGTAATTCAGGACAACACTTGGCTTATAAGTCAGTCGGTTATATTTTTGTTTTGTACCGATTTGTAGGTTATGGTAAGTCGAGATCATGCTAACTAGGTTAGAATCTCGCCATACAATAATCGACAAATCGGCACAGTAGCTTGCCATTACTTCACCTTGTCGAAGATCCGTCTTTGTTACTGTCTTCAGTGAATCGGGAACGAATTCCCGATTCAGTCTTAACGTCCCGTAGCAATCTGTGCCTTGCCGTTTTAGACATCGCGCTAATAATGGACTATTATAAAAATTGTCCATTATTAACGTATGTCCACGGTGAAGTAACGGCTCTACCAAGTCATACACAATTTTGGCAGTAGCGTTGCTGGGACGTGCATCGCTACTGCCAGGTAAAAGTTGCTCAGTCGTTTCCGGCTCCGCAGGTCTGTCGTCTGTGTCATCAATGTCGTCAGTCGTAGTTGCGGTCGCAGTCTTGGTCTTGTCTTTTCCAGCATATACAAAGAACTTCCAAAGATACCCCGAGGAAGACTCACACAACTCGTATGTCTTCACTCCGACTTGTGCAGCCTTCGACAAAATCTTCTGAGCGAAGCCTAGTCTCCCATGCCACTTCAGAAGGGATTCGTCTATGACAATATCTTGGGAAGGATTATATAAGCTGGAAAATTTGTCGTTAAAATAGTCGGTCACAGTCTGTATTTTGCACAGTTTAGTAGGGTCAGTTATAGTCTCATTGTCGACGAAATGTATTAGGGATTTAATTAATACAAACCTATTATACGACATAATCTTAGAAAAATAAGGCATAGTGCCGAAACCATTAAAACAAAAATAGGACTCCTCTTCCTGCAGGGGGTATAGCCCCTGTAAAATAATAATGGCCAAGAAACTGATCATTTCGTTCCTGTCAGTCGGTGTCCATCTGTAAAGTCGTATTGTCGGTAGGAACTTATTTTGGTCTTTTAAATTTTTAATTTTTTGTTCAGCGTATCGGTTAGTCTCTGTGCAAATGTTGTGAACAAAGTCTATGTCTATCATTTTATAAAAAATGTCGACAATACGTGTCTGGTCTGTCATTTCAAATGTAGGTCCTGGAGTTCCAGTAAAAGTCTCACGTCGTCCTGTAAAAGTCTGTCGGTCTCTTGTCCATTTAAAATCGTAACAGTCAGACGATACAAGCTCCCTAATTGCCAGGTCATTTTGTCTGTCTTCTATGTCGAGTATTTGGGTCTCGCGAGGAGTTATGTCGGCGAGAACTGCAGGCTCTGCTGAAGCATTGCGTGAAGTAATCGGTGGGATGACGTGTTCCTCGTCTTCTATGTCCATGTCGCAGTCGCTTAGGTCGTCAGTGAATTTCATCCACTCGTCAATTATGTTGTCAAATTCTTTGTCGTTAACCCCTAAAACAAACACGTTACGTAACGTTACTATTTTACGGTCTTTAAAATTTGACTTCTAGTTGAATAAATACCAATTTGCGTACCAATCGAATTACGTTGTGAAGGCGCAACAGAAATTTCTTCTCCAGCGTTCGCTACCATATTGTTTCCTGAAATAAAATTCAACTAAATTATATTGTGTATGTCTCAAAGTAACCAAAACTTGACTAAGAATGATAAGAATATAAACAAAGAATCCTGACCTTTTTTTTCGTTTTTAGCTTTGTATATTTTGGTGTATATGTACAGTGTGCAAATGTATCTGTATATTATTGGTAATGTAGATAATTCATAAAAAAGAGTGTGTGTGTGTATCTTATGTGTGTATGTGTGTGTGTCGGGTAATAAATAAAAAATAAACATTGAGGGGACGCTTTACTCTTCATCCGTATACATATGACCGACATAGCCCTTTTTCTGGGGAGTCTTTGCCATCAAGGCCCTATTAGCCTCTGTATTAAGACGGCCTGGATCTAGGCTATCCAGAGAACTAGGAGAATTAGGGGCGGTATCCAAATCTGGCGTACCAATACGCTGGATGTTTCCAGCTCCTTCTTGTCCGCCAGCTTCTAGCTCCTCTGTAACAGCAATAAGTAATTTTATAAGATTATTTATAGATCTTGTAAAGCATTTACTTACGGATTTCGACTTATGGTATGACATCTATACCTACCTTCATTTTGCCGGGGGGGCACCAATTGAATATTTTCTAAAACAAATAATTTCACTTGGATTACAACAAAACGGACAACAAAAAATAATAATTAACTTTCGGATCAATCATTACCTAGAATTATAACTCGACTGGCTTGCGGTTCCGGTTGTGGTTGCGGCTCCGGTTGCGGTTGCGGCTCCGGTTGCGGTTGCGTCTCTTCAAATATACATGCCTCGCGCTCCGGAGACGGTAACCTATAAATAATAATAATAATAAACATTTATTTCAGGCAATATAAAACAATGCTAAACAAAGCTTACAGAGGCCCATATTATATATACCTTACAGACTAACATACATACAAAAATATAAACTTATAACTAAGTCACGTTTTCGCGACGTATAACGCACGTTCTGTGACAATCGGAGGACGCCGGCGGCCGCGGAATTTCCTAAATACAACCCCTTTCGGCCACAGCTCCTCTTTCAGAATGCATTAGAAATGCACTAGAAAAAAAAACGTTACCAAGGCTTGATCCAATGTTAAATAGTTGTAAATATGTAATAAATAAACTTACCGGGCGCGTCTTTTGCGCGGTGGCGCGTCAGGCAATATACATCGCGAGGTTTCGGCTTCGCGCTTCCGAGACAGAAGCTCCTGCCTAACCTCTACAGGCAGGGCTGCAGTGCGCCTCTGCGTTATTTGGCGCTGGGCACGGACGACGTCTAGCTCACTGTTAGAAAAAAAATGCTATAGCATTAAAAATAAAAGACATATACAATGTACAATTAATCCATGCAAAATTTACTTGCCTCCCTGTTTGAGAGGGCAAACTATCGTGTCCGCGCCCCCTGCGGCCTCCCCGGCTGCCACGGCCTCCCCGGCTGCCAGGGCCACCACGGCTCCCGCGTGTCTCACCACTTCCACGACTGCCACGGTCACCGCGACCCCCACGTCCCCTGTTACCCCCACGTCCCCTAGTTCCCCCATTTCCCTCAACATAAAAGCTTTCATTTGGTGATCTGCATGAATAATTTAAAACATTAGTATTGTTAAAAGAATAAAATAAAATTTGGCGACAAAGCATTAAAATATATGCGACCATGCAACACGTGCAAGGGCAACAGTAAAAAAGAAAGGTAGTCAAATCCACAAGTGCATTTTTTTACATTTAGCGGAAATTAATCAACACGAACAAACATGTAATTAATGTTTCAAAACAAAAAAAAAACCATTAGAACATTATACATATCCAACGGAAACCAAGTGAAAAATAAATGATGAATATTAGTACAAAACCCAAAAGTGCATTTTATATTAAATATAAGTATCATCTCAAGCAAAATATTATACCACCACTAGCAAAACAAAAATAATGCAAACATATTTTGCCGTGTATAGCGAACCTTATTTATCACGTTTCATGTAACGTCCGTGGATACCAAACATTCCACATCAAAAAACCTGAGGAACACATTGACATTATTAGGAATCTTCAGTGAATTTAGTATATTTCTCTTTGAAAAATGTATTATTTTGCTTATTACGAAATGTATTTCGATATTTTATATACTATTGTAATGCAAAGTATGTAAAATATGTATAAACAAAACTAAAAGTGGCCGACACCATACGACCGGCCATTTTTTTCGAAACAACAATCGTTTGAAGTTAAAAGTAGACTAGATTTATCAGCTAAAACTGTGATATTTATACATCATCGTAAAGCACAAATCTTCTAGTTTATTTTGATGTATAACACTTGCAAGATAAATAAAACAAAACTGTAGTACTTACGACATAATTGTTGGCACTCACAAAAACACTTCACAACACGCGCGTCAAACGAGTCAACTGAACTTAAAAAATTATATTTTGTTTGTCAAAGCTTATTACACTGCCATCTCAATTTTTTTCGTCGAACTATTTATTCAACTGTATAGATAATCTGTCAAAACTCACCAAGCAAGACCGTATTTTAAACGAGAGGGCGTTAAACACAACTCGTCGCTTTCGATACTATAGTATCCATGGGCGTATGACGCTACTTTTTTCTTAGATACCGTACTATCCACGGACGTCAGAGTGGATAAAAGGTACTACAGAATAATAAATAAACTTTTGAATTTACTCGTCGATCGGATTAGCGATCAAGCATAAAGCCAAACAAATAATAATTAAAATAATGCCTATATTAACTTTAAATAAAACAACGGTCTGACAATAAACAAAAAAGACAATAATTCTACAAACCTCATAATAAATATTTATTTAAAAACATAAAAATATTTATGGTATTCCAAATTGCCAACATAATAAAAATTTACTAGCGGCCTCTTTGGTTATTTTCTATTTTTGAATTCAAATTTCGTTTGCGTTTTGTTTTGTTACGTAAGTACTATTACGCTACTCTTCCCGATGTAGGGTGAGCAGTTACGACACGTCACTTAAAATGCAATAAGTCGCGCTCATCCGGTGAAGGAAATGTCGGTTTGCGGTGATGGCAGAATAAAATGGCGTTGATTTAAAATGGTTGTGCCTGATTGTTATTCAAGCGTAGTTTAGGAGTTTAATGGTAGAATGTTAATATTGCTACTTTTTGTCGTAAAAGTTATGAGAAAATGAATTCACAAGGTACCTACCTACATTTTTATTTATAATATTGTATGATGCTCGACCTATTTTCATGTGACAATAAGCTCATGCATACGACAAATCATCTTCTTTGTGACTTACAACTTTAATAATATGAGTTCCAATTAATAGGTATGTTGTTTTTTTATCCTGTGAAAGAACTGTGGTAACTAAATAAGCAATCATTAAAGATATAAGCTATTTAAGCTATAGCCATTAATTACATTAATCACTGTGTCTATTTATTTGTATAAAGAAATGATTTTTTTTCAAGTAAGGTATAAATAGGATAACAATAAATAGGTAAATAATGATGAGGCTTATATAACGACATCTACTGACGTAATGGGCTAAAAACTTATACTAGGAAGTTTTACAGAATTTCTGGTTGTGTCCAATCGAGTGCGCTAGTTATGTTTTTGTTAATATAACTCTGCCATGATTAACGACGTCTTATATACTCACCTACATAATTATGTAAATACCTACGGCGCTAAGATATATCTATTTATGTTTTTGTGATTACTGTGTCGACAGAAATCTATGAGATAATGTATGTTATGTACCTGCTTTCGCCTGTGTACTGTACCGATTGATTACAATATCGGTGTAGGGTTTTGACCGTGATACAAAAAATAGGTTTACATACCTAACTACCCACTAGTCATGAAATTGAAAAACGAAATATCAAAATACAAAGGACTTCGTAAACCTTTGAATTTTCTTTTCAGGAATTATTTCAGGCCAGTTTTTTTCTTGTCAAAGCAAAATTGTACTAGAAATTTCCCGTTTTTTTTTAACAGGTTTTATGAGTATAGCTGATAGAATTGGCTGGTCATTGAAGTCAGATCAGCAGTCAATGAACACGTCCATTAATAACGTGTTATGTCAAAGATCAAGTAACTGCAGTAGTGACAGTTCTCTCTACAATACTCTTGAACGGTATCTTGTTACGTATTTTTTGTTTCTTCGCTTTTGTGTTTGTCTCGATACTATTGTCGGTCGTTAGTCTCCTTTCTAGAAAGAGATAATTTTCACTTTTTTAAGTTTACCGTTAATTACTATAAGCTTGACCCTTGCAATGGCTAAATGTCTATAGAAACAAACGGACAGAATGTCTACCTATTGCTTATAGTAGAAAATTAGAAATACCCACAGTTTAATACCTTACAGGAGAATACAAACAATATTATCACGCCTGTATTTCGCTAATGGGTAGGCAAGTCGACGAAGAATATCCGAAAAGTGGCAAAATGTGAGTTACATATTGCCTACAATATAAATATTTTGTAGAATATAAAGCCCAATGGTCATTTACCGGACACAACTTCAAACTAGTCTGCTACCAAGAACATTCTAACAAAAAAAAAGCAACTGCGAATCGAACCCAAGACCTCGTTCAGCGTCAAGATAATGAGTAGTGCTATTACATACTACCGCTATGACTCCGTCTAGGAATCAAACGTTAATACCTGGTGATGATTTAAAGAAAAAAATATTTGCCCATAAGGAAAATGATATACGAAGCCACTGCAAAAACTAGTACAGTTCCTGTAATTACTTTACGTAAGTAAACATAGAAAGTACAGTCATGTCCAATAATAAGAGGCAATCGAATGCACGTGCAATTTATTACCGCCATGACACTTTGAAACTGTATTACGCGATATATGTAACACTAGATATCGCGGTGTCACGGCACCCCGCGGTGTAAGCAGGTTTTCGAGATAAAAGTAGCTAATGTGTTAATCCAGTGTGTCAGCTACCTCCATACCAAAATGTATCAAAGCGGTTCAACCGTTTGAGCTTGATGAGGTAACGAACATACAAACACACACAAACTTTCGCCTTTATAATATTAGTGTGACTAGATATTGCGTTGTCACTCGACTGTAAACAAATCTAGTGGTGATAACATTTCTATTGTGTGCTGTGACCTTCCCACAGCGTAAACTAATCTAAATCTCTTGCCACACATTGTATAAATCCCTTGTTATTTTAATGTATATAAACATATCACGCCTATATTCCCCGAAGGCGATGGCAGAGGTGTACCTGTAATACACCCATATTTCGTCAGTTATAAGTCCCAATGTGGGGTGAGCCTTATGCCATCATCTGGGCACAAAACGAAACTGCCTGTTGCTAATTAAAATGAATAATATTGCCTGGCTCGGGATGTGAACCCAGGACCTCATACTCAGCAGTCGCGCTTAGCGACTATTACACCAACAAGACAGTCGTATTATGAATACTGACCTAATCTGATTTCACTGTACGGTACACTAATAAATTCAATATATTATACATGCTCACAGAATATAATTATATAACCTCATACAGTTACGCTAAACAAATTTTACGGTTATAAATACGCACGTTACGGTTCAACTTAATTATCAAGATGGTATCTTAAGATCACGCGAACGCGTTTTGGTGAATTACCTCAATTCGCAGCTGGACCGTGGATAATTAAATAAAATCTCATTTAATTATGGTGGAATATGGAAATCATAAGTAGCGTTAAATTGGATTTTTTGGAAATTCATTTAAAATGAAAGTACCGATGCATCATGCCTGTATTCGCTGTTTAATGCCCGCACCAATATTTAATCCCAAACTAAGTCCCATGTCATAAAGGGCCGCTCTATTTTCGACTATCGCGCACAGTTAATAAATGCGAAAGAAGTTGGTTGTCTGCCTGTTAAATTATGACTACTTACGCACATCAATATAATTGAAGGACTTACGCACATCAATATAATTGAAGGACAATGCACTCTAAAAATACGATATAGGCTAGTTTTTGTCCCGGATTAGACACAGCTACTTTTTCACAAAGAACTGCGGTTAACATTCCTCTCATATCGTATATTGAAAGGCGGCTGTATACCGCGTAATATTCAGTCCTCCTCACATTATATCGATCTCGAATCATGTGACCATCAACAATAGACCGTGACACAATCTTTAAGTAGAACTGAATGAATCAGACGCACCTGTTCCATCGGAAATGTTTAGAATATTAGTGTAGAACTTAATTCTTTGAGCATCGTCACAATTACGGTGATTAAAATATTTATCTTAAGGCGCGGAAGTATGAGCAGTATGAATGGGTATAATCAGTTAACGATTGCAAGATTATTTTAATGGCAAATACTTGACACGCCCTTTGAGATAATTGGTTATTGTGATAACGGTCTTCTCCTTTATGTAGGTAGATGAGGAATATTGCTTTAACAGAAAAGCTGTTGATGTATTTGCAGACGTGACACTTAGATTCTAGATGCTTAAAAGACTGAACATCAAAAGAGACCTTGATCTCTGAGTTTGTTTCGGCATTTCTTCTCAGAGGTAGTCAATTAGGAAATGTCAACGCCATGTAGTTAGATTTAGCAGAAGCAATTTGCAGAAATTCTGCCAAAAACCTTCTCTGTCATTTAATTAGGTATCACTACATAATATATCTGACGTATCCCTTTTATTTTCAGACAACAGACAGCGCAGATTTCCTGGCGACGCGGCCGCACACGGCGGCAGTGATCCCGGGCAAGCCGGCCGGCAACCCGCTGCAGTTCGTGCGGGTAGGACCCGCAGACCTTGGCAGCAGGGCGCGCGAGCAACTGCGCAGGGCAGAGCTCGCGAAGAGGACCGATCCTGCTCGCATTGAGAGGCAGGAGGATTGGCAGTCGGTGAGTTACCTATAGAGTACATAGAACAGGTGTAGAACTCTGAAGTAAAGATTTAAGAAACTCTAAAAGATGTATCTTAACGCATCTAAAGCTGATCAAATTCTCAAAAAAATGTTTGGATAGATGTCGTACAAACGTTCAAATTGTTTTCAAGTGTGGTACCTTTTATAGTCTTATAAATAACCTATCTTACTTAATCTCTAAATCCATCATTCAGTTGAGTCTTTGTAATGTGTCTTCTGTCATTTATAAGCTCCAATACACGATGCGACTAAAGACAACATGAAAATCTTTGGCTTATCTGGATTACTACTCGCAGTAGTTATCTTTTTATAATGTAAGCTAGAAACCTACATAATGAAATGTAATTAATGCTTAACTATTCATATCCATGCCATTAAATTTTAGAATCATTAAACAATAAATACACATTACGTTTACAATTAAAGTGATTCAATATCTCAGACCCGATCTCAACAAAAACAATTAAATTCTAATTGGCTTTTACCGGGGAAATAATTCAACGGCATGACAAACGTTCCTTCATGAGACATCCTTTACATTCAAAGTATGGGAACGTTTTGAAAATGCATGGCCTGTCCTCCACACTGCTACATGTATAACATCAACTGTAGACATTCTACAGTTTTATTTCTGCCGACACTTTTAGTGAACCAATAAGGAAGCGAGATTCTGGACTAAACTAGGGTTGCCACGGATTTGAAAATTGTTTATAGATTTAAAATCGGTTTGTGGTTATAATGGTCAGTTAGTCACTTCTTTGGTAATGTTTTAAGAAGATGATTTTCTTGTGATTCTGCTGAAATCTTATAAGCTGGTTACTGTCTGCCGCTTGACATATGACTTAGTAAGAGTGTGCCTATCATAGGAATAGATCTGTCACCTAATTACACTATTTCATCTCTGATCACGTTCTATGAATAACTTCTTTCTATGAGTAACTTTACCATTCCAAGTGGGATTGTAACTGATAGACCAGTGTGACTAGACCATAGGACCAGCCTCGTCCCTCAGTTTACTCATCTTCAATGGGTAACGTGTTTCAAAACCAGTTTTGGCTTTTTCCATACAAAATCCAGCTACCATAATAAATACAATATAGAAAGACGGAGGTCATGAGGTCAAATCTCGGGCCTATCATTTTTCAAAGCCTCCTTACAAAATTGTATTTTTAACTTTTAAAAATACCTCTTGCATCATAATAAGTACACTAGTTCATAAATACATGGGTACTCTAGTACTTATTATGAGGTACTGTAACCTTGTCAACCAGCCGTTTTAGCTAGTCTTAGTAATGACAGCTTTCAGGTTAAGTATCACTTGTCGCGGTCTAACTCTCGCGTGGAGCACAGCTTGCGGCAATATACTTAAACAGAAGTCTTTAATTGTGCGTAAGATCTTTGGCCATCACTTATACCACTAATAAGAAGATAAACAATTGTATATTAAAGACATTCATCAGTTTAAACTGCCTAAAAGCCTCGAGCGATACTTAAGAAGTGTTATAATTTATCAGAGACTTAGAAGCTATTTTAGACAGTGTTCCGAAACGCCACTATTTAGCTATTTTTGGGTTTGAATTCCTTATTCGACAACATGTAGTTGGTGTTTCTGGTATTTAGACTGTTTTTCTTTTTTGTCATGGCCATAAGTACCTATAAAAAACATAATTATTTTGAATTCAACCGTGGCTTTTCTCATGACAACCCTACGTATGGCAGCAGTTAAAATAATTCAGTGTGGCCGGCGAGAAGTTTTTCACTTTTTTTCCTAATAAGCATTAATCACTAGGCTTCCGATGAAATTGGAAAGTGCGTTAAAACCAGGTTAATTGCATTTTTTTTATAAACTTGGTCGCAAAATGGACTAAATGAAATGCCTTAGGAATTGAAACTCGCTAGATTTCGAAGTATTGCAGAAAAACGTGTGGTTGTGTGTTTATTGATCCCTGTCGTTCTATTCTATGTCGTTAAATTAATCATTATCTCGGTACAAGCTCATGTTAAGTCTTCAGAGTAATTAAAAAACCTTGTCTTCTTAGCAGATTTTGCTGAAAGCCTAGAAGAATACCAGAACTTTTAGTTGTACATTAATGGTTGTCTGGAAGAAATTGCTCTAACTTTACGCTTAGGTGTGCAGTAAAGTATATTACAGTCCAAGTACATTCCATCAGTCTGTCTAAATAGAGCCTAAAATAATAAATACCTATTCCATTAGTTACAAGTTTCACGATAATCTCGCCGCATTTGTTCAAATTCAGAAAGGTGCGCGTGCGCAGCTGCTTGAAAAAGCTGTTTCGTTCCACGTGTAGCGATTTCATAATCCTTAGTTAATAGCGGCGTGTGGGTATTGATTTATGTCTCGTAAATCCTCGTAAAGTGTCTTGTTTTTGTTTGTTGTGTATTTCCTGACATTTATGCCCAAAATGCATGGTACATGGCACAATATTCGATAACTCAAAAGTTAGGAAGTTATGCAAATGTTAGATTTTACGTTCGCCTTTTATCAGGTACAAATAGGTAAAATAAAAATCCTTAATATAAAACAGGTTCTCTAAGTACGTTGTCAAGAACATAATACCTATGTTAACTTATGTGCCTAAGAATTACTAGGTCGAATAAAGGACCTGTCCTTCTTTAAAATCTTCCGTTTTAAAATGTCTACTTTGATGACTTCTTAAGTATTTTTGCCGCATCCGATATCATTATTCTTCATTATTCGTACCTTCTAATACTTCATACATATAAAAATAATCACCAACGATTTCGAACCATTTAAAAAATGCCGCATCCAACTTAGACGACATTACCATTTCAAGTTTTTCATGCAATTCCGAATGACAGATTCCTGAGGCAACATTTGAGACATTTCATAATTACGGGGAATGCCGTCGCCATTTTGCCAATTACGCCGATTGGCACGTAACAAAACAATAACAAAGCTTACGCTGCCACCGGAAGTGGCGCGCATGCTTCGGCCGACGGCTTCCGGCGGTATAACGAGCCGCCCTTTGTGGGGCTCACATGTACCAGAATGTACCTAGATCATCAGTTTTGATTGTTTTTGTAATGGAAGTGTTTTTGCGGGTAATTAATGTTAACGTTGAAGTACAAGTATTGTGAAGAAATAAGTTTGAATACGGTGTGTAGGTATATAACGTATCATTTGATAGTTATGGAATTTTCATCACAAATCAGTCATTATGACACTTTTTTGGCCATTTGGATACTGACATACTTATGGTAAAATAACGCTTTATATAGTGATATTCATTTTAAACCTACTAAAAAATTAAAATCGATAAGAATTACTTTTTGCTCCTTTTAACCAGTCTACAAATCCTGAAATACCTACTGCTAGAGTCATCGGACGTTACCAGAAATAGTTCCGAGCGAGATAAAAATAAACACAAATCAATCGACATACCAATAACACACATTCTCCAAACATCCCAAAGAATGTCAAACAAGAACTTAACATTCTCTAACATACAGTTTTTAGCTTTAACCATTATTGCGGCGATTACATAGATTAGCCAAGATTAGCCGAGATTAGCCATCGTTAGGCTGCCAAGACGGCGACTGTTGCGCAACTGTGGTGCGATTTAAAAATATCTGTATTTCCTACCCGCCACTCAATAATAGGTCTATTAAGTTCTAGGCAGCCACTTGTTTGGTCCATGTTAGAAGCTGATAGAGATCGTTTTGCTAGGAATTGTGCCAGCTGACTTCTAATTAGATACCAAATAGGTAGGTTTATTTTTTTGGAGTGTAGCTTTTCTATACGAGAAGAGGCCTTTGCCCTGAAGTGGGACAGTTATATACAGTTATTATTTTTCATATGTAAAATCTTTCAGATTAAGTCGTTAGAATAATAGGGGTTGTAATGGGGTGACAAAATAATAGGGTATATTAGCAAGATGAGGTTTCGTTAAGGGTCAATAAGTTGACACTGATTTCAATTATGATTCTTTGAAATGGTCACGATTTTTAAAGTCAACCTTCTTCCTCCAACATCAGTTACATTTTGCCTACACTAGCCAAAGAAAACTCAAACTTCTCTCATACCACTCCTCTAAAGCTAGATAAAATTAATCCGCTAAAATCACCTACCCCGCTACACCCACGACTTGCGCCACACAAAATAGCAACGTTTACTAGCTGCAAGCGAAATTGTAAAAAAACTTCGCTATCGCGCACGCGATGTTTGACATGCCTGCCAGAACGATCCACTCTCTCGCTGTATCGAGAACTGGTCATAGGAGCCATTACAATAACTGGACTGTAAAAATAAACATCGGTATCCCTGCTATGATTACTGAGGTCAGCTGGCATTCGCTACATAACATTCTTCATCAGACTTTGAAAGTAAATCGAGCTAGTTTTAATCTTCGAGTACAGCATATTTTAGTCCTGTGTTAGCTTTTGGTATGATTCTTTTATTTGACCAATTAATAGATTTTATCAATCACTTATAACATTCCATGCTTTGGTACCTATAAATATGGTGATACAAACTTTAAATTAATAGATCTTAAGTATTACCTTATAAGGAATGTGTTAAGCCAAATATTTTTTTCTCAAATTAGATGCCAGATATTATAATTACATAGTGATTATAAGCTACAAAGTATGACTATAAAAAGACAGGACTACTTTTGCTTTCAGTTTTTTTTTATATAACAAACAAAACGCATAAGTAAGACTTTCACAAAGACCTGCTATCCCTATTTCCTAACTAGATTTATCTTATGCAAACGTGATACAGTTGTGCACATCCCAAATAAGTAAAGAGCGTGAAGGATAACGATCTTCTCATTAGAACTCCGCGTTATCTGTACCACCGCACCCAAGAGTCGGGAGAGCGTGACCGAACGTCACATGTATATTAATTACAGAGAAACTGTTTGTTTATAGATTCGAGAATTTATTGCCAATAATATAAGTATACCTCGTGATGATACATGGACTAGAACGCAATTTTAATGTATTAGACTTGTGTCAATAAAGTATGCGTCACATTACATCAGCCTATTGCAATCCACTGCTGGATGTAGGCCTCCCTCAGGGTAGGTCATTAGGCCCGGTCACCCGTTTTGCCATCCAGTCACTACCAGCTACCTTCGTGATGTGCATGCGTGAAGAGGTTTTATTATTCCTTCTTGAATAACAATTCACGTAATTTTCGATTTCGATTTCGACGCGGCAAAGCCAATAAAGAAATTATGTTATACATGATTGAGAATACTTTCTAAGAGGGGTAGGTAAGGACCCTGACTGTAACGTAACCAGCCCTGACCTTATCGATGTTCTAATTAAGTAAACATTATGCGTCTGATGAAACTATGTGCAACTGTAATTGGGTCAAAGATCAACTAAGCATTAGTTGTCAACTAAATCGTTCAGTAAACATACCTCGCTCGAGAAAACAAGCTGATACATTGTGGACTGTCGTATCTGCATATTTTCTTAAATAAGTGTAAACATGGAGGAGAAATTCTGGAGTTTACGACAAAAAATTCGTAACGTGAGTTAATGTTTCTTGAGGATTGAATAACATTTTTAATGTTATTAAAAAGCGCTCTTTATTATTCAACAGCATCAGCTGCAATTAATGTCATAACTTATATATTAGACTTATCTTACGAAACAACAGTTACTGATATAACAAATAACACAGTGTTTTAATTAGAAGATTGGTATCCTTCGTGCTCTTTACCTACGTAATATTTTATAGTGTAAAACTTACTCTATCTCTTTGCCCCTATCCCAGCTGGACCTGAAAATCAATTGTGACTGCAAGAGGAACAGGTTGTGAACCCTGAGCTGTGCTAAAGTTCAGAACTGATCGTGACGGCAATTATCATGGAAATAGTCCTTGTGACTTACCCTGGGGGATGCCTATGTCAGCGGAGGTCTGCAATAGGCTGAAGTGATGTGATGATCCTGGATAATCCACTACAATGATTAATGTTCTTGTTACAGAACCTGGACAACTGGAAGTCGTCCCGGCGGAAGCGCGTGGAGCACATCATCGAGCGCTGCGTGGAGGTGCGCCGCATGGAGCACGAGCCCAGCCAGCCGCGGGCCAAGTCCAAGACCTTCAACGAGATGCTGGAGGAACGGTAAGCGCTTAGACACCTATAACATATCTACAGATAGAACCAAAATTATGAACCGTATGAAATTTATGGCAGAATCAATATACCCAATTTCAAAGAGTTTGAAGATGTAGGAGTATTAACTTTTTGCCAACTTTGATGCATATTAATTTAAAATATTATGGTGCGCGTAGTATTTACAAGTGATCATTTAAGAGGTGCTCTAAGGAGTGTTTTGTACTCGTATTCCACCACTCACCTGTGTGGTATCAGGTCTCTGAATATGTCGGGCCAAGACTAGACTCGTCGTTTTCATTTATTCACGGTTTCCATGCGACGTAAGGGTATTTCAATTTCGAACTAATTTACGAAAGAATATATTCTTATCTCTCATCTTTCATACATACCATCCATACCTTGCCTGTATATTCACCACTTTATCATTCATCTTCATATTCATCATCTTGAAGTCACACACCTTTCATCCCTCCTCGATATTCAAGCAAAAAGTTCTCACGCAAAGAGAACGGCCACACGTTGCATCATAAAAAATAGCATTAATAGTCTATGGATTATTTCACAATATATCGACCATCGTCGCCTGCTCTATTACTACGTCCCTTGCCCAACCGATAGGAAATTATGTTATTATTTAATTCTTTATTACATTTGTTGCTAAATTACGAACGTGATTATTAACATAATTAGTTATTGCTTATTATTTTGTGGTTGGATTGCATGTACCTACAGCGTGAAAAATCTTTAGTATCATCATGATATTTCAAGAACCCGCTAGGTTGGCTTTCCTTTGTTTCTGCCAGTCTCCCATTTTACACAAGGTATGTTATTGTCCTAACCACGAGTTAAAAACCAGACTACTTGGTTAAGTTTATCATTCTTAGAATAAGCTGGAGAAGATTTTATAAAAAGTAAAACAATAGGTATATACTTTTTTTTGTCTATTGTTACTACCTACCTAGTACCTACTGATTGTTTTCATTGTTGCATTATATTAACTGTTTATATATAGAATATTGCCTCTGTTTATTTACCAACGCAGTTTTTTTTAACAATTTGATGAATTTTATTTTTAATCGATAAGCATCGATAATTCGAAGTAAATAAAACAGTAAGGTACACTTATTTTAGTCTTACAAAACGACACAACCAGTGTTTTCTGATAAAAAACCATCTTTGTTTTAACGCATTTTTTTCTCAAACAACCATTTAATGTCCTCGTAAAAACAGCGGTCAAACTTGCTCCATAAAAATATTACAACACTTTAGGTAATATTATATCGACACAGCAATTTCAACTCTATTGTAACCTCTTTATGTTGATTTTCTAGTAAAACGAAAATGACAGCTCAAATTGCAATCACTACAAGTTAATTTAGACTTTGTAGTTTTAGTATTAAAGGTGAATTTCCAAATTGAAGTTAATCACGTGTGTTACATTCATAGAAACTAGAGTTGCGGTAGAATAGTAAGCTTATCGATTCGCAATGCTTGTAATGTAATATCGATGTCATTGACTCGATATACGGTGTTGTATTGCCCGGGTTTATTTTAACGCGGTCAGAAGTAAGCCATATGGTTGGTTACTAATGTTTTAGAAGTATTTTTAATAGTTGGTATCTTTTGGGCTCACCAAAGTAAGATTTTTGACGTTTGTTACATACGTAGCTCATTATCATAGCTTCTGTTTAGTGCTGAAGACCAAAGGTTCAAAACGAAGAAGCCTAAAAGATACCGCTACTGCCTACAACAACAATTTTGGTCCATTGCTGTATCATGAATATTTCAATTAATCTTGACAAACTAAAAGGTCACTGCACGTAACCATTACTGCATCACTATTTGAATGGGTCTTACCTTACCAAACTAAAGGACAATTAAACGCAACTCAAGCATTAACCAAAATTCTGTAACCATTGCTCCATCTCCAAATACTTTAATGAAACTCGTCTCTACAGAATGAGCAATGGACGATGTCTTAATTAACAGTCGTTTTAATCAGTGCCCATCGTTTCAAATTCAGGTCACTGCGAATTGATTGTTTCGGTAATTTTGATACCCATTGGGATGGTCCAGTTAATTCTAACTATGTGAATGTAGACTGTTATATGGTGGTGTGGTCACGTGGGAACCAGTTAGGTAATACCCTCCAATCACGCCATAGGTCAGTTCAATTAAAATTGTATCGGTCGATGATACGGTATACAATTATGCATGTCTTGTAGAATGCACCATGTCTAGGTGGTATGGTGAATTGTTTAGACGCGTAGATTTTATAGATGACAGTAAACTAGTCTTCAAAGATTATGACTACATACAAAAAGTCATGCCAATTCCCAGAAGGGTAGGCAGAGATCATGGATTTTCATTTGCAAATCTTGCATACGTAGGACACATGTACTAGTTATTTTATGTTAGTTTACCCACCTGACATCAGTCGAGCCAAAAAACAATTTTATAGTTCATCGTAGTGCATAGGTTTACGATTCAGTCCATCGATAGGTAAACGAAGTTCAAAAAGCATAGAACCGTATTTATCTTGTCCTCTACATTCTAACCATAAATATATAATTTGGTTGCTTTTCCCATCAAATACATCCTCTCAAAAATTAACATAGCAACACAATAAGAAACCATACTAATGAAGTAATTCAACACTTTAATTATAAATCCAATCTGAACTCAAATTTCCCCCAAAGGAAATCGACTTTCGTATGTGACGAGGGAGCCGGTGTGGGTTACACGTCCGTCTCAGTCGGCGGGCAGGGCGCGTTTGATCGGGTTACATACCTACATGCGCAGGCGCAATGCATGGCATAAGCTATTTTCGGGTTATGTATCGAAAAGATATAAGTAAAAATACACTCTGAATTGAGTCTATTGAAGCTTTATTGTTTATTAAGGCTTTTTATTAAATTAATATTCCTATCAAATAAATTAGTAGGAACCATAATAATTATTAATTAAATACATAATTAATACCAACTGTTAAATTTAATATTTACTGTGCCAAAATCGAACCTAAAACAACAGCAAGAAGCCAGCCAACCAACTAAATCAATAATATGATTTTAACGATCCTCCGTTCAAATATAAATAGTGTAATAAAACAATCAATTGGCTACAGACGTAAATGTTTTATCACCATGCCAATTATAATCAGCCTATCAAAGGGTCAATTCTCGAAATTCAAGATGCTCGCGAGCAGTGCAAGAACGGTCTGATTTCGATAACAGCTAACGATTCTCAATACAAAAATCGTAGGTTTAATTGAAAGCACTACTGGACAGTGTGCTGGGGGTATTAGAGTGTGCAAATTTGATAACCGCACTCTGTTACTTGTTTTTACTTCATAAAAGCTTAAGATTCTGGATGTTGCCGGAAAGATTTATGTCCCTTTCAAGGGATGACCAAGATAGGTCCCCTATCAAGTATATCGATATCGAATGAACAAATCCTTTAGACACGATTATTGTTTTAGTGCATGCATCAATGTCTTATGATTACCAGTGCTTGCCTATAGCTAAACAACAAAAAAAAATCTTATCCCTACATTTTTTTTCGCTTTCTTTTCTTTATAAACGCCAAAGGTAATTAAGGCCTAACTTCTAGTGCACTACTCGATAACGTCAGTAGAGACCCATCAGGCTCATCATCATCAGCTTGTTGCAGTCCACTGCTGGACAAAGGCCTCTCCCAAGGTACGCCATAGAGCCCGGTCTGCTACTCCATGCAAGTTACGACATGCTAACTATGATTACATTTAACTTGAACCAACTATTTGTGATTGTGTAACTTAACTACAAACCAATTAATTGTTCCAGTTATGTAACGCATCCGGACTTCCGGCTCGTTTGGAACAATTCGAGCGGTTTAATTAAAATGTTTGTCTTATAGAAGAATTAGGGGCGTTCTGTCTCGCTTTAACTAACTTTTTGCTTATGCAAGACTTGTTTGTTATTCGACACTATTAACTAACAATTGTGTTCATTTTTGTCTGATTACAATAGACTCGTCCCCTGTTATAATAGGACTAAACTTTATATTTATAATTCTTCTGTGACAAGCATATTTGTGCATATTTCAAAGGGTCCCTGCATAGTTTGAAAGCATAATTGGAACCGTTAGGTGGCGCTGTATTTTCGGGCAGGACGACGTCTGCCGGGTCCGCTAGTATAGTATGAAGTTAAAAACCCGTAACCCTTTTATTCGTCGCGCAGTTGGGTAAAAAATCTATAATCTCAATATTTTTAATGTTTCTTTATTCTAGAGGCGCAATACCTAGGTACAGGCAGTAAAAAACCTGTAAAAAGTTGTAGTCAAAATTCAGATGTAATTTTTCCAAAACTATCAAAATTAATGAACTTTATAATATTGCAACATTAGGCTGATGATGATGATGATAGTATTTTATGTTCATGCTGTTTGTACAATACATGGTGTTCTCTGAATACCAAACTCATAGCTGTACACGTCTGCCTATTCCCTCTGCGAACACGCGTGATGATATACATAACATTCCATTACGGAGTACTTGTGGAAATGTAATTGTTGTGTTTATCGAGCGGCGTATAATTGGCTCGGATAGTTTAGTAAACTTCAGGATGTTTGCGCAGCATTTCTGCGCATATAAGTATACTCGTTCATCGATGGCAACTACAGCTATATAGTACCTTTTAGCTGCGCCTTGATGACATTTCATATGGAGGCTGCCGACACCCTGGATTAACACATAGGCTACTTTTTATTTAAAAAAAGATATAACCGGTAAAACCGTGGGGCGCAGCTAGTATTTTATATTACTTACTTTGTTGCAATAGTCGATCTTGCGTATATTTTTACCATTTTCCGAAACAAAATACACCCACGCTACTTTTAACAATATTACCTACGCTACAACTTGAATAATAACAAAGTAACAGAGACCTTAATAAGACCTGACCTCAGCCTTCGCCCAGTTATCGCACCTTACATAACAACGGTAATACTAACGATCATTATACGTAACACTAGTTACAAAGTATATTTTATGTAAATTACTAGCTGCGCCCCGCGGTACCCGCTACATTTTTTTCGGGATAAAAAGTAGCCTATGCGTTAATCCAGGGTATCAGCTACCTCCATACGAAATTTCATTAAAATCCATTCAGTCGTTTTTACGTGAAAGATTAACAAACATCCGTCCATACTTAGAAACTTTCGCGTTTATAATATTAGTAGGGATGTATTACGGAGAAGGAGAATATGTCCCGTCTGTTGCCAGGAAGCGAAGTATAAGCAGAAAATTAAAACATTACTTAAAATATAGCTTTTTTGTGAAATTTTTGTCCCGTGTGGGAATCGAAACCGCAACCCTTAGCACAGCAGCCCTATCGTTAAGCCACTGCTCCAATCAGGTCGTATTTAGTTTGTTAACAACACCTTACCTCAAGGAACATAAATGCATTGTCAGTTAAAATGATGCGTTGGTTTAACTCGGTTTAAACGCGTAACAAAGAGACCGCAGTAACATGTAACACGATATTAACTTTTCCCTTTTTATTGACACTGTAACCGCATCCTTTACGGATCCGTGTCATTATAATAGGAAAGGAGAAAGGGTAATTTATAGAATGATATACAAAAAATCTTATGACATTTATTATAATTTACTGGAAAATACAGAATTTAAATTATTTCAAACTAACTGTCCTAAAAACATAACTGGCAAAATGTGGGTGTATTATATGTGCAGTGTGCACCTCTGCCTACCCCTTCGGGGAATATAGGCGTGATGTTATGTTATGTTAAATTATTTCAATGAGTTCTATATAATGGCTTCGTGGTTGGCCATTTGTCAAGTAACATAAGGTTACGCCTGTATTTCCAAAAGGGGTAAGCAGAGGATAGGCTATAGTGCACTTACATTTCGCCAGATATGTTTTAAAGTCATATGTAGTAGGGTGTCTAGTACCTACCATTCACTCCATAATTAATTTAGCCCTTAAAACTTTATTGAGTTGAATAGTCAACAGTATGGTAGTGGTACTTGGTAGTGTCAGAGTCCTGCTCTGCTGATTCCCACCAGGTGTCACCACAATCAGGTCGTAGCACTCTGTAGCCTGCCTGTATCAGTTACATGTACTAGTAATGTTATACTGTGAGGGTGGCGAGCAAGTTTACATTTATCTCTAAAATACAAACATAACATCACGCCTGTATAGAAATGCATAGAAAATAAATCGCCCGATATGATATAGGCCCCAATAATTTGTGCCCGGTTTTGCTCTTACTAAGATTTACCTTACCTATAGAAAAACTTAATAACTCTTCGCCCTACCTGGATTCGAACTGAAGACCTTACGCTCAGCAGTCCACTTTGATACTTACCTCGATTTGAACCCGCAACCCTACGCATTTGAATCGACAAAAACCTCAAGACCACGACGTGCAATCATGAATAACACTACAATTTATTAGTACAGCACGCGCGTCTAAAACATAATCACGCTACACTTCTCCTTTCTATCAAGTGTCATTGCCCTTACTCCTGACAAAATCGAGAGCACTTGCGATGTCTATCTGTATCTAGCGGTAATCCCACTCTTCTCCACAAACACGCCACTTGAAGAAAATTGTGAAATTCATTCGCGCTCTCAAAAGACACCGATCATTTTATCAGGACGCTCCGATCTATCGCATGCCCAATTTCACTGTAACTCTGTCCCAATACTTACTACACGAAAGGAGAGATCAAGATAAGATTGCTGCTAACTCGTACTTTGACAGACGATTACCATCTTTATTATTTCGTAATAGAATTCGTTTTGTAATGCACGTCACAATAATTGGTTCGACAAATTAGTATTGCAACAGTTTACGATATTTTGCTTAATATTATGAGTTTGATTATAATGAAGGATTATTTAGTAGCTATTTGGATTTGCGTAAATCGCTTTTAGATTGTGTGGCGTGATATTTTGTTCGTTCAATGTTTACTAGCGGAGGAATCGAGTGCCGGCTCTAGTTACGACAGTCGTAAAACTAATGCATTAATTATGTTCTAGTATATATTACGGTTAAGATATGCTGATATTTATTTAGAGTCTAGACGTTCGTGTATGTGAAGTTTGTCTGCAAACACATTACAGACTAACTGTATTACGTAAACATTAATAACTACAAACTAGTTCCTCTCACATTAATAAAATCAACATTCTACTTTAGACATTTAATTTCTTAGTATCGTGAGTGCAATTTACAGCTTGTTATCGACATACACAACTCTATGTATTAATTATAACATTATATCAATTATAAATTTATAACTGTAAAACGTTACCACCATGCAATATATTTTCCTACTGTACAGAAATAAAGAAGGAATAAAAAATTGCATGCTAATCATCTGCTGGCATCTAGAAGTTTAACAGAGACACTTATTGAATAAAGTTTATGATTATCGCAACTCAGCCGCGTCACCAGCGCTAAATAAGGGCTTTGTTTGAGTCGGAAACTAGGGCATTGCCAAATACACGTTAGTAAAATTAGGATACATCGCAAATAATTTGATGTATCATCTCAATAAAGAAATAAGATTTAAGTTAATCAAGCATTCTACAGTCTACAGTCCCACGGACTCAACTATGTTGGCTTCAGTTAATAGGGACCTATGTAATTATTTGGTAGAAAGTGAACGATGCACGACCGACCACGATTGATGGGGTAACCATCTGCCGTCAGCTCGACAGAGACGTGGGCTTCGACGTAAATGAATGTAGGCTGTAGATGGTAGACGAAGAGAAAAGGGATGTTTTGAGCTAGGTCGAGTTTTCGTGACTTATACTACGAAAACTATGTATAAAACTGTCTTATTTTCATGGCTGTGTTGTTACTCAACGTATAGTTAGGTATACGTTTTCATTATTTCGTTATAAAGATTTTTTTATTTTAATGTCTAGTTCTCATGTCAGCCTCAGAAGTCATAACCAACCTAAGATACTAGTAGTAAACTCCAAAAACTCATCGTAGATAGCACCGTGCATCACAAGTGTTTATCGTCATGGCGTATACTCTTGCAAAAAGACTTTTGTGCATAATTGTAACTATATACCCTTTGGAGTATATAGGCGTAGTAAACATGGAAATAATTATGATGAAATTCAACTGCTACTAAACAATTTCACGCCCAAACTCCCTCCAACTAAACATAATAATTTTATGCAAAAATGTTATCTGTTAGTTCTGAGATCACTTTCTAAGCGAACACTATCATTACGCCGCTGCTCCAGGGGTATAAGCACTGTAATTGTGATGCTAGAGACTACGGGACATGCCACTTTCACGAGTGCAATACCCTGTTTCCTCGGTACGAATGATTTTAGGTTTAAATCGTTATAAAGACATTAAATGGCCTAAAATACTGGGTTTTTAGGAATACGATGATATTAAAGATAAGTAGGATAAGATTATTAAAGATAAATAATGACGTTTCGTACTCTGTTTCCCAGAGAGGTAGAAAGACCACAGATTTCCATTTGCTAGGATTTTAGCATACTTCTTTCGCTTCATTCACTTGCATCACATTCCTTATACACGCTCGTCGGTTAAGGATACTACCTAACCTGACCCTTTTGCAGAACAGCTCCAATCTGGTGGCCTACTCTCCTAATTAATTTTAATTTAAATACAACGCCACAGCTAAATTTATATCGGTTTAACGGAAACATAATTCATTTCTTTTTTCGTCCAATAAACACATAATATTGAAATAATTTTGCGCCAGTGTTAAATTTGAGTCTGAAATTTAACAATGCCAATCCAATCTGGTCGGAATTAAATTGGAGAGTAAGCCCACTAGTCAGAGTATGTTCGACAAGGTAAGTATCATCATCAGCCGGAAGACATCCACTGTTGAACAAAGGCCTCCCTCTTAGAACGCCACAGTGAACGACAGCTTGCCGATTGCATCCACTGATCTTTCCATTACTTCACTCAAATTCGTCTCATATATTACTTTAGTCACTCTTATTTCGTCCACCCTTTTTACATGTCCAAACCATCTAAAATCGTAATAGTTATAACAATACTACCTTAGGAATGTTCATGTTAGCAGTTTAGTACCTATTGCTTTAAAAAGTTAGTTTATTGCCCATTCTCTTAGGAACGCACTGGAATGTGCAAATAATCTTGACTATTTATAAGTACTTGTAAGTTTGTCAGAACATTCTTGAGTGTCATTTATTGTTAGTGTACTTTGTTATTACCATTCGAATTTCTTAAAGAATTGTCTCATTGTTAAGAATTTTAAACAATATCTGTCAGTTGTAAGAAAAACATAGCTTTCCGCATTCCTGGCGACTTACTTAATGTTCTCGAAGATACCATTCTTGAGTACATTTTTCACAATCGTATGGTGCGTATGTATTATGTCTTTCTAAATCAAACGGTTCCATTCCTGGCTAGGGTATCGAATGATACTGTATAATAAGCTTTTACCAAAATCCGCTTCGTTATTCCTCATAGTTTCGTATTGGGCTATCCACACTCATCTAGAAAATTCACCCTGAACATTAAACACTTTAATGCCACTGTAATACTTAACATTCTCAACCTGCAAATCGACCTTTTAACTCCACATCCATATTTAAACATACATTGACTGCTACCCACATAAATCTGCAACAACCAACAAAACAAACCATCCATGTATTGTCATAACTTATCTATTTCTCTAGCGTCCCACGTTCTGTGCAAAACACGGGAGTATGCTGGAGGTAGCATAGCGAGTTCTTACGGCGATCCCCCATAAACCATGGCATTGCGGCCCATGGCTTGCTAGCATGGTGTTATGATAGTACGCCTTATACGAACGCGGTTACACCATATTTGGACGGGGTTTTGTGGTGCATGTGAGGGGAACAAGCGAGTGTAGGAATTTGGTCGTGAATTCTCTAGATTTATCAAAGCCTTATAAATTTGTTTATTTATTTAAGGATACACAGCTTATTCGTTATTACGATTCGTATTATAGATCCCTGAAAATACCATAGGTCCATTTAGAATAAAGCATCAATTAAAAGTACCATTATACAATCGACTGCCATGTAAGGCGGGTAGGTACAAAAAATTTGGTCCTAGTGCCCAAATTATAGCATTACCTCCTTGGTTCTTTTCCTTCAAATCGCCATCGATTCCGCCTTGGACAGTCCATAATTAATTCCATATTTGTCGTACACAGCAGACTGTTCCTAGATCGTGTACACCATACGACATGGGGAATGGGTTTACGTCATTTTTGCTGCAACCGACTTGATATTTTTGCCTCACGCAATCGTAAATACTTTGGCCATTTCAGGAATATTGTTGTAATGTTGTTTATGTTGGGTTCCATAACATATCTATTCATTATTAAATAGGAATCAAACGATTATTTAGAAAATGTGTTACTTTATTTATTGTGGTCCTTTGCTTCGGATTATATATCAGATTAGCTTGATTTTTGGTTAGTAGCGACAAGGAAAAGATATACCATGGTCTTGTTCTATCATATTGTAAAGCTATAGAATATATATACCTGAAAGTTGCCTTTAGGTCATTAGTATCTAATGACGTCATGGTTTTAAATAACGCCATTGACGAAATAAGAGTGTACTTACAACGGTAGACTCCTCTTATGCATCTCTCATGAAAAACTAAAATATTTGTAGGTATTGTTTTGTGATACACAAAAGATAATACTTCTACTACTAAAACCCCAGACTTCGTTCAAACTAAAACAAGTGAGAGTTACTTAGTTTCCAGAATTTTTCCAGCTCATAAACCGGTAGCAATAGTTCATTATACGTACGTTTTAGCAACACGCAAATACATTTTCTAGGAATGCAGCGAACGTGTCTTGTAATTGTGACTTCCACGCAATACCTAGTACTTATGTCTGCGCGTAGATTACAATTAGCTTACTCCATCGGCGACTTTGTACTTACGGTAGGGAATTAAGAAATTTGTAGTGGTTAGCTAAGGTCGTTCAGTACTTAGATAGTTGGAATTTACAACATATGCAATGTGATTCTGGAAATTATTCCTGTATCGAAGGACCAGGTACTAATTCGATGTTCATCTGCCAACTATAAACCTAGAATAAAATGTATTAAAGTTAAAAAATTATTCCGCTCGGTGATTCAACCAGCGACCTTCAGTGCATGAGGCCAAGGAAGTGTTTAAGCTTTCTAGTTAAGACCTGTAATGTGTCTGCTTTGCCTAGTAGGCACTGATTTAAATGGTTTCGAAGTTCTAAACTGTCATTAAGTAAATTTCCAAAAGCTATAAGAAACGTTATTAACTAACAGATGCTAAAACATCTAACCTTCAGTTCTAAGTGAGCATAAAACCAAAATGTTTGTGTGTAGGCGCATGTTTGCAGTGATTGATTGCCTGACGATAACGTCACTCGTGCGCATGTTTTGAAACCTAAACACTGGTTCGTTGTTGTTACCTCTGCTGTTATGAGTTGAGTTATTGTTTCAGATTTAGTTTCGGTTTCATTGAATTGGTCCTTGGTGACTAAATCTTGGTCCTTTTAGATTGTTTACAGCTACTAAATACTCTGTCTTTACCCCTTTACTCACAAAATTTGTCATTGTTGAACAATTGATTAAATTATACCTGTCACTATCGTTTGCATGTCAAAAGATAGAGATGACAATAGACTAAAAACAAGTTGTTATATTAAAACATAGTTTAGCTCTGTTTATAAGTAAGAGGGATGGTTGTGAAACTTAATAGGTACCAATGATTTTCAACTCTGAATAAAGATAAAATAAGCCTAAACCTCTTTATAAATTATAAAAATCCACCTACTATTGTATCAGAAATGTGTAAATGCAATACAAGTACGTTCCTATAATTTAAATACATAATTAGAGCACAATTTCTCCGCAAACAACGAAAATCTCCAACAATAAAGTATTTACATCGGAAATATCTAATCTGGCAACATTACCAGTAGTTTAGGAGCTGCTGATACCATGTCAATGCTTTCTCAGTGTAATCTTGTAAATTCTTGGAACTAGTTTCTGGATAAAGGTGTATTGTATTTCAATCCGTTGATAAAAGGTTTGTTAGATAGACCGAACAAGGAGTCTGTCGGAGATATCAGGAAATTAGTGTTGCATATTCATTAAGTTTTGTAGAGTGTACACTGATTTTGTTGTTATTTTATGTGATTTTTTTTCTTGCTTACTCGTGGTATTATGAACTGAAATATAGGGCTAGTAGTCAGAAAAATTGTAAACATAAAAACATAACATCACGCCTGTATTCCCCGAAGGGGTAGGCAGAGGTGCACATATAGTACACCCACATTTCGCCAGTTATGTTTTTAGGTCCCAATGTAATAGGGGGCGAGCCTATTGCCATCAACTGGGCACAAATCCAGACTCCGTGCTACCACTGAGAATAACCTAATGGAAAAACCCAGTAACACTTTGCCCAACCCGGGATTCGAACCCAGGACCTCGTGCTCAGCAGTCGCGCTTAGCAACCACTAGACCAACGAGGCAGTCCAAAAAATTGTAATTGTGCTTTATTCTGTGGAAGCAAGTAATCGTTGACGAAGATAATGGTATAACCACGGCCTTAATGTAATCATCAGTAGTGAATAATCTATACGAGTAGTTAAGTGAAGACCCTTCATTTCTACCACTTCCTTCATTATTACCGCCATTTACCTAAATACCGTACATTTTTCCATACGTTAGTAATACCTCAATTAGTGTATTTCAATCAACGTCTTGCAAAAACAGCTGACATATGTTATTAAACCTACCGCGTGGGTATACCACTCGACCTCATATTGAGTGCGTGGGTGTGTACTGCTCATACACTTTTGTCTTACAGTCGTTAAGATATATGAGCTCTATTGAAACTAGTCGTGGTATGTTACCTACGCATATATCACAAAGAAGTGATTTATTGTATGTTCACGCTGTTTTGGGTATGCAGGTTAGGCAGATAAAACAACCAGGCTTTGAACGTGGTAGCTAGGTTCAATTTCCATACGTTCGATACGTGTCTTGTTTGCCTTTTGTACCATGTCATTGTTGTTAAGCATTTTTATCATTACCCTGTATTAGCCAAAAGAATATGTATTAGACAGAGGGATTCAATTTGCCAATTGCAATGGTCCCATAAAATACGGTACCTACTCAAAATTATATCAGGAACAATAATCGGCCTGGCGTGGATTCACCAAGTAAAGGAGAAGGTAGGAAGTTGTGACGTACCAAGCGGTCAAATGGAATGCTGAAAAATGTAGAGTACAGTGGGGTTTGCTCCACGGACAAGAGCAACGCCCTTAAATTAAGAAGAAGTAATAACAATTAATCCATAAAACATGGAAAAAGTTACAGGTGCAGTTCAAGATTTGATCTCACAGCTTAGTGCACAGAAATCCTTCCTATACACCATAAAGCCAGCACGACATATTCACAATACTCTTAAATCCGCTTCCTATACAGAACGCATGAAGTCCCACGAACCGGCAGCCATGACGTCACTACCAGTACACATTACATCCACCATATTGTATTACAACCTGTCTCCTGAGCGTTCACAGCTGTTACCTGTACATACGATATCTTAATTGAGGCCGAAATACTAGCCAAGCTATTTAATACTCTATGTTGAGGAAATAAGGTTTGAACTCGTTTGTTGATGAAAGATCTAAATAGGTGCTGTATTATTTCTTGGTAATATGGGTTAGCATATAAACAAATATATTGTAGATATTTTACATACATACTTATATATGTAGGACTTTACTTTGTTAAGCGAAAGTTACTCCGTTTGGTACATTATTGACCAAACTACTGAACCGATGGCCATGAAATATATGGAGACCTTGCGCCCTTTAGATAACGACATATTCTACATTTTATGTCGGTACCTTCAGTATTACTTTTACCCATTCATTCACAATTCATTCCCATGTATTGGAGACGAACATAATTCCGTATGATAGGCAACATTACTTAACGTTAACGTTTTTGACTAGTTACGTACCGAAGACTTCTAATATTATAATAGTTTCTGCCACACGACTTTCTGCTCTCAACGACAAAACTATCATACACATCAAAACAGAATCAATTTCCATGTAAATTATTATCAGCCGGGAGACGTCCACTGTTAAACAAAGGTTTCCCTCTTAAAAAGGGAGGGATTGCCATAATTCCGACGTTTGGCAAGCGGCTTAGGGATCGCAGTTTTGATGGTGAAGATACAGAAGACACAACTGCCGATTTGTGGATTTTCCCTTAGTCGCTTCCTACGTCACCCTCGGGACGAAATAGGGACGTGCTGCCTGATGTGCCTACCATGAGGAGCCACAATAAATCCTCGACTCAACAAACACGGAGCCTAAGCACTTTCCTCAAAACTTTCCAGCCCTTCAAATCCTATTTGCAGACCACTTGCATACATTACCATTTATTTTCCAACTATCTGCCAATTCATTTGCTATTCAAACATAAATGAACTGGTAGGCTATCTCCCTGTCTGCCACTTAACCACTTTAAACCGAGTTTTATCTGTTGGATAAGCGGCTGATAACAATGCTGGGATATTTATAGCATTCCATGCAAATATGTCAGTGGTGTATTATATGGGAAAGTTAACGTATCTTTGGGTTCTATTTCCTTGTAGGGTTGAGGGTTTGTGGAAGATATTGGAGTTGTCAGCGCTATTTCGCCTTGATTAGCATTGTTTGTTGTTGAAAGGTATCTTAATTGTGCTGTAAACTTGGTCGTATCGTGGACTAGTCCTCATTACTGAGCTTCAATAATCTAGCTCCTGTTGTTGTCTGTTTTAATGCAATTGTCTTGGAGCTTAGAACTAATCTTAGTTTATCTAATAAGAGTCATTGCGACCAGAAACCAATGGATAGAAGATAAAAACTATGATTCTTTTAAAGGTTTTGGAACATATCCTGACATATAAAACATAGTATTAGATCTTGCAGATCAGAAAACTTTGTTCCAAGTGATAAAGGCAATCGCATCGACATACCAATATTTGTAAGAGAAAGATCTTGTACAAACATTTGTCCTAATGCACGATCAACTAAAAACGTTATGAATAATGAAACTGCCGTTAACGTGAACAGCGGTTGGAAGACATTTGCGTTAAGGACTGCTCACATTAGACAGGGTTGCACCGTGCGGTTACTAGTCGCGCGGCTGGGGCCTGCATGCCGGCTGTAGGGTTGGCACGAACCTGAATATTCCTAGGAAATATTATTTTATGTTACATTTGACATATTCATTGGTATATTTTATTCTTGTTTTTTTTCATATTGTAACTCTTCCCTTTTAGTTATGAACGATGCAAAAACCTCTAATAACTTAACCAATTCTTAAGTCTGTATAATTTGATTAATTGTTTAACGGTGACCATTTTTGTAAGTAAGGTTGCTTATTTCATACTTAGGAATGGTTACTGGGCATATAGCATAGTAAGCAGGAAGGCTGTAGATTATGACGTTAGAGGTTTTTTTAATTATGCGCATTAATATAAAACAAAGAAAGCGGCTTAAGATAATATACCTATCTATTTTTATAATAGAATGTCGTTTTAAAATTATTAAGCATTAAAATATTTTAAAAATAATCTTAAATAGGATTTGATTGCATATAATCTTAAACCTTTTGATTGACAAACTATCTGCATGACATCGCAGTAGATTAAATTCCTTTGCACTTCAAGTATTGGACGTCAATACTTTATACATATTATCTTGATATCAATAAGTAACATAATGATATAAGTATTATTCTTATGCAAATATCATACTATTGTTTTACAGAGCAACCTGTGAACCTATGATATCAGACTATGATTATTGAAATGTCAGTTACTTACCTTGCATAATGTTAATTTCTTAGCTAGAAACTTAAAAAAAAGTAAATATCCAAATTAATAACAGCAACATATAGAATATTAATATTTAGACATCAACGCTAAATTTCTGTTAACCACTACACCGATTAATTGCGGGGAAATTCTCAATTTTACAACAATGAACAAATTAATGTAAGAAGGAGTATATTATGATTTTTGCCAACCCTACCTTTAAGTCCTAGTGCAACCACAGCGTCGCATGTGTCTTACTGGAATAGTGACGACAAAAAGTCGCATCGTCTTCCCATAACCACCCGACACACCGGTTGGTCGCCAATTAAAGACGGCGGGTGCGGCTCGAAAGCTAATGTCTCCACTGTTATGGCTGCGCACACGCATCACGCTGTGCTCGTAGGAGACGCGACAGAAAAGTAGGCTTCGGCTTTATGGTGATACGCGAAAAAAATGTTAAGTTGCTTATCATGAAAGTTTAGTTATACGATTGTAAATGGTTTTATTGCTCGTAGTGTTGCTGTGAATGGGTGGTGTTTTTATTCTGCGGCAGTAAGTCGAGCACAATATATTATCATACCTACTCAAGCATTTGCTACGATGTACGTCATGACATGTATACTGCATCCGATATGTTTGGGCGAAACACTGGACAATAAAAGCCAACAGTCGAATTAATCGACTCGTACATTTGAAGACCTTTACCACCAAAATTCGCACTTCACACACTGTTGAGTATACACACAACATTTTATTCAAATCGGTCAAACCGTTTAGGAGGAGTTACAAATCAAAAACCAAAAAATTATGCATCTAAGTCTTCCTCCTCATCACTGCCATTTTACCACATACACTGCCATATACACTGGTAGGTTGCCCGAAAGGCTGGCAGCATTGTCACGTTGAACGGTAATGCTAATTCTTTAAACAAAAAACCCAGCCCTTTGGTCTCATGGTCAACGAACCGTTTAGATGGGTCACCCGTTAGTACCTACCACTCGTCCCAGGCTAGTCTCCTCCTACACTACAACGATGTAACTAACATCTCCCGAAGTCGGTTAAATAAAGTACATAGTGTAGGTACCATGTAGTACGTGATTAAGTTGTATCAAGTTATACATGAAGTTGAATTCACACGGCGTGTTGCGACATAGTCGCGACATGTCGACAACTCACAATGGTTGTTTCGAGACATTCCCATTGGGCTCAAACACGCTGGAGGTAGAATTTAAACTGTATACAACACTTGTAAAAGGTTTGGTTATGTTTTTCTGTAGCTTATGTGATTTAAAATAGACTAGACTGGATATAAACTTTGCTATAAGTCATAATTATACTAAACTATATTTTGGTTTAAAATCCGTATGTCATCCTCCTGCGTTTAATAAACTAGTTAACCTGGCGAACTTCGTACCGCCTCTCACCATTGAACCTTCCCTCGACTTCCACAAATATTTCTAAACCAAAATAGCTTCAGCCTTTCTCAAGATATGGCGTGACCAAGACAAACAGGGATTCATTTTTACCAAATACAATAAATACATCGCAGTAAGCAATGTAGATGAACATCTCTGCTCTTGTTAAAATGTAGGCATCTAGCCGTTTAATAAACTCTTTGTTCGAATTATACCTAACCAAATGAAGTACTAAACTATTGAGTATCTGTATAATATCTGTTGCATGTTCCGATTGATTGTAGTATCTGCTACATGCAGTATCTCAGATTCCTAAGTGAAGCTGAACTAAATAGCGTTATCTATTCGCTGCAAGTCCATCAAACGTACAACTGCGCCTGCGCTGCACCTCGCCTACCTTCACGTTTAAACCACAGAGTATTAATCAGATGGAGTGCTACACATGACAATTAGTTTATCGTCTTAGATTTTATTAATGACAGGGACAAAGCTTAATATGTCAAATTTAACAAAGGACAGTAAGATGTAAGAATAAAAAGTAAATATTTTTATATTTTCACAAAAGACAGTTCATGATTGAGTGATTGGCCGAGAGAAATACTTTTCCGTTTTACAGACAGACGGATATCACAACTCCATTTGTTTACTATTCCATAATACAAACCTTCCGGAATGCGCACGAGTGGCATATCGTGCAAAAATCCACGAATAACGCGCGATCGTGCGCCGGCGCCGCGTCACGTGATCGTACGTGCGTCGTTACGTTTTATGGACGACATGAGCCTTACCTAATTGACTGTGGTTTGCATATTTTCAAGTTTTCTCAAATGTTAAAATTATAAACAGTTCTTGTTTATATGAAAAAAAAATCAGTCTTGCGTATATAATACTATTTTAACTTTATTAAATTACTGTAACCTACAAGACAATTGTTTTATCACATATTTTACTTATTAACGTATTTATATATAAGCGTGGATTTCCATTGAGTCCTTAAGTATTTTGGAAACACTACTCTCTTAGTTAGTGCTTTTAGATTTTGTGAGTCGGTGTTACGTTGGAGTTGTTAAGAAACCAATGGACACGATATTGCCTCATAAATGACAGTTAGAATTTTATTAAGACCTATGTATCAACACAGATGAAACTCATTAGTGTCCCACCACACATTCTTAAAGAATCAAAAGAGAAACGGAAACACGTTTTTTTCAATACGTAATAGTTGAACTAAATCGATTCGTGATTCAGCGCACGCGCATCGTGAGCCGAAGGATTCGATCCCTGTGAAAATTACCCCCACTCTCATGTAGGAATGTTTAAGGAAATGAAATACTTGCAACAATATAGAAACACACAGAATGTTCACTCAGTATTTAAAAAAAACGAAACATTATGCCTGTATTCCTCGAAGGAGTAGGCAGAGGTGCACCTATAGTATACTTATATTTCGCTAGATATGTTCCAAGTCTCAAAGTGATAAGGAGCGAGCCTATTGCCATCAACCGGGCACAAATCCAGACTCCTAGCTGCTACTGAAAATTACCTAATGGTAAAACCCAGTACCTAACACTGCCTGATTCGAACTCAGGACCTTATAAATATATTCTCATTCCAATGTTACTTCTGTTGTATAGTATTCTGTGGCGATAATAAAATTACACCGTTTTTGTTATAGCAATTTCCAAAGAAATTCTGTAATACGCGGATCTGTGTTGTTTTTCATAACATTAGTACTCGTAGAAGCGGAATCAATTTGAAATGGAATGCTATATCTTGAATTAGGTACAAACGAAGATGTATTGTGGAAATCAATCTTATAGAAAACTTTGTGTCGATGTTACAAAGAAGCTTAGTAACTTTGTTATAATGATTTCTGACGCTTACGCAAATAAAACCTAGACATTGAATTTAAAAAATAAGGATACGGTCCTATTCTCTTATCTGTATAAAAATGCCTTTGCCTAGCAATGGGACAGTTTTTATATGGATCAAATTAATCAAAATATACCCACTATGTACAAAAAACAGTAGGTACCTATTTGTGTTATGGACAAATACCTGCGGATCGCACAAATTTTAGCGTGCGGGAATGGAACCCCCAACCATTTTTAGCTCAGCAGTCGAATCGCTTAGCCACTGCGCCAATCAGATCAGATCATTAAGAGGTCAGTAAACCCCGCCTAACTTAACATTATATTCCGTTTCTAAAAAATAATAACGCAAGAACATAGAACATTTCCAAGAAGGCTAGTCATCAAATTATAACATATTTCGCTAAAGTAATTTGTTGTCTGATGTAACACTCGCTCATATGTTGACCTCCTAGGGTCACATAATGGCGACCTCTCAAATATAGATGAGTATTTTTTACCTCGGAATTTAGTAATTAGAGAGAACGTTACAAACAATGTGAAAGTATTGGGATAGGCTTGTCAACTTATATTTACGGAAACGAAATTAATTTTCTTTGTGATTTATGAGAAAGAACTCGTTTGATTTATAGCCGGTACTTAAATGTGAACACTGTCGAACTTTCGCGTTAAAACACACTGTTCGAAGTGTGTCAATGTTAATAGTTTAGTTAAAAATTGTAGGTAAGGTTATCTGGCCTTTGGATGCAATTATTATTTATAGGTAGGTATGCCTTTGAAGTGTTTTTTAAAGAGCTTTTAAAGCCATAATATACCAACCTACGTACGTACGTCGTACAGGTACTCTGGGCTTTCTATTTTACCTATGTATAATTTGAACAGCGAATAGTACCTACTACAATTTAAATATGCCCTTTAAACAAAACCTGGCTTCCATCTCCTTAACTTACACAGCCTTATTCCTTCATCTTTTATTACGGCGTACGGGACTCACAGGCCACTAGAACTTGGAGGTTACGCCGTGCTCGCCGCGGTCAGTCGCAAGATGGATCACCGTTTTCATATGTGAAGGCAAGTTAGGCCGTTGGCCCTGCGCCTGATCTTTCCTGGTATACAGTCTCATCAGACTATGAGAGATTGAATTTCATTGATTCATCAGAGAGTGAGAAAAGGGGTGCACCTGTGTTTGCGCGCATTACTTGTGCACTATAATATCTCGTGCGTAGTTGGCCAGTCTCTGAGATAAGCCGCCGTGACCGACATTCGGCCAGGAGAACATTATTATTACTGCGTAAATATTATTTATCCCAAGAATATAGTAAAATATGCCCTCAATAACAGTAGATATGACAGTATTAAATTGTGCCCACAAAGGCCGATCGCTAATCTATCGCCCACCTCCACAATACTGGACATTTTCCTTCGATCTGACTGGGAGACTCGGTCGCCGTAATTATGGCAGCAATTAAGATGGAAAACTAAGATATAAAGTGAAGTCTATCCGAGATCATGGACTCTAGAACGATTCTAACGCAACGAGAAAAGTGTAAAAGGTTGATGAACTTATGATTGAGAACTAGGTGTGCGCTGTAGGTTTTTGATTTATATTGTCAATGCTTTGTACCTTCTCGTGATCTATGTTAACGCCAAATTTTGTAATACAGTTTATTTGTTAGGTTGCAGATTCTTTAATTAGTAATTAATTCGATCTTTCTTATTAACTAGTTAGCTACAGCACCATATACCGTTTAAAACCATCACACCATGTTTTAACTTAAAAAAAGTTGCCTTACACTAGGAATATCTCCTGTATCGTGGGTGCTTTTCACAAAGAACATATACCACATATACATACACCCAGACTTGGGACATACATCTGCGGATGAAACAAAGTGTCCCATGCGGGAATCGAACCCGCAACTTCTAGCGCAGTCCAATTGCTTAGGCACAGATGACTGTCAACTAATGATGGCTCTCTCCGCTAACCTGGATCTGAATATTGGCGGCTCATTCTTCACAGCTTTAAAGCGAATTATGTTATCTAGAGACCGATAACGCAGTTAGTCCTAATACTAATATATATAATAGCTTACTAGCTGCGCCCCGCAGTGTTACCAGCTACATCCAGGGTGTCAGCTACCTCCATACCAAATTTTATTAAAGTCGGTTCAGCCGTTTGAGCGTGAAGAAGAAACAAACATACAAACACTCTCACAAACTTCCGCCTTTATAATATTAGTGTGATTTACTAACATTGAGTAAACGCAGACTCGCAGAGGTCAATGGTAAGGCCAACGTCCAACGCACTGGACGTGGCCAATCTAGCCACCAAGTCAACGCGACAACCAACTCGACCGTTTATAATTCAGGAAACTGGCTATCTCACGCACATCCATAATAAATCATAATGTTATCAGTACCGGTGTGATTTTAACTGCTTTCTATTCAAATGCACAGAAGTGTTACGAAGAAAGTATCGATGGTCATATTAGTTTTCACTTTTCATACGTTATATCATTGTTGATAATTATTGTGATTTGTTCTGTTGCGTCACTCCGGTTGGATCGGAACTGGTTTTTTGGAAATATTCGCCGTTTACACAATCTGCTTTATTGGTTTTGAGTAACGGTAGTTGGACGAGATTTGATTCTTGTTTCGTTTTATGATTATTTTGAAGCCTTTCCTTGAGTATTTTTTATGCCTTTTTGGTCGTTAAACGCGACTGCTGGGCACGAGGTTCTGGGCCCCTCAAATGTAATCAAATGAATCCCGGGTTGGGCAAAGTGTTATTGAGTTTTTCCATTAGGTAATTCTCAGTAGCAGCACGGGTTCTGGATTTGTGCCCATTAACAAACTAATAACATAATGTGTCTCAAAAAACAACAATTTACCTGTGTAAAGTCAAAAAATATTTACTCATTAATATGCCAGATACATCTAATACCACTGCCCACCTGTTTTCCGACACACCTGAGAACATATTCACTGAACAAACAGCTCCAGTTCTACATCACGTTAGTCACCGCACCAGGATGTGCCCACTGACTAACAGAAGTGACTAACAACAATAAATATAGGTGACAGCCGCCTAGTGTGACTATACCCTAATTATAACTTGCGTGCTTCTAGGAAACCTAGTGCTTATCGAACGGTGTAAATAAGACTGGTGCAATCTCATTAGTTCATAGTTGTAGCGATTTTCTATAGCTGCCTAAGGAAGGTGATGACGTAGAAATATTAGTCAATTATCCAAGTTATTAGTTAGTTAAGTGTCCTAGGATCTTTCCACAAAAGATTTGATAACATTCCATGGCGAAAAGAGATAGCTCTAAACGCCATGGTTGTTTGTGCATGGTTGGTATTTTTCGTAATCTGATCGTCTACATCACTGATAAATATGAAATCCAGTAAATTTTACAAATGCAGTACCTATAGGACTACCAAATATGTTTCTCAATAAGCCTTAAATCTCGTAACACTTGTTTCCCATACAATTATGGACTTACAGAATCGAGACAAATCTCGAATTATTTAACGTTAATTAAAACCTAGTAACGAAGGTTTTGTTACCTACACTGTGTGCTAATCTCTGTTTAATCCTCTGTTCCAGGGCTGGCCGGAGAAGGCGGAACCCTCTCGCCCTATACACAGAAGACGACGGCCACGACCTCAGTGACCTCGGCATCGGCACGTCGAGCACCAAGAGCAGCCTCAGTGAAGACTGTGATACGCACAGCCTCGCTGTAAGTATATTATGTTGTTACAGTTATTGTTTCAAACATAATAAGTAAGAACCCAACAGATCATATAAAATGTATAAAGAATATCTATAAAATGACGTTATTGTAACTAGGACGAGATATTCGCTTTCCCTTTTGTGAACTAAGGCCAGAAATCAAGCTCCAAAAACCATACAGGAGCGACATAATGTCTCTATTATTTTTCCTTTATTTAGTTGACGATATATCGATTAACACCAAAAATATTAATTTCCAGAGCGACGGTATCGACCTGGATAAGAATCATTCAGACATCGAGAACCTGTCTAACTGCGACACAAACCGCAAGCTTGGCTCCAGTGCCAACGAATACGACACCTGCACGACCACCACCATCAGCTCTCCCGAACCAGAGGAGTACACCTACGAGGGAGCTATCGAGGGCTACAAGTCCAGAATCATCTCACAAACGAACAGCAGCATCATCAAAACAGCCGTCAACAACAACTTCAAAGAGAAGTCCCCCGAAAAGAACGGCGACCTCAATAGAATCAGAACGAATGTCAGCAACAAAATAGAAGAGAAACTCTCCTCTTTCCAACAAGAAAGAGCCAACGATGCAAAGAACAACAACCAGAAGAAAGACTTGCCAAAAGTCAACATACACCAGAGGAGGGAGCAGTTTGAAAGAGAAAACTCCCAAGAGTTGCAGACGAATAAACCGAAACTACCCGAAATTGCGAACAAAAAATCTATCAAGGAAAGACTGTCTAGTTTAGAGAAGTTCACAGAAGATTTGCACATTCAGAAGTCTACGAGTGACCTGACTAAGTTTCCTACCGAAGTGAAGCCGCTGAAGGAACGCCTTTCTTCACTGGAAAAAGTTAAATCGACAGAGCCAGAGAGAGTCAAGAGGGTGTCAAACGGAGATCTGAGCAATACACGATCTGTGAAAGAACGCCTCTGCAGCTTGAAATCACAAACATCTGAGGAAGAAGCTAAGACTACGAAAACCGAAGTCAAAGAAGTGTCTATGAGTCTGAAAGAACGTTTATCTTGCCTCGACGCGGCCAAGAATAAGGAGATACCAAAAATCTCGGTTGAAGAAGAACTGACCCACAACAAAGAAATTGAAATAGATATCAAAGTTGAAGACAACAAAGAATCGGCTATGGACAGCTCTTTGAAAACAAGTCTGTCTGGAATTGAGACTCAAATGCAGAGTTTTTGTCGCTCTCTGGACAGTTTGGATATCAATGGACAATCATCTCCCAATTCATTTGATAGAGTGCAAAGCCTTGAAGATTTCGATTGTGCTGAAATGCAAAACAACACTGTTCCCAGCGATATTGAAACTGAAGACAGTGGCATACATACAGCCAGGGACTCATGCGCGCCCGCCGATGACATCGCTGACTTGACCCAAGTAGCGTCTCCTGTTGGAGAGCCAATGGTGGAAGCATCAGAATATGAATCATCAAACGAAGATGGAACCACAATGGAAACGAAGATCGAAGAATTGGACAAGATGCCAGAACCAATGCAGCTTATCCAAGATATTATTGTCGAAGAGACTGAGGAGCACGACCTCAAGACTGATGACGACAGCGTAAGCAACTACCTGCAAGCTGTGTCTCAGTTGGAAGAGCTGAGTGTCACAGAAGTGACTGAGATACAATTAGACAAGGACGATGAAGACACTCTTAAAAGTTTGGAAAACCAGGACACCAGTGTAAGTTTGAATGAGCCCGTCTCCACCGCGTCGGAAAGCGACACTGTGGTGTTTGAGGGGAAAATGACCATACACTTGAATCTGAATGAACTATGCAACAATATGAACGCCGGTGCCGGGACCACTAACAATGCTAACTCTCCTAACAGCATGCCAATGGTAACTGTCTCTAAAATCACAACTATTACTAACATATCACCTAAAAGTCCAGTTAAACCGCTAAAACCTAACGATGTACCGGACAAGCCTGGCTTCTCCTGTACATCGGAGTGCTCACTTGTAAAACTAGATAATTCACCTAACCATTTGAATAATATAAGTATAGATAAACAGCAAACTCGTGATATTACAGCTAACAATGGGGAAGTAGCGGTAAGTAGTTCGCAGGACGAGAACCCGTTTTGGGAGAAGCGGACTAAACGTAGGATAGAGCCGAATAGACGGAAAACTATATTGTTTATTAACAACAAAGTGACGACGAAAACACTGACTAATCCCGTCGCCACCGATAAGGTTTAGCTTATAAATACACGCGTCATCTTACCGTCACCTCATATCAACTGCATGAGTAGATAATGTCACAGAGGAGACTAGGATCAAGGTTTCAGTCAATTCGAGTACTTATTCTTACGTCAATAATGCGTAGACTATAAGTGCTAGATAATAAAGTTAAACTAATGACCCCAAACGTAGAAATCTCCCGAAATAAGTCCGGGAATAACCAGTTAGTCTAGAAGTTTCTATGTAGATAGATATTACGTGAAATGATCGACTTTTTCACCTAAAGCCGCGGGCACATTATCTTGTTGCATTTTGCAACTTGCAGATAGTTGCAAGTGTTTATTGATGCTCGTATTTTTCGATGCAACTGTAATTTAGGAACAAAGCCTACACTATTTATATGTCAAAGATCAATCATATCCATTTCATTCTCATACATTGCACTGCAAGTTTAGATGAGAATCACAATGGATGTAAAATAATTTATAGTATTTTTATGATCTATTGATCTCACCCAATCATTACTAAAATCACCTGTCTAATTGTAGACCCAATAACTTATAATATCTTCATTGTGCTAAAACCAAAGATTCCTAGCATTCGGCGGTAGACTCCTGCACATTCACGTGTGTCGTGTCGATGTTATCGATAACTCTAGTCGCACATTGCAGACTGATACGACATTCAATATGTCTTATAAGTAATTTATTAATAACATTTTTATAGTTGAATATATTTTTAGCCATCACTTAAATAGGAATGCATGTAATGTTAATAACGTCTTCAATGTGCGATAACTTAGCGCTACTAAGAAAATAGTCGTCGGATAATAGTAGCTCGTGTGTTCGGGCCCTTAGAAATACAGGGTTATGTAGCGTCACACAGTCTTGTATAGACCTTCATATACATGTAGCGTAGCATCCCAGTATTTATCCATTATATGAACGTGGTATGTAAAAATCATTATATCAAAATACATGTTACATTGTTATCTGTATGAGTTTTATTTATGTACGTAGTGTTACTAATTCATATTATATACCTCCCTTAATAAGTCAGAAAGTGCTTTCTAAGTGCATAACTTTGAAAGGTTATTATTATTTTATGTATATACTTAAATATATTTATTATTAAGATGTCAAAAAAATGTTAAATTGATGTAGATCTAACATATGTATTTGTTTATTTAAACATCATATAATATCATTATGTATGTGCCATATCAACAGCATAAGTATATAATATACGCATTTATCATGATTACACGCAATCATTATTCAAAATGTTAATAATAGTATGATAGTTATAAAATCAGTACAATGTTATCTGCGTAGAGTTTATCTTAGACAAACATTTTTATCAGTAGTATGATGACAGTCTGATAAACCTCCTCTCTCAGTATGGGCGCTAGTTTTATTATCACAAGGTGATGGGCTTATAAGGTAAGATTTTGTTCCAAGTAGTTGGTGTCGCTTCTTCTTCGTTTGCTCTAACCAGTACCATGAGTTTTCGCATGTTTTCGCACATTTTTTGTGGTAAAAATTTTCTTCTGTTTTTTTTTTATTGATTTTGTCTCTTTATGAACCTAGTGTATTTTTACCGTTAATTATAAATATGAACTGTTTTACTTGCAGTGTTCACTTTTAATTTTTTTTTATCACAGTCTGATAATTATTTTTTTAATTAATTTTAAATTCTTTAGACATGTGTTGTCTTTGATTTTAATTGCGGTTTCCTTTAACGTTTTTGTTAATTTTCTTTCATAGCAATGTAGAAGCACGCATTTCATTATTATATTTTTTATCGAAATAGCACTTTTAAATTTTTTTAAAGCTAAAAATAGTTATTGCTTATAAAGAACCGGTGTGTAGCCAACACCAACCAATGCTTCTACAATGCGATATGTAAATTAATTTCAGTGTTTCTACAACCAATCCAGAATGACAAACCCACTAAATAATATAACCATCTTCAGGTGATCGATGCTCTAGAACTAGCATTCAAGGAACTTGACTCCGAAGACAGCACCGCTATGGACGACACAGCAGACAGCGAGAAGCAGGAAGACGTGGACTTCATCAACAAGAAGATTACTGTAGCTCCTCTCTATGAGAACATAGATATCTTCTACCAGAACTCTGAGGATACTGCCTTCCCTCTGGACATGCCGACGAATGTTCTGGAACCGCCTAAAGAGAAGCCTCCGCCGCCGCCGACTGACGACAGTCCGGAAGACGAACTGCTTGGCAATGTGAGTGAATGTTGATAACTAATACTTTTTACTTTATCTCTGGGAGATTGAAGTATCTGTGTTATCGAGATGTAATCAATTTGAAACGTATCTCATGTTATTTGTGTGTCGATTATGTATATCATCTATATACACCTGTAATCCACCAACGAAGATGGCGGTATTTTCCTTTATCTTCTTTAATTTCTGATATGGGGGTCAGTCTGATGTGATGGTGAAGGCATATTCCTGTTCTTCTTCGTATCGGCGTGAGGTCATGCCGTAGTGTAGAGATTGGTCAGTCAACAAGGACGGTAGCGGGGTTAACTGTCCAGGGTGCGTCGGTCGTACTTAAATGTCGTGAGTCGTGAGGCTCTCTACTTGCACCCCAATTGTACCCCATTGCTATTGAGTCACTTATAACGCAGGTTGCTTTTTAAAAATCTTTAACTGAAGGTAACATTTTTACCTAAATATTCCTGATTCTTGTTATCTGTGACGAAACAATGCTCCCAATTACTGATATGACGACCTGATTGGCGCAGTGGCTAAGCGATTGGACTGCTGCGCTAAGGGTTGCGGGTTCGATTCCCGCACGGGGCAAAACTTTGTGCGAACCATAGATGTTTGTCCCGAGTCTGGGTGTTTGTGTATGTGATATTTCATGTTTGTAAAACGCACCCACGACACAGGAGAAAATCCTAGTGTGGGGCAACGTTTTATTTAAAAAGCAAAAAAAAAAAAGCAAAAAATTTCTTTAAAAATTACTTCCTCCCTTTTATAAATCCTTCTAATTGCAATTTAAGGTAAAAAAGGTATTATAATAATTTCTCAGATTTTCACTAATACCGTCTTCTCAAACTCTTCAGGGCAACTTCAAGCACACCAGCTCAGCGCGCCGCATCAAGAAAGAAATCAGGAACAAGCGCACCAGCTTCCTGGGCATCGAAGGTCAAGACGACAGCTACCTAGACGTAGACCTGACCCTGGCTCCGCGCCCTGACATCACCTCCTTCCTCCAAGAGGAGACGAAGATTGAGAAGCTGCTGTACAAGAAGACGCTGTCTCATGACATGGATTCCAACTTGAGGGAGAGTCGGGATTCCGGTGTGGACGTGGATCGGGGTCCGTCGGCAGAGGCCTGGTATAAGGGGCACTCGTCTCCTGAGATCTCGAACCCTCATAGCAGACAGAATAGTGAGGTGAGGTCCTTTTTAACCGATTTAAAAAAATGAGAAGGTTTTCAATTCGTCGGAATCTCTTTTTTATGTATGTTCCCTAATAACTCCGTCATTTATGAACCGATTTGAAAAATCTTTTTGCCTGTGAAACGATATACTTCCTGATTGGTCCCATAGAAAGTCCAAGGTCGCCAATGCTGAACGTACTAAGGCATGATCATTCGAGGAGACTTTTGCCCATTGTATATACATACAATGACTCAGGACTGTATTTACCTACATTCTCATCACACTCACCACGAGTTTCATCTAGTGATTGACCAGCCATTTATAAACTCAAACGATAAGATGATATTTAGAGTTTTCTTACATATTTTTATGTGTGACCGGGAAACTAGACTTGATCCTAGACCTAATATGTCACAGGCCACAGCACAACATAATTCTAGGTTATATGTAACATTAAACATCACTTACACGTACGTTCTGTGCTCATGTTATAGTGTCATGGCTGAACAATGTGTAATGTCCAGTTGTTATCTCCTAATTAGTCCCAGTGCAAATTGAATTAATCCTACCTTGAATCATTATCTCTAGCTACTAAAATTAAACCTTTCCGTACGATAACGATTACAAAATATATGTCATAACCTACGTAAGCCACATATAGTCACGTATAGGTAAACATTATGAATGTACCGAAATTTGTCACAATAATGTTTTGAGGATACACCTTAAATAAAAACATAACATAACATTACGCTTGTATTCCATGAAAGAGAAGGCATCTTGTCCACATGTAGTAACTAATGAAAAAACCCAGTATCACTAACGGACCCCGGATTTGATCCCAGGATCTCATGCTCAGCAGTCGCCTTTAGCGACTACTAGACCAACGAGAGTCAAGTCTGAAGAACTTATTTAAATTAAAATGTCTAACTTCTCCTATTTTAAACCTAATAAAAATATCCACAATAAATAGTTAACATAAATGCATTATTTGCACATTCACTTCCAAAATCAAACAAATAAATCACCTTAAAAATGAACCCTATTATAACACATCTAACGTTCAAATTCCAGCCATACACCCACGTAACTGTGACGTCAGACGAGGAAGAATCTGCGAAGAAGCAGCAAGAGACCTTCACCACGAACCTTAACTCCAAGCTGACGGAGCTGAGCGAAGGTCCCGCGGACAAGATCGAGAGCCTAGACAAAAAACTGCAGCAGCAACAGGTACAATGAACTGCTAATAAACAAAATAAGGGGGGGGGGGGAGGCAGTAAAAGTCTTTTAAAGCGTGCAAAGGTATTTTAATTTTTGTTTCCAGTATCGAACTGACGACTGGTAGAGCTATTGATAGAATAGAATTGAACAGAATATCATTTATTTCCAAGTATGGTACAAAAAGTTTTTTAAATATAACACAGTACCACATAGCCGTTTTCGGCGTAGAAACATTGCATTGAATTAATTACAATTCTCATTATTAAAGATGAAATGAACTAGTTGGTTCAGTTTCGTAAGGTAAGAATTAGAGAAATTAAATTTGAGCCCAATCGCTACACGATTTAGTACAAACAGCCGTCATACTCAAAATGCCATCTAAATCTATCTTTGCACATTTAAATTGCTTTTATATTCCTGCTATACATTTTGATTTGGCACTACATGTTATCATTTGCACCCAAAACGCACCCCACTATTACACCCTGTATCGTGAGTGCTATTGTTGATATAACACATCTCCACATTTTCGCCAATCGGGAACAAGTATCTGTAGTTAACAAACATTTGATTCGTGCTGGGAATGAACTGTGATCTCAACGTTGAAGGCATGAGAGTCTGCGGTGAAACCCTCAAGTATTTTTTCTCTGACGTCAAAATTGAATGAATCTTAAACCAAACGGCTATTTAACCATTTTTCGTCTGTAGTTTTCAGAAGTTGATAAGACAAGATAGAATAAAAAGTTAACATTATACATTCACGCCTTTCATTCTCCAAGGGTAGGCAAAATTTTCTATTGTAGTAGTTCCACATCATAATGAAATATCGCGTAGTAATGACTTAACGACCTAATTGGCGCAGTGACTCAGCGATTATACTGCTGCGCTAAGGGTTGATAATTCGATTCCCGCTCGGGACAAAATTGTGATTCACAGACGTTTGTTCTGACTCTGGGAGTTTGTATGTGTTTTTCACCCACGATACAGGAGAAATTCGTAGAGTGGGGTGATGTTTAAAAATATGTATGTATGTGATACCTTCCTGTAATATCCGTAAATATATAGACATAACTATTTACATTAACGTACCATAGTCGGCTCAATGTTTACATAAGCCTGCGGTGGTGGCAATGCGGTTTTGGTTGATAAAAATTACTTAAAAACTTGACGATAGGCAATATTTCCTTCGAGACATTAGTGTCAAATCAAAATCAACAGAAATATTTATATAACTTCTTCGTTTCATTATTATGAAATGCTATTTATTAGAAAGTTATCGTAGATTTATTTTTCTGTTACTATAGCTGGCTTATTATGCTCACCTTCTGAAGACAAATACAGAGTAATCTAAACTGTGATTTCTCTGAAACCGATTAGCATGTATAATTCAGCCGCATTGTACAAATTGTAGATCTCTTTATATATATTTAAGATGTATATTGTATGGGGAAATACTGAGTTGTTTCTCGAATTATCCGCTTCGGTGGTTAGTTAATTAAGCGGCTAATGAACGTTAGCCACTTTCGCTTATCCTTCGCGGTAGAATAGCGCAATTATGATTATGTTAGTCAGGCTTTCATTTTCATTTAATACAGTTATATAAGTAAGTTATTACTTAGAATATTTACGACATTTTATTTTATATAAATTATTTATCATTTGTCTATTTTTGCGTACTTATATACGAGGCTGTCTTCTTGCTAGATATAGTTATATATGCTATGTTCACGCTCGTGTCTATAGGGGACAGCACTGTTTATGCTTTGACAGCACTTTAGATATAAGGTTTATTTATAATGTAATTAATTCAACGTTTTAAATACCACTAGGATATTTGCACGAAGAACATTTTGAATTAGTTGGGAAACACAGATAGTTGAGAAAATAGTTTAGATAATCATATAAGAAATATGGTTTTTAGTACTTAGAGTAGGCTGTAAATATAGAATATTTTTAATAATGATATACTAGAACAATTAATAATAATGTCTATACCATTAAAGTTTCTAAAATAATTATATGATTTATTAAAGCTGATTCGCCTATTATATATATATTTAAGGTCGAAATCAGTCAACTCTATTTTCAATATAGTTTGTTTGAAGTTGTATATTAGGCTGAGGCTAGAGGATAGATATTATTTCAATAACTAGGTATATGTTATCAAATCATTAAACTTATATAACATATATAATTATATATATAAGAATACTTAAATATTATAATAGTTCGGTTAATCATTTACATAATATCATTTAGAATCACCATTTTTATTACATTAGTGGTATTTAAAACAAAAATGGCTGCCATATTAACATTTCTGCTTAATAACGCTTTTCCTGTATTTAAATTCCAAATTATTTCGATTAAGAAAACAATTAGTAGTGTTGATTATGTATGTAATATTCTAAATAAATATTATTTATTTTAAATTATCTTTTGCCTTTTATTTTTACACTGGTTATGTAGAATGCACTGGCATGGTATCTTTTCATATCTTTTTCCTTTTTAAAGATATTTGCATGATTATTTTTATGGTAACTTCATGCATTTTTTGTTCATGAAACATGTTCATTGTGTCAATGTTAAATAATTAATCTCGAGGAATTAACTCCATTTAACTTTGGAACCATAATATTTGAATGATCTTAATTATTTCAATTAACGAGTTCTTCATTCTGAAACTCATACAGTTTCAAAGTAACAAAAATACGGTTTACCTACTGTTCTGATATCTTGTAAAGAAAAAACTACCAACTAGATAACTGAATATATTTGTTTAACTTCAGTATCAATATTAAGTCCTATTATGTCTCTATCAACGAATAATAAATAGAATACAATACTAATTTACAATAAACATAACAATTAAATTCAAAAATATAAACTGCTTCAAAAACTTTAAATATAAAAAATAAATCTCCAACTCCAACATTATAATATTATGGTTCCTAACGCCATCTCGTGATGTAAATAACAACGTGCGGCGTGACGTCACTTTGCAGGGGGGTTCTAACGCGGACTGGCCCGACGCGGCTTATGATGACGCTCACACCAAGGTGAATGACATTTTACACTTACATACGTTATGAGGGAACTTTGGTTTATTAGCTGCTGATGTATCATTATTTATATTATTTACTGTATATTCCGGTTATACTCACGGGTGCATTCGGGAATGCCCGACTAGTTTCGAACTCGGACGGAGCTCTTATTCATGAGCTGGTTACGCGGCCAAGTCGCGAGCCGAACAGTTCCGCTCGCCACTCTCCCCGAATACACCCGTGAGTATAACCGGAATATACAGTGAATAATATGGATAGCACTAACGAAAGTTATTATAGTAAGATGTTGGTAGTGTAATATTTTTTTCGCGTTGATGTATAACTATGAGGATAGCATTTGGCATAGTCATCAAATAACAATAAAATTTTACATATACATTTCAGCATGAGAAAAATATGCTGTGGTTATGACAAAGTTTTCACAATAAAAGCATTTAAATGGTAAAAAAATTATCTAGCATCTACTTCACTTGTTCATAAAAAATATTATTACCATGTGTGATAAGTAAAACAAAGTTACCTTCAATCAATTTTAATTCCCTCCCCAATAACATGTGACCGGTGTGATTATATGTACGCTAGCTTGAAGCCCCGCACATCAGCATCATGCTACTGTCACTAAAATTACATTGTATCACTAATTAAAACGATTTTAATCAACATTTAAGGTCCTATATTAGAACTGTGTCTAATGTACTAACAGAAGTGTCTAATTATAAGATAACAATAACTTGTAAATTATGTATATTTAATGCTTTAAGAAAATTAATATAGGACCTTACATAGTCACATACAACCCTAGATAATATCGACTCAACCCCTTAAATATTAGACTCAACCCAAACTCACCTTGACTCGACCCTAAAATACCGACTCAATCCCTTAAAAATGAGACTCAAACCAAAATAATCTTGACTCAACCCTAAAATAGGAGGTCCTTCGCTTCGAGCGTGAACTTTTGCAACTCGAACAAGAAGAGTTGCGTCGTCAAAGAGAGAATCTTCTTCGGGATCAGAACCGTATCATTCAGAAATCGGTTCAGGATATATCTTCTATACCTTCGACGCCGGAGAAGCCGCCTCTGCACAGCAGACCGAAGACGAACCCTCATTACAGGCATTCGATGCCTAATTTGCTATTAAATGAGAATTTCCCTGCGATTCCCCCCGCGGTACCTGAGAGGCAGGCAGAGGAGAGGGCCGTGGACGAAAAGAGGAAGCCGTTTGTATCTGAGGAGCACATGCAGAGGCACTTCGGGGTCGAGGAGAGCCGCCGGGTGCTGTGGGAGGCGGGGGAGGTTAGAGAGGGGAGGAGGGGGCCGCGCGTGCCGCAGCCCGTGTTGCCGCCCAAGCCCCGGAGCAGGGAGTCCATCGAGAGGGAGATCACCATGAGGTTAGTATTTCTACGTTATTTATGATATTATATATTTGAATTAACTTCATATATTTGTACGAATAGCTCCTGCACTTATTAGAGCATCAATATTAGTCTTATGAACTCCCTAAGATTGTAATATATCTAGGGAAATGTCCATAATTATAACTGTAACATACTCTGTTATTCAATAGTGGACGTCTTCTGATGATGATAATGTTTATAGGAAACACTTCGTCCATCTTTTTTTAAACTAGATGGCGTCGGCATTTCTTATTTGAGTACTCTCTGAGAACATTTCATGCTAAAATATCGAATTCATTTAATAACAATGTATTATTAAATTCCCTATACTTACAACGTCCGCCACGTGTTTCCAGAAGCAGCCGCGTGCCGTCAGCCGTGGAGTACGCCAACGTGCAGCTGAGGCAGAAGGTCGCGCCCAACGGGAACAACCCCCACTACCACCCCATGACACGACACACGCTGCAGGTAACACACACACAGGTACACATACACAGAGTCACAGACATACAATAGACGAACGTACAAAAAGGCACTGATAACCGAGTGGTATAACCGTTGGACTGCCAGGTCATGGCCTATAGGCCTCGAGCTTCATTGCCTCGATGGTTATCATAGTAGATCCTGACTTAGGCATAAGTTCATACCCCGGCACACACCAATGTGTTATCGAATTCATGTGGGTATTATAAATTAGTTATCAGTTGCTAAAACGGTAAAGGAAAACATCGTGAGGTAACCAGCACACCTAGGAGATGTTTCGGTCTCCAACGGTGTGTAAAGTCCAAGACAGAGAATATCAAGCCTACAGGCGGTTTAATATTAACCATATTGTTAAGTCACAAAACATACAAAAAGAGACAACGGATTTCCGTTTGCTACGATCCTGGCATACTTCTTCGTGAGTCTCTGCCTACCCCTCAGGGAAACAGGCGTAACTTTATGTATGTATGTACATACAAAAAGGTTTTCCTTTTTTTCCATTAGTTATATGCTTCTTCTCTAGAGATGGGACGCTTTAAACAAATTTCAATAATCGTTCACAATATTAGAATGAAACTTATGACTATCGTATGTTTCCAGGCACTGAGTGCTGCGCCCACGCCGAAGCTGATCTCCAGCTCGGACTGGATGCAGGCCCGGAACCGGAAGCCGGCTAACTACAACTATAACCAGCACTGGCTCATACAGGTGCGTTCTTACTATATTCTTCTCCATAACAACGTATGGCCGAATAAAGGTTGAATTATACGATGACCTGATCGGCGCAGAAACATAGATATTTGTCCCGAGTCTGGATGTTTTTGTATGTCATATCTCATGTTTGTGGAACGCACCCACGATACAGGAGAAATTAGTAGTGTGGGCGACGTCTTTAAAATACATTTGCACCGTATTTTTGTAAATGATGTTCTATTTACAACCTTCACGGCGCGTCCCCAGGAGGCGGAGCAGCGGCGCCTGGAGGAGCAGCTGTCGGCGGCGCGCGCTCCGCACCGACACTCCTACCACAGCGACACGCTGCACGCGCGCTCCACCACGCTGCACAGGTAAGGGACACTTCTACTTATTCATTTTCAGCTGGAACACATGCTTTGTTAACAAAGGCCTCCCCTTTGGAGTGTGAGGGATGCCATAATCTTCACGCTTGGCAAGTGGCTTGGGGATCGCAGTCTGTCTTCTGGATTTTCCCTTAGTCGCCTTTTACGACACCCATGAGAGGATCAAAGTGGTCAAATTTTTAGTCGGATACTATTCGGCTCAACGGCATATATACGAGTAACACACGCACATATTGCCAGTTATGCTAAGGTCCCGATGTAATAGGGTGCGAGCCTATTGCCATTAACCGGGCACAAATCCAGACTGCCCTTTTCAAGATTCGAACCCATGGTCCACCCAGGACCTCATGCTCAGCAGTCTCGCATAGCCACCACTAGATCAACGAGGTAGTACTAAATATTGATGACAGAATTTTGTATAGTATTTTACTGATTTTGTTGTTGATAAAACTATATTGTAGTGTATGATAGTAACGTGTCTGTGTATGTGTCCCCAGCCAGCAGCCGGCGGGCGCGGGCGGGGCGGTGCGGGGGGGCGGGGCGCGGCCCGACGCCCGCGACGACAAGCTGCTGAGCGTCAGCGGCCGCAGGAAGTGCTCGCACTGCGGGGACGAGCTCGGTACGGACACTACACACTTCTTACTTCACTGCACAGACTGAAAGGCTGGTCGTTATGTGGCTACCACACAAATCAGTCATTATGCGAGGTTACGCCACGCTCGCCGTGATCAGCCTTGTGATGGGTGACCGTTTTCACGTCACACCTCCGTGCTTCAGAAGGCACATTATAAGTTGTTGATCCTGAGCTTTATTTCTTTGGTCGTGTATACCGTCCCATGGGACTATGAGAGTGAGGGTATAGCTAGTGCATGTGTGTTAAGACTAATAGTTTGTACCAATTAGTACTAATACATAGGTAAACCGAGTGTTTCTGGGATAACTTGATTCAGATTGTAATAAAAAAACATAAATTTCTTGAAAGTAATAAACAATATGAAGTTAATTGGCGCTTCGCTTAGTGTTAAAATTGCAGATATACATACATAAAGTCACGTCTGTTTCTCAGAGGGGTAGGCAAAGACCACGGATTTCATTTCGCTATGATTTTGGAATCCTTTTTTCACCATTTACATGCATCACATCCCTCATACACGCTCGTGTGTTAACGGTACTCCTTACTTGGATTGCATACTGGTTTTATTTTGCCCCTGTCGGCATGTAGGAATCAGTATTAATAATAAAGCATGTGCATTCTGCAGGTCGCGGCGCGGCCATGATCATCGAGTCCCTGTCGCTGTGCTACCACGTGTGGTGCTTCACGTGCGCCGTGTGCGGCGCGGCGCTGGGCGACGGCCGCGCGGGGGCTGACGTGCGCGTGCGCGCGCGCCGCCTGCACTGCCAGCACTGCTACTCCTCCGACGACGGACGGAAGTACTCCGCCGTCTGACCAGGGGATGCCTTCATAGTAGGAGCGGGGAACATATCACTAAATACTTGGGAGTCATATAAATTGACAAAAAAGATTTAGAACAATTATAAAAACTTATAAATCAACGATATATAAGTTTTTATAATTGATAATACAGTTTTAATGCTTGATCTTTCTTGAGCCCAATGTATGAGGCGAAGTCAAATTTACTATATCTTTTTATATTCAATTCAAACATTTATTGAATTCTCAAGTATTTTCTAATGTATTCATTACCTCTACTATCTTTATTCCAACATAAGTGATTGCCACACAATATACACAGCAGAAAAACTATTGTTTTCATCCAATGTGTTAAAAAAAAGAAGGCGGTATTTGTTATTTACCTATAATTCTTGGAGTGGCCTCTACTTAAAATAACACCATCTAGTGAGCGCAATGTGTAACTTCGAGTGAACAAAAACTAAAAGTGTCGGATTTGAAGTGACGAATAGTCGAAACGGAAGGATAATCTGAACATTTCGAAAATGTATGGTATCTAACCAAAAGTACATGCACGGGCTGGTCCAAAGACTCTTGAAGTGTGATTAATTAATATTATAATTACTCTGATTACTGGTTTTGTTAATTAACTTCATTATCATGTTAACAAATTGTATATCTTAAACATAATGTACAGCTATCATAGAAACTCATTATTTTATATCTCATTAAAATTTATAGCGGTACAGTTAGAACCAAAAGTGTTTAAACAGTATAAACTTATTCGGATTGAGAGTTTCTCGGACGACGGGAATATACATAAACACTATTGATTTGAACTGTACATGAATGTTATACACAACCTAACATTGACGGTCTAATCGAGTCCTTTATCTAGAATACTAAGAATGTTTTAATGGCCAAATAATTCTATGGGAGAGGAGATTGTAACAAATATAAACTAGAAAGATAACTATACAACTTAAACGTATAAAAACTTGAGGATAATAAGGAAATTGAAGTACAGTCGGCAACGAAAGACGCTCACAATTTTTTGTAAAGTTACTTTAGTTGCCGACGGTATAAGCGAGCCCCTATTGACATAAGCGTGATAGTGACCTACCACGCTGTCTGTCAGTATGCGCATGCGTCATCACCAAAACGTCTAAGCGACTCAGCCGAGTCTGAGTCGGCTACTGCACGCTTTTGTTCTTCACGCTACCCCCACACAGGGTGGGCAGATATGCACATGAATCATTTTCGACATTATCGCAGTATTATACATTTGTTACATATAATTTCGGACTATTGTGTGCCATGTCATAGATTGTCTTGTGTCGAGCGAGTACATAATCACATTATAATAACGTATAAGATACCATTGAATTAATATTTTTTTAATAAAAACGTTTTATGAGAAAACCTTTGTAATATTTGTAAATAGATTTTAATTTATACTTTAGTATGTTTTAATGGTTAGCTTTAATAGTTATTATTTAGTTTAAATGAAAAACATAATCCATCCAAAAATGTGTATGATTAATAACTATATTATTGTCGTTTGATTGAATGCAAAATGGCTTAATTACTACGAAGATTTAATTGGTTTATTACGTTTCTAATTATGTTTTTTATATTAACTTTTATATAGCGTTGCATGTTTATAATTAAATTGAATTACAACACGGGACTGAACAATGGACGAATTTTGGCTTGAGACTGACAGCTGAAACTGAGTCTAAAGGGGTAGGCAGAGATGCACATTTAGTATACCCACATTTCACCAATTGCTTTTAGGTCGGTCGAATAATCAAGCCAAAATTAAAAACTTGTGTTGTAATTCAATGTTATTGTGTTTTTTATTATTGAATCATGGTCCTTATCTATGACCCAAATTGATTTGCAAACAGAAAAAGGCTTTTCCAATAAAAATACATTGATGATTCGTGCTTGAATGTTTTAATTATATGTTGATTTTTAAAAATGTCTGAATTGTAATAGAATTTAAGCTATTTTGCTTTCTAATGTTATATAAACCTACATAGTTATCGTCGTCACTAGTGGTAGGGGCGTCGTATCCGTACTGTCTAACTTCGTCATGATTGCACTTAACTCGTTGTAATTATGTTAACTGTATGTACATTATCTATGTGTATAAGCTGCAAATTGTATAACATTAAATATTTTAATTATATAATTATTGTTTTTATTTTTGACTCGCTTACCTACATTTTATTTTAATCTCGCCCTACACTGGGTATTTCTCTTATATCATGGGTGCGTTTCACAAATGTGAAACATCACATATAAGATTTGGGACAATCATCTGCGGAGCGCACAAATCTTTGTCGCGTGTGGGAATCGAACCCGCAATCCTTAGCGCAGCCATCCAATCGCTTAGCCACTACAACAATCAGGTCGTCAAATTACTTCAAAAAATTAACTTTTGGTTAAGATAATAACTGCCTTACTGTCTCGTTGGTCTAGTGTATAGCGACCATGAGCATCAGGTTCTGGGGTCGATTCCCGGATCGAGCAGTGTTATCGAGTTTTTCCATTAGGTAATTCTCAGTAACAGCATGGAGTCTGGATTTGTGCCCGGTTGATGACAATAGGCTCGTCCCCTATTACAATATCGTCCAATATTGACTTATAACTGTAGGTGTACTGCACACCTTTGCCTGCCTATACCTATGGATTGGCATACCTAACTGCAGACGCATACTGGCGGCCATTATTACCAAGGAGTCCTCAGGCACGCCGGGGAGTGCTTAGGAATGACACTGCAACAGCCTAGTAACTAGATCAAAAACAGTAGCAACGTAGCAAGCCGAGGTATGCCTTACTCTGCCGAAGACCTCCGAGGTATACCGAAGTGTACCTTGACAGTCTTGACCTGCCATGCCGTGACGATAGTAAGCGTCTGGCTTCATAAGGCGCAGTGGCGGATATATCTAAAGGCAAACTAGCCACATGTCTGCTGCGCGCGCGTATTAAGTCATATCCAGTCATTATTGGGTTTTAGAATCTAAACCAGTACCTACACAAGACAATATATATAACAAAGAACAAGAAATTACAGTTATTCTAAATAATAATTGTTTTGAATAGGTATAGATAAACAGTTTAAATACCACACACGCAGTTTATATTATTACTAGAAGAGTTAAATAAAAACTGAGTTAAGCAATCGATTACTACATACAAAATTTTAGTTACCTACTGAATAAAGATTTTGCATTTTAACCGTTTTAATTCGGCCGTTATAGCACAGTTTTAACCTTGAACCCCGCTGGTAACAGGCCAGTCTCTTTGTTACTTGATAAAAGCACCCCATGATTAAGTTAGCCATAATGTGAGACTCAATAGAGGGGTCGGTTATAATAACTGTCTGAATAACGCCAGCTGCTCGCCATGTTCCAGTCTAGACAGAGATGAATACATTCAGTTTAAATTCACACGAGATAGAACTTTTATCATTCATGCGCTTTGTGAAGTTATAAAGCCGTTGAGTATTATGCATTACTGGTTACAGCCAGCATCATATTATGTAGCTATATAGGTTCTTGTAAATACTTTATGTCAAATAATTGAAAAAAACGAAAGATCAATTCAAGTTATTGCTTGATAACTATAGTTTTTTTGTAAGTGTAGATTGTTTTTTATTTATTTATTTGTTTAATACTTAAGTACAGTTGTGTACAAGGCGGACTTAATGCCTTAAGCATTTTCTACCAGTCTAACCTTCAGGTAGTGCAGAGATAGAAAGGTTTTCTGATTGCTGATGAATTTCTGAACTAGGTACCTGCCATTAATATTCCCTTAAGTCAGGAGGTCATTATTAATTATTTATGATCTTTTTGCTAGGTATCGTATGGTTGATGAACAACCTGGTGTTAGAGTATAAACCGCCTGTAGGCCTCTGACAAAGCTTTACACACCGTTGAAAAATGTCTCAAATGTGCCGGTTTCCGCACGATGTTTTCCTTCGCCGTTTCTAGCAACTAAAACCTAATGTATAATACGCACATGAATTGAAAAGACATTGATGCGTGCCGGGGTTTGAACTTTGCAGTCCAACGGTCATAGGTACCACTCGGCTATCACTGGTTTTATATTATGTGTGATGAGCTCGAATGCTTCGAATCTATGTCCTTTAAAACTAGGTACGTAATCTAAAAACCTACCTATGAAGCAGGTAACCTACCTGTATGCGGTTTGCTAAATTGTAAGTACCTATGTTGCTACTATCATGTCCTCATGTGTCCATACATTGAACTACTTAATGATTGCGCATGAAGACGGTAGGTGAGGTTAATTAGATGAATATCTGTTGACCTGAGCCTTCGTAGCGAATGTGACTTGCACACTATTTTACAATCAATATTATTAATTCAGTATAGATTTTAGTTACCATGATCTCTTAAAGCAGGATAGTCTAAAATGTGGAAGCGGGACGCCGTTACGTGCAGTGCAATGCGGCGTCTCGCTTCCACAACGTATACTGTCCTGCTTTAAGAGTTCATGGTAAGGGGGCTGACATTGATCAATCATTATGAACACAAACACGCGTGTAATGCTTGTAGATGGTAGATGGAGGTATTCCATGCATCAACAGCTCAACATATCTTGCCATCCTATGTCTTAGTAATAGGTGGCGAGCATATTGCCGGGCCCACAAATATACCTGTGTTTTTGTTAAGACTCCAAAATTTATCAAAAAAATACATCAACAAGTAAGTAACTACCTAACTACAATATAAGTAGGTACTGTGGCGGGCAAGAATGTACAACAACGCTAATCAAGTAACGTTACCTTCCAAACAAAACCCTACATATAATTATAATGTTGACTGTCTCACCCTGCGCATGCGTCCGCGACGAGAACGATAAAGTATTTTTTCTTGGACATCCAATAAAAACAACGTCGGTACCTATTTCAATAAAAAAGTCATGTGAACACAGCAATAACACCTGCCTACTCTGTTGTATTGTAATAACAAACCTGCAAGATGTAGCCGTGAGATGCTGTGGTTATGTTTATAGAGAGCATTATGACTATAGAGAGAATTTATTATATTATAAAGGTGCCTAAGTATGTACTATTGTAATTCTTCTAAAGAACAGAATACATTGTGACTGTTTTTATGCAAAAGTATATTGTACACCCACATTTCTCTAGTTATGTAATAAGGCAAGCCTATTGCCATCAACCAGGCACAAATCCAGACTCTGTGCTGTTACTAAAAATGACCCTAGGGAAAAACGCAATAACACTTCGCCCGGTATTCGAACCCAGAACCTCATGCTCAGCAGCTTCGCTTAACAACCGTAAAGTACCTACAATGATTCTACAATAAAACAATTACACTTAATTATAAACCACAATAGTCTAAGACCATAGATAGCGACTATGTCTGAGCGCAAGCGCAGTTCTTACGTCATAAATTAAATATGTAGATATGTATAATAAGTTTAGCACTATACTGTATACAGCCCAAACATCCACGAGGTAGCCAGTGTACTTTGTCCCCCATTGTCGACCATGAGCCATGGGATCTGCTGCGTTCACATCCATCAGTCACGCCACAATATACCATGGTACTATAGCATTGTACTCGACCGTTCTAGTGGAAATCCTGTCCGGTATCAAATTAGCTAAGGGTAATCGAATTTGCGAGACATCTAATTTGTTCCGTGCAAGTATGATAGACTAGCGACGTGACTCTGCTTCGCTTGACATTATGAGGAAAAGGCTGCGGGCAAAACAATTTTTGGAAGGCCGTTTTTCTTAAATTTGGAAAACACATGCCTCCATTTCGCCAGTTATGTTATACCTAGGTTCCAATGTATGTCTGGTTACTACCTAAGCTCACCAGACCATGAACAGATAATCTCAAGAACCCTTATCATCTAAGTGATATTTGCCGGTAACCCTGTAGAGCGTAGATACTCAACTTTAAGTGCTCCTGCCCATGATGGATTTATTAGGGATCCATCTAAAACACCTGCTTTAGGAACAACACAATTTAGGAAACCATAAAAATTCATGTGCAAGAAAGCAAGAGCCTTCAAAGTGAAAAAACCCTTGAAGGTGATAGACCGTATCCTCATCGGCCAATAATAAACCATAATAGTATCTACAGACACAGTTCCTACCCAAGAAAGAAAGAGCGGCTAACTGATTTCAAAAGCCAATGTTTAAGATACTCTTCCGTATTCGGCCATGCTGTGAATGTGAAGGAATTATAGTTTCGGAATTCTTAAAACAACAAACAACCTTATTCTGCATCTGAAGTGAATGAAACATCTATTGTTTTACATGATGTTTCTCAATTGCTGTTTCCACGATTCGCGCTGCGATTTAAATTACAATAATGCAAAGAAGGGACATTAGTGGATCGTCCATTGTTTATGAGTAACGTTGATTGTTTCCGTTCACACACGGCATCGTTATTTTTACAGGACTGTTAATTATTTCTAAACTGAGAGCACGGATCACAAAACAAGGCGTAGGCGTAGGGCATCGAAAATATCTACAAGTGAACCTTTCAAGGATGGACTTGTGATTTGCTCTTCTTGAGGGGCTTTTAGATACGTCTAAAGCATCAAATTGATTAATGGAATCCTCGATTAGTCCTTAAGTTCAATCATGTCCTAAATAATGAAAAACACGAAGCCTAAAGCCAGCCTCCAGAGTTTATGCATACGCGTGTACTGAATACAAGCTACTAGGTTCCCATGAGTTTGATAAACATTGCACACAAGTTACTTGTTAAAGGTAGATGATAGAAAAGATTAATAGACAATTGGTCAGGCCTTCGGTCTATTTATTAACTTATATAATTTCTTGTTAATTTAAATATTGGTCTGACTCTGAACCAGACCCCATGCAATAGATATACCCTTATATGATGTCTGATTCAGACCCAACACAACAAAGTAAACTTCCTTATGAGTTGTATGACTAAAGACAAGATACGCGGTTCTTTTCCACAAGCCCTATTCAACATCCCTTCAGCAGAATACCAAGAAACGCAAGGATGAAGATTGTCAATTGATTTAAGCCAACTTTTTATTACTCCAAAGAACTGAACTGAGTCACTTCTCGAATAACAGGTTGGGTTATAATCAAGCGTCCTACAAATGGACCATTATGGCACGTTTTTTGTAAGTAGCGGTAATGACCGAGATCTTGAGAGATGAGAGATATCAAGTCTTGGCCACAATGATATCACCGCGGGTAATGTTAGTAAATACACACATTTGTCGGGAGTATTGTTGATGTACTGTAGGTAGGTTGCACGGTCAGCGATTTTGGCAAGACTCTTGAACGCAGAGCGCAATTGATTTGGTACAGGAAAGACCATTTCGTTACAATGATTTTTCTTTATACTCATTTCAAGCGGGCTACAAAATTAGCCACATATTTCATACGTGCGCAGGCACACACACTTTCTCGGAATTTAGACTGCAGCTGGTGCATAAAAACTTCTAGGCGCTATATTTTCAGCCCTAAAAACTATTGAAACCTTGAAGTCGCCACTTTCCCCATAAAATATAATACAAAAAGACCAGGACTATATTTATATGGCGGGTGTTTACATAAACTTCAGTGGCCAAAGCCAGAATAATTCTACGTTACTTAATATATAAAATAAAAGTGTCCGAGTTTGTAAGCAGCCTTACAGCAAAAAGGTGCGCGCGATTCATGTGCGGTCACAATTGGCGCATAATAGCGGCGTTCGGCGCTCAGTGCCGCGTCGCCGCCCGCATGCCCGCCACGCGCCGCCTGCTGCCCGCGCGCTGGTTCGCGCGCCGCCTGCCCGAGGACCATGAGGCGCGCCCGCGCAGCCTGCCGCGCCCCGACATGGGCGGCCGACCGCGCGTCTCCCGCGTGCTGTCATCCCCCGCCCGCGCGCAGCACCCTCCCCACCCTCCGGACGAGGAGTCCCTCGAGCGCGCCTACCCCTCCATGGGCCACCTGGAGTACGTCAACGCCGGCTCTTCGCCCCCTGCCGAGAGCGCCCCCAACATGTACGACAGCTTCGAAGAACCTCCCCTCGACCTAACTGCGCACATTTGCGGCGACTCGTTACGTCAGAGCGCGCACGAGCAGATGCGCGCCGTTGGCGGACGTCTGCGATTACTGGACGAGCTAGAGACCGGGGTCATTACCGCAGAATCCGCCGCCACTACTTTCTCGGCAGCCTCGGAGGCGGAAAAGAACGTGTGCCTATTCTGGGCGGCTTTCCTAAAGCTTGCCAACTTCCTGCAGCCGCTGATCGAGGTCGGCGCTGATCCACTTTACTTTGATGCTTTGGGGTTGTCGCCCCTGCACGTAGCAGCCTTCAGCGGCTCAATAGAATGCGCCACCTACCTGCTGTCTTGCGGCTCCGACCCTAATTACATGCCAAGATGCTTCGCCCCGCTTCATTGTGCCGCGTTTGGGAACTCAGTGCAAGTGGCTAATTTGCTAATCAGTCGAGGTGCATCCGTACATTCAGCCGTAAAGTATGTCAACTGTGAAGGTGGCTTGCTCCATTGTGCGGTGCGAGCTAATTCCGTGGAATGTCTTAAGTTGTTTATATCCCACGGTGTCGACGTTAATCAAATCGAGCCCGGCGGCACCAACGCTATACATCTTGCCGCAGATTTGGGTATGATCCAGTGTCTCACTATATTACTAGAGACGCCCGGCGCAGACCCCAATGTGAGGACAAGAGTCGGTGACAGAGAGTCCACTGCTCTACATCTGGCAGCCGATGGCGGTTTCGTGGATTGTGTCGATTTGTTATTATCTAAGGGTGCCGACGCCAGTTTGAAAAATCATCGAGGTTTTACAGCACTACACCTAGGAGCACGATCTGCGAGTTTAGAATGCGTCGAGTCTCTACTAAGAAAAGGAAACGCTGAGCCAAATGCTAACGATTTCGACATGAGGACCCCTCTACATGCTGCTATCGGCAAATCTGATAGCGCTTGCGATATCATTGAGACACTCATCAGTTGGGGAGCGAACGTAAATCAAAAAGATGAATATGGCTTCACTCCGCTACATCTGGCTGCCCTCGACGGGCTGTCAGCGTGTGTGGAGACATTAATCTACCACGGAGCCGACGTCACTACGAGGTCTAAAAAAGGAAACTCGGCGCTCAATGTTATTGCTAGAAAAACACCGGCTTCACTGGCGATGGTAACTAGAAAATTGGACTGTGCGATCACGTTGCGACACTCACAGACGAGCAGTAGAGAGGTCGAGTTAGAGCTGGATTTTCGTAGCATTCTACATCATTGTTATCCCCGGGAAATAAGTTATCTTAACACATTCGTCGATGAAGGACAAAAGGAGGTTCTCCTACATCCACTTTGTTCCGCCTTCTTGTACATTAAATGGGAGAAAATACGTAAATATTATGTAGCCAGACTATTTTTAAGCTTCATATTTGTTTTGTGCCTAACGCTGTATGTGTTGACTGCTCTGGCGCATAATTGCTACAACGGCAGTAAAGACATGGAGGAAACTATTCAGGAGCAGGAATTGTGTCAAAAGCAGTCGATCCTCGGAGATTTGTTAAGGAAAAATCCATTTGTGATAGAAATGCAGTGGTGGGTGCTAGCCGGTATCACAATATTTGAGATATTCAGAAAAGTTTACGGCATAGCAGGTTACTCCACGGTAAAACAATATTTGATGCAATCTGAGAATATTATCGAATGGTTCGTGATTGTGAGCGTGTTTCTGATATCGTATATCTACACTAACATCACGTACACCTGGCAGAACCATGTGGGTGCGTTTGCGGTGCTGGCCGGCTGGACCAACCTCATGATGATGATCGGTCAGCTGCCGGTGTTCGGGACATACGTCGCTATGTACCAAAAAGTTCAGAAGGAATTTGCAAAACTCCTAATGGCTTACTCGTGTATATTAATCGGATTCACAATCAGTTTCTGCGTCATATTTCCAGATTCCTCATCCTTCGCGAACCCTTTCATGGGCTTCATTACGGTGCTAACCATGATGATAGGTGAATTAAATTTGGATTTGCTACTAAACGAGCCAGATGGAAACGACCCTCCTGTCCTTCTAGAATTCTCAGCGCAGATCACTTACGTTCTATTTTTAATGTTCGTGACAGTAGTACTCATGAACCTTCTGGTGGGTATAGCTGTTCACGACATACAAGGATTGAGGAAAACCGCCGGTTTATCCAAGCTCGTGAGACAAACAAAACTAATCTCCTACATGGAACTAGCCCTATTTAACGGTTACCTACCAAAATGTCTATTAAAAATCTTACATTCATCTGCTCTAGTATCCCCTCAAGCCTACCGCGTCGTCCTGAGCGTGAAACCATTAAATCCAAGCGAAAAACGGCTTCCTCGGGATATAATGATGGCTGCTTACGACATCGCCAAAATGAGGAAGCAATACGGACACACGATTTCATCAAGTGGCTCTACAACCGGCGCGTATTCATGCTTTAAAAAGTATGAAAACAACAATGATTCTGGGTACAGAGAGTACGGGTACTCGTCAGGGCTGGGCAGTCTGCAGGCAAGGTTAGACGAGACTTCGGAAAACGTGAGGCAGTTGACTCAGGAAGTGAAGGAATTAAAGAAACTGATAAACGCCCAGCAGCTTGTGTTACAGCAGGCGTTGGCCGGCGCGATGGACCGTTGATGATATAATGGCTGCCGTTTACTTTCAATGCCACTGTATACAAGTCAATAAACTATAGTGTGTATTGTACCTCTGCCGTAGAGCTCGGTTTCATAGCGGACTTAAATTCTTATTTAGTGGTTTTATTTTTTGCTTTTTTGTTTTACCCAGTGAATCCACTGTCACACCGTCATAAAATTTACTTATAATAATTACGATAGTATTAAAAGATTTGTTGTTATTTTTAGCGTATTAGGGTGTAGAATAAGGGGTTGAAGTCAAGGACTACATTCATGCACAGTTGTATAGCAAAATAAACTAAATTTAAGGGCTGGTCCCAAAGTAGGTCTTATTTAATTTAAAATATCTTATTTTTCAAGTAAAAATCTACTTATTTTTTGAGTTTAGGCTAACCATAATATAGCAATAATGACAAAGTGTTAATATTAATTTAAAACTGTAGATGAATGGAGTCATTTAGTAGCATTTTATATTGTTTGATGCAGAACGCACTGGACACTGTGATTGTAGGTAATACATTGTAAAATAGATTCTATTGTGATATTAATCGTGTCAATAAAAAATATTTTTCAATTTAAAGTTGTTTTGTACCTTACCCCTGCTTTCAAATAACCTTCAAATAACACAAACATTCCAAAAAAATACTACCCATAATCTATTCACTTATTTACATTAACAAAACTTCACACGGTAGCCAGAAATAACAATAAAGGATACCTATAACATAATAATTATGCATGTTCTTACTTCTTATTCAATAGTTGAGAACTTGTAAGCATTTCGTTATCACAAATTCGCAACCCTCGTTCGTTTGAATATCCCCGCCAAATAGATTCGCGCAGCTTCGTTGACAGATGGCGGACAGAGCGAGTCAAATAAGATTCTTAAAAGACGACATGGCGATTGAAACGAACAAAATAATATCTAAAATAGTGGCAAATATTGTGTAGTGTAGCAAAATAATAAAAAAGATTATTGTTAGTTAAATTAAAATACTTAGATTCAGTGTAAACATTTGTGTAAACATGATATTTTCGTCGTAAAAAGTAATTTAACTCAAACATTTTGGTTGAATAATATTTGTGATGTTTTAATTTTGAATAAATGTCGACCCGAAAGGATTTGACCATAAAAGACAAAGGAATAAGTACTAAATTGATTCCGGATGCACTACCTGCAGCTATCTAGACCGGACATTACCTATATGACGTACTTAGTTGACATAACAATAACACAGTTGACGTGAATTACCCATGCGCGGACTGCGCGGGCCGCTACGAACCGGTCGATAATCAATTGCCTGAAGAGAACAGGAAATCTAGACTGTTAGTCTAGTCTAGTCTTGTCTCTTTCGAACTACCCCTTCCAAGCACCCCTAGCTACGCCCCTGCATTCGCGGGCAGTAGTATATTGATTCGAGTGCAGTTTGGTGAGCGGCCCATTCCAGCCGGCGCTCCAATGCAGGGCAGTTTCAAGATCCAGCTCATAAATATGGGAACACGGGCGGCGGCATGTAAGCATTAATTTAATTACTAACGCTTTCTAACTCAATAAATTACGTGAACGCTTGCATGGAAATTAACGCGTTTGTTTTTCAGAATTTTGTGAGGGACATCGTTGAGTAGTGCTTTATATGTGTCCTAATGCAGGGACCGCAGGATAGACCTCACGTGTATACGGACCCTGAGCTGAGCTTGAAAGGTGAGCTCGTACAAGCGAGCTATTTCATTTTGTGGCACTATTTGTTCCGGCACGTTTGCTTGCCTTTACCCCCTCAACTCTTAGGGTTACCATCTGTGTCTTAGTCCTTCATTACTATTTCTTAGGGATATGTTGTTTGTTTAGTTGTAAATATTGTGATTTTCTTTGTTTAACATTGTCGGGGACAACTCGGAGAGACAGTGAGCCCAAAACTTAAATTTATTTGTTGCTCACTTAGTTTTTCCTTGTACCTTTAACTATTGCAAATATATATTTGGAATATAGTTTCTTTGTGTCCAGTAATATTTAATTTTGAATAGTTGGAACTATACTTAATTTGGTGAAAATAACAGTTAATAAGTTGTGCGAGCTGCCATGTTTAGATTGGTAGAGGTATGCTTGTATAGTGCAAGTACCTAATGTGAATACATGATTGGTTACTTCAACATAATCTAAATAGTTTTGAAATCATAAATTTTAGATATAGTAGAAAATCAATTAGACAATTTTTTTTTTTAAATTAGAGAATTTGATTATCTAATAAGACATAATACTTCAAGATGGTAACCCTTTCCCTTCTAGGTTCTTGTGTGCATTTTCCTAGGTTTCTTGGTGTCGGTGTCTCCGTCCTGCCCTGTTGTACCCTAGAATGTTCTCGGTATAAGATGTGTGTTTAGTTCTACAGAGAAGTATCCCGCTGCTGTCTAAATGTTATATGTACCTTATCCTGATTCTGCTAATATCTGGTTAAATTGTATTACCTATATTATATTAGGAAAGTTGAGCTTTATATATTTTTTTAACTAATAAATGTTCACACTAAGAATTATTTCTGTATCATGGGTGCATTAACATATTCAGTCACCCAGACTCGGGACAAACATTTGCAAATCGCATATATTTTTGTCCCGTGCGGGAATCGAACCCCTAGCGCAGCAGTCCAATCGCTTAGTCAATGCGCTAATCAGGTCGTAACTAATAAATATTATAACTATTCTGTTTATAGTTAATTCATCAAAAATGGGTACCATTTTGGGATGAGTTATTGATTTTAATAGAATCCTGGAAATTTCTAGAATGATAAAATGGAATGCGCATGCGTGAAAACACGCCATTTTCTAGAATATTCGAACCCTAGGGGCCTAGGTTCGCGCATGCGCGCTAGAGGTGTTCAGCCATTTTATGGTAGTTTAGTTTAGGTGCAGAATACATCTTGGCTGTGGGGAAGCAACTTGTGTTAGACAATGTTCTTCAGTGTTAACTTGAATCATTTACATTTTTGGGAAGCAGACTTCAGCTTAGCAGCAATGGCTGGGATTCCAAATAGGTACAGCTTATTTTATTGAAAGCTTATAATATAATATATAATTATATAAAAATGAGTGTTTATATCCAAATAATTCACTTAATGCAGTTTGACCAAATAATTATTTATTTAGCAGAATCAGGTCCCTGTTTGTGTGGCTCACCTTTCTAATGTTGGCTATACCAGTTTATCTGTCCGTACCATCCCGCTACTTGTCCCCGCTGTGGATGGCTTCAACCTCACTCTATCTTCATATCTAATCATATCCTCCATAATTGTATAAAATATGTATCTATATATGTTTATATACACCTATAAGTAAATCAAATTTGTCTAAAATAAAATCTTAATTGGCTGTAAATGTAATTAAAATGTTTCAAAATTTATAATTATGTATTGGAAGTATTAATTCTGTATCTCATCCATGGTAGTATGTTAAATTTAATGGGGTTTTTGCAAATTAATATAAATAGCAATATTTCTGATAATAGTTTAAAAGATTGTACTTAAACTTAACAAAAAAAATGTATTTTTTAATAATTTATCCAAATTTGTAAAGATTAAAGAAAAAAAAAAAACATATTTATAATATATGTATTTACTGACCCTCCACAGTTATTATATTTGTTATTCCGTGTCTAGTAGATTTTTGTGAAAAACTCAGATGAAATAAATAAGTCATAGTGTTTATTTCACCTGAGGTGAAAAACTGTTAGTTTTGGCCTCTGACTTAGAAATACATTATGTATTACCTTTTTATGTAGTTGATGTATTATTTAGTAGATTGTTTTGTTATGCATGTTGTATCGTTGTTTAGTTAATAAATGTTATATATAAAAACGATATATACAGCTTTTTTATTTACTGTATACCTGTGTACTATATGATATGAAATGTGTTATTAAAATAGGGCTTTACTAGGATTTTCTACAGAGCAGCTCGTTATATTTTTCTTTACAACGCCTTTACTGTTTAAAGATCAAAATTACTTTTTTAAATTGTAGGTATTGTACTTAAATTGTCAAATTTTTCTACGTCCAATAATATTAATAATTAAAATTAAATTGTCGATATGGAAAATTACGTCGCGCCCGAGCCCGTTAGGACTGTAGCCGACGCCGATCGATAGCCCGTCCGCCCGTTCTGCACATGCGTCCCGCGGCCGTGCCATGTCAAAGATGGCGACTAAGCCACGCCCATGACGCGCGCATCCGCGCATGCGTCCCGCGCCCCTACTTATCGGTGCCCATTATTATTGTGGGCTTTTGTTATCTTAGTGTGGGGTGCCGTTATGTGAGTGTTTTAAACATTGAATTAATCATTTAATTTCTGTACGATATACAAGTTCTTTAGCTACTTGATAGGTTAAGATGCAATCATTGAGGTGAAAATTCAAACATTGCTTGACAGTAGGCGCCCTATTAATATGGGCACTACTTACTTTCTTTCAAGTTTTTAATACTTTGCCGTTTAGTAACTTATGTCCGGCCTAGTCATGTATAAAATTAAAAAAAAAATTAGGCAAATGTCTGCTACTTTTTAAAAGTTAAATAATCGATACTTTTTCTATTAAATCGTATAATAAGGCTTCGGTAATTTATTAAATTGTTCAAGTTTAATCAATAATTATAAATAATATCATACCACGTTTTAAACTATTGTAGGAAATAATATTTAATAAATACCATCACGCCTATATTCCCCGAAGGGGTAGGCAGAGGTGCACATATAGTTCACCCACATTTCGCCAGTTATGTATTTAGGTTCCAATGAAATAGGGGGCGAGCCTATTGCTATCAACCGGGCACAAATCCAGACTCCGTGCTGTTACTGAAAATTGCCTAATGGAAAAACTCCGTAACACTTTGCCCGACCCGGGATTCGAACCCAGGACCTCGTGCTCAGCAGTCGCGGTTAGCAACCACTAGACCAACGAGGCGTTTATATTTGATTCAATAGTTCATTTTGAATTTCGGGTGCGGCGACCCATCTCAAAAGAAATCATTAGTCTAAACATAACATCACGCCTGTATTCCCCAAAGGGGTAGGCAGAGGTGCACATATAGTACTCCCACATTTCGCCAGTTATGTTATAGGTCCCAATGTAATAGGGGGTGAGCCTATTGCCATCAACTGGGCACAAATCCAGACTCCGTGCTGCTACTGAGAATTACCTAATGGAAAAACCCAGTAACACTTTGCCCGACCCGGGATTCGAACCCAGGACCTCGTGCTCAGCAGTCGCGCTTAGCAACCACCAGACCAACGAGGCAGTCATCATTAGTCTAAATATTTTATTTTAAAGCCTCGACCTTAACTGAAGGGGTTTCTTCTGATTGTATTTTATTTATTTATTTATTTCTCAACATCGCTATCCTTACAGACTAACCTAATACAATAGCGTGGTACATAAATTATTAATACAGTAAATTGTAGAATATAATTAACCAAAAAAAAAGAAAAAGTAGGTACATAATATAGAAACATCACTCAGTAACATAAAATTAACAATGTTATTTTGGTGAATTCATTCAGAGAACATGAAAACATATCTATCCTCTCGGATACCCCATTAAGTGTACGTAAGGCGCGCGTGAGTAGAGCCTTGGCCATCAGGTCAGTCCTAGCGCTCGGCACTGCTAATAGTGGCGGTCGCCTCCTCCGTTTGACGTAGTTGTCGGGCACACACAAGTAGAGTTCTCTCAACAAACCCGTATTACACGTCTTACCACGCAATATTTTAAATAAATGCGTAGCAAGAGCACGAGCGTTTTATCATGTAATATTCCACTGCCGAGCATGAGGGTTCGAATATCGGGTCGGGGAAAGTTACTACGTTTATCCATTAAGTTATTCTTGTCGCTCTACGGAGTCTGGATTTTTGTTTGATTAACGGCAAAAGTCTCGCCCCCTATTTTATTGGGACCTATACCTACCATATCTGGCAAAATGTGTGTGCTATGATGTGTACCTCTGCCTACCCTTTTGGGGAATGCAGGCGTGATGTTATGTTATATTACATGAACTAACACTTGGATTCGGACCAAATATTTGCGGATAAGAAAAGTATTTTTTCCTTGTTAGAACCGAACCTGCAACCTTTAGCGCACTTCAACCGTGCAATGATTACTGCTACAGGCACACCCATAATGCGCGAATTCGCTCATATAAAATCCTTTAGAAAATATGAAATAGCTCTTAAAATTAGAATGTAATTATAAATATTACACTATTTCGTTATAGTAAATATTCGCCTTGATTCGTTGCTACACATAAGAGGAATATAATAATTAGGTGTATGCACGTCGCGGATCGATCCGTGCAGAGGGGAAGGGGTGGGAAGGGAGACGCCAGTTGCAGCCGAACCGTGGTCGCGTGCACTCGCGTGTGCACCCCGATGCTCTCGTGTGTGTATCATACAGCTTTTCTCAGACATGAGAGGTCTCCATAGGGTGATTAATAAGGTAAGTTTTCTGAAATTTTAAGCAGGTCCGGCTACTACTAGTACTTCGAAGTTTTTCAAAACCGTGATTTTGTGTGACTTTCCTATGACGCAATGATTTTCGCGCTTACCTAATATAACGCCTGTATTCACCGAGGAGGGAGGCAGAGGGTTGTAGTGGATCCACATTTCGAGAGTTATATTCTAGAATTCATTGGAATTGGGGGAGCCTGTTGACGCCGGCACAGAGTCGGATTCTGTGATCCTATTTAGACTTATCTAATGAAAAACTTAATATCACTTTGCCCGATGCGCGACGTGGGATCCGAACTTAGGACCACACAGGCGCTTTGCGACCGTTGGACCAACGTGGCAGTCAGATTTTCACGTATTTCAGTAATTTAAGTATTTTTACTTAGATAGTTATTTTACGAGTAGGTTTATTTTGTTTTAATCCTACAATTATAAAAAAAAATACTTTATCTTTAAAATCTAAGGAAATTAGCATTTGATCTGTACAAATCTAAAAATAGTCTCATTTATCGATTGCTTCTCACTAGCGCCATCTCAGACGAAGGAGAAGAGCTCCGCACCCACGCGCAAACTCGCGCATGCGTCCCGCGGCTCTACTTAACGGTGCCATTAATTCACGAGCGTTGCACAGACGTGGATGTTCTGATAATTATTATAATTACATTATTTCGTGAAAAAAAATTTTTTTATCTGTGGTACGTGTAATATTTTTTCAACCGGGATAAAGTGGTTTATAATAAATTATTGACAATCGCTGTCTTTTCGCAAATATTTTTGAACATAACGGCTAGAATCGGGGCGATTTGTAGAGATATTTTCTAAGATAGTTTCTGAAATGTTTGATTGACGGACCGTGGAACACAAATAGTGTCTCAAGTGTCAACACAAATAGTCGCTTAGAACATTCCGCCGCTTATAGAAAACTGAGTTGATCTTAACTCTTCTCGTGCTAATTACAAGTGGTCCGAATACTAGATTCATCAGGTGAGTTTACTATACTTTATTGGCAGGTCTATTTGGGGTTGGGGTTCCAGGTGTTTTTCGAGTCCTCTCGTAGCTATTACTTGTAACTATAACTCAAGAGCTAGGCAAGGCTAGGTACCTAGGAAGAAGAAGAAAAATAAGGATATATTTTTACTAAACTCGCCTAAATTCGTAATATTCAATGATTTCGTAATATCAATCTTTATAAAAAAATGTATTAAGACTTGTAATTGTATTGTATTCTAAAAATAAAAATAAATCGATTGAGTTTCAACATCGACACAGCCTCACGTTATTCGCGCATGCGTCCCGCGGCTTTACTTAACGGTGCCATAGAATAAGTAGCTGGAGAAATGTGGGCGTAGGAGTGGTACTCAACCCTTCAGTGAATACTGGCGTGAGTCACGTGTTCAAGTGAATGTCAGGAGTTAGAGAAATGACTGGGCCTTCTAGGCAGGACATAGGATTCCATTGAATACGAAATAATAATAAACTTCATAATATGCTATATTAAGGGCATACCTACATACAATTATTTTTAAATGTATAACTCTGAAATAATAATTTGTGCTATGACGTTTCAATATGCACAAACTTGGGCATGCACCCCGCGGCTCTAGTTTGTGCTGTCATAAATTATAGGGCGATGCACAACGTAGGTTAAACGTTATGGTCTTGATTAAAGTTATATTTCTTTTGTATCTTAAAAAATAATGTAGCCAATATATCGTGTCTTATTAGGCCGTACCGAGCTAAACTAGCTGCTACGTGCACACACATTATGCCCAAATTCGCGCATGTGACCCCCACTAACTAAATTCAAAATGGCGTCGCGGCTGTATTGATCGGCCTCGGGGGATAGGGATGACCGGGCAGTTGCAGCCGCACTCTCGTCTCGAGCACACGCGTGACGCGTGACCACCCCACAGTACCTGCTTATAAAAGGTTAGTGAATATTTAAATAAAATATATTGCAGACTTAAATAGAAGTTTTAAAAAGTTATAGTATGCTGGATGAAGAATATTAAGAGCACTTCCCTCTATATATTTGTATTAATGATCGGATGTATAATGAACAGTCGTACCGTTACAAATTGTTTCTTGACAATTTATTTAAATCTGCATATAAATCTACATTTGATTTGTACTCGATGAACAAGATGAGTTTATATTGACTGCATTTCAAAGGGCGTTGCACAGACGTATATAATATTTTTGATTAAATATTGTCATGATAAATATTTTAGTGATAGTAGTACCAAGTATTTTGTTTATAGCCATTTCATGGATCTATACCTCGACGCATTATTATGTAATCTCAGTATCAAAACTTTTGACGGTTGAAGAACTATTAGTAACGCCTCGTGACCTATCAGACCGATGCGAGCTAAGTTGGCTGTTGTTGGCACACCTGTGATACCCTAACTCGCGCCTGCACCCCGTGGTGTACAAATAGAATGCACATGCGCATCGCGGCTATATTGATTGCATCCGGGGAACAGGGAGCACCGGACAGACGCAGCAGCGCTCTCGTTGCGTGCACTCGCGTTCATCCGCCGCTCTAGTTCAGTGTACCTTCTGATCAAAGGCGTTGTTCAGAAAGTTATATTAGGTGAGCTTTCAAAGATTATTAACCGGTACTACTACTAATTTCTAATCTTTTCACTTGTTCAACTTAAAGGTTTAATTCTTGAGACACGTTTAAAAAAATATTTAGTGTGCAGTCAGGAAGTAGACTTAGGTGTACGACCGGTGCTCATAGTTCTCTGGATCTTCTAGAAATGAAAATGTTAATACAAATCCGTATTTAGTTTATAATTAAAAATATTATAATTTATCGATTGCATTTCAATAGCGCCACTCCCATGACGCGCAAACTCGCGCACGCGTCCCGCGGCTCCAGGTAACGGTGCCATCAAGTACGCCACTCGGCATAAACTTACTTGTACATTCAAATACCAAATTTTGTTGAAGTTTTAATATTTTTTTATCCTAATCTGCAATTAATATTACCAGTGCCTAGTTTAAACAGTTAACAATTTTCTTCTTCAAAGTTAATAGTTCCATTTCGTGAGATAAATAATACAATTACTAATTTATCTTGTGTTGCTGCGTATCATAGCCTTGAATAACCGCACAATTTGAAATTGCGCCTCGGGGCCTAGTAGATTGTACCGGGCTAGAAGAGCGGTCGAAGACACCCATGACGCGCAAACTCGCGCATGCGTCCCGCGGCCCAAGGTAACGGTGCCATAAATCAAAGGGCGCTGCCCAGTCGTATAATATCCATGATTAAATGTGGTCCCGGTAATATTAATCTCAGTATCATACTTCTGATGGTTGAAAAATTATAAGTAAAACCTCGTGACCTATCAGACCGAAATAAGCTAAGTTGGCTGTTGTTGGCACCCCCGTGATACCCTAACTCGGGCCTGCACCCCGTGGTGTACTAAAAGAATGCGCATGCGCGTCGCGGCTATATTGATTGCGTCCGGGGAACAGGGAGGACCGGACAGTCGCAGCAGCGCTCTCGTCGCGTGCCCTCGCGTTCATCCGCCGCTCTAGTTCAGTGTATCTTCTGATAAAAGGCGTTGTTCAGCAAGTTATTAGGTGAGCTTTCGAAGATTATTAGCCGGTACTTCTACTAATTTCTAATCTCCTCAGTTGTTCAACTTAAAGATTTTATTCTTGAGACACGTTTAAAAAAATATTTAGTGTGCAGTCAGTAAGTAGACTTAGGTGTACGATCGCTGCTCATAGTTCTCTAGACCTTCTAGAAATTAAAATGTTAATACAAATCCGAATTTCGTTTGTAATTAAAAATATTAAAATATATCGATTGCGTTTCTGTAGCGCCAATCCCGAGACGCACATACTCGCGCATGCGTCCCGCGGTTTCATCTAACGGTGCCATCAACTACGCCACTAGGCATAAATCTGTATCCTCTCTATGTAAGAGTAGAGCGCAGTTATTGAATTAATGCACATGCGCGTCGCAGATCGACTGACCGTGCGGGGGGTGGGGTTGGAGGTGGGGTTGGGAGGATAGGATGACCGGGCAGTTGCAGCCGCACTCTCGTCGCGTGCACTCGCGTTCATCCGCCGCTCTAAATCAGTGTACCTTCTGATAAAAGGCGTTGTTCAGGAAGTAATTAAGTGAGCTTTCAAAGATTATTAGCCGGTACTACTACTAATTTCTAATCTCTTCACTTGTTCAACTTAAAGATTTTAATCTTGAGATAGACGTTTAAAAAATATTTAGTGTGATGTCAGGAAGTAGTCTTTATACTTTAACCTATTGATATAGGATATGGATCAATGGTCTGAAATAAATAAATTATTATAGGACCGGTGCTCATAATTTTCTGGACTTTCTAGTTATTTAAATCCGTATTTGGTTTGTAATCAAAAATGTAACTAATAGCAGTTATCGATTGCATTTCAATAGCCCCACTCCCATGACGCGCAAACTCGCGCACGCGTCCCGCGGCTCCAGGTAACGGTGCCATCAAGTACGCCACTCGGTATAAACTTACTTGAACATCCAAATACCAAATTTTATTGAAGTTTTAGTATTTTTTTAACAAGTCTCACGAACTTTAAGATTTGTTTTGTACCTTAAATTCATAGTGCCGAACTTAGATATCGACTTCAACTGTACCCATGACTCGTAAGTTGGCGGATGTATTCAGCGTCTTTAATTAAGGGCGTCAAATCATATTGAGCATTACGGACTTAGGAAGCCACCATATATATTGAATAAAATGGTATTTCCTTAAAAATTCACAAGCTTTTAATTTAATCTGTAATTAATATTGCCAGTGCCTAGTTCAAACAGTTATAGTTAAAACAATTTTCTTCTTCAAAGTTAATAGTTCCATTTCGTGAGATAAATAATACAATTACTAATTTATCTTATGTTGCTGCGTATCATAGCCTTGAATAGCCGCACAATTTGAAATTGCGCCTCGGGGCCTAGTAGATTGTACCGGGCTAGAAGAGCGGCCGAAGACAATGACGCGCAAACTCGCGCATGCGTCCCGCGGCCCAAGGTAACGGTGCCATAAATCAAAGGGCGCTGCCCAGTCGTATAATATCCATGATTAAATGTGGTCCCGGTAATATTAATCTCAGTATCATACTTCTGACGGTTGAAAAATTATAAGTAAAACCTCGTGACCTATCAGACCGAAACAAGCTAAGTTGGCTGTTGTTGGCACACCCGTGATACCCTAACTCGCGCCTGCACCCCGTGGTGTACTAAAAGAATGCGCATGCGCGTCGCGGCTATATTGATTGCGTCCGGGAAAAAGGGAGGACCGGACAGTCACAGCAGCGCTCTCGTCGCGTGCACTCGCGTTCATCCGCCGCTCCAGTTCAGTGTACCTTCTGATAAAAGGCGCTGTTCAGGAAGTTATTAGGTGAGCTTTTAAAGATTATATATTAGCCGGTCCTACTATAATTTCTAATCTTTTCAGTTGTTCAACTTAAAGATTGTATTCTTGAGACAGACGTTTAAAAATATTTAGTGTGCCGTCAGGAAGTAGACTTTATATTTTATTCCATTGATATACGACCGGTGCTCATAATTTTCTGGACTTTCTAGTTATTTAAATCCGTATTTGGTTTGTTATCAAAAATGTAATATCAGTTATCGATTGCGTTTCAATAGCGCCACTCCCATGACGCGCAAACTCGCGCATGCGTCCCGCGGCCCAAGGTAACGGTGCCATAAATCAAAGGGCGCTGCCCAGTCGTATAATATCCATGATTAAATGTGGTCCTGGTAATATTAATCTCAGTTTCTGACGGTTGAAAAATTATCAGTAAAACCTCGTGACCTATCAGACCGAAACAAGCTAAGTTGGCTGTTGTTGGCACACCCGTGATACCCTAACTCGCGCCTGCACCCCGTGGTGTACTAATAGAATGCGCATGCGCGTCGCGGCTATATTGATTGCGCCCGGGGAACAGAGAGGGCCGGCCAGTCGCAGCAGCACTCTCGTCGCGTGCACTCGCGTTCATCCGCCGCTCTAGTTCAGTGTACCTTCTGATAAAAGGCGTTGTTCAGGAAGTTATTAGGTGAGCTTTCAAAGATTATTAGCCGGTACTTCTACTAATTTTTAATCTCCTCAGTTGTTCAACTTAAAGATTTTATTCTTGAGACACGTTTAAAAAATATTTAGAGTGCAGTCAGGAAGTAGACTTAGGTGTACGATCGCTGCTCATAGTTCTCTAGACCTCCTAGAAATTAAAATGTTAATACAAATCCGAATTTCGTTTGTAATTAAAAATATTAAAATTTATCGATTGCGTTTCTGTAGCGCCACTCCCGAGACGCACATACTCGCGCATGCGTCCCGCGGTTTCATCTAACGGTGCCATCAACTACGCCACTAGGCATAAATCGGTATCCTCCCTATGTAAGAGTAGAGCGCAGTTATTGAATTAATGCGCATGCGCGTCGCAGATCGACTGACCGTGCGGGGGGTGGGGTTGGAGGTGGGGTTGGGAGGATAGGATGACCGGGCAGTTGCAGCCGCACTCTCGTCGCGTGCACTCGCTTTCATCCGCGGCTCTAGATCAGTGTACCTTCTGATAAAAGGCGTTGTTCAGGAAGTAATTAGGTAAGCTTTCAAAGATTATTTGCCGGTACTACTACTAATTTCTAATCTTTTCAGTTGTTCAACTTAAAGATTGTATTCTTGAGATAGGTGTTTAAAAATATTTAGTGTTTTACTATAATAACTTTCGTGAGTGTTATCCATATTATTTACTATATATTCCGGTTATACACGCGTCCCGCGGCTCCAGGTAACGGTGCCATCAAGTACGCCACTCGGTATAAACTTACTTGTACATCCAAATACCAAATTTTATTGAAGTTTTAGTATATTTTTTAACAAGTCTCACGATCTTTAAGATTTGTTTTGTACCAAAACTATACTTTACACCAAAACTGTACTTTACATTCATAGTGCCGAACTTAGATATCGACTTCGACTGTACCCATGACGCGTAAGTTGGCGGATGTATTCAGCATCTTTAATAAAGCGCGTCAAATCATAATGAGCATTACGGACTTAGGAAGCCACTATACATATTGAATAAAATGGTCTTTCTTTAAAAATTCACAAGCTTTTAATTTAATCTGTAATTAATATTACCAGTGCCTAGTTTAAACAGTTAACAATTTTCTTCTTCAAAGTTAATAGTTCCATTTCGTGAGATAAATAATACAATTACTAATTTATCTTGTGTTGCTGCGTATCATAGCCTTGAATAACCGCACAATTTGAAATTGCGCCTCGGGGCCTAGTAGATTGTACCGGGCTAGAAGAGCGGTCGAAGACACCCATGACGCGCAAACTCGCGCATGCGTCCCGCGGCCCAAGGTAACGGTGCCATAAATCAAAGGGCGCTGCCCAGTCGTATAATATCCATGATTAAATGTGGTCCCGGTAATATTAATCTCAGTATCATACTTCTGACGGTTGAAAAATTATCAGCAAAACCTCGTGACCTATCAGACCGAAACAAGCTAAGTTGGCTGTTGTTGGCACACCCGTGATACCCTAACTCGCGCCCGCACCCCGTGGTGTACTAAAAGAATGCGCATGCGCGTCGCGGCTATATTGATTGCGTCCGGGGAACAGGGAGGACCGGACAGTCGCAGCAGCGCTCTCGTCGCGTGCACTCGCGTTCATCCGCCGCTCTAGTTCAGTGTACCTTCTGATAAAAGGCGTTGTTCAGGAAGTTATTAGGTGAGCTTTCAAAGATTATTAGCCGGTACTTCTACTAATTTCTAATCTCCTCAGTTGTTCAACTTAAAGATTTTATTCTTGAGACACGTTTAAAAAATATTTAGAGTGCAGTCAGGAAGTAGACTTAGGTGTACGATCGCTGCTCATAGTTCTCTAGACCTTCTAGAAATTAAAATGTTAATACAAATCCGAATTTCGTTTGTAATTAAAAATATTAAAATTTATCGATTGCGTTTCTGTAGCGCCACTCCCGAGACGCACATACTCGCGCATGCGTCCCGCGGTTTCATCTAACGGTGCCATCAACTACGCCACTAGGCATAAATCGGTATCCTCCCTATGTAAGAGTAGAGCGCAGTTATTGAATTAATGCACATGCGCGTCGCGGATCGACTGACCGTGCGGGGGGTGGGGGTGGGGTGGGGTTGGAGGTGGGGTTGGGAGGATAGGATGACCGGGCAGTTGCAGCAGGACTCTCGTCGCGTGCACTCGCGTTCATCCGCCGCTCTAGTTCAGTGTACCTTCTGATAAAAGGTGTTGTTCAGGAAGTTATTAGGTGAGCTTTCAAAGATTATTAGCCGGTACTTCTATAATTTCTAATCTTTTCAGTTGTTCAACTTAAAGATTGTATTCTTGAGACAGGTGTTAAAAAATATTTAGTGTGCCGTCAGGAAGTAGACTTTATATTTTATTCCATTGGTATACGACCGGTGCTCATAATTTTCTGGACTTTCTAGTTATTTAAATCCGTATTTGGTTTGTAATCAAAAATGTAATATCAGTTATCGATTGCGTTTCAATAGCCCCACTCCCATGACGCGCAAACTCGCGCACGCGTCCCGCGGCTCCAGGTAACGGTGCCATCAAGTACGCCACTCGGCATAAACTTACTTGTACATTCAAATACCAAATTTTGTTGAAGTTTTAATATTTTTTTATCCTAATCTGCAATTAATATTACCAGTGCCTAGTTTAAACAGTTAACAATTTTCTTCTTCAAAGTTAATAGTTCCATTTCGTGAGATAAATAATACAATTACTAATTTATCTTGTGTTGCTGCGTATCATAGCCTTGAATAACCGCACAATTTGAAATTGCGCCTCGGGGCCTAGTAGATTGTACCGGGCTAGAAGAGCGGTCGAAGACACCCATGACGCGCAAACTCGCGCATGCGTCCCGCGGCCCAAGGTAACGGTGCCATAAATCAAAGGGCGCTGCCCAGTCGTATAATATCCATGATTAAATGTGGTCCCGGTAATATTAATCTCAGTATCATACTTCTGACGGTTGAAAAATTATCAGCAAAACCTCGTGACCTATCAGACCGAAACAAGCTAAGTTGGCTGTTGTTGGCACACCCGTGATACCCTAACTCGCGCCCGCACCCCGTGGTGTACTAAAAGAATGCGCATGCGCGTCGCGGCTATATTGATTGCGTCCGGGGAACAGGGAGGACCGGACAGTCGCAGCAGCGCTCTCGTCGCGTGCACTCGCGTTTATCCGCCGCTCTAGTTCAGTGTACCTTCTGATAAAAGGCGTTGTTCAGGAAGTTATTAGGTGAGCTTTCAAAGATTATTAGCCGGTACTTCTACTAATTTCTAATCTCCTCAGTTGTTCAACTTAAAGATTTTATTCTTGAGACACGTTTAAAAAAATATTTAGTGTGCAGTCAGGAAGTAGACTTAGGTGTACGATCGCTACTCATAGTTCTCTAGACCTTCTAGAAATTAAAATGATAATGTAAATCCGAATTTCGTTTGTAATTAAAAATATTAAAATTTATCGATTGCGTTTCTGTAGCGCCACTCCCGAGACGCACATACTCGCGCATGCGTCCCGCGGTTTCATCTAACGGTGCCATCAACTACGCCACTAGGCATAAATCTGTATCCTCCCTATGTAAGAGTAGAGCGCAGTTATTGAATTAATGCACATGCGCGTCGCGGATCGACTGACCGTGCGGGGTGGGGGTGGAGGTGGGGAGGGAGGATAGGATGGCCGGGCAGTTGCAGCCGCTCTCTCGTCGCGTGCACTCGCGTGTACATCTCGCCGCTCTAAGTGTACCTAATTATCGAAGGGGTTATCTAGAAGTGAATCTATTTTATTACATTACTGATTAGGTAAGTTTTTGAAATTTTTGTGGCCGGTACTACTAGTGATTTCTATTCACTTCAGATCTCGGACTTTAAGAAATCATTGTTAAGACGCAGATTTTAAAAAGTGGTGTGATATATAGAAATGAAAGTTTACCTGACTATCTACTTGAAATCTGTTTAGACAAATCCATAGTTGATTTGTACTCGATAATTATCGATTACGTTTCAATAGCGCCACACCCTTGAGGCGCAAGTTCGCGCATGCGTCCCGCGGCTCTCATAAAGTGTGCCAGCTTGTAATGAGCTTCGCTGACATGGATGACCAACAATACATCTTAAATATAATGGTCTACATGTCTTAATAATGATGAATTTTGAAAAACAATTGTTTTAACTTGGTCTGTCACGAGTATTTATAAAGCTAAGTCTGAATCATGATAGGATTCTTAGCAGTTTCGGCACTTGTAGCTTGTTAAAAAATACAATGTAGAAATTTTTAAAATAAATTTCTTTATCATCCGGTTTTAAAAAATTAAACGCTGTTTTTTATATTCAATCATCCCTCATCCATGACGCGCAAATTGATATGTCTTTGTTCGCGCCCTTTCTCACCTTTCATCTGGGACAGATTTAAATAGAATTTAAGAGCCGTTTTCCTAAAAAAATTTGGTCTGATTTCAAATAAGCGGTCACGGAATTATAATTTCCGTCACGTGGTTTCGTATATTGTTCCGGGCCCAGTACGGCTATTGACACACCCATGACGCGCAAACTCGCGCATGCGTCCCGCGGCCCTTATTATGTGTGCCCACAAATTTTGTTTCGAAAATAAATCAATATTACCTGTTCTGAATCTGTACCCTATGTAAGAGTAAAGCGCAGTTATAAGGTAAATGCACATGCGCGTCGCGGATCGATAGACCGTGCGGAGGGGCGGGGGTCGGTGGGGGTGGGGAGGGATGAAAGGATGGCCGGGCAGTTGCAGCCGCACTCTCGTCGCGTGCACTCGCGTGTGCATCTCGCCGCTCTAAGTGTACCTAATTATCAAAGGTTTTATCTAGGAGTGAATCTATTTTATTACATTACTGATTAGGTAAGTTTTTAAATATTTGTGGCCGGTACTACTAGTGATTTCTATTCACTTCAGATCTCGGACTTTAAGAAATAATTCTTAAGACGCAGATTTAAAAAAAAGTAGTGTGATATATAGAAATGAAAGTTAACTTGACTATCTACTTTAAATATGTTAAGACAAATCCAGTTTATCGATTTCGTTTCAATAGCGCCACACCCTTGAGGCGCAAGCTCGCACATGCGTCCCGCGGCCATAGGTAACTGTGCCATTAAACACAAGACTCAGACTTAGATATCAATAATTAAATATTATCCAAATTTAAATATTTTTTTCAACTTGACAAATTTTTTCAGTCCCAAAATTATAAATTACTGCGCCCAATATAATATCGACTTTGTTACCCATGATGCGCAAGTTCGCGCATGCGTCCCGCGGCTCTCATAAAGTGTGCCAGCTTGTAATGAGCTTCGCTGACATGGATGACCAACAATACATCTTAAATATAATGATCTACACGTCTTAATAATGATGAATTTTGAAAAACAATTGTTTTAACTTGATCTGTCATGAATATATAAAAAGCTAAGTCTGAATAATGATAGCATTCTTAGCAGTTTCGGCCCTTGTAGCTTGTTAATAAATACAATGTAGAAGAAGGTTTTTAAATACTTTCTCATCTGGTTTTTAAAAATTCAATTCGAACAGAATTTACGAACCGTTTTCTTCTTAAAAATTAGTGGTTTGATTTCAAATAAGCAGTCACGGAATTATGACTTGCGTCACGGGGCTTCGTATATTGTTCCGGGCCCAGTGCGGCTATTGATACATCCATGACGCGCAAACTCGCGCATGCGTCCCGCGGCCCTTATTATGTGTGCCCACAAATTTAGTTTCGAAAATAAATCAATATTACCTGTTCTGAATCTGTAACCTATGTAAGAGTAGAGTGCAGTTATCGGGTAATTGCACATGCGCGTTGCGGATCGACTGACCGTGCGGGGGGTGGGGGTGGAGGTGGGGAGGGAGGATAGGATGACCGGGCAGTTGCAGCCGCACTCTCGTCGCGTGCACTCGCGTGTGCATCTCGCCGCTCTTAGTGTACCTAATAATCAAAGGTTTTATCTATAATAATAATTGCAATCTAGGAGTGAATCTTTTTTATAACATTACTGATTAGGTAAGTTTCCGAAAATTTTGTGTCCGGTACTACTTAACTAGTGACTTCTATTCACTTCTGATCACGGAATTGAAGAAATCATTCTTAAGATGCAGATTGACTATCTACTTTAAATCTGTTAAGACAAATCCATAGTTGATTTGTACTTGGTAAATAATAGTTTATCGATTGCGTTTTAATAGCGCCATACCCTTGATGCGCAAACTCGCGCATGCGTCCCGCGGCCATAGGAAACGGTGCCATCAAACATAAAGCTCAGACTTAGATATCAATGATTAAATATTTTCTAAATTTAAAGTTTTTTCGAACTTGATCCAAGTTGTTGTTAAGGTAAGCCTTCATTCAAGTTGAAATGTTTTTTTAGTGATTATAAGGCAGTCGACTTAAGTCTTCCTTAGCTCAAAAGTCTTGAAATTTTTTTTTGAAAAAATGTGACTTCAACAGATTGAACAAAATTTCTGTGATGTTTTAATGACCTTTCACTATAATCAGTACTCCGTTAGTGCTCATGTAATACAATTTTAATGATCGCCTCTCTATGATGCCATACCCAAGACGCACAAATTCGCGCATGTCTTGTCGCTGCGGCACTACTGCCAAATAATAAAATGAATTTTATTTTTATATTCATGTGATATGCATTACCTTTCTTCATTTGTGCTGAAATATTAAAGACTGCAGACAAATAGGGCATATCCTTCCTTGTCCTGATGTGCCTGATAAAGGCTACAGCTACGCCTATGACGCAACAAGCTCGCGCATGCGTCCCGCGGATCTCGTTAGTCGTGCCATTTATTAATAGGTGTTTGATACCGTTCGATTTCTGTCATATCCAATACTACAGTACTTATAAAAGTATAATGAATTTATTAAACAATGATTGCATCTCATTAAATTATAAGTATTAAAAAATAATATAAGATTTATCTTTGGTATTAAGTATCATCGGCGTCTAGTATGGCTATTCACTTCAAATAATTATTTAAATAGTCTTATAAACCAATGGACATTATCTTTGAAGCCCCACATTAGTTAAACATACGTTAAAAAAAAAAAATTAAAACCTACGACGGTTATAAACGTTTTAGTGGAAAAAAATGTCATGAATGATAGCTAAGAACCGTCTCTAATGAACCACATCCTTGTTACCGAAAACTGCATGAAAATCGGTCAAGTCATTTTTCAGAAAATTGGCAACTATCATTTGTGCACACATACAAACAAACAAACAACCACTCCCCCTAAACTACCTTCTCCGTTCCGTCGTGAATAAAAATAAACTCCATATTCGAATATAATGTTCAAAAAATATTCTTCAATTTGAGTCGCTTTATTGTCATGTGTAATTTACGGATAGGTCTCAGGGTTCTGTGTGCTGATCAATAATGGGTGTTACGGAGACCGTTAATTTTTATTGCCCTTTTTACTTGCAAAATAAATGATAATTACCTAAAAAAAGTGTTAGTTATCGTGCATAAAATTATACCAGTACTAGCTGCGCCCCGCGGTGTTACCCGCGACATTTTTTCGGGATAAAAAGTAGCCTATATGTTAATCCAGGGTATAACCTATCTACATACCAAATTTCAACCAAATCGGTCCAGCCGTTTATGCGTGAAAGAGTAACAAACATCCACACATCCATACATCCATACTCACAAACTTTCACATTTATAATATTAGTAGGATAATTACGTACAAAAGCTAGCTTAACTCTAACATGTAATTAATATAAAATAATGTAGTGTACAATTTTATTAAACCGTTAAAATACGAATATGTATTTAGGGAAATATCTATTATTTACCATGTATGTATTTACATATGCATATATATTATAAACTGAAATAAACATGTTATCTACTAATTATATTTGTTTATTTACTTACAAATAAATTTGATAGTTAAAAATTTTCTCTAATTTTTTTAAAGACGTCCAATGATCGACCGGCACTTAGGGAGTGTTTAAGAGTTCGATAGAATCACGGCATAAACGCTAAAATAGCCATCATACCTACTAGAAGAGACAAGGACTCCGAAGGAGAAAGGAAGAAGTTTGACGAAGAGGTCTATTTCTGTGGACAAGATAGTTAAAGAATTGTCGAAGGTATGATGGAGAAGTGGATCAATGAAGAGAAAGAATGTGAGTGTCTCGGCACCAAAAATCGGTAGCCACCTCATTTAGTAATTCCGAAATATGTTCGTATTTTCGATGGTCGAAAATAAAGCAGTACTTAAAATTACCAGAGTCGATATGAACTTAGTAGTAACTGTGAAGTCTTAAGTGTCATGCGCAAACTCTAGCATGTGTTTCGCGCAACTTCCCTGTGTAACTGTCTCTGGAACACCACTTCAAATCCTGTAGTTGTCGAATGTTTTGTGATGTGCGAGCTCAAGGTTGAATCTACACCTGCCTCCCTTACAATGTATGGTCGGCGTGTATAAATACTAATAGTTGTTACCCTACTTGCTGTGACTGAATAAGCGCGCATGTGTCCTGCGACCTTACTTTTATATGCCTATACAAAATTACCGCTTTGAATCTGCGTACTGTCCTGTTGTCCTTATAATTGTGTATCTGTGTATGACTACTTAATCCAATAATTATTTTTTTATTATCTATTTAAAATGTTTGACTCACGTAACTGCTTTTAAATTATAAACAAACAAAAAAATATTGCTGTTTTAATAAAAAAAAAGTTAAACATTCCTTTTTTTTTTGTAAATCGACACAATTTTTTGTTTCTTTTTATAAACTTTTCTGTATACATTTCTTATCAATATAGTCCGGTCTAATGTAAAAACCTACTTACGTTAAAGCACAATAAAATGAAATATTATTTATAAGCTAATATTATATTATTATCACTACCCTACCTATATTTATATTTCCTTTCCTACATTTACCTACCACCTTTTATGTCGGCTAAACCTGGCTAAACCCGGCTAAACCCTCTTCGCTTGATGTTTTCACGACACGACGCAAGTACTCGCGCATGCGTCTTGCGCATGTCCTGGTGTGGGCTATTGTATCGGCTATTATTGTGGGCTTTGAATATGTAGTGTATTTTTTCTTTACTTTACTTTAATTTTGTTTATTATATTTTGTTTGTGAACTTTTAAGGATATTATTATTCAATCATTTGTTATCAAAATCTGCAGTAGCATTACTTTTTCAAATACGGGTTGAAATATCCCTTATATGATAATTAAATCACAAAAAATATAAGGGACCGTACCTAGAGGGTCACATAACATTGTTGGACACTGTTTAGTTTAAGGGTTGATAATTTACTGCACCCTTTGCTTAGGGGTGAATTTATAATACAATGGACCCTTATGTAATAATGGTATATAATTATCATGGACACAGTAGTAACTGGGGAGCTAGATGATATTTTGAGGGTTGCATTTCATAAAAAAAAACAACTTATCCAACTAAGTGTTTTGTATCTGATCATTCGCAATGTGTTTTTGTACTTTATTTTCCTATTTGTTGCAATGTTAATATTTTTTCATTTATTTTTTGATCATGGTATATTTGGTTGTTGATAAGTCACTAAAGTACGCTGTTAAAGCACTTCAATGTCTTAAATAGATATTGTATAACTACAATGAACCTTAGCCTTAATCTGCTACCTATTTGTTCCTTATTCAGTAAAGGAATAGTTTGATCATGTTTTGTATAAATTCTTAATTGGTCATCCTGTGATAATAACAAGGTCCCTTAAAGCAATCAAATTAAAACTAAAATCTAATTAAATGAGTTTGTTGATTGTATTTATCTTCATGCTCTAATTAATCTTCTTAGTCTAAGGCCAATTTACTTAGTAGGTAATTAAGTAGGTATATATTTACCATGGTTCATGAACAGTTACAGCAAAGATCCGCAGTTTGTACGACGCCCAACTGCGTCTGACCCACAATATTCAGCCATTGCCACTTGGCACTGACATCGCCAACACCATCAAATACTTCTCACAAACTTTACTAAGTAAGTACTTACCTATAGTTAATAGTTATTAGCTATGTTTTACAGAGGAAAGTCACTATCTAGACATCGAGATGATTCCAATCCTGCCTTGTTTATGTTATTTGTTTATATATACATAATCAGTAAAACTAAGCCAATAAAATGGGTTCTATCATTTGTGAACTTGCAAGACCACAAAAAATTTACCCATGGGTTTTGGGGTCCTTATTTAAAGACGTTCAAAATATAATCTTTTCATTTTCGTCTTAGTGGGTACTTCGAAGTAGTTATAAAAAGTACTTACTATTTTGAATACCTTTTCCTTCTTTACACCGCATAGTCGACGTGTGTCTTATGTCACAATTCATTTTAGGCGTCCTAAAAGATGTCCCCCGCTCCCCTCTGGAGATGCTCCGGGACGCAGACAACGATGGCGATCGGATGGCTCTGTACCCCAACCTGGACTATAAGAGCCTGTTCAACGCCATATCAGGCCTCGTGGATGCCACGCCGCATCTACAGTATGGGACACAGGGTCAGTTTGTTAATCAGTCATTATTATTTAACATACAAACATAATTGGTAATTTTGAAAGATCTGACTACTAAATGTTGACGTTGTAGGTTATATATTTGTTTTGACAGCTTTTAATTAAAGCAAAATTGCGTCAAAATATAACGGTCCAATATTTTACTTATTGCACATTGTGATGCATTTGATTTTCAACTGCCAAACATTTTATTCTAATTCTGCTAAAATCGATGGGTTCATCAACTAGTTCATTCTTTTAAATTACAGTCTCTTCAGTTGTAACATAATAGTTCGACCACTATAATAACTGTATTTACCTAATAACAAGTAGAAATACGTCAATAACGTGTTCTCATCTCGTAGCGTTCGGCCAAGCGACCCTGCAATGCCTGGGTTGCCTCCTGCCCTTCCTGGAGTACGACATGATCGACAACCTGCCGTTCCTGGTGGCCTACTGCGTGGCCGTGTTCCCTGTAGTCCTGCATCAGGAGATCTTGCACCTGCTCTGTTACTATATACTGCCGTTTACTATCAGTAAGTATTTACTTTAATTTGTGATGTAATAGTATAGGTTCAGTGGTTGCAGAGAAGATTAAAGCTTCGAATAAAATGACTGAAGTGGTTTTAAAACAGCACTGTTAAATCGTTGTATGTATGTATTTTTGGATAGTAAAAATATGGTTTGACATAGAATTCTAAAGCAAAATTTTGCAGCAGTCTTAAACTATACACTGCTATACAATTAATATAAATTAATGTTACATTATAATGTCAAATTTGTGGACTACAAGTTTTATGCTAAAATTTCACATATCATAATTATCAGCTTCTACAAAACACAGTTTTAAGTTATGCTGGTACATAAAATCTTACCTGCAATAACAGGCTGAGTAATAAAACACGTGTACCTCAATTAGTTACGACGTGGAGCTTAAAACAATTAATTACTTACACACAGTTTTTGTCTTATTAGATGTAACTACCAATGTACCTAAGATTAATATCTTTACTACACAGTATACTTAATTACATTACAAGATTGAAAGAAACATAATTCAAATACGATTTTCGAGTCTGCCTCGTTGCTGAACTTAAAGACCTGTGTTCAATTCCCGGGTCAGGCAAAGTACTGTCAGTAAAAAATGGTATTTTGTTTTGCAGTAGTAATATGATCTGGATTTGTGTCTGTTAAATGAAATAGGCTCGCCCCCTAATCATGGGACCTGTACGGACACAAAAATAGTGTACGGACAAGGAAATACTCCAGTCGTTACTCGGGCTAAATGAGTCCTTTATTATCTTAGCTCGGAAGTATGCTGGTATGGAGGAAGAGAGCCAGGCGTCACAGTCGGTCGCGGCGATCATCATGATGGTGTTCCAACACTCCAGCAACCCAGGTCAGTGATGTGCAGGTGTTAAATTATAGTCGTTATTTTGTTCGCCTGCCTCGTAAGTTTTATAGGGGATACTACAAGAATACTTATTAATGTCTAAGTTGTCTAGAACGGCTACATTGGTCCAGCTCTCTTACCTTGCACTCTTAAAGCAGAACATTCTCCGTTGTGGAAGCGAGACGCCACGCCGCTACATATATTGTAGTGCAGCGGCAGAGGTGGCTAAAGTTGTGCTAACAAGTGCTACTGGGTTCAATTCCCGGGCAAAGTCTTAGCTTATTAATGGTGAAAAGCTCGCCGAGAGTTGTTAAATGAGATCTGTATTTGCTTTACTTAACTAATTGACAGTTTAGGCCACTGGTGACGTAATTTGTGGGTGACCAGTGGAAAACTCAAATATGACGTTTAATAGGAAATGTTCATGATTTTTTTCTATTTTTCATACGATACCATATATCGATATATAACTTAAAAAACACCGCCAGGGATATCTTAATCACTCTATGATCCTATGCACTTTAAACGCCCGCTATTGTGGCATTTGGCGTGACGTAACAGTTTACATATCAAACAGCTAGTAAATAAATTAAATAAAAATACTAATACAGGCATAATACTCAAACCATCTAACTTCTTATTTGAATCACATGCATATTCTCTTTAAAGCGATCTAAAAAAGTATTGCGGAAATTAGTGCAGACTAATTTCACGTTCACAATGTTAATTTGGGCAGATGGCGCCACTAGTTACTTTGTCGCACTGCGGCAGATTGACTAGTGGCGTCATCTAGTAGTGACAGGTGCGGTTGTAAAAATGATTTATGAGTTTCGACGCCCTTTTGGAAGTGAGCAGCTTTGTGTAATGGGACTTTATGGTAATAATTGTTTGAAATTGAATTCGACTTTGAATTGGATGGATTGGGGTGATTAGGTTTATAATTAAATACATTGTAGGTTTCAGCAGATATGTAATAGTAACTTAATGGATGGTCGTGGTGACAGTACTAACTTAAAAAAAAAATATTGCGATAATAATGACTTAGAAAAACATTTCACAATAAAAATCTGGTGAAAGAGTATTGTCTTACAAATTTAAATTTAAAAAAAGTTTAATCAATAGTAACATAACATTTTTTTTGAAAAAAAAAAAGGTTTGAGGAATGACTTAGAATTTTCAAAACTTTATTTTTTATTTTTCTCACAATGAATTCGATACACCGTTAGAAAAAAAAGTCCCTAGTGTGGGGCGAAGATTTTTTAAGGAAAAAACGATGAATATATGTCAATAAGGTCTATACTCCTCGGAAGTCCTGAAAGAGTAATTTTCTTCTTAGCCCACCACTGCCAACTCCTGGAGTGCCTGATGTCGATGAAGCAGTCGGTGGTGAAGGACATCCTCTGCGTCATAGCGTACGGCACGTGGGGCGCGCGCCTCTCCGCAGCCAAGCTCCTGTTCTACTACTGGCCGCCGTTCGATGCCAAGCTTTTTGATCGGAAGGGCCTACTGTGCAAGTTTTCGAGTAAGTTTAAGTTTAAAACGTTTAAGGTTCTGACTTGGGTAGCAATTGTTTTCTTATATACGCAGGCATTTGGAAATTAATTTTGGATTTTAAAATAGTGTACCTATTAACAAAGAGTCATGCTACGAGGTGATGATACTTAATTAGTGGACAATGGACAGTCGGGTCGACTGACCTGCTCCTACTTTCATAAAACTTGGAGTTTTGAAATATCTCATAAACATTTTAAAAATATATTGGAACTTTTAGAGTACATCGGACAGATTAATTAGACAACTGCTTCAGTTTCGCTTATAACTTTTGTAAGCGCTTTTTATATTATCTTACCTTGAGTTGAATACAACCGGTAAACACTAGTGACTCGCCATTCTCCACATATTAACCTCCCATACTCTCTGCAGACGACCTGGTTCCATTCCTCTGCCAGCGCGACATGTGTCCCAACGCAGGCTCGGCTGAGGCAGCTAAGGTGTGCTACGACCACTGCATCAGCGTGACCTTTGCGTCAGACAGCCCTCCACCACTGTACCTCTGCATTGAATGCGCTAATGAGATTCACAGGTAATTAGAAGATTTGTTTTAACATGTATAGGGTCTAGCAGCATCAATAAAAAGTGGATACCGAATTTTTGGCGTACGAAATGAAAGTGCTAACAAAAATCAACTTTAAGTTTTCATATTAAGATTTATAATTATTTGATTACCATAATAGTTTGTTAGAGTTTAAACTTCTTGTTTCTTCTTAGAGAACATCCGAACCAGCGCTTCTTCGACATTCTCCACCCTCAACAGCAGGTGTCCATGGTTTGTGAGAACAAGGTAAGGAAACATTATTGTCTGGATTCCAGAAAATTCATACTAATTTCAAGAATTTAAGGAAGGTATTGACATGAGGGTTTTCTTTCAGAACTGTCGGTCAACGGATAAGGCCGCGTACTCCATATGCTTCTCTAATGAGTGCGCCAGCTACAATGGAAACCATCCTATAAGGTAAGGAGTATACGCAGTAGTCTTGAGTTTTACTTGATTATGATAGGTGGGTAGTCAGGAAAGTCAAGTTTTTTGTCAGCTGTTTTTTAAAATTTAATTAATAACATATATATTTACAATTTTTACATTCTAATGATACACTAAGTACAATAAGTATATCTACCTGCCCTACAAGTGTTATCTCCTCTATACCTCTACAAACACAAACATCACTACTATGGAGTCTATCAAGAGCACTCTCACTGACATGATGGAGCTTTTTAACAAACGGATGTCCGAGTTTGAGATGGAACTTCATAAGGCACCAACTGCTGCATCCTCCGCCTCCGGCCTAGCAAGTGAGTTCACTGCTTTCCGTGCATTTATAATTCAAGCGCTTGGCTGTCTTCAAAATCAAGTACACATGCTTGCTTTAAATGTGGACACCATGGAGATGAGAGGGCGCCGAAAAATGCTGCTGCTGCATGGTGTGTCAGAGCTGAAGGACGAGGATACTGCTCAGACTGTAGCCAACATTGTCAAGGATCGGCTCAAGTTGAATGACTTCAAAGCAGCAGACATCAAGCGCTGTCACAGGTTGGGTCGCACGTCGAATAGAACCCGGCCCATCCTCTTCAAGCTCTACAGTTCTGAGCTGCGGAATAAGATTTGGTTTGACAAGACCAAGTTGAAAGGCTCAGGTATTACTGTCTCTGAATTTTTGACCAGGGCTCGGCACAACCTTTTTATGTCTGCACGCGAGAGATTCGGGGTGAACCAGTGTTGGACTAGAGACGGCACCGTGTATGTACTCGGTCAAGATGGCAAACGTAGACGCGTCGTCTGTATCGACGACCTAGACAAAGTTGGTCAGCCGTCGACAGACACACAACGGGAGACGTCCGCCACCGAACCGGAGCAGAGTACCGCACCGCCGATTCCCGCAGTAAAAGCTCCCAAATTAAAGCGTGCTGCAGCTAAAAAGTGATGTCTGTCGTATCTCTCATTATCTGCATAGCATCCAGGTATCTTTTAGTTCCACGCACTAAGCTATATGTATTCCTCGTTACTCATACCCCCGTATTGTTTTAATAAGTATTTTTTTTGTTGTTTCTCGTGGGTTTCTCACTAATACTAATATTTATTCTTTTACCAAGAGGTTACTTGAAAATATAAGTTTCATAGTCCGTCCGTCAATGTCAAATTGTCGACATGACAAGTAGTAATGTCAGGGTATAAAGTGCGTTCGGATACTTAGTCACGCTTTTTATTTAATTTTATTCAATTTTAAATGTTGGCAACCTGGACTATGGAGTTGTTTTAGAATTTAAACAGTACTACTATTTCAGTGTATGCGATTTTGTTAACACAGCCGGCAGGTGGACATAATAATAAATTTTATTTAATTTTTATCTATAAATAATTGTTTTAGAATATATATTTATTTGTATATTATAATTTTAATATTATATATTTGTTTTTGAATTATGTATGCTCGACAGCACAAATTGTAGTGACGATAGTTTTTACTCCTTAAGCAGCGACAATGATAGTTTTTTAAGCATTCCTTCACTATCAAATTCCCTTGACTCAACTTTTTCTGATGTATCTAAGAACTTTAATGTAATCCACATAAATGCTCAAAGTATTCCGGCTCACTTCTCCGATATGCTGGCTAGTTTTGACTGTAAGAGTATTCACGCAATCCTTGTGTCGGAGTCTTGGTTAAAGCCCTGCCTTCCGTCTACTTCTTACACTCTCCCCGGCTTTCAACTCATAAGGAATGATCGTGCGATTGGCTCCGGTGGTGGTGTGGCTATCTATCTTCGTTCGCATATTCCTTTCTCCGTAGTAAACATGTCCGCTCAGCCACCTCCGTCAAACGCAGGCGAACATATCTTTATTGAAGTTGAACTAAATCATTCGAAAATCCTTTTAGGCGTGTATTACTGTCCTTCTTTACGTATAAATTTTTTCTCATCTTTTGAAAACCTCTTGGAAACTTTAACACCCTCTTACAGTCACACTATAATCATGGGCGATTTTAACACCTGTCTCCTCAAAAAAGACTCTCGTTCTTCATCATTTCAATCCGTTGTTGAATCCACTAATCTATCTATCCTAGACCTCGATGCCACTCATCATTTTCCCAATTGTGTACCTTCTCTTCTTGATCTTATTCTTGTCTCTTCTACTGATCACATTGCCAAGCATGGTCAATGTTCAGCAGATGCCTTTTCCTATCACAATTTAATATTTCTCTCCTACAGAATTCGAACTCCTAAGGCAAAGTCTAAAATCCTTATGCTTCGTAATTTTGGGGATATGGACTTGGACCGTATTCGGGAGGATGCTAGTAACATTGACTGGGCTCCTGTAATGTCATGTACATCAGTTGATGAACAGGTCAACCTCTTTACCGCCTTGCTGACACAACTCTATGACCTACATGCACCAATCCGAGCTGTCAAGGTAAAACATCTGCCGGCACCTTGGCTTACGAATGACATCAAGGCCCTAATGTTAAAAAAAACATCAGCCAAAGCAAAATTTAAGAAACGACCTACGGACCTTAATCGTGCTGCCTATGTAACCCTAAGAAATCACTGCAATAAGGTGTGTAGGAATGCTCAACGCCAACACATTCATAACTCTGTTCAGAACGGAGAACCTGCAAAGGTCTGGAAATTTCTAAAGACGCTGGGAGTTGGAAAATTACGACGTGATTCCAATACAAATACATGTGACGTTAACTTACTTAACAACCACTTTACAACTTCTTCCAATCTTGACAGGACTATTAAGGATGCTACTCTAAATGATCTTTCTACAATTCCAACCCCAAATTTTTCTCCCTTTGTCATTAATCAATTTTCTGCTTGTGGTGTTAGAAGGAGCATTGTATCGATAACATCAAACGCAATTGGGTGTGACTGTATCAGCCGTAAAATGATTTTACCCATCCTTAACGAAATCCTTCCTATTATTGTCCACATCCTAAATTTTTCTGTCACTAGCAGCACATTTCCCAGTGCGTGGAAAGATGCTCAAATTATTCCTTTGCCCAAAAAATCCAACCCTGCTTCCTTCAGTGATTATCGTCCTATATCCATATTACCTTTCCTCTCTAAAGTCCTTGAAAGTTTAATTCATGACCAACTCATCGCTTTCCTTTATAAAAATAATCTCCTTAATCCTTTCCAATCTGGATTCCGTCCCGGTCATAGTACAACTACTGCCCTTGTTCATATTACGGATGATATCAGGTCGGGCATGGAAATCGGAAACCTCACGGTACTTGCACTCTTAGACTTCAGCAATGCTTTTAATGCCGTGGATTTCGATATATTGCTTGGCATACTGTGCTCCTGTAACATATCTCCATCAGTGATTGACTGGTTTCACAGTTACCTGTTTGGCCGTCGGCAGCGCATTTGCATCGGGGATACCCTCTCCTCCTGGAGCTATACTTGTGCGGGCGTACCACAGGGTGGCGTGCTTTCTCCACTTCTTTTCGCTATTTTTATTAACTCAATTTCAAATGGTCTCACTTCTTCCTACCACCTTTATGCAGATGATCTTCAATTTTATTGCCAGGCTCCTCCTGGTAAACTATCCGAAGCTATCGACGTCATAAATAGAGACTTAGTCTGGATACGCGAATGGAGCTTAAAGTTTGGTCTTAAGGTCAACCCAACCAAATCACAGGTAACCGTGATTGGCAGCTCGCGCATGATTTCTGGGGTCGACTGGTCTATCCTTCCTCAAGTTTATTTTGATGGCAACTTAATTCCTTTTTGCGATAAAGTCAAAAACTTGGGAATATACATTGACAAAACGTTATCTTGGACTACTCAACTGCAGGAGGTCAGTCGTAAGATGTTTGCTTCAGCGGGTTCTCTGCGGCGGCTCCGTAATTTCCTCCCCATATCCACCAAGATTACGTTAGCACAATCACTTCTTCTTCCGATTCTCGACTATGCCGATGCCTGCTATCCTGACCTTACAGAAGAGCAGCTCGATAAACTTGAGCGACTTCAAAATGTTGGTATTAGGTTCATATTTAACTTGCGTAAATATGATCACATTTCAGAATTTCGCACAAAGCTCAAATGGCTGCCTATCCGCCTTCGCCGGAATACCCATATTCTTTCACTTCTTTACAACGTACTTTTTAATCCCTCTGCCCCTTTCTACCTTAAAGAACGCTTTTCGTTTCTCTGCGACACACATTCTAGATCATTACGTTCATCAGAAAATTTGTATCTTAGAATCCCACCGCATTCCACAAAATTCACTGATAGATCCTTTACAGTTCAAGCTGCACGCTTGTGGAACGCTTTACCGCTCAATATCAGACGTGCACAATCGTTGCAGGCTTTCAAAAAGCTTGTAAAGGAGTTTTACCTATCGCTGTAACTCTTTTTTTAGAGCTTGTTGACTTTTATTCCTGTCCCATTTACTACATTTGTATTATGTATGTATTTATATAAGTATGTATTATTATTGAAATTTAAAAATCTATATCTGCGATTAGTCTGCAATATGTACACCGTGACTGCCCGTAAACCGTAATTTTTCTATTGTTTTTTTGTCCATCCAAAGGTTGTCTGGAAGAAATCGCCTTGTGCGATAAGACCGCCCTTTGTACATAATTTTAAGTCTGCGTTCTTTTACTCATTGTAAATTGGTGTACAATAAAGTGTATATAAATAAATAAATAAATAAATATGATATGACCGCTATCTCTATCCATTTCATTAAATCGATCCTATTTAATTACATAGAATGAGACCAATTCGTTATCATCACAAAATCTCTTCTTATTGGAACGGTTTTATATATTGGCATGGTTTTCTTTTTCCAATTATACGTCCAATTGAACTCATTTCGTTGTGGTAATCGAAGCCTTAGAATTGACTTTGGTATCTATATCTAATTTAAGATCAGATTAATTCGGGTTACATAAAATTTCCAGACGACAGTTTGCAGTATTTCCCTCATAGATTTGACAATTCAGACTCTACGGTCAAGTAGATATTCCAGAACCCCTGCAGTCCTATAGCATAGTTCCCCCCCCCAGGTACTGCCAGCAGTGTCACGGCAACCGTCACAACAGCCGGCGCGGCGGAGACCACGTGGTGCACACGCGCCTGCCGCTCGCCTGGCAGATGGACAGCGACATGCAGACCAACCTGGTCGAGGCCATCATCAGGTACCTATATCACCAGCCTATACTTCAATTTCCAGGTCGGAAAAACTGTAAGAGGGATTTTTTGTTAGGTAATTCTCAGAGGCAGCATGAAGTTTAATTTGAGCTTGTTTATTGGACTTGCCCTTTACTATACATACACAAGCCTGATGTTACGTTTATATTATAGTTAATTTCTTTGTCATGATTAATTAAAAAGAGTAAGCAATGTAACTGATATATCTAATACCTTCTACCTTGATATTAATTATATTTTTATAATTTTTGAAATCAATTTTTAACAAACAAACTTCGAATTAACTAGATTATGCCTTTCCTTAGTCTTCTCAAAGAAGCCAAGCCAATCAACATGGAAGACCCAGACAGTTCCACTGAACAGCTGAAGCCTCCACTCAGCGTAGACCTTCCAGATCCTATCTCCGTCGAGGATCGCCAGTTACTTGGAAGGTAAACTTCAATTGAAGACAATATCTTGGATTATTTAATTAATTGAGATACAGATTTGTAATTCTCTTGGTCATATGACTCACGATCGTGAGGGCCTGGGTTCGATTCCCGATTGAGGCAAGGAGTTAATTTTTTTCTATTTTGTAATTCTGAGTAGCAGCACTTAGTCTGGATTTGTGCTCAGTTCATATTGGGTTTTTGTCTTAGGTACGGAGTATGGCTGATGGTGGGACTTTGTACCCCAAACCCTGACACTCCTGATGAAATCTTAGGGCGTCTGCTGTCAGTCCTCTTCCACTGGTTCCATGTCACATCATTCTCTTATACAGGTTAGTGAGTATAACATTGAATTAAGTGTTATTTTCTTATTAGGATCATCAATTTATGCAGCTTTTTTAATTTTACCATTTTATGAGTATTTAAGTAATAGATAATCTGATAGGAATTTCTCTAAAGGAATACCCTCATCAGATTGCCTTACCCAATTGCTTATGTGACCGTTTTAGGCCTACATTTCTTGATGATGAAACTTTTCGTAGGCGAAACCGCAAACACAGTGGAGAAGCTGAAGTGCTCGCACGTGTGCGGCTGGCTGCGCAGCATAGCGGAGTCGCACCGCTCGGTGCTGGTGGCGTGCCTGCTGCCGCACCCCCCGCACTACACGCGGCAGGCGGGCCACTGGGACCAGCTGGCCTCCAAGACCCACCACCTCAAGGACGGGCTCAACAGGTACACCTGCTGTCGGCTGCTATACATCTATGTAGATTGTAGATTCTGATAAAAAAGTAAACATTTTAAAGTCTTGAATCTTCTATTGTTTAGTATCATCGTCTTTCGAAGATATTATACCACTAATATAAACATGGTGCTATATTTTACATATTTAATATTATTTCACTGTTGACCTATTGAAAGTATGACATCAGCCTTTTACCCGCAGGTTGTACTGTTTGATCCCGTATGGCGTTATCACCCAGTCTATTTGGGACTACATCATGCCCGCCTGGATGGAAGCTATCTGCACTGATGTGCCGGAAAAGGTAACACTCATTTATTATCTTTACTAGCTGCGTCCCACGGTGTTACGCGCTACATTTTTTCGGGATAAAAAGAAACCTATGTATTAATTCAAAGTGTCAGCTACCTCTATACCAAATTTTATCAAAACCGGCCTAGCCGTTTGAGCGTGAAGAGGCAACAAACATACAAACACTCACAACATTTGGCCTCAATAATATTTGTGTGTTTTTAATTTAACTGTGCAAACCGATTACACGACCCAACAATCATTTTTGACCCCCAGGAACTGATGGAGTTGAAAGTGCCTCTGGGCAAGATCTTGGAGCCAGAGGGCGCTATGGTGGGCGTCGATGAGAAGAACCTTTACAAGTTTGCAGTCCTCAAAGTCACTGACACACCAACGCCTGATACTGTTCTGCCAGTACTCGAATGGTTCCAAGTACGTGATCTGAAAATCTAAGTTTTTTGGGTCAGATATAAAACTTAACCGCAGTACATAACCTGTAGATATCTTGCAGACAATATCAATGCTGGATGTGAAGATCCCGCTGACGCAACTCTTCGATCTGTTCAGCCACTGTGTCGTCAACCTGCCGGAGAAGATCTTCAAACCTCCTACAGGTTTGTTTATTTATGTATATTTAACATTACAGACCGGAGTGAAAGTAAATAATCTTGTGATAACATTATATAAGTAACCTATATTCAGTGCTTTTCTTTTATCAATTGCTGGGTCCTTATCAAAATGTATTATTTATTTATTAATTTAAAAATACTATTCTGTTTTGCTTAACTAAATATAAATGCATTTTTTTGCACCAGATGGGCCCAAGCCAAAGGATCCCAAAGACTCTCCGAACGAGAAAGACAAGGATGATCAGATGAAGCCACAGAATCTCACCTGCTGTATACTCATGCTGGATATACTACTCAAGCAGGTCAGTTCTAACCTACTAAAAAGAGGGGGACGTAGTCTTAACATGGGGCAATTTTTCGTGTGTTCCGTAGATAAATCATAAGTCTGGGTGTTTGTGCATGTTAAATTTACTCATGATACAGAAAAAACTCGATATTTTTTTTTATCAGATAAATAATAATATTTAAATAGCGTGGGGTTAGGCAATGTTTATTTTAAGCAAATCATATCGATGTTTAACTGAAGGCTTAAACATAGATGGAGCTCCAACAACGCCGCATTAACAGTCAGAACGTCAGCAGCGAGGCTACTAAGTTGTTGCGTCTGATGCTCAAGTCCAACCAAACCAATACCATCGAGCATGGTGAGTGTATTATAAACTATTCATTTCATTCATTTGTATTAATGTGACCTGATTGGCACACTGGTTATGTGAGGGTTCAATTCCCGCACGGTACAAAAAGGACAAAAACAATTCGTGCAATCCGCAGGTGTTTATCTCGTGTCCGGGTATTTGTGTATGTGATATTGAATGTTTGCGTGTCCCGCTCCCGGGAGTACACCGTGTGTCGTGTGTGTGCAGCGGTGTGCCTGGCGGAGGGCGCGTGCTCGTACTGCGAGGCGGCGGCCCTGTGGCACCAGCTGGCCGTGCTGCTCGTGCGCGCGCTCGTGCCCGACAGGCCCCGCGCCGCGCCCGAGGTGCGTACGGAACTACTGACAAGCTCATGTGAAGATGTGTTTTCAATTAGATTAGGTTAGGTCTAACACGTCATATAGAGGGTTAAGCATCAGATTCCCTTCCGTAGCTTGATAGGCGAGTCATAAATAGGATTAAATTCGACTTAGTGATGATCAATGAAATGTTGGAGTATATTATACTACTTAAACAGGAGAATAATTCAATCTACACCGTCGGGGCCATTTAGCCATTTATCACCCGAGAAATCAAATTTTCGTGACTCTCTAACTCGAGCCAAATAAAATACTTCTTTGATATAGACAACTGTCATAGTAAAGTTCGACTGACGTTTTAGACACACATCCAAAAATACCTTATATCTACAGCCGTCCTTCGACGACATATGGCCAGAATCCCAAAGCCATAAGAACACAAAGTCTGAGGAAGAGCGCAGCAAGTCGGGCGGCACCCCCGCGGCGTCGGTGGAGGGGCTGATGTCTCTGGCGCACCCCGCGCACGCTGCGCACGCCGCGCACGCGCTGGGGGAGCGCGCGTGCGTGGGCGGCGTGCTCGTGCACATGCCGCATGTACGTATGGGGCGGCGGGCCCAGCTAGTGCTGATGGTGGCTACTCTATGTTTTTCACTACTCGTTTTTGATGTTCGTTAAGAGGGTTTGGGTTGCGAGCTGATAATGACGCTTTTTGGTTGAGGTTTATTGATATTGGAATAAACGTATTGGGCTACGTATAATATACTTAGGCATATATATTCGTTTTAATACAATATAGAAGTAAAGTAATTTTAACATATTTAATGGAATAAATAGTAGTGTTTTTTTTTCTAACTAAATATGAAACGGGAATATTAAAAAAAAATACGTTTTAATTGTCACTTTGAATTGGGAATTTTCAAATAAAATAATTAGATTGTAAATATATTTTTTCCAAAAATCGACGTTACTAGCCCGCAACCGAATGAATCTTCTTAATATATTAGTGTTTAAAATCTATTTAAAATTTACTTTAGGGTCTTTTATAATTCTTTACAGTTTGCATGAAGCTAAATAGTTTGATGGTGACATATTATTGTGGTATTTTTAAATTCATTGATAAACTTAAACACAATTCTTATTTAACACTTATGCATTTATATAAAATTATGTTTTAATAATTGATCAATTTATTTTTTCTTCAGACATTTTCTTGTTTCACTTGCTAATTTTAGTATAATTAAATAACATAAATACTAATTTAATTTTGTCTAAATCATGTTTTCAAAAGAAAGTAATCACAGATCACTCACGAGGCATACCATAGCTAGTTGGATAATGATCCATGTTTACTGCTAAAGGCAGTAATATATGTTATAAGTGCTAATTTCATCTTCAATGATTTCTCTTTTTATGTAAATTCATAATTTAAATTTAAACACTTACTGTTCATAAAAAAACCAATTTTAAATTATGCCTGTCACTATCGTTGGCATAACAAAGAATTGAGATGTCAACAGAATTAATCGGGGCTTAATAAATGCGGGTATGATCCTCGTTTATGAATAAGAGATGCAAAGTTAAGCTTGAAAAACAAGAAAAATGTCTCATCAACCTTCCCACAATAACTTACCATCACATATAACTAATCCTTATTGAATCGCTACCATCACCACTAGCAGCCAGCGGGCCGAACTAAATACATGTCTTAGTAAATATATTGTTACGTAGTTGTATAGTTTGTTCATTTCATGCAACTCTCGCTCATAAGTGACGTCGCCGGCTCGGATGCCACGATCACTAAATCGTCTGGCGACACGCAAGTATGCCACTGGATATTATACTGCTTTGCTTTGAGAGACGTCTTACATGAGTCGTTAAGTAATAGAAGGAAAACCATTTTGGGTTGTTATGTTTTAGCAGTAGGGTGTTGGAAGATAACTGGTATAATACACCTAATGAATTGTCGATTCAACTTGAACAGATCGTTTGAAATGTATATTTACAATACTGTTTAACACGTTGACTGCCACACAACAGACTTAATGGAAAAAATATTGTTTGACAGTCACCTACTTGACGTTAAAATATAGGTACTTCAAAATATCTACGGATCTCCGGTCCCGATTGAGCAATATACGATTTGGGGCTAGTTTTATTCACTTTGTTTTAGTTCCATTTGCAAAGCAAATTATTAACTACATAATAAAATTTTAGAAATCTTCGCTAACTTTAATTTTAACTTAATTAATAGGTATTCCTATTATGTATTTGATTATTATAAATAAATAATTAACATCGCTGAAGTCAATTTTCGAGGAAGTCTTCGATGAAGCTACCTTCTATAAGATGTCGCGAAGTAAAGTATCTAGTAGCTTTGTCATTTGAACCCTTTCTCGGCTACTTTCGTATCCTTGATGATGAGTTGCTCGAGGACGAGACTTCGACGATTTTAGGGGGTTCCCCGTATAACTATAATAAGAGTTTAACGGACGATCCTGCTGACAATGTTGGAATTTAACCCACAGTGCGTCAATAGGACCTAACCTCAAAAAATATTTTCATGTTCTATGAGTATGTTGGCTAATGATTTCGTGTCAGGCGTCTCCGAAACAAAGCGTCTGTCTTTTATCTTACTCTTGAGCTTTTTCATATGTGGACGTGTTTTTGTTTATTGATGTTAGATACAGGTTGATTTTATACTATAACATGTTCATATTTCGCTGCCTTTTTAAGGTTCCGTACCTCAGTAAAACCGGAACCTTTTTTGATCAGTTATTTGTCCCGTCTATCTGTTTTAGCCCTATTGACTACAGAGTATATATGTTTTTTTATAATGTAGTGTAAAGTCAGCCAGTTGTAGGACTTCACTGTGTTTACTATATAAATAGCTTATGTAGCATAGACAAATAAATAGCTTAGTACAGTGTGTATCACAGTGGAGTCAATGTACTTTAATGTTTTGTGTTATGATGGAACTTCCTATGACGTGCACGACTGAACTTTACTAAAATGTTTAACAAAGTCCATTGGTTTTAATTATAATAATTATGTATAAAAAAATCCAAGTAATCCATTTCTTGGTTCATGACATTTTTCCGTGTAATCAAGATGTTAGGTAAATCTTCAATTAAAAAGATAGTCTAGTTTAAAGCATACTAAAATAAACTGTACCTATTTATCCTATAAAATAAATACGCTATTTAGCTCCAATAATATTTGCTAAAAGCCCCTGAAATATTGCTCATACTTACAGTTATAGACAAGTAGCTAGTAAACAAGATTTGGACCTTAAAACAATTCCGAATCAAACAATATCTAAAACCAAAAAGTATTTAGAAGTAGATATCACGCAGTATTTTAGCAGTAGACTTCACTGACCACTGGTCTCAAAAGTAAAAGCTTGAGCCATGCTTATACTTATCCTAGACTTAACTGACAGACTTGTGACGTCATGTTGTGGTGTTCAGATAATGACGGCCACGGTAGAGACGATCACGGAGCAGCTGGACATGGCTGTGTCCCTGCCGCCGCCTGACGCGCCGACGTTGGCGACTGCACACACCGTCACGCTGACTGACACTGACGTCGCTACTGCTACGGCTGACGTGAGTTATTTTACTAATAAAATACAGATACTACATTTCGTTTTATATTGGGTAATTTCTTAGAAGTAGAACACTGACTGAACATCAAACCTGAAAATTAAAGTTTGAAATCGATATTACCCTGCTGTGGGTTAGCTATAGGCTGATATTATTGTAAACCTAAAAAGTAATATCATCCTATACAGGTGTCGACACCAAACTTACTAGGAGACCACGAAGCAATGGCGGAGTCTGTTGAAGATGACATCACTAACTTCTGGCCGACATCAGCTGGCAAGTTCCACTTCTGTATCGAGGAACTGCCCCAGGAGCTGCAGTATATACACCAACTGTTGCAGGTATATTGTGAGCTAAATAACTCAGAACTGTACAGATAGTCCTTTTTGCAACCTTATCAACATTGGGGTCAGAAGATGGGGGGGCCAGTACTGTTGTCGGAAGTTTAGTCAATGCCAAAAAAAAAACTGTTATTACTTTCAATAACATTGGGTACGGGGTTATCAATTAATGATGTAGTTTTTAAAGTGACAACGCCCACTTTTTTATTATTTAAATACTGAAGGCATGATAACTAAGCAATAGCTCTCAGCTGTTAGAAGACCTATTTTGATATTTTCAACTTAATTAATACAAACAATACAGTCCAAAAATGTGTGACACTGAAGGTTTTTTACCCAACCTTCCATCTTCTATAGGAACTAAAGAGTACTTCTCGCCCGGACGTACTTTACCACCTGCTACAATGTCTCCAAGTGCTGGTGCTGAGTACGGACGCGCTGGCCGACCACAGGGGCTTCCTCATCTGGTGCCAGGAGAACCTACTCATTGACAAGTGAGTGACCATATTGCATTTCATTTAAAGATAAAAATACAAAATCATTTATTTGAAATAGACATAAAAAAACTGCCTCGTTGGTCTAGTGGTCGCTGAGCGGGACTGCTAAGCACGAGGTCCTGGGTTCGAATCCCGGGTCGGGCAAAGTGTTACTGGGATTTTCCATTAGGTAATTCTCAGTAGCAGCTCGGAGTCTGGATTTGTGCCCGGTTGATGGCAATAGGCTCGCCCCTATTACATTGGGACCTAAAAACATAACTGGCGAAATGTGGGTGTACTATTTGTGCACCTCTGCCTACCCCTTCGGGGAATACAGGCGTGATGTTATGTTATGTTATGTTAGACATAAAAAAATACTTTTTGAACGTCAAATTACATCAAGACAGCCCCAAAACTCCCGCTTTCACCCAGCAGCACAACCTGTCTCTCAAAATTAGGAAAATAAAGGAAGTTGTAGCTTCATGATGTCTATCTCTGTCAGCCTGTGGAACGTGTGCAACGCGTCCCACTCGCACATCTGTTCCGTGGCGGTGCCGGTGCTGCTGCACTGCGTGACCCTCGCGGGCGGAGCCGACGTGTTCTGCAACCTCATCCGCGATCAGTTCCACCACCACGACTACCATGTGAGGTTCACTGCGGTCGAGAGAGTCACCATCATCATCAGGTAAGGGCAATATCATAATCAAGTAAATTACATAAGGGAAGTTAATAATCTTTGGACCATACATAGATTCGTCGCCTCCATCAACTTAGAACTATTGTTATTGTTTGATGTTCACAGATTAGATATGTGTAAAAAAAGTTGGAAGTCCAAAACATTGAGATTGAATTGTAGTCAAGTCATTATTATGCAGGGTTTTCTCTCACTTTATACACTACCACTCAGGTTCATGGACGGCTCTCCCGTGAAGACCAGCCTACCGCTGCAGACAGCCCTGGCCACCGCCTTCTGCTACCTCATCTCCAGCATGGACGACATCAACGTGTACGTCGCACAGAGGGCGACGCTGTACATAGGCACTGTTCATGATAATGCTATTGATGTAAGTCCCATTCATAGAACTTTATTAGACTCCACAATTGATACACACATGACAACTTATAGACATACATACATATTAAATTAACTAATTCTTAACTTAAACTTATAATAAGCCATTATAAGACATTATAAGCTGTTTTTTTTAACAAAATTATCGTCCTTAGTTTAATTCAAGATCCGGGAACTTGTTTTATTTTATTAATTGAAAATAGGTTGTGCACCTCTTGCATTTTAAAATTTCGTGTGAATTGACAAGGGCTTTCAAGGGAAAATGTAAGCTAATCCGAAGCGATAGCAGAGTTTCTCTTGCCCCCATAAAAATTGTTACATACGTCATTTTTACACTACTCAGTCAATTATTATATGGGAACTATTCTATTACATAATATGACTTAACATTGCTTTGAATTTTAGCAGTCTTCTGGATTACCCTAACATTCCCTTTCGTCCTCAGCTTCTCCTGTACTGCTTGGAGACGCAGTTCGACCTGGTGATCGTAGACCGGCCCATGATACTCCAGTCCATCTACCAGCTTCACAACACGCTCAGTGACCGCAAGATCCTCACTTGGGAGTTCTTTTTGAACAGATTCGAAGCTCTGTTCCTGGAGGCGCAAATCAATTCCAATAAGACCATCGATTTTTCTAATTTACGAGGTTAAGTGTTTTTGGTCCTTATGTACAGAATAACATTTTATGTTTGTTAGTGGGTTATCTGTATTTAACATCCTTTATTTGTCCCTACAGAGCTGGTCAGCAGTGAGACAAGTTCCGAATGGTTCCTATATAAGGTGCGCCGTGCCCATGAGGCTCTGAGTGTGTCAGCACGGGACACCAACGTGAACACTCTGAGCGCGTCCTTCGGTACCAAGTGGCCGTACAAGAGGACCATATCCGCACCCGCTACTATGCCGCCCCATCCTGATACTAGACATGGTAAGTTTTCAGGATCTTCCTTGATAATAGTCGTTAGCTTTGTTATTTACTTTTAACTTTGTAAGAGTTTGTCTCTTAAACACACAATAAGTCGTTGTGAAATAAGTTTATTTTGAAGGAACACCTTGTAGAATTGTGACATTCATAAATACTACTTTCAGAAGTTTAACGGTTATTCTTGTTATCAGTGTAAAGAAGACTTAGGACCAAATCAATTTGTTTAGTATGGAAGGACCAAGAATTAGTTTATGAGTAGTATTTCCTTTGTACAGAACGCGAGAAGGTATACTCCCGTCAGTACTCGGCGCCGCTGCTGAAGCGCAAGACTTCTCGCTTCGGGCTGGGGCAGCTGCTCGCCGCGCCGCAGCCTCTGGGGACCGCGCAGAGGTCCAACAACTCCCATGGTGAGTTGAACTTCATTTACGTAGAGCTTTTAGAGACAATAGGCCTATATCCATCATCATCATCAGCCTGAAGACGTTCACTGTTGAACAAAGGCCTCTCCCCGTAAGTACGGTGGGTGCCATAATCCCCACGCTTGGCAATCGGCTTGGGGATTGCAGTATTGGTGGTGAAATTACAGAAGAAGTTGCTGCCCATCTTTAAGATTTTCACTTAGTCGCCTCTTACGACGCCCACGGGAGGAAAGATGGTCAATTATAAGCCGTATACCACTCGGCCTATGTCCAGCAGTGTGGTAAAGTTGGGGCTACCAGTTATGATAATTGTTCTTCTGTATATAGGACTTTCGAGTTCACTATTAGACAAAATTATTTGGTAGGCAACGACTTTATTAGCGCAGTAGCTAAGTGATTGGACTATTGCGCTAAATCCTGCAGGTTCGATTCCCGCAAGGGACATACATATTTGTGTGATCCGCAGATATTTGTATTATATGGGTGAACGAAACCAACTCATGACACAGAAGAAATATTTAGTATGGGGCAAAGTTTATAGAAAATAAACCCTCGGATAATTTGCTTTCTATCTTTTTCCCAAACCCTGTAGTATAAATAAAGCATTGTCTATCTGTATGTAAAATAATGTCTTTCTTAACACGCATTATTTTGTCTGTAGACTGTTTCCACTCGCTCTCCGGCCGTTCAGAAGACACACTAACCACGGTGCTGCCAAAAGCAGTAGACTTGGAGGAAGCCGACAGGGAGACCACTAACTTACTGGTCTTCTTGCTGATGCAGTTCTTATCCAGGTAATATATTGACACATGTATCTAGCAAACTTTAAGATCAACTGCCTCTTTAGTCTAGTGGTCGCAAGTGTGACTGGTTTGGGTTCTGGGTTCGAATCCCAGATCTAGCAAAGTGTTAATGGATTTCCGATTAGGTAATTGTCAGCGACAGACGACTAAATTTGTGACGTCAATAGGCTCTATTACAATGGGACCTAAAACACAACTGGCGAAATATGGGTCTACTACACACTTATGCCTACCCCATCGCAGAATACAGGCGTGATATTCATCATCAACATCAGCCGGCAGACGTCCACTGTTGACTAAAGGCCTCCCCCTTAGAACGCCATATTATCGTGATATTATCGATAGATAATTATATGTATTAGACATCAGAATAACTCCTCCTCCATTCCAGGTCTGACCAAGCGCACCCAACGGAAGACAAGCAGACTTCTAAAAGCCAGGAGTTGGTGCTAAAACACCTGTTCCTCCTGCTGGGCTACAACTGTGTGGAGAAGTACTTCCACATCTCGCCGTTCACTCTGAGGTTTGTACATAATATTATACATTAAAATTAGATTACTTTGATTATGTACTGTAATGTAAAAACTCTTGTGATAGTGAATTATTCTGTGTTCTTTATTGTGTAATATATTCTCAAGATTTCCTATATTGTGTCTGTTTTCTTCTCTGTATTTTTGTCGTATCTGATGTTTTTAATTATGTAAAATGGGCTGTTGTAATTTCTTAAATTAGTAATACTAATGCAAATGACTCTAATTAGAAATCTAGCACATGTTATAGTTAAATAATTTTATAGCATGTGTCATATATTATTGTAAAATTGTTTGAAACCAAATCATTTTATTGTAATTATTTCTTACATACCATTGAAACGCAAAACAATATGCCATTAGCGCAAATTGTTAAAAGTTAATATACCTATATACTTCTTCTGTATGTGTGTTTATAACCCAACTCCTAAACGGCTAGACCGATTAGGATGAAATTTTGTGTGTATATTTCAATGGGAAACACGATTGGACCCGGTAGGTGGCACTGCTTTTGCAGGCAGGACATCTGCCGGGTCCGTTAGTATAATAATAAAATAATTGGATGTTTATAAAAGGTACTTTGTGGTACAAAATTAATTAAAGTTTTATCTAAAGTACTTTATGTACGAAAGATACATATAAAAATACTTAAGAGAGTCATGAGTTATAGTTTTACGATCCTTATGCCCAAATGTAATAGTTTGCTGTATTAGTTCGCCCCACCACACATCAGCTAATCAAGACCCCTAACTCGAAGACACATTTTCGATTTTGGTACATGGATAAATGGATAGAAATAATGAGTGTATGTGTTTCCTTCCACTTATCCATGTAGACAATCGTCAATATTCAACGCGTTCATGGCGAACTTGCCGCAAGTGCTGGATCAGAACCATGTGATGGGCGCCAGTATCGCTGAGCCAACGTTGCTGCTGCTGCAGGTACCTGTGTGTGTTGAGGACCTAGATGCATTGTTGAGGGGCTGGTAGTTGAGATCAATAGGCACTATATACCTCGGAGGTAGTGAGCTAATTGCAATTTAGTTTTAGATGTGAAGTGACAAAAACCACAGATTTCAAGATAATTTACTTTAATTGTAAAAGTTACAAGAATGTTCCGTTGAATGCTAATCCGTGGCTGTACTACGGCAGCTATTTCTCAATTAATTATTATAATTATAAAGGTAACTAAAACGAATAAAGGTACAGGTGTTTATGAACTTACTACCTGTTAGATAAAACAATAAATACATGAGATGTTAATCAAACCTCGTATACTTAGAAAGGGTTTGATATCTGCTTCTATTTCTTTGTTTACGATAAAGTTAACTAAGTACTAAGTTAGTATAGATTTACTGATTTACTTTTTAATCTTATGAAACCTTCCATAATGCATCTACATCCATGATAAATAATTGTCATTGTTCAATGTTCATACCATTTGATTGTCAACTTTCTTTCTCTTTTCGCATGGATACGGAACCGCAGTATTTATTTTATTAATAAAACCAAGTAAGAACTGAATACTGGGTCTATTATCTATTCGGATGGAAATAAACTGTTTTTGCATAATATGTAAGTTTTAGCCTTTAACAGTCGATTTATAATTATATATGTCTCTACTTGTATAGATACAAATGTGTGTATTATATTCGATAAGCAGTACATTACACATAGGCCATTTTTTGATTTCCTGTCTTTCTTTCCATGTAAAAAATGCAGGGAAAATGCCGCTTCTAGCGGTAGGGTCCCTAATGTATCCTAAGTTATAACCATACAGCTGTGTAAGATTTATGAAAAGAAAACGCATTTGTTTGCGCGGATTTAAAAATGTCATAAAAATTATGCAAGCAAAAAAGGACCTTTATTAAGGGACAATAAGCGTCACTTCCGTGCACAACGGCTGTCGCTTAGCATAATGCTGTGCTCATGCACACTCACAGACAAGCACAAACAGCGCTGGTTTTCAACAAAAGCCGGCGCAGTTGCTATGTTATTCAACTGCTACAGTATGGGTTTCAGATCGATTCCCAATTAATGTTTATGACCACAAATATCACGAATCTGGGTGATACTAGGTACATGTGAATCTCTTGTTGGTGCAGTACTGCTGCGGCGCGGGCAGCAGCGCGTGCAGCGCGGCCAGCACGCACTCGCTGGCCGCGCTGGAGCCGCACGTCCGGAGACACTGGCTCATGGCGCTCCTGGTCGTGCTTTATAAGGTGAGGGCATCATTGTTTAATTTGACCAAATTATATGATTTAGTAAATGCAAAAAATAATTTAAAAAATATATTGCTACTTAAAAAACGAGAAAAGTTTAGAATATAAATATTAATTATCATTTGTATGCAATTTCAATAATAATTTCTACCTTATGAAAGAGGCATACTTAAAAAGTTTTTATATTTCACAAACATAGTAATTTCTGAAACAAACAAATGATTACAAATGTAATCACTAAATAACTTTACAAGAGTGCGGTCTACAATTTACACGTGTCGAAAAATATTTAGCACCAATTGCACTTTGCATTAACAAACCGAAATTCTGCAGTACCACTACGGCAGCGGCAGCGTGTGCGCCATGGTGCAGTCGTTGGTGCGCGTCGTGCTCAACACCGTGGAGGCGCAGTACCACCAGTGCAAGCGGATCCCGCCCATGATCGTCATGCCGCACGCCTCCCGGGCCAGAGGTCAGTGAGCATGTCATTCTGTCTACAGGGATTGTTGCGATGTGTTACACGTGTATTTTTATTCACATGTTTTGTGGACTTTTTCGCTTGTCGTTTTACAGTCTCCGTCATTTTAGTAGTTCAGGGCTTGGAGGTGCTTGAATAGGAATAGGCTTCCCTTTTATGAGCATCTATTAATCACAAAGAAATTTGACGATTTCGGTATCGAAAATTAGCTTCATTTTGGCACTTAAATCACGCATTATTTAATGACAAACGCTGTCAAAGTAGGGACTTTAATCTGGTTTAGGCCGTTACTTTTAAAAATAGCTGCATAGAAAGATAGGAGGTACAAAAGCGGTACGTTTGTAGACCTCAGCCAACCGTCGCTGAAGACCGAGCACGTCTCGCACGCGTCGCACACGCCGCACGCGGGCCACAGCGCGCACGTGGGCCACGCGCCGCTCGCGGGCCACGCGGGGCTCGCGGGCCACGCGGGCCACGCGGGCCACGAGGCGGCGGCGCCGGGCGCCAGCAGCCCGCTGCCGCCGCTGGAGCGCGCCAAGCCCAAGTTGCACCACAAGTCCCCCGCACACATGCACACGCACTGGGAGGAGCCCGCCAAGTCCGCCAAGTTTGTAGCACACAAGTTCATTTGTCGACTGCGACCGAGCCCCACCGGCTTGGTTCATATCATTCCATTTGTCTCAGTTCCTTAAGTCGACAAGTTAACTTGTCGACAAATACCGACTGTAGACGGCCGTATGGTGCCTGACTATCGAGGTAAGGGTGTGTGACCGAGTCCAGACCGAAACCTTCCCTAGAAAGGCAATCGTATCCTACGAGTGAGTGTCGCCAACACGGATAATTTTATCACAAACTATTTAAATTCAGTATACACACTAAGACAAGTGCCTTCATATTATCTTCAATTTATAATAACTGATATTCGGTGAAAACTGGAATATATATATTGCATTGAAATACAATTTTCTCTTACAATATCTTAGAACTAGTTAACACTCAAGCATAGCAGTCTTAACGCTTGGTTTCTTTGAGGCTGATCAAATTGTAATTCAACTAATAGACTCATCATTTATGAAATGAGTTTGTTTTTGAAAAAGACGACTAGAGTAAAATGTCCACCAACCAAAATTAACATTTGAAATACGATTTTAGAAAAACGCATTTTCATAATGTTATTTACATAACAGTTTTTACAGCCGTTAGTTGATTACTTCGTTGATCAACCTTTCAAAAACTGGCCGGAAAACCTTAATAAAGGTAATTTGTATTATTGACTGCCTCGTTGGTCTAGTGGTTGCTAAGTGCGACTGCTGAGCACGAGGTCCTGGGTTCGAATCCCGGGCCGGGCAAAGTGTTACTGGGTTTTACCATAAGGTAATTCTCAGTGGCAGCACGGAGTCTGGATTTGTGCCCGGTTGATGGCAATAGGCTCGCCCCCTATAACATTGGGACCTAAAAACATAACTGGCGACTAACTGGTTGTATTGTTTGCTCACCTCTGCCTACCCCTTTGGTTAATACAGGCGAGATGTTAAGTTATGTTTTTTATTAACATTGTTAAAGTATAGTAATATAGTTCAAATCTTGAAAGATTTGCAACAATGGAATTCTGTAAAGCAGGCAGGCATTTTACCTAACCGTAAAGCACAACGCGCAAGCGCACCTAAACCTACGGGCCATTATGTATAAATCCGTCGTTCTATTTGTCGCCTTCTTTCATAGGTATTAGAATTAAGTGGCTAAGTCAGTCTCAGGAATAACGAGGAGCCGTTGCCCAGCAGTGGGTTGCCGAACAGGCTACATTAAAAAGTTACTCTGAACACATTAAGGGGTTACAAAATAATATGAATTAGGTGAATTCTGTTCATTTACGTTGGTCAACCTTGCAAAAGTTGGCTGAAAATCCTTTAGTAAAGGTTTATATCTTTGTGTCTAGATTTTGGTCCGCAATTTGATGCTGAACATACAACGCCTCTTCGTGTTCTGGATGCTCAAACGTACGTGTTAAGGTCTAAGTCTAAGTCTAAGGCTACATAAAAAAGTCAGTCTGAATTCATTAAGGGGTTACAAAATAATATGAATTAGGTAAATTCTGTTTTTTAACGTTGGTCAACCTGGCAGAAGTTGGCTGAAAATCCTTTAGTAAAGGTTTATATCTTAGTGTCTAGATTCTGGTCCGCAATTTGATACTGTACGTACATACAACGCCTCCTCGTGTTCTGGATGCTCAAACGTTCGTGTTAAGGTCTAGATCCAAGGTCTAAGGTCTAGGTCTAAGTCTAATTCTAAGGTTACATAAAAAAGTCAGTCTGAACACATTAAGGGGTTACAAAATAATATGAATTAGGTAAATTCTGTTCTTTTACGTTGGTCAACCTTGCAAAAGTTGGCTGAAAATCCTTTAGCAAAGGTTTATATCTTAGTGTCTAGATTCTGGTCCGCAATTTGATACTGTACATACAACGCCTCCTCGTGTTCTGGATGCTCAAACGTACGTGTTAAGGTCCAAGTCTAAGGCTACATAAAAAGTCAGTCTGAACACATTAAGGGGTTAAAAATAATATGAATTAGGTAAATTCTGTTCTTTACGTTGGTCAACCTTGCAAAAGTTGGCGGAAAATCCTTTAGTAAAGGTTTATATCTTAGTGTCTAGATTCTGATCCGCAATTTGATACTGTACATACAACGCCTCCTCGTGTTCTGGGTGCTCAAACGTACGTGTTAAGGTCTAAGTCTAAGGTCTAGGTCTAAGTCTACATAAAAAAGTCAGTCTGAATTCATTAAGGGGTTACAAAATAATATGAATTAGGTAAATTCTGTTCTTTACGTTGGTCAACCTTGCAAAAGTTGGCTGAAAATCCTTTAGAAAGGTTTATATCTTAGTGTCTGGATTCTGGTACATACAACGCCTCCTCGTGTTCTGGATGCTCAAACGTACGTGTTAAGATAAATATTGTCAAATGAAGTGTACTGTTGTCGTTCCAGTTGTTCATTTATTGGCTCTTTAATCATTAAAATGACCGTATCCGATACAAGCCCATCATCATCTTTGTTATGTATATATGAACACCATTTTGTTTTTCTAAATTACTAGAATAAAACACTTGATCATAAATTGTTTAAAAACATTATATATGATATCTGTCTGTCCGTAGCCACCCACACAAAACTAAAAAAAAATGTTCGTTATCTCAATTCACTTTTATTCGAGATTTATGATATATATGTATATTATTAATTATCTCAGTTTTTTTTCATCCCATCTAAAAAAAATATTTATGTAATATTTTACAACATACTTAAGCTTTAGTTATTTACACACTATTAGTTATTTTCAAACGAATTATATTTTTATAATACTTAATAAAATAAACATAAAATTGTTTTTAGGCCTATGTCCAGCAGTGGACTGAGATACGTTACGCGGACGAAGTCGCGAACAAAAATAGTAGAGTCAAGAACAAAAGTAACTGACCATTAATATATTAAAATATCTTAAACGAATAAAATTATATAATTTACTAGATAGCACACAACACTGAATAAAAAAATTGAAAAAAATTACATAGGAAATGTAAACATTGTGGTCGACCGTCGTAGTAAAAACATGCGTGTTTTATTGTGATTTTGAGAGATATTATTAATAATTAAATGAAAGAATTAAAAAATATATATTATTAGATTTCTTAAAGAGCATCATTCATTATGACAATGATAGTTAAGTGAGTATATTGAAATTGTATTAGCTTACATATTTCAAAAACCATTGTTATATTGTGAATTTGTTACTGTAACAACTGTTGGTCGTATAAATAGGTTTAAGTTTACTTTTTATATCAATTAGAATATAATGTAACTGTAATGGTGTTATGTTGTAGTAATAATAAATAAATATATATATAGGTATCACATATCTGAATGATATATATTATATAACTTTTGTTGATATATCATTCAGAATGAATTAGGAGACCGAAATTGACAGTGTAAGTGTTATACTATATCTTAGTGGATGTACTGGTAGTCAAGGTTCAATTGTTATGGGATGAGGCCCCCATAGTAGAATAATAATGATCTGACCGGAATTAACTTTAATTGTTTTTTTATGTAAATGTATTATTCAAAAACTCAATTACCTAATTGAGTTTTTATTTCATTAGTTATATACTTACCTACTTTTGAATTTTGTATACCTAGGTATACAAAATTCATCGAAACAGACATAATTTATAGACATAGACATAGACATTTATTTGTGTATATTTTTTTCAATGTTGATAACTAGAAAAGAAATGCTACAACATGACCTTCTTACACTGTACGCTATTAGCAGTTGTGGTGGCCTAATAGTATTCAAACCGGATTGCAAGTGCTGACGCTCCGAGTTTGTTTCCAGGCAAGTACCACTGTGACTTGTCCCGTGTCATACGTACTTTTTTAGTTTTACTAAGACACCACAAGTTGCAATATTATAATTAATAACGTTTACCAACAGTTACCTTTTGTCTCCTAATCAGAAATATATAAACTAACTGCACAGCCAATTATAGATAACACAGCATGCACTAATGCAATTTCAATATACTTACTTAAGTATTATAGGGGATATATAGGGGAATTATAGCCACACCTCCCTTTCACGAAGTTTTCCAATAGCGAGGTCACTATGGGTAGACGAGGAATTCGACATGGGACTACAAATTTTAACATTGATACTAGATGAGAACTGTCAATCCGGTGATGGATCAATTTAAATAAAATAACTTAGAAAATCTTTGGTGCCTCGTTTGGTACAATTTCTCTTAACGTGCTTAACGAGCTCCGTTTATTTAACAACATTTCCGGCCATTATAAATTAAAAATATTGTAATATTAGCTGCAAACCGCAACTTCGTCCGCGTTTTGTTTTCCCGCGGAACCCTAAATACTTTCGAAACTCAGTATTGAGTTCTGGTGTATTGTATTGTAGTGTTTGTAACACTTATAAAATCAGAATAATTAACATGCACCATTGTCAATCTACCAATAAGTGACCTTGTGTAGAGAAAATAAATGATTATATTAGATATCTGCCCATCAAAATCGGTTGCCGTTTCGGAATAAGTCTCCACCAGTATGGCTCGTCTAAGGTTTATCTTGAACATGGATAATATTAAAATCATTCGCGTCGCAGCAATAGATTGAGTTACTTTTTATGATCAAAAGCAAACCGTATTTTTCTTTTATTAAACGCATAAATTCTAGCTGCCTCCTGCCACAAATTCTGGCTGGGTGCAATTCATGTCCCGAGTCTGACCCCTACCGTATTTTATTCACAATTTGTCATCACAACTTTTTATATGTATTTTGTGTTTTCTATTTCATTGTTATTTTGTTATATTGAACAGCGAGTATATTAAACAAATTATATTAAAATCATAGTTGGTGGTAGTGGTTATAGACAGACAGCTAGATTTATCTTAACTGTACGCAGACATAAATATACTCGGTATTTTTTACTATGAATAAGTACGGACAAGGTGTACTAGTCTGTATGATACAGCGAGTAGTGTTGTTTGTTTGTACAGCTGCCTACTTCGCCTGTACCTACTCAAATCGTTTAAAAAAAATCCCTGTATTGTAAACTTTTGCACATACATTAACATTTTATAATCATGAAGTACTAAGTAAACAGAATCACTTTCTATTTATTTATCATATTACCATATTACCTTACATATTATTTATTTATCATATTTACCAAAATCTTTAACCCAGCTTTATACAATGGAATCGTTGTGGCCTAAAGGTTTGCGAACATATTGCAGTGTTGCAAGTTCCAATCCAGGCAAGTACCACTGTGACTTTTTCTGTGTCATACGTACTTTTTTAGTTACGCTGAGACATAGCGACTTTCATTTCATTAAGGAAGGGTTGCCTTCCCATCGGTTTGCTGTATTGGAACAATTTTTACGTAAATTGGAACGACACCTAGTACACGACATGTATTGCGTCTTGTACGATGTATAATTATATTATTTAAGTTAGTGAAAAGTTTATTCTTCGTTCCCCAAAGGATATTTGCATTTATATATTTTTACACATAGCACACATACAGTCTTGGTCAATAATTCGGTTCTGAACCCACCTGTGCATTACTTGAGACTATGGCCCTTCCATAGTTCTCGATCCAGCTTTCCCCTTTATTACAAGGTATATAATATTCCGTGTTGATGTCGACTGACTAGTGTTTAGCTTACGTATTTAATGTCCTGGTAAGTGTATAATGGGGATGATGACTGCGATATTTTTATGAATTTAGATAAAGGGTTTAGAATTAACACCGTAACTGTAAATCCAAACTATTTATGGTAATAAATTAACAAAGTTACAAGCATTATATTATTATTGTGGCGGTCTAAGGGGAGGCCTTTGTTCAACGGTGGACGTCTTATGGGTAATTATCATAATGATAACGAACCATATAAAATTTTATGGTTACACTGAGATAGCACTAGAGCTTTTTTTTACGGGACATGCTCTTAACTCGTACCCATCATTGCAACTCCTACAATGATAACCATTAAGAACCATCGAGGCAATGATGCTCGCGGCGTTCCAAAGACAGACAAAGATATCTATTTGCAAGGGTTGGAAACACTTTATGAATTCACATTCTGCTGAAATTAATATAGGTTTTTCAAACATGGTAATAATAGTTCTCATACAAAAATAATACTTAAATTGTACCAACATTAAAAATACATAGTCAGGGAAAAGAAGAAATGACTCGACTGTCTTGTATGCTAATATATTATGTCCGACGTGATATTACGTCCATTCTGATTCTTCATTCATAGGCCACACTCACACAGAATATGATGAACAGTGATATTGAAGTAGCAGTTTTCTGTAGTTGCATAGTAAATTCACATCGTCCCGTACATTAAATAATCGGATTCCTGTCAAACCCTTTCTCAGGTTTCAATTAATTGGAACGTAATTGTTAAAAGAGTCAAGATCCCTATTTACCTTTGAAGTTTTTGCCTGCTTACTCTATATTGATCTCCATGACGATCGGTCGGACAAAGTTACTTACGCGTTCTGACGTGCGTCAGTCCACATCAACTTGAATATTTGTGTAATGCAATGACTATCAGTAAGTGTCAAATGTATAATTTCCAAACCGGTTAAGATATATAGGTACAGCACCATAAGTAACTTAACATGTTAGGAAACTAAGAGATATGTTATAATGAAAGATTATAACGCTGCAAATGCAGATCTGAATATATTACAATTGTTCAGCTACTTGTGTTGCTATACTTATATCCAAAAAGTGAATTGTATTTCAATTTTAGCTCAACCTTTGTCGAAACATCAGCATTATCAATAATGAAAAAATGTCCACACAATACAGGAGCTTGCTTAGTGTGTCTTTATGTCTAGTTATATATCCATGGCTAACTCACTGGCAGGATCCCGCGTTGTCTTTAAATTCCTTTACAGAGATAAACCTTTATCGAATAACCTCTCCTTTATCATATTCCTCAAAAATATCTACTAATGCACTCACCTTCGACACTGGACTTCAAAAGGTCACCTCACGTACTTTTAAACACGCATGTGTGTATGTATGTTTATGTCGTGCTGTATGCGTTCGAAGCTTTCGAACGCAAAGAAAAAGCCTACGTTTTCTCGCAGTCAAGGTAACTATGGAGTTAAGCTCTAGGTGTAGGACCAGCGCCCGCGATATGCCCACTGTCAACTCATTCGTAGGACTCGTCAACGAACATCTAACAATACCTTCACAAGGGCACCGGCGGCTACAAACAGGAAGAATCTTATGTGGTCGGTCCCCTGTCAAGCCCAGGTATCCAACTTCAGATATTTACGTGCTGTCAGCCACTATTTGCCCACGGGCTGAAACGCTACCTGAAAAGTCTTATCAAAGAGCTGCCAAGTCTTCGTATAGTTAAGCGCCAGGCAAGGTATCTGCGTGGAGTCCATTTGATACATCATACAAGAGCCCATTTGTTACATCTTACCACTTAACACCCACACACTGGAGGAGCCCTACTGGTCTACCCACCAAGGAAGGCAGCAACTGAATAGGCCCTGTTCTTCACCGAGGTAGCAAAACTGGTCACTAACGTCTCTGCAGTAGGGGAAGCCCGTATTTCGCACGATCACTAAACCAAGGTGATCATTTATCGCCTGTTATATCAAGGTATCGATGCCTTTGTTATACTTGAATATGTGTTGTATGCCTTCTACAGTCGGCGTCACAAGACCCTCTTCAAAATAGTTTATAGTCATAGTATGTAAAGGGTATGGTGCCATCATTTGGAAGTTAGAATAATAGTTGGGTTCACTATAGGATGCACATGTTGCACATGCTTGTATTAACTGTAGGAAAGAGGTTAGATTCTTGTGACGCTGAGTGTATTATTTACTGCCACCAAACAGATACTACGGAGACTAGGAAAAACGGATACTGCTCAGTATACAGTTGGGCGTAGTACGCAACGATATGAAATTCAAAATTTGCGAAAAGCCGAGGTAACTTTAAGTAATATTCAAAGACGTCAGCAATATGGCATTCAGCTGGGACTCGGAATTCCGAAGTAAGTCCAGTTTGCATGAGACTAATTATCTCATTGTTCTAGAGATTGCAACGGCTAGACTACAATCTAATCATTTTTATGAGGGTTTATGGATTTATCCAAGGGCTAAACACGGTTTTTAATGGTTTTGATCACCGTTATATCATATGCCTAGCCATTTCCAGGCTATTTTGGGTCGGCTTCCAGACTTAGCGGTTGCAGCTGGACTGGCTGTAACACTTTCAAGACTGTGAGGGTTTAAGATAACCGGAGCTGACGTCTTACTGTGCTGTCTGAGGCATGGAGAGGTCTCAGTATAGTAGTGGAAGGTGCCCTATCCGGGAAGACTACAGGAAGCTCAGGTTTACCTCGATCTATCGGTAAAATCAACGGCTTTACAGGTCAGACAAGGTTTTCTCTGGTAAGGTGCAATTTTCACTGTTTTACTAAATTAAAAAATTTCCGTTGTACGAGCAAATTACGTACAACTGTATCGGGTGGGATAAATTGCTCATACAGAACAGATAGGCGTCAAATATTCTTATTGTGTGTGGGTCGTTTTGTAGGCAAAGTAGGGCCTTGTGAACAGAATAGGAACTAGTAGGGTTTAAACAAATTTTTAGTTGCAGTTCGGCTATGTACCTTTCCAAATAACAGAGACGTCCAGAATGGCACTCTGTGAGCTCAAAAAGGTTGCTAATTGGAATATTAGCAAGTGGTGTGATACAGATTTATAATTTAACACAATGACTGAGGCGCAGCAGGCGCAGACAATAACTATTAACTACCGCGGTGGCTTTCAAAGGGTTAAAATCTCGCGGAGTGGATTGTGGAAGAACAAACCACACCTCAATTTGTCAGGTTATATCCAACTTCGTTCTTAATTCTTTTTCAGCAAACCAGGCGCAGTTGTAACTGTATTTTATGAAATTCGTATTAAAAATATTACTCTACCAATAACCTATCATTACACCTCTGAAAATATTACAAGACTTGCCTCTGAAAATATTGTATTTATTTCTATTATATTGAAATCCATATTCTTATTGGTATATGGTTGTAAAGTTTTGATGGTAGAATACTTTATATACCCATCTGTATATTTATCTATATTTATATACAGAGGGTATTTTATATAATAATAGACTTTGTTTCACTAACCTTAGATATACAAAATCAAACTGGTATTGGTTAAGGTTATGAGAGGTAACAGTGAGTGCTTCTTAGACTCAACTAAACTGAGAAAACTCTAAACTATGCCTTTATCTTATACTGAAACTATGTATATTTGATCAAGGTATTCTAGAACATGTTCAAACTAACGTTTTACTTCAAGTTCATGCAACATGAAGAGGTAAAACCTAAAGTCCGGAGTTAATGTTTTAGTGTCCTTCATTTTACGCTGTTCGTAATGACACGTAAAATAAAGGGTGCAGAAGTATTGTGTTTTATTTCTTTTTCAAAAGCCTCAGAACATGACGAGGCAAATCTGTCTGTGTAAGTCTGTATGACAGAAGTCATTAAGACGACTTACACAGGCTACCTACAATCTTGGTTACCTTTTATTAACTTATCCTTCGTATGTTTCAGAGGTTTAGGTGCCACAATATAAGGCATTATGTCTATAAGGAATTATTTGTACCGTTTTTTTATCGTACGGTCGATGAACAACCAGAGTTTAAACCGCGTGGGCCTCTGACATGGCTTACACACCCTTGAAAAGTCTTGTGTGATGACGATGTTTTCCTACAGCGTTTGAGGCAACTGGTAACTAATGTATACGCACCAATGTCTTAGAATTCATGTGCGAACACATGAATTGATGGATGAACACAGACATTGGTGCGCGCCGTGGTTGAAACTTACGACCTTTGACTTGCCAGTCCAACGGTCACACCACTCGGCTAACACTGCTATAATTGTATCATAATGAGATATCTTAAGGTTGACATGTAAATATCTTTCATTGTATTGTTAATATGTTGAACTCATAATTTTTTTAAAGTTTTTTATTGTTTGCAATCTGCCCTTTTATGCGCGATTCCGTCCCAGACGTGGTCTAAGGCCCTTGTTAATTAGATTGGCACGGAATGTTCTGCCTTTTTTTTGAAGGCCTTAGGACATTTATGGATCGAGCGTGCGTAAGTTAATCATTTTAGCCATGATGTACTCTTGTATAGTGACCTGACAATAAGATTGGGCTGCGATGAGACTAGAATGGACAATATGCCTGTTTCATCTCATTCCGGTTTAAGTCTAACTGACTTTTGGTGAGTAAACTATAATATTCTATCCATGTCGGATGTTATTCCGTCTTCCTTCTAGGTTTTCGTCGCGCTCCTTGGTACTTTCCTAGTTTCGTAACACTTTGGAATAGACTGGAATTAAAAAAAAACGTTTCGTAAATATTTCGGCTGATGTCACAGTTATTTGTTGGCATCAATTATATCTTAGTCTGGCAGCGGGATGGTCGCGACACCTAACACCAACATAAAAGTTAAAATTACAGATATCCGCGATTTTGCCGTTTAACTCAAAACTTTAAATCAATCCAAATATAGTCTCGTAATTTTTCAATTAAATTGCATTAAAATTCCTTTAATGCTCATTGGCCGTCGGTGTAATTAGGATAATTAAGTTTTGTGATGATATCGTTATAAGATGATGTTGTGAAAGAAGTATGAAGTGAAGTTTGCTATGGTATTTAAGATTTCAATTAATTACATACAATTATTATAATGATAATTATAAACATTATTTCTTAAGGCATGTTCGATTCTAAAATGCTATTAAATATGAATTGATATTACAGCTTTTTATTACAGAGTTCACATTCAAATAATGATTCGTTATGTTTTAACAATCGCATGATTATATTTCGTTTTTTAAGATCCACGATGAAACTTTTATAAATGATTGTTTATTAACAATTTATGGAAACAAAAGATAACAAACATGAGAGAATAACATGAAAATACAAATACAAAGGTACTGCTTATTTCATAAAAGAGAGAGAGAGAAATATATTCTAGCAGACCTGGGAAAGGAGATATATAAGAGATGGAGGCGACAGTGTGCAGAATAAAATATAGAAGCAGGAGTGTGTAAAATATACACAAGTTTTGAGAAGTAAGATAGTACTGCGTGGTCGTGGTTTGAGCTGATTAATAAGAAGATGCTGAAGATCTATGAAGACATATTCATATTTTACATACATTTTTCATGTACATGTTGTTAATCAAGTGCTTAAATACCATTGTTTTTGTTACGAGTGTTCAGGGCGGGTTGCTTCAGCATCACTTGACGCACATCTAAATGTTAAAAATCCGATCACCAATGTTGTTTCCTTCTAGCAGCCCTAATAGCGTTGATAGCCTGCTTTTGCAATGGCACAAAGTTTCGTGTTTTACATACGTTGAATATTTTCTGCAATTCTTGTATTTTGACTTACCCACGTATCTAACGTTAACTGACTGTTTGAAACAAGCCGCCTTTTGGGATTGATGTATACGGTGAATATATAAATTCTATAATGATGAGTATTACATTGAACCTTCAACCTTTTTTATTTCAGTCAAGGCAATTATTCTTCAGAAAGCACGTAATATTATCGCGGTTTCCGTGTTTGTGTATTGAAGGATGAATTTGGTTCAGCTATAAGTTTTATAAACATAATTTACATCGCGGCTGTCTTTTGTTAGTCAGATTCGAACAAAACAATTAAAATTTCGTGTCGGTTATCCATTTTATTTTGTATTTTTCGGTTTTATTTACGTGTTTATTCGGGAGCTAGGACTGATTGGCTAGTTTGGATCTCAAACGGAGCTCTTATGTGTGAGCTGACGGCAGCACCGGGATTGCGGGCTGCGAGTTACACAATTAATGGTCACTGCCTCGTTGGTCTAGTGGTTGCTAAGCGCGACTGCTGTGCACGAGGTCTTGGGTTCGAATCCTGGGTCGGGCAGTGTTAGTGGGTTTTTCCATTGGGTAATTCTCAGTAGCAGCACGACGTCTGAATTTGTGCCCGGTTGATGGCAATAGGCTCGCCCCCTATTTACATTAGGACCTAACAACATAACTGGCGAAATGTGGGTGCACTATATGTGCACCTCTGCCTACCCCTCCGGGGAATACAGGCGTGATGTTATGTTATGTTTTTTTTTTTAATTTATCGCCCTTCTGGCTTAACATCGGCGTTTGGTTTTGTGACAATCACAAGAAGTAATTGGAGTGGATGGCATCGTAAGAAGACAGTCATAAGTAATTTTGTCGGTAAGCTTGTTTCGTTTTACCTGAAATGCTGATTCCTAACAATTATTATGATATTGTTTTTTTTTTGTATCTACTTTCAACAGGCAGGCAAAAAGATTCGCAGGAACCCTCAACACCCGGAAACGCCACCCGACACGTCTGGAATAATGATAAACTGGAAGTTGGTAAGATTTCATTTTACACCAATTTTTTTCGAAGAAAAGCAATGATTTGCTTCGGTCGTTTTTAAGTTTTTCCATATTAATATATATTTTTATTTTATACTGTTATTTTTTATAAGTCGTTAAAGAACATGTTCCTCATAATTTCCCAATCATAAGATTAGGAAAACTTCTGAACAGTGGAAACACTGTAATTAGTCCTATTTAGACGCGGTTTGTTAAAACATTAGGCACATCATTGCTTTTCTTTGGAAAGACAACCTTATTGATTACCGAAGTTTATTTAAAATTATATTTATATATGTATTTATATTGTATATATTATTAATACAAATAATATCAGTCAATTAGCATCGAACCGCGTGTCATATAAAAATTTGAACAGATGAGAGAGTAAAGATTTTTCTTCTAAATTGGGTTTTTATTTTCATATTTGGCTGTAACATCATTTTTCATTTAGTCTTTTTATTTTATACTAATATTGTCATGGATGTTAGTATCAGATCAAAAGATCAGTGTGTACCGGTCGCGTCTTCTAAGGCGATGACCACGCAGAAAAGACGTGAGATGAGGATGCTTCGCGGACAGGGCGTAGACCTTTGCCATAAGAACGTCGTAACTCTAAACATATAGAAAAGACGAGGCGCAGACACGACGTTTATCCGTCTGCACCCTATGGACAACCACAGCAAGGACGGGGCACAAGTGCGGCCGGACGAGGCACGGGCGAGCCCGGAGGTGAGGACGAGGCACGGGCGAGCCCGGAGGTGCGGACGAGGCATGGACGAGCCCGGAGGTGCGGACAAGGCACGGACGAGACCGGAGGTGCGGACGGGGCCGAGTGCGGTTGCCGGGACTCACACTCAACGCTCGCTGTCCGACACTCGTTTTTCTATATGTTTTATAAAGTCGCGACGGCGCACAGTCTGCGCCCTATCCGCGCCCTCGTCTTAAGACTTTTCTGTGTGGCCATCGCCTAAAAGTTTGTGTAATGGCTCTCATGTCATTGTCACTACATCATAATTTAATGGGCTCTTTGGATTTTTTTAGATGGTAATGTTAATATTGACACAAGATGGTGCGCGCGTCGGTCGCGGATAAAAGCATCGGAGATAGTGAGTAGGTGGGATTGAACAGTGGGCATTTTGTGGTTATCCTATACACTAGGGTAGTAAGTAAGCTTAATGAACTAGACATACACTCACAGTCGGGAGTCTGCAGTCTCAAGGTACTATCTAAAAATATATTACTTAATACGATGATGCGCTTAATTAAGAATCGTGTAAAGCTGCGCGCCTACTTTTAAGGAAACAATTAAGTTAAATTAGTTATAAAACTACTTAACATTATAGAGCGTACTATTATGATATTTTACAAAATGTTTTATTTTAAATCGTGCGTTAACTAAGCTGTGTGATATAGGTATCTATATATATTATACCTATTTAACTGTTATGTGCGTGGTGTGACGGCGTGGGTTGAGGTACCAGGTTGTATATGATGATATTTTCCATCAGATACCAGCAGTGGAGCTTGGAGCAGGAGTCTTCGGAGAGTGAGCTGATCGCCATCCCGGAGACGAGCGACAAGTCCGACACGACAGTCCACGGCAGCACTGCACCGGTGAGTGACACTTAGGCGGCGCCATGTAACTTCACCACCATAACTGCCCCCTAAACCGCTTACCAAGCGTTGGGATTATGGCAACCTAAAGAGGCCTTTGTTCAACAGTAGACGACGTCTTTCGGCTGATGATGATGGTGGTCAACTCACCTGGCACTCCATAAGTTTACTACTCTCTGTCAAATTAAACGATAGCAAACTAAACTACTGGCTTTATTAGGTATCGCTTCTATTTCAATTAAAACTAGTAAATTATCATATTACAATAAACTTGTTTATACCTTCTAGGGTTCATTCGACGAGCCGTCACATTACGAGGACCCGCCAAAGGTAGAAACGCCAGCCACTACTACTGCTTATCCACCGCTCAGTAAAATAGTAAGATTTAGAATATTTACATTGTTTTTGCATGTGTTTGTTTTTTATAGTTTTATAGCTGTTCATCGCTTCGCTTGTTAATGAAGCTGATTGGTAAAGAAGAATTCTTCTGTGAGCTTACAATGACTTAAAATATTTTTTTGATTTGACCTTCTATGGTTTTTCTTATTGTATGGTTGATGAACAACCTACTGCCAGAGTTTAAACCGCATGTAGGCCTCTGACATGGCTTAACACACCGCGGAAAAATTCCACATATTACTATTTCTTTATAGGAATATGTGGATAACGTTGTGAGTAGTGTATTTGTCACCTCTATTATTAAGTATTTTTTCTAAAATTTTCTATATTATTACACTGCTGTTTGTTATTCCTAAGTAAATAAATAAAGAAAAAAAAAATCTCATCTGCTAACGATGTTTTCCTTCATCGTTTTTAGCAACTGATAACTAATTTATAGAACGCACATAAATGAAAAGTCATTGCTGCGTGCCTTGGTTTGGACTTGCGACCTTGCTTGGCAGTCCAACGATCATACCACTCGGCTATCACTGCAAAACAACTATGGGTTACCATACCGAACAGTATACACCTCTGCCTATACCTTGGCAGAACACAGACGTAATGTAATATTTTTATATGGGTTACAAGATCTTTTTACACAATTTTAGACAGCTCAAAGCAGTAGTTTACATCATAAGGATTGAAGCATTCGTGATGAAGGCCATGATGTCATCATCATTCTTCTGCTGGATTTAGATCGCTCTTTATAAGACATTATTAATTACCAATCTTGTGCATATTATCATTAACCAGTTACTTAGCAAAGCATTAGTTATTGATATGTTTTAACAGCAATATATTTGATACTGTGCTCCCAGACTGCAGTTGGATCCCGCTCCGCTCACCAGCTGTCCACCAGTTCCTCCGTGTCAATAGGCAGCGATTCTTCCAATCTGTAAGTATAGATATATACTATGAACCTGTATACTTGAATTTTTTTCTGTCCCGGTAATAAGCTCTAATGTCCTTTATTATATTTTAATATGAATTTCTTTCTTTTTGACTTCGTGATATAAAGGTACCCAGTTATACACTATACAATTTACATTGTAGACCTAACACAGTTTGATATTAGACCTTTCTTGATAACAGCAAGTCCACGCCTATGAGCGGCCAGTCAGTGGAGATCTGGCCGGACCAGATACACCAGCAGACGTCTCCCCGAGCCAAGATCCTGGGCAAGCAGAAGAGGATTATCGGTATGTGTACCATTAGTTACATTTCCAGTACCTTAGGTATGTCCAATTATTGTTTCCCAGAACATTCAAAGTATTTTGAAAAGTTTTTCTCTACTTTTCTGAATGGCGCATTTTGTTACATTACTACTCTTTTACTTGTAACTTTTGGGAGAGCGCCACACCATGAAGTTCTTCATAGATGTCCAAAATGTCAGACATAGATTCTTACGGAACTTACCATTGAGGTATATAATGTTATGTGTGATGTGTTCCGTATGTCAGTGGGCAGCAGTACGTCGCCCGACACGGCGCCGTCGTCCAACGGGGACGGGCAGTTCGGGCAGTGGCCGCACGCGCGCTCGCCGCCACAACATCACATCAAGAGCCCAGGTACCATCGTACTCACGCCTGTATACCGTTTTAGTCTTTTATTAAATTTAGAAATCTGTCTTGATAAGATTTAAAATTCAAATTGTAATTTTAGATACAGAAATATATAAGTCATTGGCTGAAAATGGCAGCTTCTTCCAAAAATGTTAACGATTAGGTACTTTAATTTTGGATGGACCTCACTGACCCCTCCTTCCCCCTCTAGCCAAGAACGTGGGCTATGCGTACGCGTCGCCAGAGTCCCCGCTGTCGAAGATGGAGGTCGCGTGGAACGCTCCACCGCCCGTGCTGCAGCCGCACTCTCACCAGCCCTTCCACATCCCCCCGCAAGAGAGGTAACATACATGCATTACCCCATACAGTGCAAGTAGAGTCTCCACGAGTGACTGTACTTAGTACGTCTGGCGCCCCTGGACGGTCAACCTCGCTGCTATCCTTGTTGACTGACCAATCTCTACACACATGAGCTATTTCATGTGGCAATTGGCTCATACCCATACGAAGATCTCTCTCACAGTCTGTACTGCCAATAACAGTTCTTCCTTACTCTAGCAACCTCACAATAGAAATTCGATTCAACAGCTTCCAATCTAGAATTCCACGTATCGTGCAGACTTCATATCTTTCTTCCAATGTGGATGTACTTCAAAAAACTTCATATAATATTATGTTGTGTAAAGATTGCTGCCGATCGGTCCGAAGCCCAACAAGGAGCAGTATCCAGTGTTCAACGCTCTAGTGGACCGAGTAAGAGAAGCACTGAGTCTACCACCAGGTACGTGCCTGTGTCATTTCATAAGAACTCCCATAATATCATAAAATAATATTATAATTTACCAAACAGACGACTCTACAGACAAGACGGACTCGTCCCGCTCGGAGGGGGACGCTACCCCCACCCCCACTCCCACCAGCCGGCCCCATGACTTGAACAAGAAGCTCTCCTCTGAAGCTAGCAGGTAAGGATCTATTTAAATAATCCATTATTTAACGTTAGATATTTAGTTTTGGATATTTGTTATTAATTTTTTTGAGTAGGACCAACTGTATGTTTCAAAGATGTGTCTCCCCAGCAGGTCCCCGCGGCGCCTGGCCCGGCAGGCCGCGCAGGCCGGCTCGCCGCCACACGCGCCCGGTGGGTCCTCCACATACACTCTGCCTATAGTACCCTATAACTGTCCAGTGTAGACCTAACTACATCAGATTATATCTGATCTTTAAATGTTTTTGACTACCTTTTAATCTACTGAACCCAAAGAGTGATTCTTGGGTGCGAAGTTCTGGGTTCGATTCCCTGATAGGACCAACTAAGCGTCTCCTGTTACATTGGGACATGTTAGTTTTAACAGGTTTGATTATTTATTTATTTACATGGTTTTGTTTATCTTCACCATTATAACATTGTCATCTTCTATAGAGTGTGGAGGCTGCACCGGCGGCTGGTGGGAGCGCGAATCGCGAGCAGGAAGACGCGCTGCGCATGCGCACTCCGCACCACACGGGCCTGAAGCACAGCTATGCTACCGCTGTAAGTTTCACATATATTTACCGTACTCGACCATTGAATTCATTTTTTTTGTAATTTTATACCATTCAAATATATATTTTTTTGGTGCATTGCAAGGTCTAAATTTATTCCCTATCCTATTAATAGGCGCTGAATGTGGAACAGCAGCAGAACAATACAGTGACGAAGAGCTGGGCCTGTGCATCATAGTCCTCGCCACGTTTGTGCACCGCGAGCCGGCGGCAGCGGCGGGCATGCTCCCAGCACTGCTCCACAATGTCAGCAGGTAAACATCACTTAGACTTAGGCCGTTATGAAATAATTATTACTATTTTTAAAGAGATAAAATTCTATTTTATCAGCTGATTTTAAATCAACTATTCCAAACCGTCACTCATATAGTGAAAGCTAGTAGAAATAGGCTCCTCAACATGGGAGTAACCAGTAAGGTGTCCAGGGTGGTGCAGCTGGGCAACTACTCGTGGCAGGCGGAGACCAACACCCGCCTGCCGGGCAGCGCAGTGTTCGTGGCGCACCAGTTCCTGCGCTGCGTGCTGCACCAGCTGGCGCCCAACAACGTGTTCCTGCAGATCTTCCTGCAGAGGACGCCAGGTCAGTTCCCTACTGCAACACATCTTTATAGACTTTTTGGGGATATAGTATTTTCGTTTTCAAAACCTGGTCCTCATAAACAAAGTTTGTTTCAGAGAAACAACGCCAGATGTTCTTCAAGAGCATAGCCCAAGCGTTCGTGGACTTCAATGAGTTGTACCCTTGTGGACCCCTGCAGTTGGTTGTGGAGCACCTTAACTCCAAGAAGACACTGCCCATTGATGTGAGTCTATGTCTTTATTATTTTACAAACAGCTGATAATATTTAAGTAATTTTTGCTATTACTTTCAATTCTTAGTACATTTTTAGCATTTTTCATAACTAAAACATTTGTTACAGCAAATAACTGTCATAGCGGGTAACATAGCAATGTACCTGGAATGCTTGGCCCCCGAAGCGCTGGGCCCTATAAGCGCATGCGCAGCGTTAGTGCAGCAGTTAGAAGCACTGCTTCGTTCCGCAGCATTGCTTCTGCACCAGATTGATGATGTACTGCCATTGTTGAGGGCAGCTACTGCTGCGTTAAAGATACCTGCGGCTGCGCAGCATAAGGTATGTAGGCTCTCTGTTTATGCGTATTATTTACTCTAGTAAATTTCAAATCTGAATCGTTCATCACTCGATACATAACAGTACGGGTTCGATCCCTAGACGGAGGAAATAATTACATGTAATTGTTTTTTCAAGTCTAAGCTTTTGTCTAAAACACATAGGTACAGATTTTTGCACTCTGAAGTTGATTGTCAGCGAGTTAGTGTCAGTCAAGATGCTAAGAAGATCCTCCCCACAGAGTATTCTGGAGCCAATCTCCAAGATCATCAGCTATGGCGCGCAGAACTTCGTGCTGAAGCTGTCAGTCATCTCTGAGCTGAGCCTTGTGTGCTCGCGGGTGTTCAGCAGAGACCGCGACAAGCTCATGGTGTGCCGCGTGCTGGTGTACGAGCTGGTGCAGGCTCTGCGGACCAAGACCACCATCCCGGATGATAACCTGTTCATCCTCATTCAGTTCGTGCTGCAAGGTTGGTGGTGGATTTCGTAATACTAAATTCTTATTCTTCTTATCGTATGGTTTATGAACAACCTGGTGTCAGAGTTTAAACCGTCTGTAGGCCTCTGACAAGGCTTTACACACCTTGGAAAAATCAGGTGTGCCGGTTTCCTCGTGATGTTTTCCTTCACCGTTTTTAGCAGATTGATAACGAATTAAAAAAAGTACGCAGATGAATTTAAAAAGACATCGGTGCGTGCCGGGGTTTGAACTTGCGACTTTGCAATTAACGGTCATTCCTCTCGGCTATCACTGCTTAAGAACCAGAAGATATATTCAAAGTCTTAAGACTTTTAATGGGAGCAACATGACTAGCAATAGATCACAGTGTCCAATGACATGTATGGTTCATCAGGTCACGGCTGCCGGCTGGTGCTGCCCCCGCAGCTGTGCGGGGAGCTGGCTGGGGGTGGGGGTGTGGGGGGCGGGGGCACAGGAGGGGGGGACGCGCGGGACGTGGCGGGGGGCGCGGTGGACTGCATGCGGCCGCACCTGCCCGACATGCTGGAGCTGCTGCACGACCCGCACCTGCTCAACAAGATCAAGGTGCTGGCCGGACACACTTACACATCATCAGCATCAGCCTATCTCAGTCCATCTATGACTCATTGTTCCCTCTGAACTTCATACATAAGTCCCCCAATACCTGGTTGTACATGAGACAACCCCTAAGAAAATCCGAAAGCACACCTTTTACCGTTTCCCGGGAAGAAAAATTATGCGACCACGTTCCAGCTGCATATCTACGTTAGGACCACTAATTAACATGACTATATCATTCCCAATCAAATTTACGTCGTAGCAGAGCCTAATTTCACCGAACCCATATCGTCAACAGGGTTCCGTCTCAAAGTCCATCGTGAATCGCAACCTCATATGCCTTAACGAAGACACTCTGGGAGCCATAGTGAAGGGGGGTATAGCTCAGTATGTGGCCATGGAGCTCGCGCTGGAACACAGCCGGGGCAGGCAGGACCGAGCCCAGCCAGCGCGCCACATGACTCCCTGGATCAGCGCCTCACTGCCCGGGTATGTAGACTTCATAAACATACCAGCCTATATATAAGTATAAAAACTGACATACATAAAGTTATGGAGGAAAAGTGCAGGGATCTTAAATGAATATATTTTTACGAGTCCAGTAAAATTTTAGCAAACATGTAATCGCCGAATGATTTGTCTCCTAAGTTTTTTTGATCACTTACATTCTCTATTCTGTACGAGAAGGAACCATAACAATAGCTATTCTCGATAGTTGTTCTCGCTAGCTTGGACTTGAGTTCACCAGTGTCCTGTCAGGTCCCGCGAGGTGTGCGAGTGCGTGACCCGCGTGCGGCTGATCTCGTGGCTGGTGATGGGCGCGCTGTGCAACACTCGCGCGCAGCAGCCGGGGCCCGCGCCCGCGCCGCAGCCCGTGCCGCAGGACGCCACCTGCCACATCACCGACTACATACAGGTGCGGCCCACGGATACTCTACGGTGGACGTCAAATAACCACGCTCCAAAGGCTTCATTTTGAAGTTTTGAAGAGAGTCATAAGTTTAAATTAAAATTCAGGGTCTTTTTTATGTACAAGGTACTTATAAATAGTCTGGACTCTTGCTGAAATCCACCTTAAATATTAAATAGATTTTTAGATCGGATTCTTTACACCCTATGACGCACGAGCGTTAAAACAAACTCGAAGCAGATATTCAGTTGTAAATAACTTTCAGTACATAAAGTTTATCCTGTTTCTTCTCTCTAAGTGCAAGCAGAGACAGGAGATTCTCCTTTTCAATTTGTTTTTGTGACATGCAGAGTGTGGCGTAGTATAGGCACGTCGAATCCTTAGCTACGGACCACTATTTACTCCCCAGCCTGTAATTGTGTGCCGTAGACCATCATGTCGTCGTACGTGGAGCAGTCCAAGCCGGCGGCGCAGCGCATGAACGCGCTGCTGCACGCCTTCGTGCTGTGCCAGCTGTGGACGCTGTACCTGGAGGAGCTGGCCGGCGCCGCCCCGCCCTCCAGCGAGCCGCACAACACCAGCGTGTGCATCCTGCTGGACTTCTGGTGCAAGCTCGTGCCTAGCATCCTGCAGGTCACCGTGCAGTCCAAAGTGGTGGGTGAACATATATTCAATATCATCTATCCAATTTACATAAAACATCACGCGTGTACCAACCCAACCTAACACATACAAGATCATCATCAGCCTATCTCAGTCCACTGCTGGACATAGGCCATTAACCATTCACAAATCCAAGTTGCTGAATGCTGTTACTGGAAGTTTCCCAATGAAAAATTCAATTACACTTTGCCCGACCCGTGGATCAAACCCAGGAGGTCAGGCTCGGGAGTCGCACTTTGCGACCGCTAGACCGACGGATAAGTCCCTTATTTATAGATCTGAAGTGACCTCTTATATAGCACTAGGGCGCCATACTTATCAGCATCTTGACTTTTGAACAGTCGACTCTGTCACAATACCTTGCAAAACTTTAAATTTTATAATTTGCTTCCTCAGACTTGTAATTAAATTAAATTTGTTATAATAACTATGCTCAATGTAAGTGAACTGTATTTGTTCTTTTTGAGTAAATAAATGTCTTTAAACCGAAACTATGACGTCATATCTTTGCCCAATCTAGAAGTTTTTTTGTCTCATGAATTACCCATACAAGTTCAATCTGAAGGAAATAAAGAAGTTAAAGTTTATTTTCTTTTGTCTTAGCTGGCAGAGACAGTAAACCTCCACTTCTTGAGTCTCCTGGAATCTCTTCTGGAGTGTAACTCCACCGTGCTCAACAAGTTGCTGCCGCTGTGGACTCCTATACTGCATTCGCCGTTGTTCAATGTGAGTATATCAAATATTCAAATAGGTTCAGAAGTTTATTTATTACTAATGAAAAACTAGACTGGCGTTCCAACTTGAAATTGACTTTGAATTTGTCTTTCGCCCAGATGCCGCGCCACGTATCACAGCGCCTGGCCGTGTGCCGCGAGCTGCGGCCCGGGCCGGGGGCGGGGGCCGCGGGGGCGGGGCCCGGGCCCGCGGGGACGGGGGGAGGGGGAGCGGGAGGGGGAGCGGGCGCTGCCGCTGCGCAGCGTCGCCTGCACCGGCTTCTGGCTAAGATGGCGCAACTAGAGCTCCAGCCGCACTCCTTCTACTTCATATAAGCCAGCCGAGCACGAACAGAATTAGACTCCATTTCTGAATCAGAGTCTAATCTAATTCAGAACCGGATTCTGATTCTGATTTACGAACTTCCTATGTAAGTATCTACCTACGTACTTAAGTACTTATTTGTATCATCTAAAATGAGATTTGACTATATCTTTTAACTGACCACAGATTGTAAAAAACATAATTGCTACTGTCTCTGAATCATCCTTTTATTTGAAAAAATACCAATAATACAATCAAATAAAGTCGCGGGTTCGAGTCCCGCTCGTGTCCATTATTTTTCAAGTTTTCTTTATCAATTTAGAAAAATACCAATTTTTATTTTGAATCCGAGAATATTAAACAACGAACCTTTTTCACAGGCGTACTCGGCGAACTCCACAACGCATCATCTACTCTGCCAAAATCGTCGCACGCGCATATCTTCAACATCATACAAGTGTACAACACGTCCCTGTATTCCTGGTAGCAGCATATGTATGTACTCTTATACATCTTCTACCAACAAAATGCAGGTGGCCTACTCTCCAATTTAATTTCAATTCACAATGCCAAGGGAAAAAAAGGCTGTCAATAATTGATCTCAGTTATTTCCTCCCAATGGAACTTATTATTGAAATAATTTGGCTCCAGTGTTAAGTTTATGAGTTCGAAACTTTACAATTCCAATCTAATTTAGACGAAATTGAATTGGAGAGTAAGCGCACTGATTAATTCATCGTGGGAATTGGTGCTCTTCTTCATTATTTTCTTCTTCAGAGAAAAGTTTTTCGTCTTTGTAAACATGTTTTCAGATAAACGTAGCGAAATTCATGTAATCCCATCTTAAAATTATTAACACCATTGAAATATTTAGAGATGTGTTCGAAGATTTTATATAGAATATTTTGTGATACTTGAACCTATTTATATTGAAATTCGCTGCGTCGTTGTTTGTCTTCCGTCTAGATATAAATTATCCCCCTTACTTGTAAACAATGGTATTCTATAACAATGTATTATTTTTACCCAATGATATTTTAAAAAGTACAGACATGTTACTAGCGCGTTCGAAAATGTTCCAATTGGGTAATTATATCTAGTAGTGACCGGTTGACGACGATTGACATGTGCGCGCAAATGTTCAGCACAAGTATATTCTTTTACTAGATTGTTATAACTACGCTACCTCTATACGTCTTCGTAAAGCTCTATAATTATGTAAGAGTGCAGTTCGGAACAGTTTTCTTGTTCATTATGTTCATATGACGTATCTATACTTTTTGACATATCATTGAGCACTGTCATGTTGTTTGCATGTCAAAGAATTAAGCTATGAATAAACTTGAGAAGTGTTTAAGTTAACAGCCACTTTATCTTAGTTTACAAGTAAGGGGAGTCTCTGAATATAATGTTCAGCATTTATATACATGTTATTACGGAACTTTCAATACTTTGCCATAACTTAATACAACTATGTACCATTACAATACTCAATGTAGAAAAATAACTTTAATTTACCTACTAATTTGACATAAAACAATTATTAATTTGCTTAGTATTTGAGCATGTCTCGATACTGCGAAACATGAATATGCCGTTAAAATAACGTGTAAATTCCAGTTCTCGTTCTCTTGATACTACAACAACCTTATACTTACCTCATAATAACAGGATCGTAGCTACTAGATCAGTACTTTACGATTAAGAAGCCTTTGTTACGGTCTAATCTTTGATGGGTGACCATTCTCGTGTCCCCTCCGTGCCTCGGAGAGCACGTTAAGCCGTCGGTCCTGCGCCTGATCTCTCCCGTCGCGTCGGTCTACCGTGTCATCGGTCTATGAGAGTGAGGGAATAGAGAGTGCACCTGTGTTTGCGCCTACACTGGTGCACTGTTAGATCTCCTGTGGTTGGCTAGTCTCAGTTGAAGTTAGCTACCGTTACCGATATTCGGTCAGGAGGACATTATTATTTATTAAAGTTTAGTTTCGTGCCTCGGAGAGCACGTTAAGCCGTCGGTCCTGCGCCTGATCTCTCCGGTGGTGTCGGTCTACCGTCCCATCGGAGAGTAAAGGAATAGAGAGTGTACATGTGCTTGCGCATACACTTGTACACTATAACCTTCTGCGCCAAACGGATTTTACTGATTTATTCGAAAATACACACACACCACAGTAGTCAACGGGAAATTAGTCTAACTTTAAAAATGTTAGATAACTCAACATACAAATGTCACCATAGAAATGCATAAGCCAACCATATATTATAATACAGTGGTAGAGTCTATCTATAGCCAGTTGGCTTCAAGATCTAACCTGGGCTGGCTCGACCGGGGAAGGACCACGCTCTCACAAACTGACGTTTGGCAGGACCACACTGTCCGGCGCTCGGTGAGTGATGAGATCCGGCAGCCCACGTGCTCTCTCCTCATAAAACTATACTCTAGAGAGAGCTCCGTATGTCAGCAACTCCTAACACGAAGGAGCTATCCATCTTAAGCCTATAAGACCTTAGGCGAAGCTGGCCGGTAGGGAGGTGCGAGAAGCACGCAGGCGCAGTACGGGGGTACCTAAGTAAAGATTGACTGACCAACCTAGCTCGTGATTGATGTAGTCTCCCCTCCGTCTCGCCCCACTATTTTTTTTTATTAATGAGCTATTTGGAGCCATTTTACTCGTTATTTAAAAAAGTCTAGTCTAGTCTTGCATTTCTTTGAGAAAACCCGAAAGTTTAGGAGTTATGGTTACACAGGATAAATTTTCAGATGTAACAGGCGCGATTCACTAAAAACGTGGCCTATTTATTAATTACTTACATCACAGAGTACATTACACTTCCCGATAAAGTTACCGATACTCAAAAATTGAATAGCTCATAAACTGATCCGTTAAACAAAAGAACCGCGTTCAAACCTCATACCTCACTTCTTAACATTAAATAACTTGTTGACGCTGCATCATATAATAGTGACTCACTTCCGACACGAATATATTAGGATACCCATAATATGTATTTATGTTGTACTGACGACTTTTTTTAAGTATATAGAAACCTAAAAGCCCCTGTACCGTATAGATATGCTGAGCGTCACAATGAGGAGCTCGTGGCCCAGTGACAACCGCGTTAGATCGATCAAGGTAAAGTAACGCTCGCCGCGGTCGGTCGTAGTTGGTTAGATAAAGCGACACCCCTCCGTACATCGGACACGATAAGCCCCGGCTGTCTTTAGTTCACCTTGACAGTTGTTACGGGTAGGCAGGGAGCTTGTAACTCTGACAGCCATTCTTAGTGGGTTGTCAGAGGTCAGATAAGCGTACGCTCCATGTAAAACACTGGTGTTTAACAGCGTCCTACCCAGGTGATTTTAGGATTAATTAAGGAATTGTACATTTTGTCTTAGAGACTGTTAGTCTAACACGAGACCAAAAGTTTAGATTTAAGAACCCATACATCAAAAATGTAAATAAGGATTGATGGGTTAATTACTAAGGTAAGATAAAACTAGGCCGTAATAGGTGTATAGTTAGGAAATATGTTAGGAAGTAGATTTAAACATTAATGGATATGTAAAATCTGTAAATATAAAAAATGACATGGTGTTCGGTAAGTAGGTTGGAACTAGGTAGTGTGAAATGTAGATTATTAATAATTAAGTATCTATAAAAGTTAAGCAATGACGAAAAGATTTTGTAAATTATAAATTGAGAGGTACACCCAACCGATAAACATTAGTTTAGTACAGCCATAAAGGTTAATACAAGTAGGTAATATATAAAGTAGTTATTTGTAATAATTCCAGCTAGCAATATAAGACACTGCCAGTGCTCTTTAAATATAATTAATATTATAATAAATATAGGATAAAGATAATCGTACGCATAGGTTGGGTATAAGAATTAAAATAGTATTTTTATTTAGGTTTGGATGAAGTTTCAGTGTCTTTCACTATTGGCTAGCAGCACTTAATACATAGTAATCCCCTCTTCAGATAGTTTCGGAAAAATATTAAACAGTAATATATACTATAGAGTTAGTTATAAACCACAAAAACTGTATAAAAACGCCTTACCAGTACCTACTGTAACTTCGCTTCAGTATGATGGCAATCTGTCAACAAATCTGGCAAAAGCAACAGTCGACAAATTTAATTTTTATAAATAACATGGGCTAACAATGAATCTGATTTCAATCTATACTTTAATATTATAAATGTGAATAGTTTGTTTGAATTGAAAAAATATTTTAGTGTTGAATAGTCAATTTATCGTGGAAGGCCATTTAACATCACCATCTGTGCACATGAAATTCTAAATCTACACGGACGACATCGCGGGCGGAAGATACTAAATAATAAGAATAAAAAATGGGATTGAGGTTAAGAGAACTTATAGAGAATCATTTATTCAAAATATACTTCATATTAAGTTTTGATCGTCATATTTCATCAAAGCCCCCAAATACGCCAGTCACCGCATCCAGCTAAGTGCTATAGCTGGCTAGAAGAAACGGCGCAACAAACTACCCAACAGCACCATCTGTCTGTCAAAATTAGAAAATAAAAGAAGTTATATAAGCCAAGAACAAATCGCACGTAAATATCAAGTACTCTATGAAAAGTTAGATGTTATGCAAAATGAACTGGAACTTTTACTAAAGACTGACTTTAAGAAGAAGACGACGTCGGTGAATGAAACCAAGTTAATTGTAGAGTGATGCTTATTATTTGCTACCTAACGTCATGTCCGGCCCATGTTTTCTAAAAGAACATTGGAATACTGTTGTTTAGTCGATTGAGATTTTGCCATTTCAGTCATATATAAACCATTATTAAAATACGTGAACTTATTACTGTTTGAAATTTCCAAATTTTATCAGATACAAAAATTTTTCAGATAAAAACGAACAGGATTTGAACCTGAACCGATCCGTAGCCACTGTTCTTCTATAATAATTGTAATAAGACGTATCCTATATAACTTGAGAAACTATAAGCATTTATAACTTTTAATACAGTTTGAAGTACTCTGTTCATACAGAGAAGTAACGAGCATCGATCACCAAGATTGCTCAGTGCCGTGTTGCGACTTCAATTTAGAAAGATCTCAAAATGAGCGCTAACCGGTCATATTAAAAGGTCGTCTACAAAACATTGACGATCAGTTATTTTATATCTAGTTCGAATTAAAATGTCGTAATTCAAATTCAAATTCAAAATGTTTTTATTTCATATAAACCTATTACAGGCGCTTATGAAACGTTAGGATGCTAGTTGCACGGTTCCAAAATGTCATTCCAATGGAGAAGAACCGGCAAGAAACTCCAGAGGTTACTCATTTAAAAAAGAAAGATGGTACAAATTTGTAAATTTACATATGTAGTTTCATTATGCGACAACAAAGCAAACTAATAGTGATAGAAGGGAAAAAAATAACAAATTGGGCCAAAAACCCACAGTGCAATTAAAACTACTAGCTATCACTATTCATTACATTGTGGTCACATTAATCACGTAATTATAATTTAATTTATTTGTGAAGCACATGTAAGTTTACAGGATGTCTATGTTGTACCACATCACATCTTATTATCTAAAAGTAATAGAATAAAAATAATAAAAATGCATTTGAGATAGTTTAGAATGATATTAGGGTTTCATAGCTGCTACGTGGATAGTCAAAGACACAGAAACTCTTTCAGACATTAATTATTAACAACAAAGGTACATACACGTTGGCACAATACGTAAGTAAGAATTGTCTGGTCATGCAACAGCGAGATCGCTTCTTACTATAAGTAGATTAGTCGTAAAAATAAAACTATTTTAAGCAGCCAGTAATGGGCGTCTAGTTATATGCGGTACTTATCTGTAATATTAATTATAAATATTTAGAAGTAAGTTCTTAAAATTAGTAACATTAACGGTCATATCGCTATCTTGTTATATAATACTAGCTAACATCTACATCATTCTGTTGCTGTAATTGTGTATGACGTCACCAAATCCTTGTATGGTTAATTTCGTAATTTGTATAAATAATTTGTCTGGGACGCCTCGAGCTTCATTGTCTCGAAGGTTCTCAATGGTTATCATTGTAGGTCCTGGCTTACAGGAGTTACAATGATGGGCACGAGTGGTGGGCATGTCCCAAAAAAATAAAAATTATTGTACCCATATGACTAAAGCATAAAACATAGTCAGTTGACAAGATATGATTGAATGGTTAAAAAAATAAAAACTGTTGAAATTAATATTATTCTGAGCTGCATGATATCAAGTATAAAAACAGATACACAAAATAAATGATTCTATAACATGATAGCGATAAGGTTGACATTCCAATGATCACACTTTTGATGTTACTAATTCTACTACATGTAAATAAGGCTCCGGCCAAACACACGCAAGCGTAAACGATGATTACAAGCCAATGGCTCATAGCTTAGGTTGGATTAAGGTTAGAATAAGACTACATTTTCTGCCTATGGCCATTTGTATGGTGCATGTTAGGATTAAATTAGGTCTTATGACATGTATAAATAGTAAATATCTACGAGTCGTAAGATACATAGGATATTGATCTTTAAGAATTATAATTAGGCTTCTGACGACAGTGTACTTACAAACGTATTAAGGTCGTAGAACTCGTATCAACTCTGAAAGGGATCGTCACCGTATCAACTCTAACCGTGCAGTATTCTTTGTATGGAACTCTACTGTAACGCACACTAATCGAAATCGAAACGAAATCGCTTCGCCTCAGGACAAGCTTGAACTGGCGAGCCGTAGACATGGCGGCGCGTCGACTCGACGTATTTTAGCAGCTGATCCGCTTTGGTAACGTCCTTACGTCAGGTTGACGGCGAGGCGAAAGGCGATACGGTGACGATCCCTTTCCGATTCGTTGTGTGCTATGACTCTAATAAACCTTTCGCAGTTAATCCGGGATAGTTTCAGTCGTACCAAACCCCGATCATTTCGTATAAAGTCGATGTTATCAATTAAATTCGTAAAATGTTCAGCAAATTCAGTAACGCGCCCAAGTGCAATTACTCCCATTGATAACCCGTATTTTCCGATTAAATCCAGCCAGCATTATGACCCACTGTAGAATATTCAACTTTTTGTATTCAATGGTGTGTGATTCAAATATTATCAAAGTAATATCGAGACTTCTAGAAGCGCAACTTTATTCGAACACCAATTTTACATCTAATCACATGAAATTCCTTTGATAAATATTATTAAAGTTTGTTCTTGTAAATTATACGACTTCACTCAGTAAATACCACCCTAATTATAATTCCTAAAGGTAACAATTTTAGAATACGAAGCTAGACATAAACTAATAATAAATAATTTAATTATGTGCTTAGGCTAGGAATAACTCCTTCGAGTGACAGCAAAAAATTAAGAATATTTTAATACAGTTTCATAGGATATAGAAATTACATCTAATTTCTATTAGATTCTATAAGTCGTAATTAAGAACATTACCTGCCTCAATGTTACCATTGGTGACACCCTTTACACTCGACCAATCTATTTGACGTATAAACAAAGAACAACATTATCTGAAGTTGCTATGACAACGTCACTAGTTGATAGGTCGTGAGGATATTTTAGTCGGGTGTAATGTTATAAAATTAAGTATAAATTATATAGGTACCTGCGTTAAAACTATTTGATCATGAATTTGTCCACATCGTGCTTCGGAGGGCACGTTAAGCCGTCGGTCCCGGCTGTCATACAAATATCTTTGACAGTCGTCACAAACAATCACCTGCTTCACAATTTGAAATCAATCACAATATAGGACCATAAGTTTAAAATACCAAGTAGGTTCTATTTATATGGTCTAAGAATAAAGGACTGAGTAACATCAAGTCCTTCCCGTGCTTCGGAGGGCACGTTAAGCCGTCGGTCCCGGCTGTCATTCCGGCTGTCAGTCCTCACGTGCAGCAACATGCTTGATTAGGAGCGGTTTTATCAATATTATTTACTATACATGCCGAATACACACGTACTACCGGATACACTCCATACGCAAACACGGGTACAACCGGAATATAAAGTTAATTATACGGGAAAATTACTTTATCAATTTTGAATATTTCGACTGTCTTTAACTAAAATTATTGAATTAAAGTGCCCAGAAATGATCACTCATATAATTTTAAAACCTATGTAACAGTGATACTCAGCTCTCAAGATGCAAATGCCAATCCAGTCACAACCCTCGTGCCATATTTCTCCTGTCAAAATACTTTCTCATTGATTTCTTTGAAATTACTCCTCTCTACCATATTATAGGATCTGATACGTGTCCTAAGATAGACACAACTGTGTGTAACGTAGGTTCCCTTGTCACAACATGTTCCCCAAAATGTCATCAACATAATATTGTTTTACCTATTGGTCTATACCCGTTAACAAACCTTTCCATTTCCCTTAATTTCATGTTACATAATCGTTTGTGCAACATCCTTGGTCACAAATTAAAAAGACATATCTTAAACATTTTTCTCCTAGTTCATTCTTGAATTGCGCTTATTAACGATGTTGGTCCTTGGACTAACATGACGATCCGACTGCTTGATCGACAACTGCATGCTTCGCTTGCTTGTCAGTGTGCTTGCTCGACGGCTATTTATTTTTGCTTATTTTACTTATCATAGTACTTGTTTGTTTCAACAAACAAATACTACGATAAATGAAGATAGGACGAAAAACCTGTCTACCTTCGACATGTGTTAGGACAAAAACGTTTAAGCGAATACTAATCAAAAGACGCGAATACGTTTCGATTATGAATCACGAAATTAAGTTGATGTTCATGTTTCTGGAACTTTCAAATAACGGTAAAGCGTTATAAAATGAACTTCCGAAGACTGAAATTATAAAATGTGAAAAAGAGATGAAATCTTTCCCGATCAAATCCTAATAACGAAAAAATCCCTTTGTACTTTAAATTAAATAAATTATTTAGTTCTGTAAATAGGTTTTCACAAACACTTTTACACGTCAAAATTCAACAAAAATAAAAAAAAAATACAAAAAAAACCGACTTCAAAACAAAACTATTTCACAACAAATTAAAAAGCACTAAAAAGTAAAAAAACCGCAGAAATCGGAGAACAATCATAGAAAAATGTAGTAGAGAACGTGAAAAAAAACAGCATTATTAAGAATTACTGAAAAAGTGCTGATCGGATCATAATCAAATTGCAATTGGACCAAACGGGAGGCACCAGCTTTCAAATAAATAAAAAATCATCAAAATCGGTTCACCCAATCGAAAGTTATGAGGTAACAAACATAAAAAAAAAATACAGTCGAATTGAGAACCTCCTCCTTTTTTTGAAGTCGGTTAAAAACTAGATGGCGTCGGCATTTACTAACTGACTACCTCTGAGAAGAAATGCTGAAACAAACTCAGGAGGACATAATTCTATAACACATCCTTTCAACGTAATACCTTTTGTGGATGCAATCATGAATTGAATAGTTTTAAAACGTAGGTACTTACTCTTTAGGTATAAAACTAGGATTAGGAAGATGTAAATATCGACAGTAATAAAACATTATTTGAGTAATGTGTATAAATATTAAATAACTTTGGATCGCATTCCACAAATAACATAGCATGTAAATACATAATTAATTTTAATTTTTTTTTTAATTTTTACTTTTGTACAATTTTTTACCCATAGTTAATCTATGGTGACGACATTAAAAGATGCCATAATATAGTATGTAAAATAGTTATTAGCAATTAATGAGCTTTATTTAGTAGCTAGCATATACTTCGATTACTGGAAACTTCACCGATAATATATTTAACTATAAAACAGGCGCTCTCGAAACGGTTAATATTTTCCGTCACAATTAGTCTTATTTATAGGACATTATTTTTAGTACCTTCCAATTGTGTAGCTGTTTGAACGTGTTTATTTCTCGAGTAAGCAACTTGATTTAGGTCCGGCCAAAAACCGATATAAATAGCCATCTATCTTCCTAAACCTGTTAAAGGTTTAACCTAATTTGCCTCTAAGCATGAACAGTGATTCACAATAAAACTAATCATTATAATCGCTAACTCTGCTATGAATAAAAGTTAACAAGATCAGGCCCAGATTTGAACGACAGTAGCTTTATATTAAAACCTAAATCTTTGCTAAAGGGTAACATTTGACCTTGCATGGGTGAGGTACACAAGCCACGCACGCAAAGCTATTGTAAATCCTTAATCATCATCAGCCGAAAGACGTCCACTGTTGAATAAAGGCCTCCCCCTTAGAAATCCGCAATGAACGACAACTTCCCATTTGCATCCATCGGTTGCTCGACTATCTGTAACTGCTCTCTCCTACTTTGACGATTAAGCCTTTATATCTGAATGTAATGTAATTATAGACACTCTCGAACGCTCTCTCACAATCTCTGTAATAAAATAAACAACGATTAGTGATCAGTTTAACATCCGAACTTCTTTTATTCACCATATTCAAAGTATCTAAAGTAGTATAAACGCCCTGTGAAATTTCCAGAGTTGTGACCCTGGAAATTTTCGGCAAAAACGAGAAAAAAGTGAAATTCGAAAATAAAAGAAAAATCAAAATAGCTACCGCACCTTCCACACTGGTATCTGATTCTGAAATCGCAATCACTTTGTCCTTTAAAATCCCCAACTGGGCGGACCAGCCTGGATTATGATTCATCGATACAGAAGAAATGCTGGTGCCACAGAAGCTTTCGGCTGAAGCCAGGTTCGACATAGTTGTTTCAAACCGTTCGAGGCACTCAAAACCCGTCTGCTACAGGTTTACTAGGAGTCCGTGATGTCGAAAAGTTGATTAGCCGGGCAGGAATGTCCGTATCTGAAAGAATAGAAGTTCGGATGTTAAACTAAACAGTACTGCATACTTGCATATTCCTAAACATTTTGGGTGATGATAGTGAATTTCTGGTATTAACATACATCTATCAATCTATATCTAGACATACCGATTGTTCATCTAAAAGTGTTCTACACCACGTCATAAACAAAAGGAGTTCCCCAAGGGTCAACTTGGGTCCTGTCCTGGTTGCGATATTCAACACCTATTTCACAATGTGACGATATGTCAGGCGACTGAACCCATGCTAGTCAAAACACAATTAAAAGTTAAAAGTAATGTTCTTATAAATTTGATGATTGTTGTGACGAAGGAAATTCTTAGGATACAGATTTAAATATTAAGGTAGCAATAACTAGGGTAAAATTTAAGTTTTTCATTTGAGTTTGTAATTATTCATCGCGGCGAAATAATAATTCTCATTATTATCAACGCGCAGCAAATACTAATGGCGGTTTATCTAATATTAATAACTAGGGAAACCATAAGATAATAAATGACTTGTACATAATTAAATTCAAAAGGAACTCTTGTGGGGAAATAACCTTAAATCTAATTAATCGTAAATGTTAAACTTTATTATAGGCACGCACAATATAAGTAGTGTTTAGTAAGTAATGTAAACTTAAAAAGAAAAGGCGATGCCCGAAAATGGTACCAATTATTCTCTCGCGTTAAATAAAACTCATTTTAGTGAATACCTTCTGTATTAACCACAGACTATTTCCTTCTTTCTTTAAATGATGTTTTAAATTAATAATTAAGGATTTACTATCGCACTTGAATCTCACTCTATCTTTTCGCTTGTCACGTTTTGCAGACACTGTAATAAAACAATGGCCCCTAATAAAAAGCCTTCATAAGTCGTCTTAACAGGTAAAGGACTATATAATCATTATGACGCTCGGCCGATTCTACGACTTAAAGACACTGATTAAAATAGTAATGTTTTGATTAGTAATTTAATCGGTGGTTACCGATTCTACTATACTATTTCAAATAACTGCGTACGCGTCAATAGCCATACGATCTACATCAATCATTAATATGATTCACATAGTCTTCTGTAACTCTAGTCTATTCTAGCTTTCACCATCTTTTTAATCTACTTTTTGTAATAGTATCAGATCTTCGATCACAGTAACGTAAAAGTTATAGTATCTTTGATTTTACGGAGTATCATTGGAATTCGGATTTGGCTTGATTAGAAACAGTAAATTAATTAATGTCATGCGACGTGCCATTGTTTTATTAGTGTTAGTAAATCTTAGGTTAAAAGTAATGATAGAATTGATAGCTTACATTAAATATTAAGTATGTAAATATATAAAACAAGATCCGTAAAGTAAACAACGCCAAGGGCCATATTGAGTAGAATTATTAGTAATAAATCATTAGGTAATTCTTAATTCTAAACTTAACTATATTTGATTTTATAATTACTAAATTTGTGTTTGCAAACACGGCTCTTTAATCATTCATGGATCGTTGTATGCAAGGGAAAATTGTGAAAGGTGTTAATGATGAGTGCTAAAAGCTCGTTGGAAGGGAAAAACTCGGCGAACATAACTATTCTAACCAGATCAGAGAAGGAACATCAGGTGCTTTCATTTCGGTATAAGGCCAACTCTTTGTAACACTTGTAAGCCAGGATCAACAATGATAACTATTAAGAGCCATCGAAGCAATGAAGCTCGAGGCGTCCTCGAGAAATAACTCGACTGTATTAGAACCTGCAACGAAATGAATCATAAAAACATATCCAGGAAGAGCAGGAATATATATTTAGTGCCTATTGCCCTCCACAAAAAGATGGAGACACAAATACTAATATGCTATATATGCCATCTAAAACTTAGATAATCCCAGTCGCCAAGTACCGCGCGTATAAAAATTAAAAAACTAATGGGTCCTAACTGTCGATCGCAAGCGGAATAAAAACACTGTTAAAGAAGTATCAGAATAGAACATATAATACGAGTACAGATTCATCAGGCAGAGAGCCACGCAGGTTAAGTACCCCAAACCGACGAGCACGTGTGACGACGATTGAGTGAGGCGAAAGTGACTTGTAAATCTATAACTTCTGAATTTCAAAGCTTTCTTACGTAAACTTAGGTTACAGTAATAAATAAATTGTAAATTTGGGTCGAAAATAGAATAAATACATTAGATTAAATTGGTAATTAAATATTCGAACACTCGCAACCGATTCGTCTTTACAATTTTAAATAACTGCGGACGCGTCTATAGCCACAAACAATCTACATCAATCATTAATATGATTCACATAGTCTTCTGTAACTTGTTCGTAGTCTGTCTAGCTTTTACCATCTTTTTAATACATTTATTTTTATGGTATCTGATGTTCGGTCACAGTAACGCGCGTTAAGTTATAGTATCTTTGATTTTACGGAATATTTTTGGAATCCGGACTTTGATTACAAAATCACAACAAAATAGAAATCTATAGCTTCTGCCATTCAAAGCTTTCTTACGTTAAATTAGGTTACAATAATAAATAAAGTGTACATTTGTGTCGAAAATAGGCAAACATTGATGAGTAAGAAATACATACATAAAGTCACGCCTGTTTCCCTGAGGGATAGGTAGGAAATATGTGTCGTTATAAATATACAAGCTTAGACAGCCGACACAAGCGTCTAGTGATTAGTTACTGTTGCTTAGGTAGTATACAGATACGGTATATAGGTACACAAATAATTAAAACTAATTTCAATATAAATAAGACTAGATATAAGTAATACTTTTGTTTTTTTATGACGTATTTATTTTCATTACCAATGACTTTCAAAGATGGACAAATTAAAAATAAGTTAAAGGACATTCATCCGATGATAATGCTCCGAAGTATTTAGATGTAAGATGTACAATTTGAACAATAAAGAGACAGCCCATTCTCATAAAAAGTAGTGTGTACAGTACTTTATAAGTTATACATACTCACAATTAATTAATTATATCGTTTAGTAAAGCGCCCTAAGTTTCTGTGTTATTGTTGTTAACACCCACGCCACTGACTTTTCCCGGTTTCCGACCAGTTTACCAAATACTATCAACCTATTGTGTCTGTTTTACGGTGAATCTATTCTTACACACAACGATATCTAAATGCCTACGTGTCGAATAATATTTAGGATAAGCTGCCAACACTTATAAGCGTAAAAGGCAAATTCTGAACTCCTATCCTTCCATTATCTAAACTCTATCAATAAATGCAACTTATCTTTGGACGTGCCTACACATAAATGTATTACTTCGCTCCTGCAAATTCACCCCCTTATACCTATATTTAATTGCTCCCCCATTAAATTCACCCCCTAAATTTTCTTCCCAACTAAATTCTCCCCCGTGCCGTGGGTGATAAACAACACGACATTTAATATTTCACAAGAACAATAATAATGATTAGTGCTAGTTATAAAATACACGGTGAGTCTGTACATAAGCCCGTGGTAAATAATGTTGCTTAGTCCACACTTATTCAGCTCAGACGAGTAATAAAACAAATTTCCAAAATGTATCGCGTGGTTTACTGTCATAAAAATTAAATAAACATTCTAAAAGTATCAAGAAAAGTAAATAGCCTATTATTTTGATGCCATGATCAGTGCGTGTGTGCTACATTAACACAAACATTTTAGGATTAGGATATTAATTTAAATAATCGGTTACAATTGTCTTCCCTAATATATAATACATTTAGAAACAAATAATTTGTGCATATAAAATAATTATATAGTACTTATCCTAATCAAACTGATGAAATCTAGTATCTAAATTAGTAGTTTACTATAGGGTATATTGGTATTTGGTGTTTTTATAACAAAACATGGAAAAATGAAAAAATAGGTCTCACGTTTCTTTACAGATTTTCGTTTCAATAAACACATGAATAAGAAACCATACATTAATTATACTGAATTCGAACAATAACTTAATAAATAAAGGTTAATTCATAATTATTATTTATTTAGTTGTTTCACAGATATTTTTCAGCCAAAGTTAGCAAGTCTGTTCATATATTTATAATATTTTCACGTTTATATAATATGTATTTATATGACATTATTAGGTAATAATAATAAAAATGCCTCTACTGGACGTTCGGAAGCCGTATTACGAAGGGTTTCTGCCCATAAGTTGTTAGGGTTAGTCTATTGGGTCTCCTATTAGTTCGTCAGCCCCAGAGGGCATTATTAAGATAATCGTGCTTAGTGGTCTGTATATATTGCACGAACTTTGTGGTCTTCATGTGCGCTATAGAATTAAGAAGTAGGGAAGGATTACAGAAATCGCTGTTACCTCGTAATTTTAATACTTCTAGAATAAGAATATTAGTAGGTTTTTTAAAGAAAACCCTGTACATTTAAGTTCATCAGTCTCACTAAGAGTGGTGCATTATAAGCCATCAAGTCCTCGTGCTTCGGAGGGCACGTTAAGCCGTCGGTCCCGGCTGCCATACAAATATCTTTGGCAGCTGACACAAGCAGTCAAATGCTTGACGCATAAAGGCATAAGCGTCTTTTATAGGGCTTCGTAACATCTAGGCCTCGTCGTGCTTCGGAGGGCACGTTAAGCCGTCGGTCCCGGCTGCCATACATATCTTTGGCAGCTGACACAAGCAGTCATATGCTTGACGCAAAAAGATATAAGCGTCTTTTACAAGGCTTCGCAACATCTTGTCCCCATCGTGCTTCGGAGGGCACGTTAAGCCGTCGGTCCCGGCTGCCATACAAATATCTTTGGCAGCTGACACAAGTAGTGAAATGCTTGAAACAAAAAGACATTAGCGTCTTATATAGGGCTTCGCAACATCTAGTCCCCATCGTGCTTCGGAGGGCACGTTAAGCCGTCGGTCCCTGCCGCCCCACAAAAACCTTCGGTAGAGCTAATCTAAACAATCAAATGCTTGAAAGTGATAGATATTAGTGTTGTTTACAGGGCTTCGCAACATCTAGTCCCCATCGTGCTTCGGAGGGCACGTTAAGCCGTCGGTCCCGGCTGCCATACCAATATCTTTGGCAGCTGACACAAGTAGTGAAATGCTTGAAACAAAAAGACATTAGCGTCTTATATAGGGCTTCGCAACATCTAGTCCCCATCGTGCTTCGGAGGGCACGTTAAGCCGTCGGTCCCTGCTGCCCCACAAAAACCTTTGGTAGAGCTGATCTAAGCAATCAAATGCTTGAAAGTGATAGATATTAGTGTTGTTTACAGGGCTTCGCAACATCTAGTCCCCATCGTGCTTCGGAGGGCACGTTAAGCCGTCGGTCCCGGCTGCCATACAAATATCTATGGCAGCTGACACAAGCAGTCAAATGCTTGAAAGTAATGAACATTAGTGTCGTTTATAGGACTTCGTAACATCTAGTCCCCATCGTGCTTCGGAGGGCACGTTAAGCCGTCGGTCCCGGCTGCCTTACAAAAATGTTTGGCAGCTGACACAAGCAATCAAATGCTTAAAAGTAATAGACATTAGTGTCGTTTTTAGGACTTCGCAACATCTAGTCCCCATCGTGCTTCGGAGGGCACGTTAAGCCGTCGGTCCCGGCTGTCATACAAACATCTTTGATAGTCGTCACGGGCAATTACGCTCGAAACTAATAAAAATAGCCTGTTCTTAGGATTACGGTGACGTCACAACTCTGCTGCTATATTTATGCCAGTTATTGTTTGAAAAACCCTGTAATTACGGAATAAGGCTAGAACGACCTAGCATTGAAGCCAGGAAGGTGTCGTTACAACCTCCTGATGAATATGTAGGTTAAGAACTCTTACACACGATATTAATGTGATTAAAACCTAGACTATAGTTATTAATTCATTATTATACGTGTGTAAGTTTCACTGTAAAGAAAGACATCAGTCATTTAGTATCTACATGTTATGGGTATTCCTAATATGTAGCGATATCTGAGCACTGACTACTAGCACTCATCTTGATGAAATAAAACAGAAGCCCTAAAAGGGATGCAGCCGTCAAAATGACAAGAAAAAACAGTCAAAGAACGCAATATGAGGACTATGGTGACCTTCTATAATATATGAATGGTTTATCGAGTTCATAAAATAGCACTGAGCAACTTCTCTCGGCTGTCATACAAATATCTCTGACAGTGTTACTAGCGGCGTCACCAGCGTCACTCAAACAATTCAAATTTTCTGTGTGCTTCGGAGGGCACGTTAAGCCGTCGGTCCCGGCTGTCATACAAATATCTTTGGCGGTCGTCACGGGCAAACACGCTCGAAACTTAAAAATAGCCTGTTCTTAGGATTACAGTTGGCCACAAGTTTAACTGCGGATATTCACTTCGGTCGATTTTCGTAAAGTACTGTAATTCGGGATAGGCTAGACCGATCTAGCATTGAAGTCAGGAATATGTCATTAAGACCTCTTGATGAAAATGTAGATCAGGAAGTTTGTACACGGTATTACTGTAGTTAATAGCCTGACCGTTACATTTGTTGTAGCATTCCGAGATAGGGATATATGGGGTCATTCATACTATCGTAGCTGCCACATACGTCTATGGAACTAGGTATCTATTATATCTACGTACCTACTTTATAATAATCGTCAAACAGTTACAAGACATTAATTTTCATAATCATCCTATCTACAGTTTGTTATAGTGTATACACAATTTATTAATTCATTGATACTACGTGTATAAGCTTGTGAAACTTGTGAAAACTAATTCACAATAAAGGTGGAGTGGTTGATCCCAGATATCTAACAGAGTTTCGGAAGTCCTATAAAGCTGACTATCCTGGCTGTCATACTAAAACCTTTGACAGTCAAAAAGAGCTATTTACTGCTTTAATCTGAAATGTATCTGTATCGAGTAGAACAAACTGATCTTCGTGCTTCGGAGGGCACGGTAAGCCGTCGGTCCCTACTGTCACACAAATACCTTTGACAGTTGTCACAAGCAGTAACATGCTTGAAACTAATTAAATACCAGTGTCTAATAGGGCTACACAACATAAAGGCCTCTTTGTGCTTCGGAGGGCACGTTAAGCCGTCGGTCCCGGCTGCCATACAAATATCTTTGACAGTCGTCAAAAACAGACACTTCTTTAAAACTAATAAGATACTAGTCTCTTTAATAGAGCGGGCTACACATCATGAAGTCCTCGTGGTGCTTCGGAGGGCACGTTAAGCCGTCGGTCCCAACTGTCACACAAATAACTTTGACAGTTGTCACAAGCAGTAACATGCTTGAAACTAATTGAATACCAATATCTCATAGGGCTACACAACATGCAGTCCTAGTGGTGCTTCGGAGGGCACGTTAAGCCGTCGGTCCCGGCTGCCATACAAATATCTTTGACAGTCGTCACGAGTAATGCTCGAAACTAATAAAAAATTGCCTGTTCTATGATTACAGTTGGCCACAAGTTTGGCTGCAAATATTCACTCCGGTTGATTTTTGCAAAGTACTGTAATTCGGAATAGGCTAGAACGATCTAGCATTGAAGTCAGGAATATGTCGTTTCGACCTCCTGATGAAAGTGTAGATTACGAAATTTATACACGATATTAATGTGATTAATGGTTAGATCTGAAGACGGTTTGTTAAAGCACTTCAACTACTATTTTGTATTTAATTCATCATCATCAGCCGAAACGCCCACTGTTAAACCACAGCCTCCCCTTAGAACACCACAATGAACGACAACTTTCGCACACACCGGTTGCCCGCAACTCTGACCATATCGTCAGTCCACCTGGTGGGAGGCCTGCCAAGGTATACCTACGTGTATTTAATTACTTTTATTTGTTTATATATTATTACATTATGTAATTCTAAAAGATATATTGTTTCTCTGTGACTTGGAAAGACTGAAAATAAATTGAATATTTAATTCATTAATACTACGTGTATAAATAATGATATGTAATGTAATATTTCAAAAGGTTATTTAACTTCCAGTTATTCCTTTTAGAAATTCGGTTGCTATAATATTTATAGTTCACCCTTTAGATGAACTATGATTATTATGAAATAACGCTTGGTCGGCTACCCTTCTAATTCACATTGTTGTGGTAATCCCATAGGTGACTGATTTGTACCGACGTATCGTGATATTCCCGTGCTTCGGAGGGCACGTAAAGCCGTCGGTCCCGGCTGTCATACAAATATCTTTGACAGTCGTCACTAGCAGTAACATGCTAGAAATTGATAAATACCAGTGTCTCTAACAGGGCTGTGCACCATCTAGTCCGTATCGTGCTTCGGAGGGCACGTTAAGCCGTCGGTCCCGGCTGTCTATTAGTATCTTTGACAGTCGTCACTAGCAGTAACATGCTGGAAATTGGTAGACACCAGTGTCTCTTACAGGGCTGAGCGTCATCTAGTCCCCATCGTGCTTCGGAGGGCACGTTAAGCCGTCGGTCCCGGCTGTCATACAAATATCTTTGGCAGCTGACACAAGCAGTCAAATGCTTGAAACAAAAAGACATTAGCGTCTTTTATAGGGCTTCGCAATATCTAGTCCTCTCTGTGCTTCGGAGGGCACGTTAAGCCGTCGGTCCCGGCTGTCAATAAGCATCTTTGACAGTCATCACCAGCAGTAACATGCTAGAAATTAGTAGACACTATTGTCTCTAACTGGACTGTGCACCATCTAGTCCCCATCGTGCTTCGGAGGGCACGTTAAGCCGTCGGTCCCGGCTGCCATACAAAAATCTTTGGCAGCTGACACAAGCAGTCAAATGCTTGAAACAAAAAGACATTAGCGTCTTTTATAGGGCTTCGTAACATCTAGGCCTCGTCGTGCTTCGGAGGGCACGTTAAGCCGTCGGTCCGGGTTGCCATACAAAAATCTTTGGCAGCTGACACAAGCAGTCAAATGCTTGAAACAAAAAGACATTAGGGTCTTTTATAGGGCTTCGTAACATCTAGGCCTCGTCGTGCTTCGGAGGGCACGTTAAGCCGTCGGTCCGGGCTGCCATACGAATATCTTTGGCAGCTGACAAACAGTTAAAAGCTTGAAACAAAAAGACATTAGCGTCTTTTATAGGGCTTCGTAACATCTAGGCCTCGTCGTGCTTCGGAAGGCACGTTAAGTCGTCGGTCCCGGCTGCCATTCAAATATCTTTGGCAGCTGACACAAACAGTAACATGCTCGAAACGGATCCTTTTAAGGATGTGTTCCTACATACTATAAATAAAAATCTACCATTTATAGTTTGTTGGAATAGGTTTGTGAATTATTTATTTAACCGATGTTACTTGCTTATATTTTAGAGATCCAAAACAAATTTGAAACTCATAAATGTAGCTTCAAATGTGTTTTTCCTCTTTTGACTTTAGTTTTGAATTCAATGTTATATAATCTATGAGTATATACAGCTGACGTTGAAATACGCCTTTACAACTCAAACAAAAGCAAAAATTACGCAAAACTACTTGGAAGTATTATTATTATATGGATAATAATATTTCCATTTACTTTTGATTGTCAACTTTTGTTTGGGCATGATAAAACTATGCAATCGGTCAATATTTTTTTGACGCTTTATGTACAAACGTTTCATTCTCTTTTTTAATATTTTAAAAGTAAAATTTTGGAGCTTATTTTAAATCACAGTTTTGACCTACTTTATAATGTAACCATTCTTTTACCATTTTTATGAGTAAGTAGTTTTATCATGTTCTAAACTTAGTGAACAGTTTTGGAAAATCGTTTTTACAATAAGTACTATTTTATTATGTGTAAACATTTTGACTATGTTTTATTGACTAACTTTTTTTAGAAGTTTAAAAGATTACTTTATATGGATAAATTTTGTATTCTACGGAAGCTCATGTAATCTACATATATAATATTGAATTATGTTCAACTATATTTTTCACACGTTCAAAATCAAAATAATTGTATAATTAAATGATGTTGAACGTGTGACTTGTTCGCGTCAGAGCTTACAGCGACATTAGAGTTGTGTGTAGGTATTTTCATAATATATATTAAGTTAATATAAATATTGAATTCAATCCCCCCCTTCCCCGTGTTTCGGTGTACTCCCTCAGAGGTATTCTGAAACCGTATCCTTCACCAAATTTCATTCAATAATTGTATACTTTAACCCCTTTTAATTTTGATGTACTTTACTTAAACAAGTATTTAAGTAATGAGCTAAATAGTGGTATGTTTTGTTCATTGTAAAAATACTTTTCAAGTAAAGAGATTTCTTGAATAAGTGTCAACCTACCATTTACATCGTCCCAAGATCCGATGAGAATACTTACCAACTGCTATCCTGAAGCTCGGCCGCGATGTTAATGTATTATAATTTGTTTGTTTTTGGAGTAACATCCCTGGCGTTTGCACATATAGTACTGGAAATTATGCGTAAATGCCAATATTTTTAACTTAACCATAGTGTGTATATATAGATATAATGTAACATGGCAATGTTCGCTGGTAATTCTGTATTAACTTAAGAGTAAAGCTTTTTCCAATTGCATAGAAACTAAAGTCACGCTATATATTTTTTATGTAATTATACATATAGATGTAAGTTCTGTATTTGTTTTAATTTACACCACTTCAAGTCGGTCTGGTATAGTCGGGGCAGGTGGGCCCCGGGCTATGGGTATGGCAAACTCAATATTTCTGTCACAAACTCCACTGGCGCTGTCTAGCGTCGAGTGTTTAGTATTAAGGTATTATTCTTAAGTACAACATGTAATAAACAACACGAATAAAAAATAATAATGTACCACTTCGTTTTATTATGCCACGGTAATACCTTTAACAAACATAACATCCCGCCTGTATTTTCTGATAAGTTAGCAGGTGTATACAGTACACCCGCATTTCACCAGGTAATGGGTAAATCTCAATTTAATAGGGGGCGAGCCTATTGCCAACTACCGGACACAAATCTAGACTGTGCTACTACTGAGAATTACCAAATGGAAAAACCTAATAACAGTACCCGGTCCGGTATTCGAACTGAAGCACTCATCTACGCAGTCGCCCCTAGCGACCACTAGACTAACAAGACAGTCAAATCACCTTACTAAGATGGCAAAAAGCCAATATTCTGTGACTGAAGAACATCATCATCATAGGTATCATTAATCAGGTCTCTCTTCACCCCCACACATTTCGCCGCTCATCATAATTCCAGGTAATAAGAGGCGATCATATTGCGATGCCAGTGGCGGGGTGACATCGATCATTTTTTCATATCTGTCCACCTGAGGGGACAGAGCAGGGTAACGCTGGAATCATTCATATAACAAGCCTGAACACTACATAGTATTATCTGAGACCTACCGAATGTTACAGTAAAGGTTTAAACTGTCTTGAGCCCTAGGTACTTACAGTTCAAGAAAGAAGAAGAAAAAGCTGTCTAACTCATGTGAAGATGAATGAAATGGCCACTCATAATAAGGTGAGTAAAAAGGTAGGTGATGGAATTAATGTTTTCTAAAAATAATTTGATTTCTCATGTGAATTATTCGTCAATTTCGCAATTATCATTTGGCACACGTGATTACCTAGTTTGGGCACACAACGTTATTATGTAGGTATCTAAACATTTTTGTACTTGTATGCTTGGGGCCAAATTATCTAATATATAGATTGATTGAAACGCAATTATTCTGTAAATATTTGTCACGTGTAGGGATCGAACAACGACCCCTATGCTGCAACCCAATAACTTAACCACCGGGTCACAGATCAATGTTTGCATCACCAACAAAAAATAATTAACAATTCAATTACAGAGAAAATGTCAATAAACGATTTGCAGCGTAACGCTATGATTACTACACTTTTAATTGATATGCCCACGCGCATGCGCACGCGCCCGCCGGACTCAGTCTTTGTAACCTTTGACCGCTCACATTGTCTCAGTATTGATCGAAAGTTGCGATTGCTTTGATAATAGGCAACATTGATTGCAACATGTACATATGTATGTGAAGATTATTGTGCAGGCTGTACCTATACTGTTCGATGACCTGATTGGCGCAGTGGCTAAGCAATTCGACAGCTGCGCTAAGGGTTGCGGGTTCGATTCTTGCACGGGACTAAAATGTGTGTGATCTGCAGATGTTTGTCTCGAGTCTGGGTGTTTGTTATGTGATATTTCAGGTTTGTGGAACGCTTCCTCGGTACAGAAGAAATTAGTAGAGTGTGGCGACGTTTGTAAAAAAGTAGGACTTTTTACTAAGTAATAAAATGTTATTCAATTAACGGTATATTTAAACGTTCAGCTGCGTTTGTTGTCTGTACACATGAGTACCCATGTGTTGTTTAATTCACAGTTCAAATGTAATTAACGTGTGTCACAAACGGTCATCACTCATAGGTTTAATTAACAGAAGATTGAGGACGCAACAGTAGTTAATAGTAATAACCTTTATTATCAAGCAATCAGTAAATGCTACCGTAAAACATACATTTTATCACGCGTTTTATTCCCCGAAGGGGTGGGTAGAGGTGTAAGTACATAATATAGTACACCCACATTTCACCAGTTATGTTTTTTAGGTCCCAATGGAATAGGGGGCGAGTCTATTTCTGTCAACGGGGCATAAATCCAGACTCCGTGCTGCTACTGAGAATTACCTAATGGAAAAACCCAGTACCTAACACTGCCTGACCCGAGATTCGAACCCAGGACCTCATGCCCAGCAGTCGCATTTCGCTACCACTAGACTACCAAAGCGGTGAGTAATGCTATCGTACCATATTTGACGACCTGATTGGCGCAGTGGCTAAGCGATTGGACTGCTGCGCTAAGGGTTGCGGGTTCGATTCCTGCACGGGGCAAAACTTTGTGCGAACCACAAATATTTGTCTCGAGTCTGGGTGTTTGTGTATGTGATATTTCGTGTTTGTGAAACGCAACCACGACACAGGAGAAATTCCTAGTGTGGGGCGACGTTTTTAAAAAAAAAAAAAAAAATTAAATAGGTTATTGTTGGTACATGCTGTTGATTTTGAAAAGTAATTACTATGGAATATAAAACACAGCTACTTTTTTTAACTAACCATGGAGTTTCTTGTTGGCTCTACACCATAGAATCAACACTTTAGAACCAAGTAATTAGATATCACGATATTATAAGTACCTACTGTTTTAAAAATAAAATCCCGACTGACTATGGTTAAACGTGTGTACCTATTATGTTAAACTTACTGAACCTAAGTGTTTGATGAATAACTGATTGGATTGCTGCGTAACGGAATGAGGGTTCGATCCCTGCACGTCAGAAATTTGTATGATATTTTGTCATCAGCCACGGAACAGGCGTTTTGTTTGTGTGATCAAATAATCTAGCTTTAACAGTACACAAACTTAATTGAACCATGTACGTTAAGTTCCCGATACAACATAATTATATAATTCAAATATACATAAATATATTTTTTAAATTAATTATATAATTCAAAATCAAAGACGTCCCTTCTGTTCGTAGATCATTCCTACACCACTAACAAATTGTTGACTCACTCACAAAATATTACTAAATCAAAAACATAGGTACCTACTTCACGTCTTGTTAGAGCAACTATCCATGAGAGCTGACCCAAGAAACAGAATATAATAGTTTCTGAAAGTCTTGATCTAAGTTCAGACTAAATTGTTTAGTCCAAATCAATCAAGTCGCACAAAACAAGACGGTAGTAACAACAGAGAGGAATGTTACCGTGGGAATCAATGTTTCTCATCACTTCAGAAGACCCATCGAAAGTTGGACGAAATATCCATAATTTATCTGCGAACAACTTAAAATGCAGCCACCAAAAAAAAATTACAACTTCCTTATTTCTTAACAGGTTGTTTTAAGATCTATTTTCGTGTAAACATCTTTTTATTTAGCTTCCGCAACTGCTTTGTTAAGTTGGTCGTTATAACAATCGGCAATTTCATGATGTAAGCGATTGGACATTACTTGGATGGGTGGTTTATAAAGAGGTTTGTTACGATACTGATACAATTAATTAGAGGTGTTCGGACGGCGCCCGCTGCGCGTGTTGCGGTGTCAATGGGAAACATTGTTTGGATGTTACGTTAGCAAATGTTTTATTGTTGTCTCCGACCTGGGTGCTGCAGTGATTAAGGAGATATATTACACCATGCACTGGTATGCTTAAAGTATATATGTGTGACAGTATATACCTACCATCATGCCTGTTTCTTTAGAAGAGAAATGTGAAGGCAACTTTTTTTTTTTTAAAACGTCGCCCCACACTAGGAATTTCCCCTGTATCGTGGGTGCGTTTCACAAACATGAAATATTCACATACACTAACACCCGGACTCGGGACAAACATCTGTGGTTCGCACAAAGTTTTGCCCCGTGCAGGAATCGAACACGCAACCCTTAGCGTAGCAGTCCAATAGTAGCCACTGCGCTAATCAGGTGGTCGACTAAAGATAAGATCAAACTAAATTCATGTAAAGTATTGCACTCACAATTAGCTTGACTGTTAATAATTGGATAACTTCTCGAATAGGTGTGTGCAGGCGCTGGGTAAAACCGGGACAGATGCTAGACTTTTTGAAATCATTTTATATGTCCCAGTACAAAGATCAATATATTTTATTTGCAACAGTGAAGGAATCGTGACCACATTTATTTCATTACTCATAGATAAGGGGTATCTATAGGTAAGTAGTCATCATATAAAAAGGCAACGAAATCGATTATAAGTACACCTCTACACAATACTATAGTTCTAATTGCGCATCACCCACACTGACCCGAATTAATGAAATTGGGGGTAGTCGCAACAATAGCTCTAATGTCATTCATGCGCCGGCGCAATGTTCGTTAGCGGCTTTGTGTTGGCCAACTTTAGGTTGCGAATAATTCCATTGTTGACGTCTCATATTATATCTTGTTAAAAGTTTTGGCATATGTAGAGATTGCCATATGGTATGGAGATTGCGTGGCGCAGAACTGTCTTGTGATGAGTTGGTTGTTTTAATTATATTAATAAGTAAGTACCTACACTGTAAGGCCAATTATACGTGACGCGTAGCGAAACCTGAGTGTGCCTATATAGGTGGCAAACTAAAACCTTTATCTTTCTTTACCTATAGCCTGCAATGGCAATAGACTCGCCCTATTACATTGTGACCATATACACCTCTTCCTACCCCTTCGGGGAATACAGGATAGATGTTATGCTTTTTTTCACAAAATTCTGTAATTGAAACCTACAGTACAATATACTTGTTATTATTATTATACAATATAACCCTTACCTGAACAATTATTATTACTTATTTCGTTAAGTAATTCGCGTAAAATGTATAAATAATATCTTAGTATTAAAGGTTTCAAAATCATACAATTATAACAATATGATTAAATGTTTTGGTAATTTTAATTGATTTAATTATTATTATGAAGGCAGTACCTACTTTGGGATAAGTAATTAATATTAAATTGTGCGCTTATTACTATTTGCCAATTTGTTTAATTTACTTGTAGTTAACATTGAGGGAAAGACTTTAGGCAATGTTGTTGTCTAATTAAGCGGTATCTTTATTTAATCATGACCACTTAAAAGAGCGGTGATATGATCATGTCAGTATAACTACCTAAACTTAATTTAAAAACAAAACACCGCCCCCCATTAGGAATATCTCCTGTATCGTGGGTGCGTTTCACAATCATGAAATTTTACATACACAAACTCCTAGTCTCGGGAGACAAATCTGAGGATTGCAATTTTTTTACCCGTACGGAAATCGAACCCGCAACTCTTAGCGCAGCAGTCCAATCGCTAAGCCACTGAGTCATAGATCAAGTAAGTACTGATGTTCATTGTTCAGACTACACGATCAGACAATTTGTGGAGTCCTTGATACAAATTCCAAGTTTAGGTAAGCAATATCCTGCAGAGTAAGTATTTAATAATAATTAAATATCACATAACATCACTCCTGTATTCCCTAAAAGGGCAGGCAGATATGTATACTACACCCACATTTCGCAAGTTATGTTAAAGGTCCAATGTAATATGCAATAGGGGGCGAGCCTACTGCCATCAACCGGGCACAAATTCAGACTCCTTGCTGCTACTAAGAATTACCCCATGACGCCTAGGTATGATTAAATGACCCCAAGCACCGAATCGGTACAACATAATCGATTATCCAATCGATTAACTATAATATCGATTATATGAAAACAATGCCATCACAATACACAGTCGTGACACACATTATCGATCTAGTTCGTAGACTTGCGACATTTACTTGGGGGATTATATAATCGCATGTTACTGGGCATGCGATTAAATACCATATATGTGTGTATGTTTTGCTCTGGTAAGGGATGGATTCTCGATTCGATTACTAGGACACAGCACTCTACAGCACTACACAAGTTTTACTAAACATAACATCACGTCTGTAGTTCCCGAAACGGTAGGCAGAGGTGCACAGCCACATTCCGCAAGTTGTATAATAGAGGGTGAACCTGTAAACGCTATCAACCGGGCACAAGTTCAGACTGTCCTGCTACTGAGAATTACATGGAAAAGCCCAGTAACACCCGGTCTGGGATTCGCACCCAGGACCTCAGCTCAGCTGTCGCTTAGCAACCACTAGATGACTAAACCAACGAGCCTGTCAGTTTTTTCAATTAACTATTAGGTTCGATTCCTGCACGGCACAAAAACTTGTGTGATACGCAGATGTTTGTCCCGAGTCTGGGTGTTTGCGTATGTGATGTTTCATGTTTGTGAAAAGCACCCACGGTACAGGAGACATTCCTAGTGTGGGGCGATGTTTGAAAAAGAAGAAATTGGGATGATTAGATTACATATCATATTAATAAGTCCGATAATTAAAACAATTAACACGACTATTATGCAAATTAATTGTTTTATGAATGACGCGACGAATCGATTGAATTCGTCACAATAATAATAATTAACGTAATAATTGAATGATTGTCTGATTGCGCCCAACTATGCCAATGTTGATCAAGTTTAGTTTGGAAGGTACCAATAACAAATAAATATCATCTAAAAATAGTACTTTGCTATCCAAGATATAAGGAAAGTATGTATGCCTTTAGTTTGATAAAAAAAGTAAATGAGTCTACAGAAAATTAGTGTTTTATAGAGTGTTTGCCCCATAGCCGTGGGATCTACGCCCATGGGACCATATAATGTACTAGGTTGCAAGTTCAAATCCCGGAAAGTTTTAATGTGTCTTTTTCAATGTTTATCATTCTTAGCACTTTTCGAATACACTGATGACTAATTTAAACATCGCGAGAAATTCTGGATATAACTGTCTGGATAGTATCGCCAATCGGCAGTGAGAAATCGACCATTGCCCTGCAGTGGGCTAAGTTTGATCCTGTGGGACCGAACAGTCTGTCTATTGCTTTTTGCAAAGCACTACATTATAAATAAGTACCTACTTTAAAAATCTCGACACCCAATTAAAACTGACAAGTATTTAAGCCACTTAATACTTTAACTAGCGCCTAATTAAAACTGCACAATCTCAACAAAACCAAACATCTCACGCCGAAATCCACACAAAAATATAATGAAAACGAAGCTTATCGGCAAGTAAAAAGTGATAAGCCGCGTCTTCCCGCAAGATGTCGCTGTTGCGTCACGATGTCATAACGCCGGAGATTACGAGGGCCGGGATCCGTGTCACCCGCTGTGAAGTTTTCGTGTGTAGTGATGGGACGAGCAGCTATCGATGTTCGTTATATCGATACAATTTATCGTGGACGAGATTTTCGATCTTGATGGCAAATTCAATAAAGGTTTTTGTCTATGTAAATTTAAATGAAAGTAGTTATTATATATACCTATAACATAACTGGCGAACTATGGTTGTAATTTGCAGTCATCTCTGCCTTCCTTTTCAGGGAATACAGGCGTGACGTTATATGAACTAGTATTAATCTAGTTGATTGAAGTAAGTATGTAATTATGTATATTGTAAAGGTATACCTGTAAAAGAATTGAGCAGTATTGTAACCGTGTTATTGTACTACAAGCATCATTTGAATAATGATTCGTTTTTTTACATACTAGGTATATAGTATGCTAGGTATATAGTATGCTACACGTTTTTTGCGTGATGGCGTTATTTTCATATCCAAACTCTATATACACAGATGGGTAAGAGCTCATTAATAAACGGAAAACAAGTCCTATTTCCGTAACGTTTTCTCGAAAAAAAGTGTCGTTTCAGTTTACAATTTAGTCAAATAACTTCCCTGGAAACTCCTAGTCAACAGCAAATATGTGTTATAGTTGGTAGACTTGGTAAATACAACGGACGCGAGACATAACATAAACAAGAAACATCGATAAGAGCAGTCACATCCCTAGCTCTCGGTTCCCACATCTGAACGCGCACAAAATAACAGCGAACACTTTTTTGTGCATAAGAAACCAGAGCGTATTCTTATATTGTTATCATTTACATAGATCTCAGCACGCGAACATTCGCATTTCTATAATTATATACTTCTTATGTTAATTATGTTATAATAATATAATATATATTATATACTACGGAAGAGACAGCTTACGTGGGAAGTTCGTGTTGGACTCGGAAATGCTAGACTGAAGTTTTGAATTTAAGTTCTCAAGTCGTCTAGCATTAATTGTTTGGGAAACGCCAAACTATCTTAAATTTTTCGCCAAGGTTGCTTGGTTAGAGGTCACTGCTCCTAATTAAGGGATAGGGCTAGTCGAATAGAATAGAATTTTGAACGTATGGAGTTGACATCCAGAATCCCATGATGCGAATAAAAGATACATTAAATAAGAATTTCGATAACGATGTTTGGAATTTGTCTCTCGCAGCTGACTCTAAGGAGAGTTATCACTGCATAATCAAACTCGAGTAGAACTGTCAACAGACATCCAGGGTAATGAACTAAATTACCTTCTGCAGCAGTGCAGTATGCTCCCTATTGTGGATATCGGACCTCAGCTTAGTAATGAGCTAAGTGAAGGTCAGAACGGACGCTATAGGCCCCATTCATCAGTAGGTGCCAGATGTCATCTGCTAGGGACCTGATTCTGAATGATGATTGACGTCTGCCTGTCGTATTTGAGTTTAATGGTTTAATACAGGCCGACACAATCAAGGGTCGTAGGCCCTAGTTCCCTCACTCACTTTTTCTGAGACATTATATGTAGCTTTAAGCCGCGTTTTCACTAGGCGACATTTGTGCCGCGACTCTGTTGTTCGACTCGATATTTGCTTGTTCCGCGACATCGCTTGGGACATCTATGGATCGCGGGACTTGTTACCCGACAAGTTTTGAATAGACGGGACAAGAACTATACTAACCTCCTCGGGCTACATACTATCCACCTTCGGACAGTGTGAACAAGGCAAATGTCAAGCGACCCATAATCATAAGTGATTATTACGGCATTTATCGCAATTTCAATTAGTAGTTAGGTTAACTATTTGTAACCTCCTAATTCTTTTTTCTGCTATCTAACATCTCACCTGCCTTTCATTACGTCGGTGCCCATTACATGTGTAGTCAATATCTATCAGCTATCAATATCAGATGATGACATAGCCTTTTGTTGGACACAACCAACCTGTCCTATTGCACCACTTTTTTAATCATCATTATTGCGTCCGTCAATTTGTATCAATCTGTCAAATGTTCGGAGATCATTAATTTTTGGAGTGTAGGTGGCGTTTGGAATATAGTGACGTTATGCCAATCAATAAAACATAATTATATGTCATGAAATCTGTAGGTAGATGACGTGTCTGTCATAGTATCACCACGCTGGTAGAGGAAGGGGTAGGGAGAGATGTACGAACCTTCGTAAGTCACGGAGACAGTACTGCTAAGTAATTAGAGCAAGTAGAGATATCCAACCTTAAAAAAACTATCAAGAAACTGAATAATACCTGGAAATTGAAACCACATCCTTTCGGTCGACTGCTGTGGCCGTAACTATGTAAAGACAAAAGAATTTTTTTTAAGATCCATTTTTTTTTGTATTTACACCATTGATGGTGATTTTACACCTTTTAAGTAGTTTTCCATAAGTCAGAACTTACAATATAAGCTTGATGAATCTGAAACTTAAGCCTTCATAGATGAGACAACTTATAGTGGGTATCTATACTTACATAGGTGAACATAATTACAAAATAATTCGAGAACAAGCTTTCTAACGACAAATCCGTAAATCTTATCGAAAATTTTCCAAAATGGCGGAGCGGATGTCACATTACAAAGAGATATTGTTATAAAATCTCACGTCGCATCGCTTGCGCAAGCGCCGCCTACCGTTTGATCGCGGGGACATGATATGGGGAAAGGATTCACCGACAACCGTCATCGCGAAATTAATGATCACTGTTCTAATTTTATGGTCGTAGGAGAAACCATGGTTATGATTAGATTTATGTTCAGTCATGGTAGGATACCACGCTTACTTACCTTAGTACGCAATAATTCATCATCATCATGATCATCATCACGCAGTAATTATGAGTGCATTATTAAGCCACGTTTTCACAAGGCGCCATTTTTCTGCGACTTTGTTGACTCGACATGAAATTTACGTGTCCCGCGCGATGTCGCCCGATACATCTACGGGTCGCGGGACTTGTCGCAAGTCGACGCTCTCCATGTCCCTCGACAGTCGCCCGACGCACAGGTCTAGAAAAACTACCGAATGTTTTTCAATGAAATTTCATATGGAGGTAGCTGACACCTTGGAATAACACGTGGCCTAATTTTTATCCCGAAAAAATGTAGCGGGTAACATGGTGGGGCGCAGCTAGTAAGTTATAAAAAAAAAACTCCTTTTATGAAACACTGGGTACAGAAGCACAGGCCAGCAGCTAATGGGCCACGTGCATATTAGCATACTTGTGTACCTGTGTCATGTGTACTTATTGTGTTTCACTAACATAGGACTGCCTCGTTGGTCTAGTGGTTGCTTAGCGCGACTGCTGAGCACGAGGTCCTGGGTTCGAATCCCGGGTCGGGGAAAGTGTTACTGGGTTTTTCCATTAGGTAATTCTCAGTAGCAGCACGGAGTCCGGATTTGTGCCCGGTTGATGGCAATAGGCTCGCCCCCTATAAATTGGGACCTAAAACATAACTGGCGAAATGTGGGTGTACTATATGTGCACCTCTGCCTACCCCTTCGGGGAATACAGGCGTGATGTTATGTTATGTAACATAGTTTATAAGAATAAAGATCCTATTATTATTATAACAGTTTGTAAAAAAACTTCCGTATAAATATTTCTATAAAAAAATCTCGAGTACAAGAACCACGAGTTCTCTCCACCAAGGACGGTAATGCAACATTAACACAATTTCCATAATAACAGTTATTTGTTGAACGTTTCACAGGCAGTACCGGTGACATTGGAGGTTGGTTCACAAACCGCACCTTTAAGGGATTTCATTAAACTGTTGCGTTTTTAATTTCGAAAAGAATGTTAATTAAATTGTTGTAGAGCGGTGACAATTGTCTATGGTTTATACTTGACAATACTGTACTAAAGTACATAAAGTCACGTCTGTTCTCCAGAGTGGTAGGCAGAGACCAATGATTACAATTCAGATTAATATTATTGTTTGTGTGTTTGTTACCATTTGACGCTCAAACGACAAGACTGATTTTGATGAAATTTCATGTCAGCTAGACACCCTGGATTAACACATAGGGTACTTTTTATTCCGAAAAAAATGTAGCGTGTAACACCACGGGCTGCAGCTAGTTTTCTAAACATAAGATATATAAATTCTACACATCAGAAAAAATATATATAATAAATAGGCGTAAATAAAAAAAAAATCTTAAAACAAAAAAACGTCGCCGCACTCTAGGAACTTCTATTGTGTCGTGGGTACATTTCACAAACAGAAATATCACATACACAAACACCCAGACTCGGGACAAACATCAATGGTTCGCACAAAGTTTTGCCCCGTGCGGGAATCGCACCCGCAACTCCAATCGCTTAGCCACTGCGCTAATTAGTTCGTCAAAATATGTTTATTTATATGTAAAATATTGTAAAACTTTGAATCATACAGACAGACAGAGTGCTTTAATAAAGAGACAAGCTTCACAGAAGAATAGACAGCGAAAATCTTTAGTTAAACGCTCTTGTCAAGACTTCAAAACAACGTAATAAATGTATTACGGAAACATTGTTACCCGTCCTCTGTCTGTAAACACCTTTTCAATAACTAAGTGCGACGAATTGGGACCAATTAAAAGCCATTATTAGAGGATAAGTTCAAGCTATTGCTAACCACCCACGTGACAGCGTGTCCGATCGGACGGACAGACGTGTGGCGATAGGTTGATTAGTTGACAGTAACCTTGGACTATTGAGACAGGGTAATAAACACGGCTTGCACAATGACGGTTGTTTTAAGAATGTAAACATGGGAGTAATTGAATGTTGTCTGTAAAGGTTGGGCGAATTCTGAAGCATATTTTGACACAATTTGTCTAGGCGTAAGGACTACCTAGCTACTTCTGTTTTGTTTTTTTGATTCGTTGCCCGACACTAGGAATTTCTCCTGTGTTGTGGGTGCGTTTCACAAACGTGAAGTATCACATACACAAACACCCGGACTCAGGAAAATCATCTGCGGTCGCACCAATTTTTGTCCCGTACGGGAATCGAACCCGCAACCCTTACAGCAGCAGTAAAATCGCTCAACAGACAAAAATTTGTGTCATCCGCAAATGTTTGTGTCGAGTCTGGGTGTTTGTATATATTATATTCCATGTTTGTAAAATGCACCGACTGTACAGGAGACATTCCTAGTGCCCGGCACCGCTTTTATATTTAAAAAAAAATTAGTTTACACAGTTGTACACTTTCGCATGGTATAAAAATCCCATGACACATAGTTACGTAGTTCGCCGTCACAGACGGACACACAGGCGGAGACAGGTATCTTTATAGCGAGACACAGACAATGGCTTACTTTATGGTATTCTCTGTATACTATAAATACGGCGCGCAATCTATAGTGCTCGTTACGTGAGACCTGACTTTGCACGACCCGGGAACTGAACCTTAGACCTCATAAATCAGGTGCAGTAAGTGAAGTGCATGTCAGGCGTGATAACTGTGGGTGTTATCTAACGGGCAAAAGAGTTGGCAGTACTTACCTACCAAAATAAATGTGTATTAGGTTTTATAAAATAAGTTGTTTCTATAGTTTAATTGTTTATGTATAGTATTTTATATTTTGGGCCTTTGTGGCCTGTATTAAATAAATGTATAAATAATATGAATCTTCATCAGCCGGAAGAAGGCCACTGCTGAACAAAGGCCTCCCCCTTAGATAGTCACAATTGCATCCCCCGTTTGCGGTTAAAAATATGCATAAGTGCAGAAAAAATTTTCTTGCCGCGCCTGACGAAAACACACACTAGTAATTTCTCCTGCATCGTGGGTGCGTTTCGCAAACATGAAATATCAACTACACAAACACCCAGAGACGGAACAAACATCTGCAGATCACCCAATTTTTTGTCCTTTGCGGTAGTCGAACCCGCAACTCCTAGCACAGCAGTCCAATCGCTTAGCCACTGCGTCAAACTGGTCATCACATCTCGTCATTACATAAGTTATAATTAAGTGTTGCCTTTCTTTATATAAGATGAAGTAAATAATAACATATTCCACATTAAAATATCGCCACTGAATAGCTCACGATTGAACAATATGCTGCCAAGTACCTTTGTGGAAAGGATTGAAGCTTCCGTCATGTGTCGAAAGTCTGACGGTTGCAGCTCATTGTTAAGTAAATAGAACTAAACTGGCTTTAATAACTTGAATTAAGACTAGCCTAACTCTAGGATCGGATCGTCTTAAGTTAAATTAACTATATTTATTTTTAATGGTAAACTATTTTTTAATTAAAAAAATATAATGCGGAAATTAAAAAACTGCCATGTCAAAACACGTAAAACTAAAAAGTAAAAAAATAATTCCCGAGCACACATCGTCAGAGTTGCGGATATCCGGTGGATGCAAATGGCAAATTGCCCTTTATTGTTGCGTCCTCAAAGGGAAGCCTTTGTCCAACAGTGGACATCTTCCGTCTGGTGATGATGACACACGGGGCGGGTATCAAACTCACGACTAGTAGCATAGCAGTACAATCTCGAGACATATTATGAACTGTAGATATTTCTTGGCCACATCAGGATACCAATATTTTTGTGATCCGCATATTTTTAAATACTCAGTCGAATAAAAATTTTAATATAAGGTCGTATGGAATTGAACCTGTGACCAGATCACTAAAATACAACCTCTAAGCAAGTGTTTTTACGTCGTATTTCATTTCCTACAAGAGTTATTATTATTCATATCGACAATTATTTCTAAGCGATGTCTGACCTATGGGTCTAGTATCTAAGATCAATAATAGTTTAAGTTCAAATAATATCTAATATCTTTAAGATGAACTCTTTACTGGAGGTCACTTTATTATTGTTATTACGAAGAACCATATTAGTTATGTTGGAGAAAGATCAATGATTTTAACCGACTTCAAAAATTGATGTTATGTTTTTCAAGATATCCTACCCTTTACATATGAAGGATTACAGTTTTAAATAATTATTGTATTACTAAAAGTTTAAGAAAGGTATCGAGTTCGTATAATTTAATTTTACCACACCCTGGAATCAAACCTAGGACCACAAGTCCACATTCACGCTTTCGGCTTAAGCGCGACTGTTGAGCACGAGGTCCTGGGCTGGAATCTCGGGTCGGGCAAAGTATTCCTAGGATTTTCCACTAGGTAATTTTCATAGCTGCACGGAGTCTAGATTTGTGCCCGGTTGATGGCAACAAACTTGCCCCCTATTACATTGGGACCTAAAAAACATAATTAGCGAAATATGACTGTACTATAATATGTGCACCTCTGCCAACCCCTTAGGGGAATACAGGCGTTATCTTATGTATTACAAGTAAAATAGACTTTCTCGAAACTTACCTATAACCTGTCAACCTACCAGTTAATTTTAACTGATAATTTCCGGTAATTAAGCGACTATTCAACTTCAACGGATTTGAACCCACGACTCGGCCAGTCGACCGTTCAGCCAACCTTTGTCCCTTGAATAGTTTATGCGTAGGAGTGTTCAATTTATTGCTTTTCAAACACAATACAGTTATACCTCCGCCGATAATTTACTTTCCAAAACAACTCCTGGTGGGCTTACACATCGCATATCACCTATTTAGCGACGGAACGAAAAGGTATTTTAATTAGTACGTAATGAACTTTATCATCATCATCATCATCAGCCGGTAGACGTCCACTGTTTGGGAGGCCTTTGCTAAAGGATAGTATTTGACCTTGCAGGGGTGAGCGTAGACACACAAGCCACGCACGCAAATATATAGATTTTTTTGTTTTTTAATATAAATATAGCAATAGCAATTTCTCCTGTGTCGTGGATGCGTTTCACAAACATGAAATATCACATACACAAATACCCAGACTCAGGACAAACATCCTGTGGTTCGCTCTAAGTTTTGCTCCGTGCGCAAATTGAACCCGCAACCCTTAATGCAGCAGTCCAATCGCTTAGCCACTGCGCTAATCAGGTCGTCATATTGTGAATCCTTTATCATCATCAGCCGAAAGACGTCCACTGTTGAATAAAGGCCTCCCGGTTAGAACGTCACAATGAACGACAACTTGCCATTTGTATCCACCGGTTGCCCGGAACTCTGAAAATATAAATATTCAATTACTTTATAATAATATAATTATGTATTGTTTTATTGTAGTTAGTGATCAAACCCGTCACCCTTAGCGTAAAAGTCTAAATATTACTTCAAAGCCATTGCGCCAATCGGGTCGTCGAACTATTTCCTCTCATCGGTGTGAACTAATTAACATAGCAAGCCACGTATCTTACACTTGTACTTATTTAGTTCATATCATTGGTATGGCTGTATAAACTGAATATAGATACATGACTGGCCCTTGTTTTTCAGTTTCCATTAGGTAGTTCTCAGTAGCAGCACGGAGTCTGGATTTGTGCCCGGTTGATGGCAATAGGCTCGCCCCCTTTTACATTGGGACCTAAAACATAACTGGCGAAATGTGGGTGTACTATATGTGCACCTCTGCCTACCCCTTCGGGAAATACATGCGTGAAGTTATGTTGTTTTTCAGTGGGGTGGGCAGAGACAATGGACTCCCATTTACTGTTCCTGCATCCCCGTTTAGTCCCATTCACTCTTATTACATTATTTCTACATGCTCGTCGGTTCAGGGAACTCCTGTTCTTCCAGAATGACCTTGAATCTGGGTACAATACTTTTGGCTACCGTTTTTCTTTTCAACATTTTCAATAACACTCAAAAGTTTTGCAGTTTCAGTAAAAAAAACACTTTCATTGTATATCTTCTTTCCCTCATCAATACCCAAAAATACCGGTTTTTATTACGCTGAGTATCATAGCCTCGGTTTCTAAGCAAACCCGCGCCGTGTCACTAGCTAAAAACCTAAAATTTTGCAACATAAGCAGCTTGCAGCCGCAGTATATCTGTGTATAAAGTTTGAGTAATAAGGAGAACAATCGCGGATGCTCTCGCCGCCCCACCGTCTTAGCTGCGCAGGCGCTCACCGCGCAGTCTTCGTCGACGGCCGACCGTCGCGTGCGCATCTTTACGCGTCGCTAAAGCTACCACATATTCGGTATTTTTTAATTTTTATATTTGATTTTTGTTTTGCGATTTTTTGTTGGCGTTTATTTGGACTGCTTTTAATTTGTTAATGCGTTATATTGGATGGTTTTTTATCGTTTTAGTATTCGTATTATTTATATTAGTTTCGTTTTATGGAAATAATAATTTAAAAAAGACTTAGATATTTATACCTTAGGCTACACAGTTCCCAAGTGTTAAAATACAAATAATTTTATAGTGCATTAAAATAGCAAGTAACATCTCAAAACCGTGATTCGATCACATTAAACGCAGTTTGGAGAGCGAAAGTTTATCTCTTCATAACAATACGATCACACTAATAGTCAGACAGATTACTGTATGCCACATTTAAACTGTGTTAGTTAGTCATTTGGTAACTTTATGGGAAAAGTTTAACGCGAAATAAAGGTACAAATATCTGCGAGGTTAAAACTCAAGAAATACCGCTACGTCGGCATTGCATTGTAACGAGAATATCATATTCAAAGATCTTGTATATATTCATTTGACCGACTTTTTACATAACCTTTATACTAATCTTCTCACCCGACTAGCTTTGACAATAGTTCAATGTTTAATTTTTTTCACAAACAGCTAACATTGCTTTGTCAAATATGTTAGACATTGTCCAAATGTTTTGATGTAAAAATACGAACCTAATTATGTGTTTGCGTAAGTGTAGGACTTAGCCGCCGTGGGAAGGCATTGTCTCAGCTAGACTGTAGTTCTTGCTATTCGTTATGAATCTGTTATACAACCTAGGAACTGTGCTATAATATCTATTAGGTGTTAGCAATTAACATATCACTAACACAAAAAATAGCGCTGTCAATATCTTTCTTTCCTCGCATAAATAGAATCGAAGCTGGTTTTTGTTTTAATATTTTTGTATGCGTATTTTGATATTAATTCTAATTGATATTATTTTGACAAATTAAAAGCAGTTAGTTCGCAAGTGCTTCAAGTGACAGAGTGACATAATCCTCCAGTAAGTGATACAATTTTCGTAACGTGTGAAAATTACGATTTGAGGTGAGTGTTTGTTTAATTAGCGTTAATTATATTAATTAGACGTCTAAGTCAAAGAAAGGAAGTCGTCAATTGATTTCGTGTTTTGTTCACACGAAAATGTTACTGTTGCACAATTTATTATGTGTTGCATGTGGGGTTGTCAAGCGCGCATGCGTGGACTCGTACACTCCACGTCAATAGTATTACTTACACTCAAACATGGAAATACATACATATTAGAGCGTGATATACTATACATTTACAGCGATAAACTCTATTTCCAAAACTAAATTTCAATCCGAGACATCAAGTGTCTGCATATGGCCTGTCCGTAGCAGTGGCTAAGTGATTAGACTGCTGTGCGTAGTCGTAGGTTCGATCCCCGCACGGGACAAGTTTTGTATGAAAATAACGTACTCACGACTATAGAGACCATTGGGGAACCTGAAACCCATAACTGAGCAGTCCATTCACTTAGCCACCGGCACATACGTCTTAGGTATACATTTATTTGACCAATTTTAGGAATAACACTTTTCTCGGTGATTGATGAATAGAAGAAAATATGATAAGTCATATACTTACTAAAGTACGGTTTATATACGTTTTATTTTATTGACAGAATCCCCGGTTAAATCGTAACTGCCTCGTTGGTCTAGTGGTTGCTAAGCGCGACTGCTGAGCACGAGGTCCTGGGTTCGAATCCCGGGATGAGCAAACTGTTACTGGGTTTTTCCATTAGGTAATTCTCAATAGCAGCACGGAGTCGGGATTTGTGCTGGGTTGATGGAATAGGCTCGCCCCCTATTACATTGGGACCTAAATAATGTGCACCTCTGCCTACCCCTTCGGGAAATACAGGCGTGATGTTATGTTATGTTTTAAAGCTTAACGTATAAAGTTAATGTTTCCGTAATAAAAAGTTAACAGTTGATTGTTGTTTTAACTGCTGACTTTATGTTGTGAACTATCTTACTACACTTGTATATTTACTGTCATGCGTGTTTAGTTGTAGGCTTGTACTACAACATAACATCACGCCTGTATTCCCGAAGGGGTAGGCAGAAGTATACATATAGTACACCCATATTTAGCCAGTAATTTTATAGGTCGTAATGTAATAAGGGAAGAGGTTATTACCATCAATCGGGCACAAATCCAGACTCCGTGCTGCTACTTAAAATTTGTGAATGGAATAACTCAGTAACATTTTCCCGACCTGAGATCTAAACTTAGGGCCTCATGCTTCAAGGCGCAACCACTAGACGAACGAGGCATCCCCTGTTAATTTACATACATGAATTATCTCTTCTGCTAATTAATTTAAATAATTTGGAATCCCTTAGTAGTTCGTTGGTGTACAAATCAGGACATACATTAGGTAGGTACATATTTTGGCGCAGTATCTAAGCGATTGGACTGCTGCTAAGGGTTGCAGGTTCTATTCCCGCTAGGGGCAAAAAAATTGTGCGAACAAATGCTTGTCACGAGTCTGGGTGTTTGTGTTTGTGATATTTCATGTTTGTGATACGCACCCACGATACAAGAGAAGTTCCTAGTGTGGGGCGACGTTTTTTAGTTAATACATGTGTTATTTTTTCTAAAGATACGTAATAACTAATACAGTACCCGAGGCCGTCTGGAGACATTCTCGCGTCAGATAGAACCTGCTACACTTGGTGTCGGTAAAACCCGCTCCGACGGCATTATAATTATAATAAATAAACTTCATACGTGATTGATACCACTTTCGTATTCATGTCATTGCGCACATTTTTCATTGATATACCGCGGTGATATTTTATCTATTTTTTGCTAGAAACTTCGGTAAACTTGACTGCCTCGTCTAGATATATTATAGTAATTGCTAAGCGCGACTGCTGAGTTCTGGGGTTCGAATCCCGGGTCGGGCATTGTCACTAGGTTTTAGGTTTTTTAAGGAACGTAGGACATACATTATATTAGTAATAAGCTAGGTTATTTCATGAAACTTAGCTACAGTTGATGTTCATACCTTTGAAAAATAAATTCTTTTAATATACGTATCGACAACAAAAGAAAAATATTTAAAATGACTGACTTATAAATATTTACCGCCGATTGTAACTTATAGAATTAGGTACTCTACCCACCCTCTAGTAAATACAGGCGTGGTGTTATTACACAAGCCTGCAAAATAATCTTACAAGACACATATTGTTTACAATTGATAAAAACACCCACACACAGTAATATCCTTAATTACCTCAACTGTAGTTCCTCGTGACATTTTTGGTTATCCTTGGCGTCGCCTGCGCCGGCCGCTGCGCACGCGCATTCGAACGCTCACTACTGTCATGTCCTTAATTCTGTTTGTACGTCAGGCAAGTAAGTTAAGGTTGTAGTACTTTTATTTTTAAGTCACAAAGTCACAGGTTTGAGGCTGTTTCCTGTATTTCATTTAAACAGTATTTATTTATAGGTAACTACCTATTATACTATAGATAACTATACTAGGTACATGTGTGCATACCAAAATTATGAGATATTTTTAATTATTGATTTTCTTTGGGCAAAACCATCTAAAACTCAACTTATACTACCTACATTAAAACTAATAATATAAACAAACAAACATACTAAAATTATGCATCGAAGTAGCAGTTTTAAAATGTATAGTTATAATCAATAATAAAAAGGATTTCCGAGCGCGTTGATGTCTTTTATATGAGCGATATTTTTAGAACGGTAAAGATTATTTTTTGCACTTGATGTCAAACTTGTTTTAGTTGTGTATTAATAATATCATAACTGCATTTTAAAGGGGTAAGCAGACCATTGTTCCTCATCTTATTCTCGCAATAGATCACACTAAGATTAAGCCACTTATTTTTTTTAATGCTACTAAACCAACAATTTGAAATCCAGCAACAAATTTTGTACATTTTTTTTAGGGAGAATGAATTATTTCAAGTGTTAATGAGAAATTTCAAAGCTTTAAGACAATAATAATGACTAATTATCTCAATCTGACCTTTTCGCCGAGTGGTATCCGGCCTAGAATTGACCACCCCCTTTCCTCCCGTGGGTGTCGTAAGAGGCGACTAAGGGAAAATCCAGAAGATGGGCAGCAGCGTCTTCTGTAACTCTACCACCAATACTGCGATCCCCAAGCCGCCTGCCAAGCGTGGGGATTATGGCAACCCACCCCTTTTAAGGGGGAGGCCTTTGTTCAACAGTGGACGTCTTGCGGCTGATATTGATGACCTTTTCATTACAATAATATACATAGAACGAAATATGTAGATTTTTTAAAATTTATTTCTCCGTTTTATTATTCTAAGTGCATTTCAACACTGAGCAAATATAATACAACAAAGGTTTGAACCTGCGACCTTTCACTCGCGTGTCCACACATCGCCGTACTCTGTGGAGAGACGACACATATTGTGAATTCATGTTTATAATTATAATATTGCTAGTCTATAAATACTTTTTACAATTACATACGACCTATGTATTTGTAAACATTATTTATTTATTTAAAGATTTTATACATATAAATAACCTGCCTCGTTGGTTTAGTGGTTACTAAGCGCACTGCTGTATACGAGGTCCTGGGTTCGAATCCCAGGTAGGGCAATGTGTAATTGGATTTTTCCTTTCGGTAATTCTCAGAAGCAGCACGATTTGTGTCCGGTTGATGGAAATATGCTCGCCCCCTATTACATTGGGTCTAATAACATAACTTGCAAAACGTGGGTGCATTATATGTGCACCCCTGCCTACCCCTTCGGGGAATTCCCCATCATCATCAGCTGGAAGACGTCCACTGTTGAACAAAGGCCTTGTTTTAACTTACGTGACACATAAATAAGATAATCGTAAATCATCTTCAATTGAGCAAAAAACAAACTTATTCACAACTAATAGACGCTCAGATTAGCATAACACCCAATTAATCATCAAACGACAGCCAACAAACAAATAATCCTGCGCACACGCATGATCTATAAGGGCTAAATCACAAACCCTTCAAAAGATCGATCATCCAAGCCCTCAATCATTGACCAACGCGCCATCCACCATCATCAATAACATATACACATTACATACAAATCTAATACATCACACACAAAGGCTAATGATCATTGTCGGTGCCATTCAAGTCATACAAAGCCGGCAACAACACGGCGACGGGCAATTTCCCTAAAGGTCGCTACTGTTAGTGCTAAATAAACATAATTATTGCAAAACATCAGGAGGTTTGTGGACGCAAGTTACAAGAGACTCGACCCACTCACTCTTGAGAGGTAAGCCTCTTGAATCGTGATGAATGGCAATCGGCCGTGTGGTATCCGACCTAAAATTGACCACCCCCTTTCTTCCTGTGGGTGTTGTAGGAGAAGACTAAGGGAGAATCCAGAAGATGAGCAGCATCGTTTTCTGTGACAACCGATACTGCGATCTCCAAGCCACTTGCCAAGCGTGGGGATTATGGCACCCCCTCCCCTTTTCATAGGTGTTATGACATAACATGACGCCCGTATTATCCACAGGGGTAGGCAGAAGTGTACCTATAATACACCCAGACGTCGTCCTGCCGGAAAAGCAGCGTCACCTGGGTCCAATTGTGTTTTCAAACCACCCAACCCATACACACAAAATCTCATCCAAATCGGTCTAGCTGTATAGGCGGAATTAGTTGACAAACACACGTACGGAAGACATACATATTATATTAATGATATAAGCAAGAATATATGTCAATTAAACTCAACCACGATACAGAGGAAATTAATTATGATCGCAAAATTTAAAGACTTAAGGCGGGCTGCTGCAGCTTCACTTAACACACACGTAAATGTTAGAAATACTTTATATATACATATACATATTTTTTTTATATTTTTTATTTAACGTCGCCCCACACTAGGAATTTCTCCTGTATCGTGGGTGCGTTTCACAAACATGAAATATCACAAACACTAACACCCAGACTCGGGACAAACATCTATGGTTCACACAAAGTTTTGCCCCGTGCGGGAATCGAACCCGCAACCTGTAGCGCAGCAGTCCAATCGCTTAGCCACTGCGCTAATTAGGTCGTCAATAATACCATTTTTGGTACTTATATTTAATAATACCATTTTTGGTTTCTACTAGCAGCCCTAATAAAGTGGACAACCGGGTCTTTTATGCCATAAAACAACGCGTCATGATTTGCGTACATACATATTCTGTTGTTATTTTTGGACTAAACAGACTGTTTCAAACAGCCCGCTCTTTGTACAAAACACCAGTTATTACTCGCTCATACCTAGTTAGGTTAGAAAAGATTAACCAGTATTAGATACTAACTTAGAAAGTAATGACAGCCCAGTAGTTGGAGTGCCAAGACAAAGGTCGCAAGTTCAAACCCCGGCACGCAGCAATGTCTTTTTGAATGAATGTGCGGACTCTAATTCATTATCAGTTGCTAAAAAGGGTGCAGGTATACATCCTGAGGGAACCGGCACACCTGAGAGATTATTCAACGGTGTCAAAAGCCATGTCACAGGCCTACAGGCGGTTTAAACTCTAGCACCAGGTTGTTCATGAAACATACGATGAGGAAGTTTTTAACTGTTTTACCAGCTCATGCTTCTGTCGCTCCCCGCGTCAGCTCATAAGTTAGGCGTGATTATAATATCCACCATCAGAACATATCGCAATGGATCTTAGTTCCCACAACATTACGTTTGACGTATCATCCCGTGGCGTTTAGAGGCTGGGCAGAGAATTAGCGACAGGGTGACTTGATCCAAGATACATTTGTTCTTTAAATTATTTCACATGGTGTTAAAAACGTAACATCACGCCTGTATTCCCAGAAGGGGTAGGCAGAGGTGACTGTGAAATACACACACATTTTGCCAATTATTCAGTTATGTTATAAGTCTAAATGTAAGATACGGTCGGGAAAATTGTTACTTGGTTTTTCTATCAAGAAATTCTCAGTAGCTGCGTGGCATCTGGTTTTGTACCTGGTTAATGGCAATAGGCTCGCCCCCTATTACATTAGGACCTTTAACATAACTGACAAAATGTGGGTGTACTATATTTGCACCTCTGCCTACCCTGTCGGGTAATACAGGGTATATTATGTGTTATATTTTTATAATAAATTTTTTTTTTTGTATAACCTCAATAATCCAAAAATATATCTAAGTTATTATTTCTTTGGTATATCCAACAGGTCAATGCCCCCTATTAATTGTTGTTAAAAGAATAGAAAAATAGTGACGCAATATAAATATTGGAAAGCTAAAGTAAGGTAAACGTAACACATATTAGAGACACGCATGTATCGCGCACGGGTCATAGTTAACGGTTGCGGCAACGTTGCGCAACTGTCGCGCAACCAGCGGTAGTGTTATTTAAAATAGATTAGTACGTATTCAAATTGATTAAAATCGTTAATAACCCGGCTGTATGTCTTTAGATATCGTAGCATTAAAGTTATTTGTACTGACTTTATTGCCGGTTATTTGATATTTTTAACCGATTTAATATTTAAGGAAACTTAAAAATTTATGGACACGAGTGGGACTCGAGCCCGCGACTTTCGCCGTACCGTGGCGCCGCTCTGCCAACTGAGCCACCGTGTCACTGCTCGCATCCATCGATTTAATCTTATTCTGATGGTTAATTGAGTTAAAAGTGGGAAATTCTAATTAGTACCTGAAATAGACCCACAATTTTCCTATGTGTGGCGATAATTAATACATTTGTATAAATTGACGACCTGATCAGCGCAGTGGCTAAGTGATTGGACTGCAGCACTAAGTGTTGCGGGTTCGATTCACGCACGGGACAAAAATTGTGTGATCTGCAGATGTTAACCGACGAGCATGTATGAGGCATGTGATGCGTGTGAAAGAGCCAAAAGAAGTATGCCAGGATCGTAGCAAATGGAAACCCGAGGTCTCTGCTTACCCTGGGAAATAGGCGTGACTGTCCAAATAGTAAACTTAAAGCCTAGGCAGGGGTCGGTAACCTGCGGCTCTTTAGATGTGAAGCTGTGGCTTTTAAAAAACTTTGAAATTTGTAATTTTGACTCTTCCGTCTCAAAAGGTTGCCAACCCCAGGCCTAAAGCATTCTCTACTAGTCAATGATAGAGCGGTGCAAGGACAACGCTATTCCCCATAGTTACGGGTGCATTTTGCACATGCTCACACACGCTCCCTGTATATAAAATTAAGTTTTATACTTGAAGTAGCAGCTGTTATATAACATGTAGTGCATTTCCGAGTATTACAGATTCTTGTGAGAGGTTTGTGTAGCGAATGTGAAAGCTATTTAATTGAAATCTTGTCCCCTCTTGTATGCAGCCTCTGAACTTAGAAGTTAGAAAGGAATGTAAATGACTCGTTTTAAATGTATCTGGGTAGTACAGGCCTGGATTCGAACCTGGGATTGTACCGATGAGGTGTTAACACATTGACTGTGCGTGGAGCAGACACAATAGTAAAACATTAGCTATGCCCCATCTGTGGGTCATTACTCTGGGAAAGGATTAACTATGGTGTATGTATGAACTTTCCTATTCTACCATACTAACGGACCAATACATAACATTGTTACTTGAATTTTGTTTTTAGAATAAAATAAAAATTGTAAACCATATCAATGACAATAAGTCAATAAACCAAGGATTAAATTATATCTCTCACTATCATTTGACACATGACAAAGAATAGAGATGTCAATAGATTTAATACGGGGTTTAGTCAATGCCGGTGCGATCCTCGTTTATGAATAAGAGGCTGCCTGCCAAAATGCGTGCTCATCTCCTAGACTTTCAAGGAATATTAATATACCTACATGTGAGGTTTATATCATATTATATACAAGAATCAAAATTAAACCATTCTGGTTAGTGTTACAATTGTATGACCCACTAACCTAACCCATAATGTAAATTTGAATCCTGCAACGTTCTAAAATTGTCAAACAACTAAATAATATACTTACCACATTATAATATGCAGTTAAAACACTTCAATAGTGAATGGTTTTGGGTGCAGTGATCATCGAATGAAAGGACATTCGTATATTCGTAGAGCGCTAATGCAGAAACTAGACCGTACGAAATATCTATACTTTAAAAAAGGGTCAGTGTGAACTAGTTTGACATTAACAAGATGGCCGATTGACTTAAATATCAATTCAATATTTTATACGACTTTAAACTGGTTTTTCTAAGCTCTAGTTAACCACTATTTATTACTAATCAGACTGCCTCGTTGGTCTAGTAGTTGCAACGCGCGACTACTGAGCACGAGGTCCTGGGTTTGAATATCGGGTCGGGCAAAGTGTTACTGGGTTTTTGCATTAGGTGATTCTTAGTAGCAGCACGGAGTCTGGATTTGTGTCTGGTTAATGGCAATAGGCTCTCCTCCTATTACATTGGGACCTACAAATATAACTGGCGAAATGTGGGTGTACTGTATAAGCACCTCTGCCTACACCTTCGGGGAATACAGGCGTGATGTTATGTATTTCTAATACTCTGCCTAAATTAAATTTTGTTATTTTTGGTAAAACATTATCCAAGTTTATAAAAAAATATATTTGTAATACTGTCATCCCATTATTTCTAATGCTACTAATTTACTCCCCAACCATTGCCTAGTTTGAAGACAACTGACCAATTCAACATTTGTAATTAGGCTTTTTTGACATACGTTACTTTTTTTTCTTATACCTATAACTCGAGATCTGCTGGACCGATTTCCATAGTTTTTAACTTGATGGATTCGTCTCCGCCCGAAAAGCAGATTAACTATGTCGAAAAATTCACAAAAAAATTAAACTTACTAATTTTTAGTTATATTAGATTTGGTACTCCGCCATCTTTCGCAATTGACATGTCACGTCACGATGCTTTTCCGGGCAGGTGGACGTCTGCCGGGTCTGCTAGTATTACTATAAAACACTCCAATACCTAAGTTATTACGACTAAAGTTCTTGATATACAAACATACATACATACAGTTCTTGATATTTAAAGGGGAAATATTGTTTCAAAATCCTTGAAACTAACAAAAGATGTTAACACTTACCTAATAACATATAAGTACATCTATACCGCACATTACTGGCTACCTATAATCATATCCTTACTCTCACAATTAATAACAACCAATTACTCTAATTAGTTAAAAAACAAACAACCCTCACTTGAAACTCAACCTTAATACCACTACATAAAGATTATTTTTGAGTGGATGTCTTAAGAGCAATCTTCTATAGGTAACCTTTGAAAATTGGCAACCGGCTTTCGTGAATTTGTATCTTAAATTACTTTTGTCAGTCCCATTATAAGTAACTCATGTATTTGGTAACAGCACGTGTAATTTACAATTGCTTGTTACATGTGTATTTTTGAAATATAAGTTGAAGTACAATGCGTGGTAAATATTATGTTGATTTATATGAATTATTGTGTAGTCAGAATAAGATTTATGTTATTGTAGAATCTGATCAGAAATCAATTAATTTGGTAAGTCGTTTAGAGTAAAGATTGTAAATTTGTTTACCGGTTGAGACAATCAAGCAACAGTATTATTGTTTTCCAGCAGCAAAAGAGAGAAAGAATATAATTTTATTATAATATATAATAAACACGCCTGTATTCCCCGAAGGGGTAGGCAGAGTTGCACATAAAGTACACCCACATTTCGCCAGTTATGTTTTTAGGTCCCAATGAAATAGGGGGCGAGCCTATTACCATCAACCGGGCACAAATTCAGACTTCATGCTGCTATTGGAAATAACCTAATAGAAAAATCCAGTAACAGTTTGCTCAACCGAGGATTCGAACCCAGGACCTCGGCTTAGCAGTCGCGCTTGGCAACCACTAGACCAACGAGGCAGCCACTGTATATTTATTGACGACCTGATTGGCGCAGTTGCTAAGCGATTGGACTGCTGCGCTAAGGGTTGCGGGTTTGATTCCCGCACGGGGCAAAACTTTGTGCGAACCACAGATATTTGTCCCGAGTCTGGATGTTTGTGTATGTGATATTTCGTGTTTGTGAAACGCACCCACGACACAGGAGAAATTCCTAGAGTGGGGCGACGTTTTTTTTTAAAAAAAAATGTATATTATGTAGGTAGGTATAAAACAACATATTGTCAGATTCACTATCTTTTCTCATGTAAGGTCAAGGCCAGGCTTCAAGCTCAGCAGATCGTTATTTTGGTCCCCAACGTCCGCTGCCAAGGCCAGTAGAATGTGTGCTCCGCGGCTTATTGATACACAATTACACATGCACTTTAAATTGGAGCACTCAACATACGTGTTCAATATCATGCTTTAATTTTCTGAAAGGTGGACAGTGTTTATATGTAGTACCTATGATACACTGTAATTGCTTTTACACGGTAACGACTTTTCCAAAAATGGGCTTGTAATTTTGGACGGCCAAAACGCGTTTGTCCCGCACGGGAATGAAAACAGAGTCCTCAAGCCGATAAGTTACTTTATGATATCTTTATACTTAATGTCGACATACGTTGACGAGATTAACATTATTAATAGCGTTTGCCCTGAAAAAAGATTAGCCAGACAACAGACAACTAAGTCTAGGTAAGTGATAATACGCTAGACAAATAGAATGATAAATGTATGGAGCATATATGACATGTCTAATGGTCAATCCCTGATATTTTTCATTTAATTCGATTTCTCTTCGTCTCACGTATTGTCATTTGTTTATCCCAGTTCTGATACCTACAGGTGTCTAGTAAAACAGGTACCTTCCCAAACATTGCCATCGTAGGACGAAGGTCCGTCTCAAACCATCAGTTACAAGGCTATTCTAGAATGTTCTTTACGCAATGACCAAGTATAAATCGTAAAACCAGTGTCATTCGCGGAAATTAATCGATAAATCAATCTAACCAAATATGCTACAGAATAGGTAACTATGTTAAATTGTACTCTCTCTATTCTCAAATCTTCTTATCGTATGATTGATAAACAACCTGGTGTCAGAGTTTAAACCGCCTGTAGACCTCTGATATGGATTTACACACCGTTGTAAAATCTCTCAGGTGCGCCGGTTTCCTCACGATGTTTTATTTCACCACTTTTAGCAACTAATTATAAAATGCACATGAATTCGAAAAGACATTGGTGCGTGCCGGGATTTGAGTCAAGGCGATCCCCAAGCAGCTTGCCAAGCGTTAGGGTTATGGCAACCGCTTCGTTTACCTAAGGGGAAGGCCTTTGTTCACCAGTAGACGTCTTCCGGCTGATAATGATGATGATGGACTACTGCCTCTTATAGGAAACGGATCCCCGACTGCTGTAGCTCTACCTAACTTAAATAAAACCTTTTTCGCAGTTGGACTTCGCAGTTATAGTTATTTAATCCGTTGCAGATTATTATAACATGTTCATTTAAGCTGCATAACACGCAGGCGCAGCGACGCGTGCTCTCGATCAGTAAAAGTCATGGTCAGTGCGCTGCGCTCGCGCACGTGGAAAGGGGATCGATAGCACTGCGTTCGAGTGCATTAATAACATCGAAATGATTCATAATGTAATTCAGACTTTTGTTTTCAAGAGGATAAATTTTCTTTTTCTCTATATAATAAACTAACAGCGCTTCGCGATGTTACCCGCTAGCCTATATGTCAAATCCGGGTATCAGCCACCTCCACATCAAATTTCATCAAAATCAGATCAGCCAAAGCGTGTAGAAGTAACAAACATACAAACACAGCCACAAACATTCACCTTTCATATATTAGAGTGATGTGATTTATACCCCTCCTTTTTTTGAAGTCGGTTAAAACACAACTGCCATTCCTTACTAATTTGAAAAGTGTGACACGAAGAAGATGCAACTTAACTCATTAATTCATAGACAACAATGTTCTATAACTAGGCATAATTGTCACTTAGCCCCAACATACCCCAACTTAATTAAGCCAAGCCCATTAACTTAGCTATATTTCCTAAGCCAATTACGCAGGTGTGAGCAAAAGCTTGAATACTTAAGTTAAGATGCTTAGGTTAAGTAATAGCTTGTTAAGTTGGTATGTCTGTTTAAGTTAAAGCTTCAGGTATTCTCTTACAAATGATTACTTAGAATGCAGAAATAATAGAGTAAGTTAGTTTATGTAACTTGACTATGTCTTATAATGTGCTGTTAAATGTTTCTGCAATCTAATGTCTGTCGTGTAAAAGTGTTTCTATAGAAATACATGTTTTAATCATTTAAATAATTTTGCTGACGTCATAGGATTCAGACGTGAAAACAGATACACACAGACTATACATATAGACTATATACATGTACCAACTACAATATGTATATAAAGATTTTATTTTATTTTATTTTTTAAGAATTTTGCGAGCCAATGAATTGGTGGAAAAAGTGCAGAATTGCTAAGCACGACTGCTATACACGAGGTCCTGGTTTCGAATCCCGGGTCGGGCAAAGTGTTTCTGGATATTTCCGTGAGGTAAATTCTCAGTACCGAAAAAAAAACACAACTGGCGAAATGTGGGTGTACTATATGTGCACCTCTGCCTACCTCTTCAGGCAATACAAGGGTGATCTTTAAGTGTATGTATGTTTATGTGTAAATTGTACCTATATTTTTCAGGAGTTTATACAATGCAAAACTTACCAATAAATCTAATTTTACAAGGCTTGTGAACTAAAAAATTTCCACCAAAAAGTCGGTCAAGAATTTGTTCTGTTCTATTTACGGGAATATACACGTAGCTGTAGGTACCTATAAACATTACTAAAACATAAATCATATCGCCAATGACAATAAAAAAAAATTACCAAACAGATCACTAAAAATAACACATATTAAACAAACCTACAACAATAACTAAACGTAAACTGTAATATTTTTGTTCATAATGAATTATTACGAGTGTAATCCATACTTTCATCTGCGCGCGCGCATACCGGCTCGCATGCTATGCTTTCCCCGCATTACAGCTTGATAGCTAGCTATTAAATAAGTATTGTGCAATTTATGGTACGAAGATATTCATGTGAGCACTGGAGGATGGGTGGCCAGTGATTTTGGAGGGTATATGACCCATGAAATGATGTAAGGGGCTGACAGACTCCGTTTAATGGCAAACATTAATTAAATCTTGGAACGAAGCTTCGAGAAACGTGGTGCTATTAAAAAGTAAGACAGTTTCTATAGGTGTTTTGAATGGAGCGATGAAGATTATTACTAGGTCATCATAGTTATTTGATAATGCCTAGCGAAATATAGGTACGCAATTAAACTCCCTCCTCTGCCTTCCTCTTTGAGAATACAGGCGTGATGATAGATATTCATTATACTAAAATAACGTTAAGCCGTTGGTCCAGCGCCTGGTCTCTCTCCGATTGTTTTATACCGCTCGATCGGACTTTGAATGAAATTGGGAGTGCACCTGTGTTTGCGCACACTTGTGCAGTAGGATATCTTGCGTCTGTTGATATTGGGAGCTGTGATCGAAATGCGGCCGAATAGCATTAGGTACAATTTTTTACACACACTTATACTCGGAGCAAATATGGGGATCAAGTAAATTTTTGTCTCATCCGGGAATAGAACCCGCAATCCTCTGCGCAGTAATCTAATCCAGTCCAAAAGGAATACACACAAGTTAAGATACACATTATATTTGCGGCTAACCGCTCAATCTTGAAGCAGTGACACAAACTATATTTACAACAGTACACTACACTAAGTACCTACCTACACACGCGAGGAATAACTCAAACAATTGATGTTTTTTGTTTAATACTTATATCTACAGATTGATCGATATTATCTTAGTATAAAGCCATTGTCCATTGAAATTAACACCACCTTTTATAGCAATAAATGTCAGCTGTGTATATATGTATGTATACCAAAAAATATCCCTTAGTCTCTCTCGACTGAGTGTCTATTTGGTCTAGTGGTTGCTAAGCGCGACTGCTAAGCATGAGGTCCTGGGTTCGAATCCTCGGTCGGGCAGTGTTACTGGATTTTTTCATTAGGTAATTCTCAGTAGCAGAACGCACTCTAGATCTGTTCCGGTCGGTCATCATTTCACCTCAGCTTACCCTTTACAAGACTAGCTTTATAATACACACACAGACACACAAAGCAATAAAACAAACAACAGTTGTCGAAATAACAGTAACAATGTCTCGTAGATGTCACAAAAGCTAATAAATATTCGTTTTACGAGCCGAGTGAACTAACCGAGTCAATTTGGGTAAACTACCATTGTCTAGGAAGAGACTGTAGCTAATGTGGATGTCCTAAATAACATGTGTTTAGAAGATGCAGTTGAGAAGAGACCTTTACCGTGCAGTGGGACAGTTATAGATTGTTATTATAAATGGGAATATTAGTTAGTTTTACTTACGTGTTTATTCGGGACTCCGACATATCACCAGATTATGAATAAAGGCTTTGTTTGAGTCTGTAACTAGTAGTGATGTTGAGTGGTATGACCGTTGGACTGACTATAAATGATTGCTGTTAATATTGTTGATGTTATAAATTTGTATCAATTGCTAAGACCGGTGAAGGAAAACATCGTGAGGAAACCGGCACATCTGAAAGCTTTTTCAACGGTGTGCAAAGCCATGTCAGAGGCCTACAGGCGGTTAAACTCTAACGTCAACCATACGATAAGAAGAAGGCCTTGTTTTTTTTCGGTTAACATTAATATTACCAAAACATATAACTATTACAATAATACCAACATCTTACTTTAACCAACACCCCGTTAACTATAATATCTCAATTGGCCGTATAATCTCTCAATAGCCCGGCACAGCATCCGATAATCTCGGCACTTAACTCCGCAACTCTCTGTAATTGACGTTGTTACCGCTATCAATTTATCTCATCGAGAGACATTATAGTTTCTCCCGATGCGCCCGCGCATGGCGTGAACTAAAGGAGGATTCACATATCCAAGTGGTAGTATAATAGAAATCAACGATTTCTGCCAAGAAGATCGGTTTTGGGCTTTTATTGTTTGTTTTCTAATAAATAATGAAAAAAAAACCATTGTTTTTTTAGATTACATTATCAGAGAATATTATAATTCTAATATTCGTGAGAATTTCGTTTCATTAAAATCATTTCTACTTTGAAATTCATAATGCAACAATAATTATAAACAGTGTGTCGGAATTGTTCTAACGTCACAATAAATTGTCACATCGTGTGTTACCGCAATCATTTTGAATGTGTCGATAGATTTTCTCAAGTGTTTATTATTGTCTAGACTAGAAATTTTATATTTCGTTATTCTTACAAAAGTAGTTCTAGATCTGCCAACTGGCAGTTAGTTGGCCATCCAACAGGCGCGAAGAACTTTGAACTATGTAGGTACCAGGTATCAGAATGTATTTTTTTTTCTTAAAAGTGAAGGTTACAACATTCAATTATAAATGATCCTCTAAAAGCATTGTAATAAATATGATCACGAAGATGATTCCTTTGGAATGCATAACTGTATCAGGCTGGCCTATTTTTAAATTGGACGCACCGCACGATTATTTACATGGTAGTCAGCAATGCGCTAGGTCGAGGTTTTAAACCCACAAGGGGTGCCTTTAATCACAATGATTACAATCATCACTATTACCATTATATTTTTTAAAAACGTCGCCACACTAGATTTCTCCTGTATCGTAGGTGCGTTTCACCAACATAAAATATTACATACAGACTCGGGACAAACATCTATGGAATGCACATTTTTTTGTCCCGCACTGCACCCCTTAGCACAGCAATCCAAACGCGTAGACAGTGCGCCAACCAGGTAGTCAACCAATAGATTATAGTATTTATTGATTTAGCTTAACCTGGAGGACTCGTTTCTCAGATCGTTCAGTGAAAGTTCCCCTATAACAAACTGCGATGGAACATGTAGAAACCAAGTCATACCTAGTTCCTATAACTTAACGGAAAATTTACACACGTGTAAAATCTTCCAAAACAAACGAAATTAATAAAATTATAATTATGTTCTCAGGTACTCGCAGCGGATTGGCTGACCACCAACGATAACCAGATATATTGGTAAGTAGATTTCTACACACATAATTTCACTACAATTTTAACACTAGGTACATTGTGAAATTTAAGAATGCTATAAAATTACTTCGACCTTACGCACCTAAATAGTTATAATTGAAGTGTCCTGCAATTCACAGGACATTTTAATTGCATTGCAATTATAATTAAATTGTGATAATTAACGTGCTATTTAGTTAAAGTTGCGTATTTAAGATATTTCTTCATGTGGCACACGGTTAATGGTATCCAATGTTTATTCTTATTCGTAAGAATGGTACTAAGGGTACTATTCTCTATCCTTAATTGTTGTAGACAGAGCAATAGCCACTGAATGAAGTATACCGATAGTAATGAACTAATCGACACTTTATTATTTTATTAAATAAAAGAAAATTATAACGGGTAATAGGCCTAAGTATGAAATTAAATTAACTAAGTACGATTGAATATAATAATTATAGGAAAGTTCTCCAATAAAATGAAAAGAGAAAATTAGTTCAAAAACATTGAAAATTAATAGACATTAGACAGATATATTATTCTATCATACGTAAGCCATTCGTGATAGATATCACCAGCCCCACGACATCAATTTTGAATAGGCGTTTAAATAAATAAACAATCAGGCCATATATTTACTCACACATTTTCCAAATAAAAAGGTTGCTACAACTGAATTCCATATGTTTATGGAATCCGAACGCAGTGACTTTGCATGAGCGCAACAGGCAATTAAAATATAGTAAATCCTACGTTTTTCTCGTTTCGTGTTCCCATACCATTGTGTGAACGGCTTATGTAAATACTGACGATTAATGATGGCCCATTGTGTGAGGTGTAACATAATTCGGATTCACGAAAGAACTTCGGAGGAATGGTGAAGTTATAGCGTTGGGTTTGCGAGATGTTGTTGTGTTATGTTCTCCTGGTAGTAATCAGCTATTTGTGATATACATAATATGTTGCTCTTCTGGAACTTGACACGTTACTCAAAATGCTATTTTTGTTCGGATAAAACTGAGTGGTAATCGTAGATTCCAACAGATAATACCTGACGTCACCCTTAAGACGTAAATACTAAAAGGGAACTTAAATTCGATGGATGCGAGCAGTGACACGGTGGCTCAGTTGGCAGAGCGGCGCCATGGTACGGCGCGGGATCGAGTCCCGCTCATGTCCATCATTTTTCAAGTTTCCTTTATCAATTTAGATAATATTCATAACTTCCTTCCTACTTTACATATACTTATACATACTAATGCCAATTGCATCGTAAAGAAAATTACAAAACCAATCATAAACTTGTCCTTCGGTATTCAAACAACTTTCCACTAACATTTACACTCTCTACAAGTAATATTACAAAACTCACACACCTTAACATTAATTAAGCAGTAAAATAACATTAGTGTCTAGACATATAACATTAATGTCTGTACAGATAATTCAGACATTGACATTACAAATTGAGTCAATCAATCCTTAATAATAAAATGTCAACTTAATTGACGTCACAATCGGCGCAGTAGACTTCTGCGCCGGTTCGTCCTTGCATGCGGCAAAAACTAGTGATCTGCAGATATTTATACCAAGTCTAATAATACACACCCATGATAAACAAGCAAATAGCAAATAAGCAGCACTGATAGCCGAGTGGTATGACCGTTGGACTGCCAAGTCAAAAGTCGTAAGTTCAAACATCGGCACGCACCTATGTCTTTTCGAATTCATGTGCGTATTATTAGTTGCTGAAAACGGTGAATGAAAACATCCTGAGGAAACAGGCACACCTGCCTCACACCCTAGGGGTAGGCAGAGTTAAGCGAGACCCTCCGGTCAGAGTCCCTACCCCTCCGTCCACCCTACTACTAAAGAAGTCGACGAGGATTTTCCCACAAAAAAGGCATAAGCAGAAATATACCGAGTCAATTAAATCTCGTTGAGTGTTGTTCAATATTTTAATGTTTTATTTTATTACAAAACACTGTATGTCTTTATTAAATAACACACATCAATACATCATGCATGTCTCACCATGATTACAGTGCTTGGATTCCTCTCGTTGCTATAAATCTGCCCACACCCGATAACATCGCGAAATAAACAATAATATGCGTGCATGGCGGCGGCTGAGTGGGGTACAATTGGTGTATTATGTTGTGTATGTGTGTGTATGGACAATTGGACATACACCATAAAGTTTTAGATTTGTTTGTCTGAATGTTTTTTTAAACTTTATGCTATATTTTCTTAGTTTCCAATTCAAAATGATTTTATTTAATAAAAGTACCTAAAACAATTACAGTCGCTTATGAAACGTCATACTTTTTACGGTTCCCAAAATGTAATTCCCATGGAGAAGAACTGGCGTACCATAAACACCATAACTCACTGGCCTGCAGAATTATTGTAGGTACTAAAGATTTAAAATTTCAATTTTTCTGAACAATAGAAGTTAAAATTAAAAACGTGCAATAGCTTTTATCAGCTTTCCTTAAAACTATAATAAACTATACATTATTAAAAAAAAAAAATTGTCCTTTTTATTTATTTGTAAAATAACTGCAATTTTAAAAGTGTGATGTTATGTTTTGCAGGCCAGTGTATGTACCTACACTATAATTTTGATAAAGGTAGTTTTCCCATACTGCGTTTAGGCAAACACGACATGTTGCCTCACGCTAAAGTTCAAGGCCGAACGAATTCATGCAACTTACGTACGGACAGCAAAACAATCGCTACTAATAGCCGATAGCCTTTTGTTTTTAGACGTCACTCTTAAACTGACGTGTAATGTTTCGTTTAGAAATTACTTTATTGAAATGTTATCGTTTAGAAATTGATGCTTGCATATGTTACATTGATATATGTTAGGATATTTTAAATTGTTGTTTTTAAAATACTTTGGTAGCAGGTAGATAAAATCCTGTAACTATTGTGGGATCATATTTACACAAATTAAGTTACAAATTATATTATAGGTAAAAGGAAGTTGAATGCTCTTTAGGTGTTAATGTTACCTTACCTCTTAACCAACTTATATATTTATACATAATCACTGTTGTATCGCCGTAAAATATGGACGGATATTAGCGTCTGATATCATAATTATCTTCATTTAATTATTTTTCTAATGTGGTTCTCACGCATTTTCGGTGCACTATAAAAGATAAGATAGAAAAGAGTTTGTTCAAAATCGACCAGTAATCAGCCAGCCCCGTGTTATGGTGCTATAACTGGGTCAAAGAAATGGCGCAAAAAAAAAAAACTACCCAGCTGCATCTGAAATATTTAATACGCATAATATACCATTTCCAATAAAAGCAGCTAACAGTTGAAGAAAAATATCCTTAACACTAACTTTAATTTTCGATCATTCTATCACTTGCTACACTTTCCCTGCTGACCGTACAATGGTCGTTGGTACGTATGCTAATAGCTACTAAAGGCCATCTTCCCATCGACTCGCCGGCCGAACGAAAGTACCATCGGCTGTAGAGGACATTGTAAGGCATACTTGTATGGTGTTTGCATGGGTGATGGTGCGGTGTGGCGTAGAGCATGGTAATGGTTTTACATTATATTATTCTTTATTTCTCCGGAAGAATAGAATAGAATAGAAAATTTATTTGCGTAAAACATGGTATACAGTGGTGTTAAATAAATACAAATTATGGCTCAAACATGTTTAGCTAGGATAAAAACATGGCATGCAAAATTTTAGAAGTTACAATTGATTTTATAAAAAATCATTTTTTATCTATAAATTCTTTTAAACTATAAAAAGTACATTCAAGTAACCACTTATGAAATTTAAATCTAAATGATTTTGTGTCTAATGCTTTAAAATTTATTGGTATTTTATTATAAATGCGCACACACGTTGCCAAGCAGTAGTTATTAAGACGTACACTGTTGAACAAAGGCCTCCCCCTTAGAACGCTACAATGAACGACAGCTTGCCAATTGCATCCACCGGTTGCCCGCAATTCTGACGATATCGTAAAGTAATTTACAGTAATTTGCTACGGCACTGTCACTTAAACATTGTCCTTGCCATTAAGTAAATACCGAGCAAGTCTTCCGGTAACTGAACCGGTATTACCGGTAATACCGGCTACCGGTTATTGTTACCGCTGTTATGTCGTGTTACACTGTCCACTGTTTTATTTTAATAAACCGGATTTAATTCTTGGTGTAGGTTAGTTTTTGATTTTTAATTAGTTTATTAATAGCAAATTATTGTTTTTAAAACTAGTTTTTGGAAGAGAATTGTGTTACTGGGTTTTTCTCGACTGCGCCAGAAGGAGGGTTATGTTTTTCTATTTGGGAATACTTGCAGTAATCTAATTTAATTCGTCTCATAGTTATCCAGGTCTCCCACTTTTCCATTAACGTATGCTATCATTGGCAATTTACGCTGTGGATACTGTACCAACAGTAGGTAGGTACCTACTTACCTTCGGAGATTGTAGGCGTAATGATATTTAAGCGAGCTGCCACAGGTTTAGAAAGACTGTCGTTATCTTAATTTGGTATTTAAGCAATCCCATGTTAAGTGAGCAGCAGTCACCTACATGTCTGCCTACCTCGTACTAATGAGAGCGCAATCTCGTTACCCTATTTGAAGTATAACAAGTTTGTGTGTCAATCATTTACTCCCCACAATAGCGTTCTCACGGCAAATGCATAATTGTAACACTTATATAATAGATCGCGTGACGCGGTCCTGCGCGTGCGCACGGCAAAATAAAACAGTTCTTATGAGATTAAAGATAAGGACTATTTTGGGTCGTGGGAAAACTAATCTAATTTGGTACATTTCAAAATTGGGTACATCGCAAGTGTTAAATTTGGAAAATTAAGCTCTTGAAACAAACTGGGTGTTGTGAATGTTTAGTACATGCAATTATATGTTACATTATGGTTAAGTATACGTATTATAAGGGGAATCCTAAGAAACTAATAAACTTCGTGTTTGAGTGAAATATCTATTTGTAACAGCACTTAAAATGCATTTAACTAAAGCGAAAACACGATTTCATTTAGCTTAAGAATCTGTTTTTTATAATAACATGTGAAGTAGGTACTAATGGTCACCTTCTTTACGCCAGATAAAAACCTTTTTACCTAGGTCGAGCCTATTGCCATTTACCTAGCCTATTTCCAAACCCAATCTTAAGTTACAACCTAATAACAAAATCTACCTCACTTGAGCAACAAACTCTCGCATCCCTAACAAAAAACAATCATTATAACAAACTGCTCTACCAACATTATAACTAAGTAACAATAATCATAAACCGTGAAAATATATTTCTGAAAATATCTTCAGTAAACCTGCAAACAACTAACAAGCAATGCTAAAATCTAACCAAAAACATATTTTTCTCTCCATAAATACAGTGTGTAAATATACATAGGTATGAAGTCGCATAAATCCTTAAGAAATAGCACATTTGATGAGTCTGAGATTTCCAAACTAGATTCCACTTAAGCCCAATCGAAACGCATTGCAGACAAGATAAGCGATCAGTAGATTGCAGATTCAATGCCGATTGGTGAACAATTGTAAATCAAAATCTTCTAATCCACAGATAATATAATATTAATATTTGGAGTTTCTTGCCGGTACTTCTCCATAGGAATGAAATTTTTGGATCCCTGTAAATAGCATCTTAACGTTTCATAAGCGCCTGTAATTGGTTTACAATATGAATACGACTTCTAATGCCATGATGGAAAATCCAATGCAGGAAAATCCCCTTTCGTTGTTTTTTTTAAATGCTTAGTCTAATTTGTATCCGACTGCCGGCCAAAAGCCTCTCTTTTGAGCTTTTGTTTCCCCTATTCTCAGTCAGCTTTGGCCTATATTAAAGCAAAATCAAAAAACGCATCCAAAACAAACAAATACGTGTTCCTTTCGGACACTTTTGCTTTTGAAATTCTTATTTTTATATAATATATAAACCTGTATCTAGCAGTTACTTAATAATTTATCATATAAGCCCGAGCTCCAGGCGAAGCTTCGCCGCTTTGGAGCTTCGCCTGGAGCTCGGGCTTCGAGCTCAAGCACCATATGAATGACAAATACATAGATTAAACCTCATAGTTGTTTTTGTTGTGAGGAATTTTATTCCGTGAAATTAAAAACCATTTTGTTCTCCTTTTTGACAGCTAAAGTATATTTCTTTTATTTCATTTTGACAATACAAAAATCATAGAGAATAGCCAACCTCTAACATCCTCCCTTTTGTATAGTCTATTAAAAAAAATAACTAATACGAGTATTAATTTAACAAACAATGTAAACCAATCCGGTTCAATATTGTTATCATAGATGGCCTGCTAAGAGCCTTTGTTAAGAAATCAGCACTTTGAAGTTGTGTACCAACGTGCTGAACCTTAAGTCTTCCATCTGTAACTAGTTCTCTCACATAGAAGTGTCTGATTGCAATGTGCTTTGTTCTTCTGTGCAGTTCAGGATTTTGAGCCAATTTCACAGCGGCGTCATTATCAATTTGCAGTATGGGCACATTCTTCAGAGCAGAAATTTCATCAAATAGTCTTTGCAGCCATACTATTTCTCGTGCTGTTTCGCTTGCTGCAACTATTTCAGCTTCAGTCGAGGAAATAGCAACCGATGACTGTTTACGACTTGCCCAGGTGATAGGTCCGCCAGCATATAAACAAAGGATGCCACTAGTCGAGCGACCGTCCTTGACGTCTCCTGCATGATCGGAGTCACTAAAACTTTCTAGTATTCCGGACTTATAATCCTTTTTGTACGTTATTCCATAGCTTGATGTACCTTGTAGATAGCGCATTATTCGCTTTACCTTTAATACGTCTTCTTTTGAAGGATTTTCTAGGCTTCTGGAAACGACACCGACAGCGTAGGCAATATCCGGTCGTGTTCCTACCATGAGGTATGCTAAGGCGCCAACAGCTTGCCTATAAGGGTATGACTTCTCGTCTATGCCCTCTCTTTCAGACTGTCGTAGTTCCGAATCTTTGATAATAGGTGTAGTTACTGATTTACAGCTGCTCATCGCAAATCTAGCTAAAACCTTTTCAGTGTAATGTTTCTGCGTTATACTTATGGAGCCATCATCTTTGTATAGTAGTTGCAATCCTAGATAGTAGTCTGCAGGCTTTACGGTTATCTTAAACCTTCGTTTAAGTTCTGCCATAAACTTATCTGCATCCTTCTGCTTTGTTGCAGCTACGAGTCCGTCATCGACATATAATGCCAAAATGATTTTATTCTGCAATCGCTTTCGAATAAATAAGCAAGGATCGGTTTGACTTTGTTGAAAGCCTATGGTCTTCAAGTAATCCACGATGCACTTATTCCAACATCTTGGTGCTTGCTTAAGTCCGTATAGACTTCTCTTTAACTTGCAAACTCGTTTAGTTCCGTCATTGATACCTTCTGGCTGTTTCATGTATATCTCTTCTTCGATAGACCCATTTAGAAAGGCAGTTGTGACATCAAATTGAGAAAGAGATAAACCTTCGTTTGCAGCAACGCTTATGATCGATCTGATTGTCGTCATTTTTGCAACAGGACTAAACGTTTCGTCAAAGTCAACTCCGGGTTGTTGGGAAAATCCTCGAGCAACAAGCCTTGCTTTGTATTTGTCGATTGTACCATCAGCGTTCGTTTTGATTTTATAGATCCATTTGCACGAGATAGCTTTGCGATCCTTGGGTAGATCAACTAGAGACCATGTTTTATTTTCTTCTAAGGACTTAATTTCACTTTTCATTGCTTTAAACCAATGCTCCTTGTCTGGACTCTGTAGCACGTCAGTATATGTCGTAGGTTCATCATTTTCAATCCTATCATCTACTGATATCATTACGTAGTCACCAAGTCTTGCAGGTGGTCTTAGCTTTGATCTGTCTCGAAGAGTTATTCGTCCTTCATTCTCTATTTCTCTATCTGGCAAAATCTCATCGTTTATCGCTTCCAAACGTTCTGGTAATGTTTGCTCTGATAAATCGTTGTCCACATCATCAGTTTCATCACACTCATCTTGAGTTTCCGAAGTTAATTCTGGGATTCCGTTATTTATCTCTGTGTTAGGTGTATCTTCAAACGATTCAGGAGGTATACACTCTTGAAATGTATCTGTACTTTCATTTTCTTCCTCCCTTGCATCATGAATCGTTCGATTATTCTCCTCCCTTGCAGATAGATTCGTTGGTAATCGTAGACTTATTTCCATCTCAGAGTTTTCGGCAGCAGATTTTGATCCAATATTCAATTTCGTGTCAGATCTGCAGATTACTGACTCTTGAAATACTACGTCTCTTGATCGTACCAGTGAATTTCCGTTCAGAAGACGATACCCGTCATCATTATCATAACCGATCAATAAACATTTTTCTGCTTTCTTGTCCAATTTCGTACGCTTTTGCTTGGGTACATGGGCGTAACAAGGACTTCCAATAATTCTTAAATGACTTATCTTTGGTTTCTTGTTAAACCATAATTCGTATGGTGATTTACCATCAATAGGAGTGGGTCCTGTACGATTCAACACATACGCTGCGGTATTGATAAGTTCTGCCCAACAGGCAATAGGCAACTCTTCGTGCGCGTACATCATGGCACGAGCGGCTTCCACAAGCGTTCTATTCTCCCGTTCACTACAACCATTTTGCTGTGGCGTATATGGCATAATCAATCTATGCTTGATGCCATACCTTTGTAGTATTGTACGAGTTTTTTCATTATCAAACTCTCCACCATTGTCGCTTAATAGTTCTTTTACTACATGACCAGCTACCTTGCTTTCTTCTAGCATCAGTTGAAGCTTTGAATGGACTTCAGACTTCTGTTTCATGAAGTATACATAACGGTATTTGCTGAAATCGTCTTTAAATAGAACGAAATATCGATATCTATTGTATGAAAATGGAAAAGGTCCACACACGTCTGAATGTATCATCTCGCCAAGTATCTTTGCTCTGTCTCTGGTTCCAAAAGGTCGCCTTTTCATTTTTCCAAAGTTACAACCTTCACAACATTCATGTGTATTATTCGGTACCTTAATCTTCAGTTCCCTTTCAATTAGCTTTTTCACATGCGTTTTGCTTTGATGTACAAGCCTTTCATGATAAATCTGTAATATATCTTGGCGTATCACTGCATTAATTTCGACTAGAATTGGTGGCATTACATTCTTCACATTAAGTTTAAACAGCCCTCCTCTTCTCTTTCGAATGCCTGTAACTTTGACTTGACCTTTAGATTTCAATCTACAGAACTCGGGATCAGATTCAAATACACTTTGCGGCAATCTATCTTGCGCTGCTAGTAATGAGAATAAATTTTTCTGCAGTGTTGGCACACACCACACATCGCATAAGGTTATCATTTCTTTATGATCGCCAACCGTAGCTTCAAGCTTTATGTCACCTTTACCAGTGGCATCTACTTTCTCGCCATTCGCTGTCATTACCGTATGCTGTGAACCAAAAACTTCAAACGTATGGAATAAATCTCTCCTGAATGTGACGTGGCTTGTAGCTCCACTGTCCAGATACCAATTATCTTTATCAGGGTATAAGCATCTGTCAACGTTCATTAGGACTGTACTATTCACATTATTTGTATTTGTGTTTGGCTTGGGAGGTCGACCATCACTCAACCACTTAGAGCATTTTCTTACCTTGTGTCCATCTTGACCACAGTAATTGCACTTTATCTTTTTAATGTAAGCCTTGTTTGCTTTCTTCTGAAAAGCTTTAACTGTAAGAGCTTGGTTACTCATACTTGTAGACATAGAAGCCTGTGTTTCTATGTTTCTTTCAAAGGCACAGAGTTGTGAGGTTAGTCTCTCTATAGTCCTCTCCTTTTTACTCATAAGTAGCCAACTAGATTTGAAAGTAAGGTATTCCTCAGGTAAAGTATCTAAAATCTTACATATCAATAGGACCTCTGGTAACTCATTGTTTCCTTCTAGCTTCGTAATTTCTTTGTTCAGTTTGAACCAAATATTCTTCAGCTTTGAAAGATGTATAGCCATATTGTCATCCAGTTGCTTCTTGTACTCAAAGAACTTTAGGCAATTGTCATATACTAAATCGTCACCATCTCCATCAAACAACCTTTTTAGTTCATCCCATACTTCTTTAGAAGACTCGAAACGCATTATTCTTTGAACAATTTCATCTTTCATATTGCTCGTAAGAATTATAAGAACTGTGCTATCTAGTTCTTGAAACTTTTCTGAAGCAGTTTTGTCATCTGTATCTTTACATAAAGATTTTTCATATTTACCTTCTAATAGATCTAGGGCTTTTGGGATTCCCTTCAGTAACATAGATATTTTATACTTCCATATCAACCAGTTGGTGCCATCTAGGTTTCCAATGTTAAATCTCGTGATGTCTGGTTTGGTTGCCATATTCACTAATAAACACTGTTATCGTATTTTGTAATATCGATTTTAAAAATAACCACGCTCTGCTACCATGTTGTGAGGAATTTTATTCCGTGAAATTAAAAACCATTTTGTTCTCCTTTTTGACAGCTAAAGTATATTTCTTTTATTTCATTTTGACAATACAAAAATCATAGAGAATAGCCAACCTCTAACAGTTTTATCTGATAAACGACTATAACTTTTAAACGCTATGCTATTCGGTTATGTTGGATTGTCGTCAATAAAACAGAGAATGGAAGCTTAACCTGTGATCGCACTTACAAGTGCACTACAATATCTCCTGCGTAATAGGCTAGTCTCTAGAGACTGGCCGCCAAAACCTAAAACTCGCAATCTATTATTATGACAATCTACACAGCGATCACAAATCAGTACCCCAGCCAAACTATAATACCCAGGAATTCAGATCACAATCTTCCAAAACATCAGACTTACACAAACACATTGACAATAAACTTTCACACCAAATAAGGGGCCATATAATACTGTAGACATATTTTTATCGCGAAACGAATGCTTTAAAAGCCTCCCATCAGATGGCATTGTGATATGACGGCCGTAGACCATTATTATAGAATTGAAATAATGTCAGAGGTCTATTAAAATGACTGTGACAGTTCTGTTACGTTATTTTGACTGTTATACAAGCGTATACAGCCCCCTTACCGTGAACTCTTAAGGCAGGACAGCTTACGTTGTGAAAGCGAGACGTGGAATTGAACTGTACGTAGTGGCGTCTCGCTTCCACATCGTAAACTGTCCTGCTTTAAGAGTTTATGGTAAGGGGGTAGTACGTTTTACCTTTACTCGCGTAACTAAATCGTAGAGAGTTGGAACTGAACTGTTTAGTGGACTTTGGGCGTGACTTAACAAAGAGATCCTCTTTAACAAATCTCTCAATAACTCAAAGGCTGTTAGAGCATACCGCATACCGCCAACCCGCAGTGAGCTAGCGTGGTGATCAATGCTCAATCCTTCTCTATACGAAAAAAGGCCTTTGCCTTGCAGTATGACAGTTAAAGGCTGTTATTATAATTATTATTTATGCCGTTACAGAACTCAATTTTGAGTTAAGCCCATCTCTGTACATCCTATTTAATGTTTTTAGATTACTGCTATTTTGAGGGTACAATAAAGAATAAAAAATGAATATGTTTAACTAATGCTATAATTATGCAGTAAATTATTACTGAATAATTAAAATCGGTAAGCCGACGACATTACCACAGGTTATTGACCCTGGTCGTAAATAATATAATTTCCCTCGTTCTCTAATACATGCACGATACTTTCCATATTATTGTTTTTTGCGTGCAGAAAGAATTTTGATTGATATATTTATGATGACCAGCGCTATATGAGCGTGCTGTAGTAGGACTTCTGCCTAATCCTTAGAAATTTTGACGATGATATTATTTATTACCTTATTTAGTAATAAAGAAACATTTTTTAATAAAAACTAAAGTATTTTGTATGTTTAGTAAATTGACAGGTATAATTTTAATCAATGGTACTGTTAGTAATGTTGATATTATAGGTATGTATGGGTGTCTTTTTTAAACGTCGCCCTACTGGATATTTCTCATGTATCGTGGTTGAGCTGCATTGGACTAACACATGGCACAAACATTTGCGAATCACAATATTCCGAAATGAACAGAACTCGAACCCGCAACCCCTAGCGCAGGACTCCAATAATTTAGCCACTGCGCCAATTATTATTAGTAAAGGTGATGATGTATATTTATAGCTGAAAGAAATCCCGTAACGTTCTCAAATAGATGCACTTGAAACCTAGCTTCAGACACTACATGTCTGACAAATGCTGAATCGCACCTAATTGGTATATATATAACTGCCAGACACATGCCTAACCAATCCTTTTCTCTTTCTTATTTATGTTTTTATGTTACTTAGTTTTTTTTCTTTATTAGTTACTATTATGTAATAATGTTCTCCTAACCGAATTTCTATTACGGCACCCCATCTCAGCTGAGACTAATCAACTACGCAGATAATAGTATTCCAAAGCACAGAGGGGCTCGACATGTGAAGGGTTACCCATCACAAGACTGACTTCGGCGAGCACGGCTTAACTTCGCTGATCTTCTACTGATACGCGCGGTAGCCACGAGCCTGTAAAATTTATCTGTATTGTACCAATAAACAGTTTTTTTTTCTTTCCTATCGCATGAGAGCGATAGATTAGTTTTAAATTAAAACCAAAACCGTTTTTAGTAATGTTGTTACTAATACAGTATTTGTTTCGGCTTTGTTGTTGCACCTACCTAATAATCTCTGCACCACCCTAAGGTTGACTGGTAGAGAATGCCCCAGGCATTAAGTCCGCCAATGTATACTATTTTTTGTACATGAAGTTTAAATAAATAAATAAATAAAAAACCAAAAAATACAGCGATGTGACTTAATCATACGTAACCACGTACTTGACCGCATAATATAGTCGAATTAAAATATTCTACGTATCATAACGGCTAATTAGCCGTATCCATTGTTCTCCCCCCTCCCCCCTCAGAGGTTGCACTAGCCGGTGAGACTTGTTACCAAACGCATTCAACATATAATTCTAAACTACGATTATGTCAAGGATGGATTTTAATTGAAATTGATATGGAAGAATTTGTCTGGTGTAATTTTTTGTTTCGTTTTCTTAGTTGTGATGGAATTGGCGTGTGTCAATAGTGATGAAATGCTGTGTTCCTACGTGCTTTAAAGTTTGAAATAGTGAGGAGTAAATAAATACTTAATTCTTATTGTTTGGTTGATGAACCTGGTGTCAGAGTTTAAACTGCCTGTAAGCCTCTGGCGTGTCTTTACACAGCGTTGAAAAATCTCACAGGTGTGCCGGTTTCCTCAAAATATTAACCTTCACCGTTTTTAGCAACTGATAACTAATTTATGAATTCGAAAGGACATTCGTTGTGTGCCGGGGCTTGAACATGCGCACGCCACTCATCTGAAGTCCCATGTAAAATGGCTTTATTGCTATGTATCGAGTCCACACTGGGTTGATTCAACGACTCGCTTTCCATTTCAGAAGAGAATCGTATTCTCAATCACGCAGACTCTGTACAACCTTATAAAAAATCAAATAATGTCTGTACATCGATAGATACATCTTAAAGCCCATTAAGTTGTTTAAGATCGATTGAGTGGCGCATCCTTGACATCAGTAAAACAGACAGACAGTCTGCAACATCGACATTTAGTTAAATCGTTACATCCTTTTTATGGAGGCTGTGTCTCAAAGGTTGGAGAAGTCACGATAGGATTGTAAAAGGGTCACATGATATGATCAATGAAGTCTTGATAACTTTTAAATATTGTTGTAGAGACACTATTATGCTTGTATTTCTAGTAACGGTAGACAGTGCTGCAGGTACATCAGTTTTTAACTAAAAGAGATTAGGTATTTACTCAATAACAAGCCCAGAAAGTCTCTCTCTATGCCTTCATAAGAAATATGAATGAACTAAACGTATTTTTTATAAGAAACATACAGACTCGATCTCCTGTATAGTCTTTGACATTAGATCGTATATAATGATGAGTGTTGTGTACCATCACAACAAAATTACAACACTTCCTTTATTTCGTCCGGCTTAATGACCATAATTTTGATACTAAATATAAATATTAAACAACTCCATACTTAAATAAGACACAAGGCCCTTCGTGTATTAACTTTAAACTTTTATTTTGAATACCATTCTTCTTCTAAGATCAAGTTTTTTTGCAAAGGTCAATAAAGTTCCAAATTGTCATTCTATAGAGATGATACAGCAAAAGAAGTAATCATTGCTTCGAACTAAGACTGTATGTTCTGTTTTGTCCTGGGTGTTTGTGTATGTGATATTTTATGTGTGTAAAACGCACCCACGATACAGGAGAAATTCCTAGCGTAAGGCGATGACTTTATTAAAAAAAAATAGAAGTACCTTTCTCAATTCTCTAGCGAACCTGCTTCAAGATATAATTTATGAATGACACGAAATAAAACAAATTGTCAGTTTTTTACTGTGTTTATAAGAACCATTGACCGGTAAGTTATGTAAATATGAACCTCTATGCAATCTAAATAGAAAGGACTTTTTATCTAACTCAGATTTAGAACTTTTACATTCGAAGCGATTAGTTAGGTTTTTATAAATATAAATTAGAATTCATTCTCTTTTTAGACAAAAAAGCAATCTAGTCTAGTCTTGTACTGTCGATAAAAATACTATAGGTACCTACTTAACCTTTATAACTTAGCAAATGAGTTTTTAAAGAGTGCCTTACGTATATTTAAGACTTTTACTGTATATACATTACCTCACTTAGTCCCATGTTAGAATATATAATAGCACATACCTCAGACTTGTATACAGAATAAAACCCACCCTTTTTTTCTGTATTGTTGTATCTGTGTCCTATCCATTAGACCATAGACTACAGACGTCTATAAAGCAAGCAGACAACCAACAAACATTAAAACCGCCACAGTTCTGTAATGCGAGCCATTCAACCCCGAGTGTCCGTGAGCGACCGACGCATTGTGCGCTCATCATCAATCTTACTTTCTTTTATTGAGCCAATTATCGTTATTTATTACTTGTCATTTGCTTACAAACACTTTAACTGCCCCGTTATCATGGACTCTTAAAGCAGGATAGTTAACGTTGTGGAAGCGAGACGCCGCATTACACGGCACGTAGCGGTGTCTCACTTGCACAATGTAACCTGTCCTGCTTTAAGAGTTCATGGTATGGAGGCTGTTGTAGTCTAGTTCTGTCTAGATCCATTTTCTATTAAATAGAGATCCGTTTATTAAGTGCATGCTTTATCATTGTTAGGTGTGCGTGGGTTTTTTGGTTCCTTTTATTGCTTGTAGTCTTGAAAAATGGTATCTACAACCTCCAACTTAATCTGCCTTAGACCTTTCTCAGTTAAATTATTTTTTTACTAATTACTTTTAATTTAAAGTACCAACTTCGTTACTTGGTGGATTGCATTATTTACTTATGCATAAAACTGTTACCGAAATATTTAACATATTATTTGGCGAACTATTAAGTAATTTATTAAAATCTAGGTACCTAATATCATACGCTGGCTGGGTACTCGTTTACCGGATTCGTTTTATCCAGGTACGAATCCAGACAAGTTCAATTGGCTTTCAGTGTCTTATTTTTTTTAAATTAATTTACGATGCTACCGTCTCTCTCCGTAATATATAGGAATAGTAATATAACATGATAATTCTGAGTGTATAATTACCCACATCTGCCCAACCCTTCGGGGATATCAAGCGTGATTATATATACTCAATGAACTGCCACATCCACAACTAGATCATTGTAACATTTCAATCCATTACCGTCCAAATAATTAACAACTCATTAACTTCTCATTATAAGCACCACAAACAATAACAATTAATCATCTAAACAAAAACAGCACAAATAAGTTTCCGCCTGGGAACCGAACTGGTGACCTTCCCATCGGTATCGAGGGATCAGATACATTAGAGGTTGTTTCGCAATCGTAAGGTTGGCGGGCCGAAACAGACGCTGATCGAAAGCAAGGCCGGGCCATTGATAGCTTAGGATGGCTCTGAGAAGATTAGAATAGGTAACTACGAGTATATGATGCTGTGGTACAACTGGTACGTCTGCAATACATACATAAAGTCACGCCTGTTTCCCAGTTCGCTTCATTGTTAGCCGAAAGACGTCCCCTGTTGAATAAAGGCCTCCCCCTTAGAACGCCTTAGTTTGCTTGTGCCCGATTAATGTCAATAAGTTTTACAAAATAAAAAAATATATTTTGATACTTGTTATTTTTACTTCTTGTTCGCTTTTTGAATTAAAAAAAAATATATTTATTAAATTTTTTTAAAGCATGTTTCTTGCGATGATGTAAGAATTCTAACGACACTCCATACATCAAAATCTGTTTAGGCATTCAGAAAGTACGGATAACGAAACGCACATACATACATGAACCCTGAAAACATTACACACATTCTTTGGATAGTCAAATTAATTGATTTAATTTGATAAATTATTAATTAATTCAAAATTTAGTGGATTATCACTACATTTTCCCAGACAGTTATTCAGTCAAAAGCATGACACACATATGTGGAACTAACATTATAAGGTGGTGTTTTAAAAATACTTAAGACAGTGAAATAGTGCGCCCTAGCCCAGGTTTGAACCTATTACCTTCCACATACAATTACAGTTCGTAAACGTCGAAACCACCACGTGATACCATGATAAAATTCTAATTACCATATATCTATCACTCCACTTACAACAAGAACGTATAAAGCAATTGAACCAATTAAATCAATCCAAAAACAATTGAAAGCAAACACTCCAGGCCGAAGGCCTTTGTTTTTTAATTACCAAATACACTGCAGTGCAAATAAACCTTCACACTCTATTTAGTTGAGTTGTAAACAATATCGCTAGGAGGATGCGTGTGATGGTATCTTTCAAACGAGCGTGAAACGAGATAGAAAACTGTGGCCTTTCATTGTGTGAATACAATTATTTGCAATGCAGTGTACTTTACTGTTGGGTCTTCCGCCCACTGTAGTGTAATGTGATATCGTTAATTTGTTTGTTCTATGTTCGCACGGATTTTTGTATGAAAGTCTTTTAAGTGGAGATTTTGACAAACGACGTCCAAATTGGTGCAGTAGCTAAGCGAAGGGACTGCTGCTCTAAGGGTTGTGGGTTCTATTTCTACATGGAGCAAAAATTTGTGCGAGCCACAGATGTTTGTCCCTAGGTGTTTGTGTATGTGATATTACAAAAATGAATGCTAAATAACATATTTTAATTATAAGTTTATTGTTTTCCTATTATGTAATTACCTAAAATCAATTTGCACGTAAGTATTAAGACGAAAAAGGAGATCTAACTAAAGTAAAATTATTTATCATCGTAAAATCTTCTTCTATCTTGTTACTAAGGTAACATAATGAACGAAATGACAGATACGGTCCAAAAATAATGCCTATCCATGGGCATTATGTCGTTTAATAAGAATGGAATTATTATATCTACCTAAACTGTTTTTAACTATAGGAAAAAGATAGATCTTTAGGCGACTTAAAAAAAAATAAGTTATGTATTCGTCTTATATGTTTAAATAACATTAATACTAGTCTTTGACCCATACGAGCTTTGCACGTAAAACTAAACGCTGCGAAATTGAGTCATCATTTTATCTACGTTCCAAAGTTCGTACAGGTCAATAATCACTAGAGATGTGCCGACTAAAGGCCGACTAAAAAGTTCAATCGGTAAAGCCGACTATTCCGAACTATTTGTAGGTATTTGGTGAATAGTTATACCATTACTTTATTTATATTTACACTAGGTGCGCCCCGCAGTGTTACCCGCTACAATTTTCGGGTAAAAAGTAGCCTATGTATTAATCTAGCTACCTCCAACCCGAATTTTTTTTTTTATCAACATTGTTCCAATCATACATACAAACATACTCACAAACTTTCACCTTTATAATATTAGTGTGATTACACATGCTAATGGCAACAAGTCGGGCTAAACTTAAGTTGGCCCATCTTTGATAATGACTCTACAGTCTACAGATAGCACACATACAGACACAAAGACAAATTGGTTATAAATGAAACTAGTTATGTCCCATTCACTTTTATCCGTCGATAAAAGTATTGCATCACAGTGACGTGACTGATTTTGGGGTAGGCAGTGATGTATACCGTAGCTGTATCTTGTTTACATGTGTGCCAGACTGCAACAATTCCCTCCTCTTTCATGTCGGTTGAAAATGATCGATAAATTATATGAATAATCATTGTGTTACTTTTTTATTGTTTGTTATTACAAGACTGCAAGTGTGAGTCGCGAGTTCGATTCTCGTAAAATAATTATAATAAAATTAAGATTTTTGAAGTTTTGTCTCAACATCATCTTCAGCCGGAAGACGTCCACTGTTGAGTAATGGCCTCCCTCTTAGAACGCCACAATGAACGAAGTTTTGTCTACTTTTATGAAACTGTAAACGCTTCCCCCTATTACATTATGACTGAAATTATCTACCATACTGTTGGCAATAGTTGTCATGTACACCTCAGCCTACCCTTTCCAAAAACACAAGCGTAATACACAAACATTTATGTAATTTTGACACAATGTTCAACAATGTTTTCTCTTCCGCGGAGATTGGATATAATGTCATTGTCTTAGAAGAATAGAACATTGGACGTCACAGTTGTAGCATTGTGACCACTAAGCCACTGAAGTAACGCGCATAATTAGTCCTAATATAATTAGCTAAGGTACAAGACTGCCTGTTTAACTTAAAGACCGGTAAAGTTAGTTAACTTGAAAACTATAGTCGACTGAAAGTGGAAACAATTGCTTTGTTTTCAGTAAAAGAGGCGCAGACATTGCTTTGTAACGAATTAGAGACAGTTATGGCAGCCATGGTTACCACATGTTCATAAGTGCGCATGGCTATTGACAACCCTATGAGCGCAGTGATAACTGGTGTTGAGGTCCCAGCTGGCCACAAATAAATAGAAAATATTATAAAGAAGTTTTTTTTACCTAATTGGCGAAACGTCTAAGCTCTTGGACTACTCCACTAAAGGTTGTGGGTTCGATTCCCGCATGGGACAAAATATATTATTTGCTGCTTTCGGTACCGCGCGCGCGCACCAACCTCCTGCAGCACGCGCCCATTACACGCGCTCTTTGTACGCTCAACGCGATGTCGCGGCAAACCGATTTATTCAACTGCACTTTGAATACATTTACACTGGCCGCATATTGCATAATATCTGATAGTTAGTAGGTAATACTTGTGATTGTTATGTTTGTTTTTATATATAGGTATTTAAGTATTTACACTATTGTATTAGGTTATATTACCTGTGATGATAGATGTAAGTGGTTGAAATAAATAAATAAATATTGTGCGATCCGCAGATTTTTGTCCCGAGTCTGTTTGTGTATGTGATATTGCATGTTTGTGAAACGCATCCACAATGCAGGAGAAATTCCTAGCGTGGGGCGACGTTTTTGTGTGAAAAAAAACATACATAAAGTCTTTATCAAAATCCTTCTTGTACGATTTGATAAGGGATCTATCCGATTTATCCTAAGGAAGAGTAGAACATCACCATGTAGGTCGTCAGACAGATAGAGAGATGTGTAGCGTGGGAAGATTGGAATCGAGTGGATATCACTCACGCTGCGCCGGCGCATGAGACGCTGGGACAAAACAAGACACGTTTTTATACCGCCACGTAATGGTTGTGCTCGAGATATCATTAGTGTGTATATACACTGGTATTTAGTGTTACTATGAATGTATCATTACACCTGTCTACCCCGATGGGCAGAGCTATGCTAGCTAACATCTCAATAAATACATTCAGTCATTATCAACCGGAAAACGTACTCTGTTGAACTAAGGCCACTCCCTTAGGTAAGGGCGTTGCCAAAATCCCCACGCTTGTCAAGCGGCTTGGGGATCGCAATATTATGTGTGAAGTTACAGAAGACGCTGCTGCCTATCTTCTGGATTATACCTTAGTCGTCTCTTCCGACACCCACGGTAAGAGAGGGGGTGGTCAATTCTAGACGGCATACAACTCAACAAATAAATTCAATAGGTAGTGTAAACATATGAATGCAGTCAAGATTACGAACTAAACAACTGTAGAAGGTAAAATATTCTGAACGTAAAGGTCGACACCTTAACGTACCCCACTGTCGTTTCTTCCGTTTCCGTCTCTCTCAGAATACACGCTCCATCCTTATATTTATGATTTCCCTTGTAACTATAATCAGTAACATAAACCTAATTTTCAATAGGCACTACATAGGAGACCCTATTGCCATTTATATACCAGCCAAGGTCCCAAACTGTAGCCGTCGGAGATAAATTCCGTCTGTTCAGAGTCCATAATCGGCCCAGCACTGGCTTCCCTTTTGCGTTAAAGGTCACGGGTTTGATCCCCGCACAAATTAAATACTTGAGTGCTCCGACAATATGTGTCTCACTATTATGGAAAATGTATCTACAAGTTATAGTATATTGAAACTTCCTAGTGTCAGAAAAGTTAAAAAATGATTCTAAATGTAGACGCTTATATTTCTGTGAAAATACCAAGAGGCTAGTTAGGTTAAAGTTCATAACTTAGACCTAACTTAACTTAGTCTCACGCGTTTAAACTGGCGCACACAAACATGGCGGGTTTTTACTTAACTAACTTATACTTTGACTTCACTCATTACCTACATAAATAATTATGTTAGTTACTGCAATATCTATAAGTGTCTTGTTTAGGCAGTGTAAGATATGTTTAGTCATCAGTAAAATAAGTCTGTAAGAATGGGTTTTGTGCGTAAGGTCCTGGGTTTGATTCCTAGGTTGGAGAGAGTGTACGTCGGGAACAAAAAAGACGTAGTTTTTGTAATAGATTTTAGAAAAGTTTTTATTATTTTTATGTACTTTTTTAGGATTTTTTCCTGTGTCGTGAGTGCGTTTCACAAACAGACATATCACATACACAAACACCCAGACTCGGGTCAAACATCTGTGGTTCGCATAAACTTTTGCCCCGTGCGGGAATCGAACCCGCAGCAGTCCAATCGCTTACCCACTGCGCTTAGGTCATCCATTCATTCATTCCACTATAAATCTATATAGACATATAAATTAAACGGACAGACAGCACAACATTCCATATAATATTAACACGATTTATTTCCTGTACTCGCTCACAAGTGATTGTGCGAACGTATTGACTTTTTGTTTCGTGTATAAGCTGATTATCTCGTGCAACTGGCATGCATACATGAATCAATTGCCTTTTCCGGAAGAAGCCTCGAGAAGTATTCATGGAAGTAAATTAGAAGGGGGTATAAGTAGCCTATGTAGCTAGGTATATATATAATATAATAATTATTGAATAACATATAATAATAACAGTGCACAAATTCAGACTCTATAACCCTATAACACTTTGCCCGGATTCGAACCCAGGACCTCATGCTCTGTGTGAGTCAGGTCTCATTAAGGTAAGTAGAGGTGTTAGAAGGGGGGGCTATTGGCTAACCATGAGATCGCTGTTAGTAATACGGACCACACACGTATTACCACTTTTTATGTTCATTTAATGATTTTCAAATGGTTCACTTTAAATTGCACACTATTCTATTAAAATGGATGGAATCTACGATTTAACTAGATCATACATAGTCCAGACTCGTTAGCTTTATTTCCTTAAAAAAAAACAAAAAATCTCCGTTTCACCTTGGAAAATTACTTTGGATATATTAATATAAAACTGTTTACTTATATCATGTTTTATAGGTCAAATAATACAATGTACCGATTTCCTGGCCGCTATTTTTTACTTTATTCAATGTTCCACTATGTTAAAGAAGGAGTTCGATCGCACAACTATAACTGCTGGAGCTAGAACATTGTTTTGGCAATAGATACCTCAAAGAATTCCGAACGCAGAATTTTAACTTATCAAAGATTCACATATTAAGTGAACTGGTTTAGTTCTCATCAATAAAGAACAACACACTTTCTATAAGGGTAACTTAGCATATTAAATAGAACAGAAATGAAACTGTATATTTAAATACAAATAATTCTAATTATAATATAAGCATATTATCTAACGACACATAATACAGCATAATCCTATATTTCCATGTGATTATTTATTCAAATCCATGATAACGTAGCGTTATGGTTAGAAACTCCATAACTTGGTTTCCATCTATTATTTTTTGATGATTGAAAGATACTATAATTTACGCTAGTTTTCTATATGTTAGGTGCAGTTTTAGATATGCCTAAAGAGGAAGAATTTAATACTTGTAAAGCATATAATATTTGTCGTCCTCAGGGATCGAACCTAACACTTTCTATGTAAGTCTTCACTGTAGCCATCACACATTCACTCCATTATAGTTGGTAGATCATACTTTTTAAGGATATTTACAAATAGTATATTATATAATTATGTATATAACGGCACAATAAATATAGGTACTTTGCACGAATATAACAACGAATATCTGACTGAGAGACAGTTATTTATCTGCAGATCTCACAAAAATGTGTCCCTTCGAGACATCGTTGGTCTAGTGGTCGCTGATCGCGAATAAGCATAACGCCCTGAATTCGATTCTGTGTCTAGCAAAGTGTTATTAGTATATCCGTTGGGTAGTTCTCAGTTGCAGCTCGGAGTCTCAACTAATACCCGGTTGATGGCAATAGTCTCCTATTACATTGTGAGCTACAACATAACTGACAAAAAGAGGGTGTGACTGAAGCTACAGCTCTGCCTTCCCCTTCGGGAATTACAGGCGTGATGTTATATTATGTTTATGTCTTTCTTCCTCTTACTATCAAGACCCCCTATCCTCCCGCCAGTACTAAATCATTGTCGACGAGTAAATGTGGAACACTCAGTAACGATACGATCGCCTGTTACGTGCCTGAGTTATGACTGTCTCTGTATCGTGGATACATTGTTCAGACTCCACAGTCCACACGCTAGCTTCCGTGGTGGCCAGATGACTGGGATAAATGGTAGTGGAACATTTAGATTTTTCTAACATCTGCTTTAAGTAGTTTATGTGGTAGCAATTGGTACTGTCAGATATACTGCCTTTTGCGCGAGGTGTAATAAGCTTGGATATCTATTTAGTATTTAAGTTTAATTAATTGTGCAACTTCATCACACCCACAGACAAACTGTGTAAACGGTTTTGTGGGGCAATGTTTTAGTAAGTATATAAGTTTTATTTTATAAATACATAATAAATAAATAAATAAAAAAAAAAAATCGCTCGGACCATAATCAATTTATCATCTGATATCATCTGACTGCCTCATTGGTCTAGTGGTTGCTAAGCGCGACTGCTGAGCACAAGGTCTTGGGTTCGAATCCCGGGTCGGGCAAAGTGTTACTGGGTTTTTCCATTAGGTGATTCTTAGTAGCAGCACGGAGTCTGGATTTGTGCCCGGTTGATGGCAACAGGCTCGCCGCCTATCACATTGGGACCTGAAAAACATAACTAGCGAAATGTGTGGGTGTACTGTATGTGCACCTCTGCCTACCCCTTCGGGGAATACAGGCGTGATGTTATGTTATGTTCTCAAGTTGATGACAGACTCTAATCTGAATAATTTCTTTACTTGATGGACCTTATGAACCCGCACCAAGATCTCTACTATTCGTTTTGTTTACCTTCGTTATTTCTATGCCAACACCCACTTAGCCACCTAGTGTACCTTGAGCTCTTGTTATTTATAGAAAGTGCACAGTAGGAGTATACCTACAACTCTGTGTACCTACCACTGAGGAATATAAGCATTATGATATAACTATTATAACATACACAAAGTCACTAATACTGTACAGTCATCCACATAATGAATGCCTGGCACACAATTCCACGCTTTCCCTATAATCTTTAATAATAGGAACATCACTTGTATCAGAAACATTTAACCCCTAACCCTATAAGAGCTGGTTATCAAACACATACTATCTATCTGTGAAAGAGCTTTTACACGGGTGTCTGTCGAGAAAGAGCTACACGGATAATTAACACGTGTCTGGGAAAAAAAGTTTATTTATATATTTCAATAAAGGGTGGGTTTTCAATCAACAGCATTTTTCCAAAGCCCTTTTGAAGGAAATTTTCCTGTTTCGAGAATGCGGTTCACAGGCATGATACCACAAACACAAACACCCAAACTCGGGGCTAAAGTTTGCGGACAAACATCTACGGATCACATAATTATTTCCGAATCCAACACGTACCATTGCACAGAAGTCTATTTACTACGCCACTACACTAATCATGTTGTCAGATTAATTAATACAAAATGATAATCAATTTTACCATAATCACTTTATTTTTTACGTTCAATACAGGTCATACTACATTTTATAAGTCAGTCAATTTGACAGATTCTTTGATCAAGCTGTCAAAATGACAAGCTTATCGTTTGTAATATCCGACGGGAGGCTGATTAAGAACAGAATTTCCTTCCGTCGCTGAGAAAGTGTGTCGTAAGTAGTGACAAACCCAATGTAGGCTCGACAAACGGCAATAAGCTCTCCAACTCTCCGCCTACTACATTATGTTGACCGACAAATTGTTTGTATGGAATTCTGATAAAGGAAAACAGGAAATTAGTCTGCCTATCCCTTCTGGAGTTACAAGTTATACGACAAAATTAATGTGTCCTTCGAATAAAAGTTATTTGGCAAGCAAATTTTTGAGTCCACTCCGTGCTTCGGAAGGCATGTTGAGCCGTTGGTCCTTCGCCTGATATATCTCTGGGCGTGGCTGTCTACCGTGCCATTAGACTATAAAAGTGAGGGTATAGGGAGTGCAGCTGTGTTTACGCATATTGGTACACTATAATATCTTGATGTTATGTCATTTCCCGAAGTATACTCCGTGCCGTTTTGTAAAAATAAACTACTATAATATCTCCTGCCTAGTAGGCTAGTCAGATGAGACAGTCAGATGAGACAGCCAGCCGTGACCAAAATTCGGCATGAAAACAAAGTTAATTCCTAACTTCCTACATCCAAAATCGTTCTAAGCCCGTGTGCACCAGCCCCAGCGAGCCTTACAAGTTAGCCTCAAGTTGAAAGTATGACCTTTAGGTCAGAGAACAACTTTAACTTGCACGACACTTCGTAAGGTACTCCACAAGTTCACACGCTATTTCACTTGCTTTCAGTTGCGATTGGAATCTGATCCTTTTATTACAGAGACATGCTTTGGGGACGGGTAGTAAGTCACGTTTACTTTTACTTTGAGTTCACGTTTTGAGTTTTTGTACATACTTTTGTTATGTAGCGGTTAGAGACAGAAAAAAGTGAAAAATTCACTTCAAAAATATCTACATATTTTATATGACGAAATATTACAAAATAAATATTTTATTATGTTGGAATTTAATTGGAAAAAATACTTTGAAACTCCTTTTGGTCCAGTCCAAATATATGGGTACAAATACCTATATGTAAAAACCTTTATCATCATCATCAGCCGGAAGACGTCCACTGTTAAACAAAAGCCTGCACTAAAAACGCCCCGCCTTACTTTTCATATTATAACATATAAGGACTTTGATTGATTGCTTAAATTGCTTAATCAAGTAAACATAAAACTTGAAACATCACATTCACAAATGACAAACTTCGACAATCATACGTCCAATAGAATCAAACTCGAAACTGCAACACAACCAATCCAATACCTTAACTACTACGCATGACACTGAAAAAATAAAACTGCACCAGTCAGCTCTGCGTGTTAAGAATATCACTTAATTACTGTCTAACTTTTAACGCGTTTTCTTTCATTCATAATCAACAGTCAACACGACTATTACGATCGATACAGATGATGTCAGTATTACACGAAGCCACGAGAGTAAATCCAATGATTTTCTGAATCAATTACTCGGTCGGCAACTCCTGCGCATCCCGGCTAGTGCGCGGTGAAAGTTAAGTGTGGTACAAGGTACACGCGTTTGATAATTGTTTTTTTGAGTTTTGTGATATTGTTGAAGTATTTTATTTCTGATTGATGAATATTTTGTATTGATTAAGAGGCAATAGTTGGCCTAGTAGTCGCAAGTGCTGAACGTTAAGTCAATTCGATTCCCGGATAGGGTAAAGTGTTATCGGGTTTTACCAATAGGTACATGTCAATGGCATTAGACTTGTCTCTTAATTGAGTCAATAACTAAGTAGAAAGGACAAAGTCTCATTTGTCATTGCCTGGATTTGAACCCACTACCTTTGTGCATACCAATCGGTCAGTAACCCGCTCAAATTAAACTAAATCGCAAAAAACAATAATTATGCAAATCGCTCTTATCTCGTAACGTTACAATCTGCGCAAGAGCAGGTTAGCGCACGCCTCGGTATGCATACGTCACTGTAACAATTATTGGCAGATGATCGCTTGCGCAACCATGAGAAACTGTTCGATAGATCGTAATTAATCCGATGATTATTTGATTACCTTTGTAGGTTTGTTTTTCTGGCCCCCACTGTTTCTGGTTTTGCATTTCTCACGGGAGTTAAGTTATATCGAAGTGTTAAGTAAGTTACGATTAATGACTTAATTAATATGGTTTAAGTGGTGATTACTGTTAAGTTATGCCTATGAGAGGCTGAGGTTACATAGCGACCGCGCAGATCGGTCGATGTATGATGTCAAGTAGCGCTTTGGTCGGTCAGGTTTTTGATGGGTGTCCGTTCGTCACTCATCGAAACTTGTACAACTCTCCATTTTAGCATGTGCCCATGCTAAGCTCAAAACTAAATTGATAAAGGAAATTGAAAAAATGATACACAAGAGAAGGACTCGAACCCGTGAATTTCACTGACCCTGGCGCAGCTCTGCCAACTGGGCTATCTTGAGTTGGTCGCATCCATCATTTATTAATTCTGTTTAAGGCTAAAAAAAATCATTAAACGTCAGCTACCTTAACACCAAAATTGATTAACCATTAAAATTGGTCCAGCCGATTGAGCGTGAAGAGGTAACAAACTTACGAACACACTCACAAACTTTTACCTTTATGATATTAGTGTAATGCAATTCTTCTTATTCATATCTGAAGGACTCAATCCTAAACCCTTCAATGCCAGTGCCGAACAATGCGCCGGAGCACTAAATAATAGACTACGTATTATCCGGTTATACTTCCGACGGCTCCGGTAACCTTTGGGAGTAAGGTTGACGATGATGGATGGTAGGTTAAGGATGCTATTGTTTGATGATGGTCAAGTACTATGTAATAAAAAAATACACGCCGAAAACATAACCTCCTCTTATTTTGAAGTCGGTTAAAATAAATTGTGCATTCCGCAGATTTTGGTCCTAATTCTAGGTGATTGGTATGTGATATTTCATGTTTGTGAAGCGCACCTGCGATACATTTGAAATTCCTATTGGAAGGAAGTTAAAAAAAACTTAATTGTACCTATACCGCGAAACAGTTACACCTATATCCTCCGAAAGGGAGCCAGAGCGCAGAGGTGTATAGAACAAACACCCACATTTTGCTATATTTATAGATCGTAATGTAAAAGGCATCGAGCTTATTGCTATTAACAGGCTCATATCCAGACTCCGTGCTGCTACTATGCCTGGTGTAAAACCCAATAAAACTTTGCCAGAGATTCGGATCCAGGACCTCGTGCTCAGCAGTACCGCTTAGCGACCACTAGACCAACGAATCAGCCTAGTACAGCACCAATAGGCTATAGGTTATTACGATATTATAATCTATGAGGAATGTGATGCGTGTGAATGAAGCAAAAGGAGTATGGTCTCTCTGCCTACCCCTCAGGGAAACAGGCGTGGCTTTATGTATGTATGTATTATAATCAATGTAATAGGTTTCGACATTATATTAATAAATTACCGTCCAATAGCCACAATGGCCGGTATTTATTCACACAAATTAGCTTACAGCACGCCGTCCATTATCCATTGTTCATTATTTATGTGCTTCTTTGTAAGTTTATAAGTCTACTGTTTGGAGCCGTTAACCTATTCAGGAATAAATGGCTGTTACATTGGTAGAACTGTGTCTTCAGGGAAATGGCGTCCTTACAGTATTTTTTACCCTCGAACGGAACGTAGAAGGTAATGAAAGGTTCTTCGTCGTGAAAGGAACTGAAATCCCGCTCGTGTCCATCATTTTTTAAATTTCCTTTATCAATTTAGGAGCTTAAATGATACATTATGTGTAGTTAGAATAGGAATCAGAGACAGCAATGGCAGTCCCGACAGATTATTACTGTCTTCACCTAACTTAGCTATTTTTAGTCGGGAGTTTCCCAAAAAACTCACAGCAACACACGGAAAATTTGCATGATAGCCATCAATTGGAAAATTGGTCACTCGATCCTGGTTTATTACATCAGGTTTTCATAGAGCGAGGTAACGATATATAATAACACTAGCTGCGCCCCGCGGTGTTACCCGCTACATTTTTTCGGGATAGAAAGTAAGCCTATGCGTTAATCCAGGAAATTTCATTAATTCAGTCTAGCCGTTTGAGCGTGAAGAGGTAACAAACATACAAACACACTCAAAAACTTTCGCCTTTATAATTAGTGTGATTACGATCGTGAAGAGTTGAAAAAATATTGTGAAACCCCAATCTTATCTTAAATAACCATCATTTCTATTTCTCCAGTAACAAGAAGTCGAAGTTTAAACATAATATTTGTCTGTCTGCCCTCCGTCTATCTCATCCATGAAGATAGGCTAACAGATAGCCGACATCGCAACTAAATCACTTACACGCCTAATTTCGCGGCAAACTAACCATAACTTTTTTTTATTTTTTTATAAAACGTCGCCCCACACTAGGATTTTCTCCTGTGTCGTGGGTGCGTTTTACAAACATGAAATATCACATACACTAACACCCAGACTCGGGACAAACATCTGTGGTTCGCACAAAGTTTTGCCCCGTGCGGGGATCGAACCCGCGACCCTTAGCGCAGCAGTCCAATCGCTTAGCCACTGCGCTAATCAGGTCGTCGAAACTGTTGGTACACTTCGATTTACTTATCACTGTATCTTAGGTGTTATTATACAATTTATGTTTTGATTGTAATAACTTCCCCCCAAATGTCGCCCCATCATAGGAATTTCTCCTATATCGTGGATGCGTTTCACAAACATGTAATATCACGTACACAAACATCCAAAATCGTACAAATTATTGTATTTAATCTATGGTTTAAAATCGTTTTTTTATTAATAAGGGGTATATGTTATAGCTCCTCCCAAACATCTCACAACCTTATTGTTTCATGTTTGTCAACCACGCGTCGTATATCGAAAGCACTGTCAGACAAATGTGCTGAAAGTAATTGGATTAAACATTAATTCAATTAAATTGAATTGAAAATAATTGGACGTGTTAAAAGAACATTCGCAACAGCGGATTAATAGTGAGACGTAGCAACAATTTGTTAGCGCAAATAATCGACGAGTGTTGCGGGCGCCATTATTCATTGTTCTGACTGTTTGTCTGTGTGTTGCACTTTAGGTAATGCGTCCAGTGGAGGCTGTACAAGAGATTAGCTGCACAATATTCAAAAATTTAGATTTTCTTCGTCTAAACATTGTAGCACTGTTTCCAGGTAAATGAAATATTTTAAATACTGCAAGGAAAATGTTAGCTTAGATAGGAAATTAGCCTAGACTGAAAATAAGAAATTTTGTATTTAAATCTCGTTTTGAACTGAAGGATTTCTATGTTATATCAGCATACTATAGCCAACCTATAAGTACCTACATAACTAATGGTAATAGCCCAAGTTGCGCCATACCTAACGGTAGCGAGGCTCAAAATGTAAAATTAAAAATGACAAGATATTATTAGAAATAGTATGATCTTAATTTCCTTTATACGAACTTTGCGTGAAAGTTTAGCTAAGCTGAAAACAACAAATGCTTAGCAGATACATGTGTGATTTATCAAAACTGGAAAAAGACATCAAGCTACACAAAGCTACATAATATCGCCTCGCACTCAGTGTGTTTCCCCCGTGCATTGCGAAGGCGTGTTCAATTTCACGGTTCTCTTCATAGCATTTTATTGGAGCGATCGCATGTTGAGACAAGTTGATCGTTCGGTTGCGTGCCCGATGAGAAAGATAAATATTTTGTAACTGAAAACCTGTGTCATTGAAGAAGATGTATTTGGGCATTGCTTTTAGATTTCTTAAGGTTGCTTGCCACCAAAATTAACCAATATTTTCCTGTAACATAGACATCTACATTGACGCCTAGATTATTTTTGTATAAAAAAATCGTCGCCCGCACTAGGCATTTTTCCAGTTTTGTGGGTGCGTTCCACAAACATAAAATATCACATACACAAACACCCACACTCGGGACAAACATCTGCGGATTGCACAAGTTTTTGTCCCGTGCGGGAATCGAACCCGCAACCCTAAGCGTCCAATCGCTTAGCCACTGCGCCAATCTGTTCGTTAAAAAAACCAAACGTCTACACTACCTTACGTCTAACTTTGTCTACGTATTGTTTGTTGTACCTCAGAATTAATTTAGACATCATAATAAGCAATTATTAATCATTATACTCAGTCAAGTGTGACTGAATTCAAAAGGGAAATTTGTATGTATTCGCAAGTCTGTTACAGCTTGGAGTAATTATTTAAAATATAGATACATAACTGGTATTTATATTTATTAAATAATAAACTGTATTAAAAAAAACTGTATTAAATAAAATACTGGTATTAATAAATATAAATACCAGTTATGTATCTATATTTTACTTGTCACTACAGAACAAAGGCCTTATTTCAAACTAGAGGAGGATAAAATAAATAAAAAACCATACCAATACAAATTTTGTATTTGTTTTGTAAAAGTTCCACTAAACTCTTTGTAATCTTTCACTAATGAAGCTGTAACAATGCACTGTTGAGCATCATTACCTCTTCAGTAATACACGCGGCCTCCAGACGATGCTGATGTTACTGACTGTTTCAAGACGTTGTTAGAGATATATACAACATTTGACTCGAGTTTGCTTAAATTATAATATTACGATTTCGCATGTTCGTGAAATATTTCGATCGCTGTATACTCTCTATCTGCCTCTTATTATTACAAACATACTAATTACTATAACAAACATCATTAGAGCATCGAATGCAGCACCTTACGCACTTTTCAGTAGCTTCTGCAACCCTTTAAACCAATAGAAACAATCTCAAACCTATTCAACCCTGTACCCCAATCACAAAAACCGAATCTCTAATTTTCCGAATAAAAAATAAATCAGTAGCTAGTACTTAGACAGACAGACAACAAACACCGGCCTGTATCGTATACTTAAAAGATAATAACAGTTGCGAAAAGCAGACTAACAATGCGAAATGATCGGACAACGGCCATATCTGTTTTATTTTTAGAGTACGCTCCGATTGGAGAAAATTATACAGCGATCAAGTGATTTATTTCACAAGTAATTGAAATAAGTGTTCGCGTAAATATTAGGCCGAGAGGTCACCTGTAAGTGGTAGTGAGTAAGTCTTCTTCTCATCGTATGGTTGATGAACAATCTGGGGTCAGAGTTTAAACCGCCTGTAGGCCTCTGACATGGCTTTACACACCGTTGAAAAATCACTCATGTGTGTCAGTTTCCTTACGATATTTCCGTCACCGGTTTTAACAACTGATAATTAATTTATAGTACGCACATGAATTCGAAAAGACATTGGTGCGTGCCAAGGTTTGTACTACAACTCGGCTATCAGTGCTCACACAATCATAATGATATGAAATGACTTACATACAGATAAAAAACCAAAATCAAACCTTGATGTCTTGAATATTACACTAACAGTGTTCTACTCATCCTATGTCAATCAACGTCGTGATCAAATCTCTTAATGTCTAATTATACCATTACTGCGTCAAAAGGCACAGGTCAACGCTGGTCCCCGAGCCCTACTTCTGACAAGCTTCTAAAATAATGCATCTTTTGTCTGTTTGTGTATTTCGTAAGATGCACTCCAGTGCAATTAAGACAACATTAGAGTTCGCAACGTCCCATTTATTTTGCTCTGCAGTATAATTGTTGGAATGTCGTAATTGTGTTTTAGAGCTGTTTAACGGTGTAATGAACGCTGAAATATTAAGATAATGTAGATTAACTTGTTTCTTAAGAGCTTCATCTTTATAGCCTGAGACACGTGTATACGAATCCAGGTCATTTACAAAAAGCTATGAAATTATAAAAGCTATGTACCAAATAAAGTATACTAAGACATAAGACACACACTGACATTAATTATGAATGGCACATTGCCTTGCGATTAGCGTAACAGGTCACTAGTTACCCCGTACCAAATAAAATTGTATGTGTTCCGCAGATTTTAAATCCAAGCGAAGCGTATATATATATTTATGTATGATACTTATAACGTCTACCTTAGACAATTTATATGATCCTACAGACTGATTAACAAAGAGACAAGCAGTCATTTTCTCTTCAATTACTCTGGTATTCATCCAAGATATTTCAAATAATACCAGAACAAAATCGATCCCAATCTGAAGGAAAGGTGAGGTCTTGAGATCATAACGAAATGTTACCGACCAGTGGAATGTTGTGAGATATGGATCGATCGCGGTTTGTCGATCGGTCGGTCATTGGTGAGGAAATGTAATTAGAGGGCGCGACGGTATGAGGCCAACATCACGACATTCCGATAGAACTTTATGGGTAACCTATAATAAAAACAAACCAACATTTGATTAAGGATTGTGTAAGAAGAGAAAAAGGGAAGCGTTAATGAAATAATCTGTAATTAAACAACAATGTTCCTAAAACTGATTAAGTATCTCTTTTTTGTTAAACTAATGAACAATTGATATGACTTGGTATTTTTGGAAGACACTTCAATACACATTGCACCTTCCTCCCTCACCTTAAACGAAAATATAATGATCTAGATTCACATAACCAAAATCACTTATACGCAGTGTACTAGTGTGGTGATCAATGCTTGTTCCTTCTTTGTATGAACAAAAGGTAGGCCCCACCCACATTTAGATAAAAAGTATCAGCCTCATATATTATGTTATAGAGGTTGATCCTTTTAAATTAATAAAAACTAATCAAAGTTAGAGGAGACCAAAAATTACTACGAAAGTACTTGATATTAAAATCGTAATCAAATTAGAAAGAATACAGAAAAGTCCGGTACAAACTTCAGAACCAAGATGACTGTCCCAAACACCTTAAATTAAGTAATAACTTCATCGCAAAGTCATTCATTATATCTATTTCAAAATGGCGTTAATTTACTCAAGGAAATAACTCATTCCGTCCATATTTGGCCCAGCTGATCTCTTGGTCAATTTGTGTGATTTCATTTATGTTTGACCTTATACGGTTAATTAATGAGTCCCACAATGGGTTTTAGATGGGAAAAATATGGTTCTTTGTCAAAAATGTTTGTGGTATTCATGGTGTTGCGTTATAAGGCTGTGTTGAGCCAGTCGTTAACGCTACTGTCTCGCGAGTAGTCTATGGTTCGCTTATAAGCGTAATTGAGGTTTTCAGACAGAAAAAGCCCTAGTATTAAAAATCAGATATTAAAAATGTCTGATTAAACTTGAAATTACTAGTAATTTACTCACAGTCAAGCACGACAAAAATATTGTGTACCTACTACCCTAATGATAGAAACTCATCGAGATAGAAAAAAACACAGTCTAAATATAGAGTTGCGTTACTTGATTGACTTACGAGAGGTCTATACTTAGAGATGAGATAGTGAATGTTCGGTGCCCCTTATCCATCATAAACTACACTAGTGCCATAATTACCTCACTTGGGAAACGTATTGCGGTCTGTGGTGACAGGTCAACGCCAAGCATTCGAAAGGCCAGAGCAAACTATGTCCACCGATATACACAAATTATTGAATGTGCAGCATCAATTAAATTCAAATCATGTTGAGTAATTTCATATGATTAGTTAAATATCAAACCTTTACCTTTTTATGTGAGTAAAGTAATATTTATCTATTTATAATATGGGGTACCACAGGGAAACATTTTAGGGCATTTCCTTTTTTTAAGTTTTTTAATAAGCTATTGCATAATGTGCGTATGACCAACGTATTTCAATAACAAATGCATATCGAAAGATCCGTTCCAATATATAAAAAAACATATATACACAAACCAACCTTCTTCCAAAAAACAATTCATTTAAATATAACCACAAACCCTACACAATAGCTTATCAAAAAATCTCTTCCTATTTATTTACCCTTACTCGCTAACCTCAATTAGCCACTCATAACAAACCTTAACCCCCCCTGCTCGGTTATCTTCGGCCACGATCGGGTACAATCGCGCACAATCGGCCACTCGTGATGTACGAGAGCGTCTAATGCATGGGAAAAGCAGACGAAAACGTTGGGTTTCGCAACCGATCGCGCGATAGGGACCAGGAAGTCAACTGGGTGTGGTACCAGTGATGCGATGGAGCGACATAACTGAAGCGAAGATCTGTAGGAAGCAAGATCTCTTTGGTAATCGAGATAAAATATGATTATTATATTATAGGTGATGACAAAGCAGTCTATATACTTTAGTTCATTTACACTAATTAGAAAAGATACTTATATACTGAGCATTAATATTAGATTATTCAGCCTGGAAAATGGCGATGAAATTAATTGCTAATAGTTCTAATTATTCGAATAGTTATTCAAAAAACTCATTATTACCACTACACAATTTCTTTAATTTATTCATCCAAGCAGAACCGCTGGTAAACAACAGTAAATAAATATTCGTTTTCATCTTCACGTAGATTTAAATACGAGCACAACTGCACGCAGAGTGGAGTCGTGTGAAAGTGTTTGAACAAACAAGGTAAAAGTGACTTCGTTAAACACATCTAGATTGCAGCAGCACGATCTATTAGCTCGCAAAAATACCTAAACTTTGCGACTATTTTATCGATTCGCGATTTATTAGTGATCTGACTCGATCTGGTTATTCGATTTAGGTACTTATGATAGCGTTGTCTGCGTGTATGCCTGGAACGGTTTTTGCATTAGATACCATTATATCAAGTTCTTGTGCTATGTGGTCAGTCAAAATATGTACGGCATCAGCAGTTGACAGTTTAAATCTAAATCCAAATTGCAAAATATTTCATTACACTTTTGTCAACAATTTATATTACCCATTATTATTATCTTGGTAATTGTTATTTTATGTATCGCGTTATTCATGATCTGTTAGCCTAATTTACTTTTTAAACACAATTATTATAAAGCAATTAATGAAAAATAATGATTATCATCTAAATGTATATTAATTTGTTATACAACTAACTTTATACATGACGCGCACTTTTACAAACGTCAAAAATTCGGAGCAAATGTTGCAAGATAACGGAAAATTACCAGTTTTTTAAGTCCATAGTAAGGGGACTGTACGGAACTAAACAAATCACAAACATTTGACGCAGTCATTACTGATGCAAAGTTCTGTGCTTGAGGTCATCGAATTGCAAGTTAATTAAACGTGGAAGCAATCACAGATTACCAGACTTCCTCAATGCTCTCTCATTTTACATAACTTACGGCACAGCTTGTTACTTGGACCCCCTGAGGTCCGATGGGGGCAATTATTCAGAAGCCATTGATTTTACGAGCTCGTCGTCATGTTTAACCTAACTGTAGGGTGCATCAACGTTTATCTTCACGGCATCTTCCACTTTAGGGACCAGTAGAAAGCACTGATTAAATAGACTATCATACTCTAATATTGTATAAGGTTTTACCGCAAGGTAATTGTAGATCGTAGCGCGTTTGATGGTGGAACTTACCGTTATTGAACAATGAAACACTAATTGCTTTAATACATCAATGGATATTATATTGCCGCACGCGCTGCACATACCTAACCTCATAATGTGGATATATTTTATTGTCCTTTGAGTGAATTCACCAGGATAGCAGTTATAAAAAGTTCCTACTGAAATGCAGAAATAAAGACACCTCAATAATCGAATTGGATTTAGTCTGTAAGCATATTGTTGGGAATAAATCAGTTATTATTAATGGATTTTATACATACATACACGATTGGCAACATTTATTTCCTACTGTAATAATTATTTCAAATATATAAATAAGCGCTAATAAATATTGCATATGAAATGTAAACTAGTTGTATAATCTATGTTTTTTCTATAATTATGACTAATAAATGACTCGCCAATACATCGTAATTTTTAATGAATGTTATTTATTACATTTGCACGTAATACGTAGCAATGTGGAGCATTAATTTACAAAGAAATAAATAAAAATAACGAAAGAGTTGAATTGAAACTGATGACCACGTTATATGAGCTTAAATAAAATACTAAGCCACAGATAAATCAATTAGCTTAAATAAGTTACCTAAATTATTTTATGTGGAGTGAAAGTCTAGCATAACATGACGCCTGTATTTCCCGAAGAGGTAGGCAGAGGCACATTTCGGTTTTAGGTCCCAATGTAATTGGGGGCGAGCCTATTTCCATCAACCGGGCAAAACTCCAGACTCAAGAAAAACCCAGTAGTAACACTGGCCGACCCAAGATTTGAACCAAAGACCTCCTGCTCAACAGTGGCGGTTAGTAACCATTAGACCAAAAAGGCAGTTAGAGTGGAGTGAAAGATTAAGGATATAATTATTTTCCGTCACCAGGAAAGCAAAGCAATAACTGAAATAATTATTGACATTAGTGAAATAAATCAATGGCAATAAGCACGTTACCTATTAGCAGAAGACATATAGCGGACCGTGGGCGTAAAGCCTAGACAATCCCATCTTCCGACCGCCTGCTGCTTAACCTGCTAACTTTCCGACAGCACGTGCCATTCCTACAAATAAACTGTAATTTTATGTATAATTTGTGCCGATACAAAGAAGCTCCTAACAATTTTACGTCAAAGACCAAAACTTAGTTATAATGGGCTTCATAAATATCATAACTATTGAAAGTTTAAGGAAATATACCAAACGATACGTTGCAGCATAAACAGCTTTCCATAAGCCGTTTAGAACAGCTTACTACCGCATAAACTAGCTATCAAGCTGGACAGACATATTACCATACGTCTAATACCTTTTAAGTCCTCAGTTAAAGTTAACTAAAGTTCAAATGTCGTTGGAAAGTGACCCGTAGTATTAATTGGCATAGCAACAATGGCGGACGGAAACACGGCCATCTTGGGAGCCATGACTTCCGGGCGCGTGCGCGGGAGCGCGGATTTTCTTCACGATTCATCTGTTTTAGATGGTTCGTTATGATTCGTTTATTCTGAGGTTAGTAACATACACGGGCATGCACAACTAAGTACTTACTGCATTTTCATTTTTTTTCCTTTCTTTTATTTCGAACTTTTTAGTTTAGTACATTTTATTTACTTACCGAAGAGCGTGTATGAGGAATGTGATGCGTGTAAATGAAGCAAAAGAAGTATGCCACGATCGTAGCAAATGGAAATCCGTGGTCTCTGCCTACCCCTCAGGGAAACAGGCGTGACTTTATGTATGTATGTATTTACTTAAAAAGTTATTGCAATTTTAAAAGTGTCATACTTAGTTTTTCAACCCCTTACCATGAACTCTTAAAGCAGGACAGTTCACGTTGTGGAAGCGAGCCGCATTACACTGCACATTGCGGCCTTTCTACTCCACACCGTAAACTATCCAGCTTTAAGAATTAATGGTAAGGAGGCAGAAACTTCGAAACTTTCCAATACACTGACCATTCAAATTCGTTGCTTCGTATACATTGCCACTCTTTCGTAAACTATAAATACTTAACATCTATATGGGACGCGACACAGACGGGAGCGTCAATAATTATGATAGGTATTTATTTACTGCCTCGTTGGTCTAGTGGTTGCTAAGCGCGACTGCTGAGCACGAGGTCCTGGGTTCGAATCCCGGGTCGGGCAAAGTGTTACTGGGTTTTTCCATTAGGTAATTCTCAGTAGCAGCACGGAGTCTGGATTAGTGCCCGGTTCATGGCAATAGGCTCGCCCCCTATTACATTGGGACCGAAAAAACATAACTGGCGAAATGTGGGTGTACTACATGTGCACCTTTGCCTACCCCTTCTGGGAATACAAGCGTGATGTTATGTTTATGTTGTTATGTAGGTATTTATTTACACCTGTCCTCGCCTCCGCAACTCTTCAACTTTAACTGATACCATAAACCACGTTACATAAAGCTGTCGTCAAGCGTGTGAGATAACTTGCCATCTACTGCACACCACTGCCATGTCTCTACAGTTATGTGCAGCTAAACGTTAGTTGTCATGTAATGACAATACACGCATATAATTGTCCCGTCATATAATAACTAATAACGTAATAGACTATAACCACAGGTATAACTGTCCTACTGCAGGACAAATGCCTGTTTAGTTCGTTTCGGACTTTTTTTAAAACCTTTGATTAATTCCTCGTGTATCGTAGTTGCCTTTCACTTACATAAAACATCACATACACAAACATCTATACTCGGGAAAAACATTACGGATCACACTTTTTTCCCCTCTTGGAATCGAATCCGTAGCCCGTAACGCTGCGGTCCAATCGCTTAGCCACTGAACCAATCAGGTCGTCATGAAATGAAACTGACAAAGTATTGTTTCACAGATTATATCGCGGATTATCTAATACTTATTACCCGGTATGTAAAACTCTTTACGGCATCATCATGGTCATAAGAGGAACTACTTGGATCCAATATCTATGGTCATAAACACTAATCTAAAATATGGTTTAATTTCTTTAACAATTCTTGACATTAATGATGATACTAGAATTCCGATTGTTAATGTGATTTTCTTTGTTACAGAACTGCCATGCGGTGGCGGAGCGGGTCTACAACCGACACGATGAAGACGATACTACTGTTCACGATTATTATGATATGTAAGTACCTAGCCTATAGTATAAGTACAGTACGTAAAAACAAAAGCCCAGATTATACAATGTGGCGAGATCTGGAGAAAGACAATACAAAAGATGTTCCTAGAGTGTGGAAAATTTAAAGGCAAAACATTTTTGGGCTCATACAATGTAACTTCTTTTACTAGCATACATCATTATTTTGCTTTCCCGTAGGTAAGTAGATCAGCCCCCGTACCACAAAGCCTTAAAGCAGAACAGTTTTCGATATGGAAGCGAGACGCCACACTATTTTGCACGTAGAGGTATCTCCCTTTCTCGACGGAAAATGTCCTGCTTTAAGAGTTTATGGTATGGGGGCTGATTGGCGCACTACCGTAATAAATGGCTGACAAATGAGAAGCCTGTATCCTGCAGTGGGTTGACAAAAGCTGTCGATCTTGGCTGCTGGCCTTTTTTGGAGTTTCATAGGAACTACATTTTATTGACCTACTAGTTTATTGGATTGGTTACCAGTTTCATAAGTTCCTGTAATTGGTTAACACATCTCTCTACGCTTATGATGGCGAGCAGGCGGAATCTCAATAGCATTTTACTGCCAAGTTCCCCAGAAACGTTGGATGCCTCTATCAACCTTTGTATACAATAACTTTCATTGCAAACGTTCCACACCCAACCTTCCTCTTACAAGATACTAAATAAGTATTTATCCAAGGTTTTCGATTGATTCATAATAGTAAATAACAACTATTATTCCGTCGATCGTTATCGATAGAATACTTTGTCTAACAGGCATAATCGATCTATCGATTCACCATTCAATGCCAGTTTAACTTTTCTTAACTGAAAACATTCACTAACTACTTCAAAAACCTAACAAAAACGATAATAACTATAATTAGTAAAACTGTGATCTCTTACATCGATAAATTCGAATTTTAAAGATCGTTAAATGTGCGTCTGCGCATAATTACTGAGATCAAGACTTGGGGATGTAATAGCATTTCACAAGATCCATTGGAACGAGGTAGTTAAGTACAGTTCTGTTGTGTTTCGACATTATTTTTGGCTAAAACAAATAATTTAGTACTAGATCACCATCAATTTGTTTTACGATAAACATCGGACTTTATTTTATGACGGGCAGTTAAGTATAGGTTGTACCTAAGACATAAGTAATTTATTATTGTGTAAAATATTAGCAAGAAGTATTGAAAGGGTTTTAATGATACCTGCTCCTTACCATGAACTCTTAAAACTGGATATTTTTCGTTGTGGAACGGAGACACCACACTACAATGCACGTAGCGGCGGCTCGGCGTCTCGCTTCTACAACCACTAATGTCCTGCTTTAGGAGTTCATGATAGGTTAGAGGGCTGATGATAAGATGATCTACCGCTTTCAGCATTCGTCCCACTTTAACGTCAACATATAATATTGAGTGCCGTTTTTGATGATCAAATGTAGCGTAGGATAACGTAGGCGACTACCTGTTCAAGTTTTTACTTATCGATAAACTTATTAAAAGTGGGTAGTTTGGGTAAACATTAGTTTTTTATACCAGATCTTGTGATCCTAAATTTTCCATTTCCATTTTCCTTTGATAATTCCTATCAGGCATATAAAAGGTGTAGGCAGATCCCATAGATTTCGATTGCTACGCCTAACGCTGCTGGTATACGTACTTTCTTGCCTCATCCAATATTTGGCATTCATATTCGTTTTTTTAATGAGTGTAACCATAAGTCTAAACAAATAGTATCTGTGTGTCGCATCGCGTGCGCATCATAGCTAGCTTCGGTTGACCTGTTAAGATACCTTAATTATGTCGCAGCGTGGGCCTGAAGGTCGTCTGAATCTAGGTTAACGAATAAAGCTAAATAAACCTACAATTAATGTAAATAATGAATAGTTTTTAACTATAAGACGTGATTTGAGTGATTGTGGCTTGATGGTTTACAGAAATTAATATGATCGTAGGGTCAAACATTATGAAAATGCTAAATAACCCTCTATTTTGGCTTCACCACAGTCGGGTGGTGTGTCATCACATCAGCCTACCACAGTTCACTGCTGGACGTAGGCCTAGCCCAGGGTACGTCGCCAGTCCCGCTTTCCCGTTTCTACCACCTTGTCACTACCATTTACCTGGAATAGTAGAGCGGCCGGGAACTGGCGGCTGTTTGTGTGTGTAATAATTAAACAACTCTTCTGCCATTTCCTTGGGGAAATATAAGCTTGAAGAAACACACATTTAGTAACCCGGACTCCTCAGATAATAAGCACCATTTTATTCTAGATTGAATGTTGTGCAGTCTATTACAGATTATGTAGCATATTACTAGCAATCTCCTATTGTTGCTATCAATATAGCCGGCGTTTAGCTATTATTCGTGTAAGTACATAGTCGGCTATGGTATTAGTTTGTTATATAACTTATCTAATATATCTACGTGTTGTAGGGATGTCACACTCGGGTTTTTGAAGAATAGTTGATGACGTGTGTCGAGTTACTAAAAAGATAGCGTTGAAAGAACATTGTTAGATAACTTGAGAGATACGTATAGAGATATGGTATGTTGGTTATTGAAAAGTATATTGATGTCAAAATATTTCTTCATAAATAGGTACATAAAGTCACGCTTGCTTCCCAGAAGGGTAGGCAGAGACCAAGGATTTCCATTTGCTACGATCCTGACATACTCCTACCGCCTCATTCACTCGCATGACATTCCTCGAACACGCTAGTCGGTTAAGGGCTCACTTGACCCTTTTGCAAAAGATCTCTGATTTGGTCTAAATATATTTGTGATAGGTATTTTTTATCGATTAGCAATGGCGTAGACATAGTATTGCTGCACTAAGGGCCGTAGGCGTTAGGTCACGCCTTTTCTTCATCACTATTTATGTGCTTTGGCGAGTTTTAGCTTCCACCATTCACTCCTCAGAGCCATAAGAGCCAAGTGTGCCAACCCTACATCCAGCACTATTCCATGTAATATAGGAACTGTGACATTTACTCTGCGCATGCGGTCTGCGGTCGTATTGTCAAGTTATGTTCACTGCGATGTAACTGCGTTCATCTGGTATCGTGAGGAAGTATGGGAGTGTCGTAAAGTGAGGGGAAATGCATCTGATATGTGATAAATGTCGAGTTGAATGGTGAACTCAGACCTTTAGTGGTCGATGATGGCCTGATAATTTACACAATGGTCGTTATTGAGATTTCTTTCGTAGTGTCGAGCGAGTGGCTATTAAATTCCTTTTACAAATCATTTATTTATTTTAGGCCAAACCATATTCTGACGAATGCTTTTTTTGTGCTCTGTGTTTAAATTATGTTTCTGATGATATGCACAAACTCTTCAACTCAGACAAACACCAGGATCACAACCTTAAGACTCACACGAGTCAGGAGAGGCCTTTGCCTTTGTGGGATACAAACTTGAGCTACCACTTAAAAAAAACCATAGCCCTATGAGATCTCAAGTCTTTAGAAAAAGCTTTTAGTAATCTTTTTCATACAGTATTGTGTATTTCTTTGCATTTTGATCGGCCAGTTTAACAGGCCAAAGCAATTATCTTTAAGCTCAAGTGGAAATAATTACAGCAAAGTTCCAGTTCAAGGTTTATAACCCACACTACAGCAATATACTTCTACAATAGATGCGCACGATATTAAACAATCGATGCGCACTGCGCAGCTTAAGGCCCTAATTGTATTTGTCGATGTATCTGATCGACGCTTCTTCTCACGATGCCCGTCGGCTATACGGCCGGGTACAGACGTGCGATTATTTCAGTTATTGTTTACTTAAAGGAAGACAAAGCTATACCTGCCTAGCTTACCTAGGTATAACCATAATTTTGTATAGACTACCTTTCTAATGCTAACTCTACTTAAGGTATTTTTTAAAGTCCTTGTCGATTGTCGTAAAATGTTTATCACATCAGCCTATCGTAGTCCACTGCTGGACGTAGGCCTTCCTCAGGGAAAACCACATTGGCAGCTCTCCCATTTTCGCCACCCAGTCACTACTAGTTACCTTAAATGTGGCCATAGACAGCTCTATTCACTGACCGAAACGCAATTATTCGCCTCTGCGGTAATTGGTGACTGAGGCATAAGAGTAAATTACCCTATTATATCCACGAATTTAACGAGTTTACAAACACTACTACTGTTTCATAAAACAATAAAATCTGCGGGTCACAAAAATAGCACCGTGCGTGCATCAAACCCGCGACTTACTACCGGGTCGACACTAATAATAAAGATAGTAATAAACGGATTACCACCCACAATGGGTTGTAATAAGCAGTTATTAACAAGTCAAGCAAACTTAAGTGTGGATAATAAAACGAAGTTTCCATTAAACATATTATATAACTGCAGAGCACTCTAATAAACATTATATTAACGTTAAATGCCACTAAAACATAATTAAACTCCGCTCATCTACACTAATCTTTATAACGGCATAGCGAAAGCCTGCGTTTGCGCAAGCGGTCATAAATCGTTGTTTTATCTGTATCGGACAATGTCGGTACGTCACTCGTTATAACGAACAGTTAGTGATTAAACGAACTTACCAAGTGAAGTTCTATCATAATTATACGAAGCACCTCGTCCGAAGAGATAAGTATCCTGGAATAAATATATTATTATACACAACATGTAGTAACGCATATTAGTTACCGTTCTTGCACTATAGTTGAGAGAAAATATTAAAATAAAATAAAAGTTCGTGTTATGATCACCCCTACTTAACCGGTCAGCCATCTTGAATCGTCATTTAGTTTAGAGTTTATGTAGGTTGAAGTGATATTCCTGACCTTCGATAGGGGTGGGATTTGGGAGGGTGATACTTATCTCTTCGGACGAGGTGCTTCGTATAATTATGATAGAACTTCACTTGGTAAGTTCGTTTAATCACTAATTATACTCGCACCTCGTCCTCGAGATAAGTATCCTGGAATAAATATATTATTATACACAACATGTAGAGGTTGAGAGTATGTTTCAGGAATTTCACTGAAACTGTCTATTGTAATAAAAAATATATGCATTTTTTTTATAATCAAATGAATTTTTATTTGGGGAATTAGCATTAACACCACAATGGACTTCTCTCTTAATTATAATTTGATATATAATCAGTAGAAAATCACATTATACGTACTCGATTGAGTACGTAACAAAGCAATGTTACTTATTAATGAATTAATTTAGCATAGTTAGATATTAATTAATTTAAATTAAATACTGCTCTGGCGAATGTATGTGTTTGATCGTCAGCGTTTCTTATTATTCTATGATAGAATTTTCCAAAAGTCGTGGAGGTACCAGTCCATCCCGCGGTCTTTCGAATGGTGTCAATATTGACCCCCTTTTGGTAAGCCCTAGATGTGGAGGCATGCCGGGTGCTGTGTGCTGAGAACATGGAAACATCTATTCCACAATCTTTTAGGGTGTTTTTGATCCAGCGACTGATAGTTTGAGTGGTAACTGTTTTATAAGGCTTTTTAAAGGCTACAAATAGGTTTTCTTCTTGGCGAAGTGAGGTGGTTTGCCTAATATAGCATAACAAGGTGGTAGCAGGGCATATGTTTGGTTTATCACTAAAGAATGGTATGGAAAGTATAGGTTGACTATTGCCGGCTTTGGAAGTCTTAATTAAATCTGGAATTTTAATGTAAATTTGTGATGTTTGAACTTGTATGTTGCTAATAAGAATTTTCTGGAGGGTTTGGACTCTCTGCGATGTTGCCAGAGCTAGCAATGTAACACACTTTTTGGTAAGATTCTGTAAAGCCAGTTCATCGTTAGGATACCATTCACTTAGGACATCTAATACTTTGGACGTGTCCCACGTAACATCGTATTTTGGTGTGGGTGGTCTAAGCCTAAAAACTCCCTTGAAGAATCTTTTGATTCTGTCATCTGTGGAGATATGTAAACCCATTATGAGAGACAGAGCACCCCTGTAAGTGTTTAAGGTGCCGAATTGAGCACCAGAGTTAAAAAGTTGTGTTAGGAAATATATGATTGTTGGAATGGAGGTCTCAAAAATGTCACACTTGTTTTGAAGACAAAAGTTGTGCCAACGTTTTAGACAAACGTCGTATTGCTTGATGGAGTTGTTACTGAGTGATGCCAACATAATTTCTATTGACGATGGCGGCACACTTCGCCTCAGCAATGCCTTCCGCACAAAACTCCGGCAGCCAGAGTAAGGTTCTTGTGAATCGACCCTTTGCCGGAATGAGAGATTATCACATTTTCGTTAGGTTGGAATATGACTAATTCTGATATTAAGAGGCGTCTGAAGACTGGGTACCAGGGCTGTGTTGGCCACATGGGGACTACAATAATACCTTTAGCTCTGTCCGTTATTATTTTACGGAGTCCGTTATGTTTTTAAGATAATAGAAAATGGAGGGAATGCGTAGAAGAAAAAAGTTGTCCAATGCATGGTAAAAGCGTCAATAGTTAATGCGTCCGGGTCCTTTTTCCATGATACATATATGTCGCATTTTTTGTTTATGCGACTTGAAAATAAATCAATTTGGGGTAAACCAAATTTTTCTGTTAATATTATAAAAGCTGAGTCTTTTAGTTCCCACTCGATATCTGGGTGGCACCGACGGGACTCCCCATCTGCCACGTCAGTATCGCTGGATTTAATATAGGACGCAACTATGAAAATTCTTCGTTTCTCACACCACTGCCAGATACATCTCGTTATTTCCGTTAAATGAGGGAATTGAATGCCTCCCATGCGATTAATGTAGCTAATCGCTGTGGAATTGTCTATGCGCATCAATATTTTGCAGTCTGTATATTCTTTAGCAAATATCTTGAGTGCTAAAAACGCGGCTAGAAGTTCTAACTGATTAATGTGACATTTACGTTCCTCATTAGACCATGGACCACTAGCAGTGTCTGCACCGCAGGCAGCCCCCCACCCCGTTGTTGAGGCGTCAGAAAAAATTTCTAGCACATGACTGTCGTCTCTTATATGTTTTACGGAGTAAGGGATGGCGTGTAACCACCATTTTAAATCCTCGTGTAATGAGGAGGGGATTGTCATGACTTTGTCGTAGTCGTTATCACCCTGTAGATTTAAGTATTTACATCGCTCTAATTGTTTCGTGTATAGCCAGCCGTATTCTACAGCGGGACAAGCAGACACCAGAAGGCCAACAAATTGTGCAAAATACCTCCTAAACTGCTAAGGAGGTTTTTAGTTGTTTCTACATTATCCCGGCAGCCTTCATAGGTGTTAGATACTAAACATAAATCATCCAAATATATTGATGATAGGTAACCCGCTGAACGCAGTAATTTTACTATGGGTTTCATTATTTTAGTAAAAATGTACGGTGCCGTATTAAGGCCAAATGGTAAGGCGTTAAATTCGTACAGGGTATTATTAAAGGTAAATCGCAAGAATTTTCTGGAATTTTCATCTATTTTTATCAAAAAGTAAGCATCCTTTAGATCTAAAGTTGCTATTAATGAATTCTTCGAAATTATTTTAAGGACTGTGCGTATGTCTTCTAATTTAAAATGGCAGGTTTCAATATGTTTGTTTAGGGTTTTTAAGTTTAATATTAAACGCGCCTTGCCATTTGGCTTTGGTCTTAAAAATATACTGGACACGAATTGACCTTGACAAGGTTCACATGTAGAAATGGCTCCGTTATTACGAAGTACTGAAATAGCTTCGTCAAATTGAGTAAATTCTTTGGATGAAAGAGCAGGAGGCTTAGGGATAGAGCGCTGTTGTACAGTACTACTAAATGTGATTCTGTACCCACGAATCCAGGACAAGATGGTCTTATCATTCGTGATACGTGACCATTGGTTATAAAATTTGGATAAGCGTCCTGCGTAATTTACCTCTTCTAACGTCGATGGTTGATCGTCTTCTGTGGTTGCGATGATGTCTTGGATGATCCGGCGTGCCGATTCTGGTTGGAGGCAGGATGATGGGTCCTCCTCGTTGTCGCAGGTGGCCTCCGGGTTGGAGCCACCTGCCCTTTCACGTTTAAATGGCCCGCTTTAAATGTTGATGGTTGAAGTCGTTTGTTCTTTCTGATAGGAACACTTTTTATTTCGGCGCTAGATTTAGACACCGCTTTAGCTGCTTTAAGGATATCTGCTAGATTCTCGCCAAAAAGATATTTGTCGATTTTAGAATTATGGATTTAGGATTTCACATCTTTTTTAAGTACTGACGTGCTGAACATTCTTCTAGTTACCGAGTCAGAGTGTTGAATGTCACATAGAAGTTTGTTCGCGTCCATTAGTTGCTTTAGCAACTCTTTGTTTTGATTTTGTGGCTCTAATAAGTGTGACGTGGCTGATGCTATGCAAGAGATAGCAGCAGTTAGAAGTTTCTGTGTCTTTTGTAAGCCCGTTCGTTGTAATGTGTTGCAACCGGGTCACCAATTCTTTGTGAATTTCTTCGCCATATTGAACAGAACTAGAAGGGTCATCCCCAAGAAGCTCCAGGATGTCTTTGTCTAGTTGTATGTTCTCGCACTCTTTAATTATATTCTCACTTGAGATTTGTTCTGGACTAGTCAGGTCACCTTCAGGGTTTGTTTCTGAATTTGGCACGATTGGAATCGTATTAGCTATTTCCGGTAAACTTTGTTCAGATTCTAGGCCATAATCGTTAATTTCGACATCAGAGATAGGTTCTTCAAGAAGCCCAGTATCTGAAAATGTTCTTTACACATAGGTGTAAATTGTAATTGTAACTTAAAGGCCAGACCATGTTGTAAAAATGGATTTTTAATTGTACCAAGTTTTCTTGGTGGGAATTATATTTATTTGTTTGTCGAATGTAGTGGAACAGTCCAAAGAGCAGTCCGGTAACATTCTTTTGTTATATTTAAAGCTTAAATGCGATGAGACAGTCCATAGATCAGCTCGAGTTGCATTACGCTTATTATAAAAAAGAAATAATGATTTCTTTGTTGTGGGTAGTTACGACATGTTACAATGCGGTGAGACAGTCCATAGATCAGCTCGAGTTGCATTACGCTTATTATAAAAAAGAAATAATGATTTCTTTGTTGTGGGTAGTTACGACATGTTACAATGCGGTGAGACAGTCCATAGATCAGCTCGAGTTGCATTACGCTTATTATAAAAAAGAAATAATGATTTCTTTGTTGTGGGTAGTTACGACATGTTACAATGCGGTGAGACAGTCCATAGATCAGCTCGAGTTGCATTACGCTTATTATAAAAAAGAAATAATGATTTCTTTGTTGTGGGTAGTTACGACATGTTACAATGCGGTGAGACAGTCCGATGATCAGCTCGAATGCATTTAAACTTAGTCGTGTTTACTTTGTATATGTGGGTATTCTATTGTATATATTGTGGGTAGGTAGAAAACTATTTTTGTGCAGTGAGGCGGTCCGGTGATCCGCTCGATTGCATTTTTTCCTTGTAGATTAGCATGACAATGTAATCAGTGTTTTAAACTTATAATAGACGTATAGTAATAGGTGGGTACTTACCATCTGAGCTATCACTGCCTGTCGAGAACTGTTTACGTGCACGTTTTAATTTCTTTTTTAACTTTTTGATTTGATCACTTATGTAATCCAGGTCTTTACTATGTTTACGTTTCGGCATTTTAATGAGATTCGTAAAAAAAAATAATAATTAAAATATGGTGAACGTGTAGAACGGTCGAGCACTAAAATGCGAATGGCGATTCAAGATGGCTGACCGGTTAAGTAGGGGTGATCATAACACGAACTTTTATTTTATTTTAATATTTTCTCTCAACTATAGTGCAAGAACGGTAACTAATATGCGTTACTACATGTTGTGTATAATAATATATTTATTCCAGGATACTTATCTCGAGGACGAGGTGCGAGTATAATTAAAATTAATCACCTCGGCGAGTTATAGTTGTATTATTATTGATTTTCATAACATTTATTGTTTCTTCGTATCGGTATGGTCGTGCCGTGGTGCAGGTCGGCCAGTTTAAATGGTATCGAGGTTGACAGCTCGGGACTCGTCAGACGTAGGTACTCAGGTATCAACACCCATGGAGACCATAGGTCTTATTCTTAATGGTTGATGTACAACCTGGTGTCAGAGTTTAAACCGCCGTCTGACATGATTTTACATACCGTTGAAAATTGTCTCAGGTGTGCACGTTTTCTCACAATGTTAGGTTAGGTAAGGCCATAGATAACCTCCGTAGAAGCTGATGTAGGCTCTCTATTTGCAGTCTAGCATCCCAATTTTATATTATCCTAACCCACCTTCTAATGTGCGGCCTTTTGTACCGTATGGGTTGTATAGGAAGAAGAATATACTTGATAGTGCAGGGATGAATAGTAACTATCCATACACTTAAATAATACATTCTTCACTGTTTTAGCTACATAACTTTTATTTGCCATTAGAACAGTCCTTTTATAACTTTTCATGCGTCTTGATCTCATTGTCTCCAGAGGTCTTAAGTGAAACGCACCGGTCTCCTAACGCACCACACTAAAGCACAATACCTCAATACTAATTATTCATTAACCAACAATGAAGAACCACATAATCCTGACTACAATAAACTCATTATCATTTTCAAGTAAGAGTGAAAGCCTCAAACGGGTTTAAACGATTTGAAGTCAATCATATGTCACGTTACCATTCTCTGTAATTACCGGAGCACAAGTGGTAATTACCGTCGATTACACTCGCCTACTTTTATTAAGTTTTATTACCATTGTTACATGATGTTGTATTCTTTGATAGTTTTAAGTGGGACAGGTTTGGACTACTCAATAGGCTTTGTTGTATCCGTTGTAACATTGACATTCGTTACAGAGCAAAACTCAACGGTATTGATGTCGCAAATCCTGATAATTGAATAGAAACATACACCATTTACTAGTTACATAATATATAGTTTAAAATTAATTAATAATATATGACTTTACGTTGACTTTTCTTTTCAGTCGACGGAACAGTGATCACTGAATATTTTTAACTACTTCAAACCTGTGTTAATTCAATTGCATAGTTAGAATATCATTATGAAAAATGCAAGAAAACATTTAATATTCTTTATGGATAAATAACCATTCGTTCTTTACATAATTACTTTATCAGCTGCAAGAATTAATAATATACATCTTAACACTGCCAGCAGCTACCGGTCCCATAAAATATAATTATAAAAACTCCATAAATGCAGGAAGGGAATAAAATTAAACAAAATATCAATTCCAAACTACAAATCTACACTCTCCATTATCACTATACTTTAGGACATTTTGCAAACTTGTATTATTGCGAAAACACATTTTGCGGGTACCTACAAATAATAGCCATACAGTGACATTGATAGACAAGCGTCATCTATTACCGGTGTCATAAATCGTCACAGAGTTGACCTGCAGTCCGCAGGTTAATGTGCACTTGTCCGGCTGTTACCTGACACCAGACACATCATGAATCGCGGCAGCTAACTTATAACTTGACTGAGGAACACTGGTACAGTCAGCATCATAAATAGCTATCATGTAAAACCTTATGTCAAATAATTGAAAGAAACAAATAAATTCAAGTTATTGTTTCGAATTATAGAAACGTCCAAATGATGATCTGAGAATATTTAAGACTTTTTACTACATAAGAAGTTTTTTAATTATTGGTATGTAAAAAAAATATGTTCTACTTATGATGGTGTCTGCACCTATGGAAATCCAGGTTAGAAGTCCACTAAAATATTGTGCGAGTATTTAAATTTGATGAGAGCAAATCTTCTTATTGCATGGTTGATGAACAACCTGGTGTCAGAGTTCAAACCGCCTGTAGGCTTCTAATATGGCTCTACATACCGTAGAAATATCTCTCAGATGTGACGGTTTCCTCACGATGTTTTCCTTTATAGATTTTGACAACTGATAACTAATTTATAGTACGCACATTCGAAAATACATTGGTGCGTGTCGGGGTTTTAACTGGCGACCTTTGGCAGTCCGACGGTCATACCACTCGGTTAACAGTGCTGTATGAGAGCAAATGGGGTGAAAGTATAAAGCCTGGATCATAGGAAGTGGAAATCCGTGATATGGTTTTGTCGCGACCATTCCTAGATCTTAACGCCACGCGGGTTGTGGCGGGGTGCCTGCCTACGGAGTGCCTTTCATTATTGCCACATCTTTGCAGCATTGTAAATGTTACTAATAAAAACTCACATGAATTGCAACTCCAATTCAATCTTATAATCCGCCTGTAACTTATACTATTAAAAAGACATTCACAACTTTCTCACATCATCATTAAAAGCCTAAATCTAAGACAAACAACCGCCTACTATTATCAGGCATTGTGTTAACGAGAACTACTTATCGATAGAAGGTACATCTCTATTCACGTATTGTACGAGTCATCGATCACATCGATACTTTCACTCTCTAGTTCGGCGGTGCGTTATGGGTAAGGTTGCTATTATAGTATTGTTAGAAAAGCGGATTTGAATACTGAGCACTTGAACAGGCAACAGCCCTTTTACCATGAACGCTTAGTAACGCAAAGATATTGCGAGCATCTTTAACAGCGCCCTTTTTCATTATTTTTCGTCCTGGTCTGATCATTTCTACGCCCCTCGATGATCTGCGTACTGAGCCTGTGCCCCGCTGGCACCACCTCAGTTACGGCACTGCGTGTGATAAGCAGACCTTATGCATGCAGTATTTTAATCACTTAAGGTGTATGCTGCCCTCAAACTATTAGTTCAACTGACTTATTTTAAAGTTATTATCTATATTTGAATAGGTATATTAATCATGAATCATCATCATTCGTTCGTACGACCATAACAGATGATCTATGGCAATGCCTGAGAGGTATCTCTTCTGGTAGCTATATTTTATTTTATTTTATTTATTTGTAAGGGACAAAAAACAGTTACTCGTTAAAATGTTTACAATAAGTTCATACATTGATATTACAAACATGTAACCCACAATATTGTCCACATATTATTGAGGGAAAAAAATAGAAGTAAGAGACAAAACGTATACAATCACAAATTTGTTCGTGATAGCTGACATCATTAAAATTTAACTTGTCTACTTTAGCATCAATCCATTTTAGATAGTATATCTATTGCCTTTTTTTTTTAAAGTTGATTCGAGAGAGTGAATATGTCCAACTCCATGAAGTAGATGTTATAAGCCTATACCAGGCGACGAAGAGGTGCACGTTCCCCGGCATATAGCTGATACAAGAGCGGCACAACTTGCCACGGGCCAGACACAAACATGTATATATATACAAACACCCAGGATCGGAATAAACATCTGCGGATCGCACAAATTTTTGTCCCGTTCGGGAATCGAACCCGCACTCTTAGGGCAGCATTCCAATCGCTTACCCACTGCGCCAGTTTGGTCGTCAACCTAAGTACTATACAAGCTTTGCCTTCATGGTTTGACGGCATATTATGTTTTAATCCCAAAATACTTAGTATAACAAATTTAGCGCAGCTCCAAAGTTGGTCCGACACACGCACAGCACATAAACTACCCACAGATCACGCTACCACTTCGCCAGCATCTCTGTGCCCGCTCCCTTATCAGATAGCATGAATCGTGAATCACCGCGGGATCCCCGCGACCACGACATGCATTAGAAAGCAGGTCCTATTGTCTGTACCTCATTATTCATCCGCGCACTTGTACTGGACTTGGCAATTATAAGGTTTTTGCGGAATAACAATAGTATCGCAGTTATAACTTTGAAATGTTCTGTCCACAAAATCTTGGACTGCCTCGTACGTCTATTGGCCACTAAACGCGACGAGTGTTATTAGGTTTTTTATCAGGTAATTCTCAGTAGCTGCACGGAGTTTGGATTTGTGCCCGATTGATAGCAATAGGCTCGCCCGCTATTTCATTAGGACCTATAACATAACTGACAAAATGTTGGTGTAATATAGGTAGGTACACCTCTGTCAATCCCTTCAAGGAATACAGGCGTGATGTTACGTCCAGTAGAGAAATAAGAAATCTATAAGCTGTAATCTATAAACTACTTCATCGTCAGCTCTTAGTTGATCCACGGCTGGGCTGGCCTTCTTGAACGCCATTTTTAATTTCCTGTAATGGGCTTTTCTGTAAAGCAACAATATCGTTAGTATACCTGGCTGGAGGTCTGCCAGGCTCTACCGAATCCTCTAAACAACTTACCTATCCCCATAATGAGACCATATTACAGATTTTATGTTACGATCTGTTTTAGAATATTTTTACACGCACACTACCAACAATAATTAGACTTCGTTTTTTTCAGGCGCTTGTGATGGAGCTCGCAGAACAGCGCAACGACGACAGGTATGTATACTTTCTCTAACCTTACCAAATAACTTTATATACAAATGTAATATAAGTGTTCCAGAAGACATTACACCTAAACTATATAACATAAAATCCCCACCTTTTACGCATACAGATAGCCAGGAACTTCTAAGCGCCACCTATACATTTCCTATAACCGAATTTTCAGGACACGGAGCTTTATGCCCCGGCGCCCAGCGTGGAGAGTCTGCAGGAGATCGCCCAGGCCATGGGAGCCGCCGGCTTCGAGCACTACACGGAAGGCAAAGCGCTGGTGAAGAGGCTAATACCGCCAGACAACAAGCCCGAGGACATTGTCGAGTATCAAGGTCAGAATATTACATAGATGGCGATTGTTTTGCCCAAAATATGGTAAATATAGAAATCGTAGAGTGCTGTGCAGTGTAGGCTGATTTAATTAATCACGTTTAAACAACTTAAAGTTATTTGACATGGTATTAAAAGAGGTTATAAACAATTCGTAACTTCTATCATTCATACATTTAAGATAAATACAATAATGTAAAATTTCTATAAAGACAAGTTCAAACCTCTTGCAAAATAAGAAGAACATTTTAAATAAAGCTAGTTAATCAGAATGTGTAAATTGCGCTACAAAAATACACAATCTCAGTTCTCCTCTCTTGTGTTTCCAGGTGTAATCGGCAGGGCTGGCGTGGACTTCCCAGCGTACCCCAACATTCCGCCCACAGGGTTCAACTGTAAGAACGTGCCCACAGGATACTACGCAGACTTGGAGACTGATTGCCAGGTAATTGTCAAAAACCCCTACAGATTCAATTATTTTCTGCATAATCATGGATTAAAAAGAAATAGAATACGTCTACTGATCGTCAATCTATATTCACATGACAGACTTTTAAACATGGCTACTTAATTTAGTTAGCGACATTACTTATAACCTAAATCCCTACGTTCCAGGTATTCCACATATGCGACACATCGCGCAAGATCTCGTTCTTATGTCCAAACGGCACCATCTTCAGCCAGTCGCACCTCATATGTGACTGGTGGTTCAAGGTGGACTGCGCCTCCGCCCCGGCCCTCTACGAGTCCAGCGCCGAATACTACTCCAACGAACAAAAGAAAAGCCAGAAGATAACGCAGAGTCTCAGCAAGAACCAGGACCTGCAACAGATCGGCGCCGACACCAACATCCGGGCGGAGTCCAGGCGCACGCCAGTCAATGTGCCCAGCACGACTGAACGACTGCTTAGGAGCAGACAGCGACAGACCGAGATCCCCAAAGCCACTGCAAAGACCTACCAAGCTCTGTTCACAGACAATTTCAATCCTACTCAAAGAACTGCTGCTACAACCGCCTTCGAGCAAAGAAGGAAGAGTTTGGTACAACTGATATCTACTAACTTCGGCAACATCCCAGCCAGGACTACACAAGCCACTTACACAGATTCCCCAGTGTACAGGAGTACTCCTGACTACAGTCTTAGAGAAATGCAGGTCGCGGCTGAAACTGCAGCCTTCGCAAACAACAACAACAGGCAGTACCTTCAAGACTTCCACAACAAGAACTACCGGCCATACCCAGTTTACACTCCTAATATACCCACAAAACCTAAAGCCAAGAGTAATCCTAATTTGACGACCCTCTATGACATTCGAGACAAACATTCAGCTCCATCAACTCCTGAACCTACGACCAAACGGCCGACTCTGTTGCCATACACCAGGAGTTATTCTACGATCATTGAAAAGCAGGAACCATATACAAGACCTGGAGTATCTTTGCTTAAAGGTTTCCTGCAAAAGGAAAAAAATAAGACTTTAACAACTACGACAGAGAGAATACCACAAGTGACGGCAAGAAGCGATTATGCTGAAAAACCGAACAAGGTCACTATTGAGACAAAGGACACTTTCGAATCAGCTACGAAGATACCTCACACTACAAGAGCTGATTTATATACTGAAACGGCATCGTCGGACCGTTATGATATTTACACCAGCACCATTCAAGCGACTCAGGGAACTACCGAACCATCTTACCAAGAACGTCGCGAGAGACTCATGAGGAAATTAAACTTAGATAGGTACGGACCTACCGGGCCTACAGAGCCTACTCCTCCTACGACCATTACCGACAGACAGTTTGTAGAACAGTCCAATAGACCAGGAATCGCTGTACCACCATCACTGACACCAAAGACTTTACATAGCTTGGCAATTTATTACGCGACTGCACTAGACAACTTATCTACCACTTCATCCCCTGATGACAATGAAACTGCGCCACCACCTTTTAATGACTACGAGGCTATGGAGGAAGTCTTACCAGCTTTATTCAGCCGCCAAACGATCAACAAATACAGCAATCTATTTGGACACTCGGGATCAAACGCGGAACTGTTGGAGGAAATAAGGGAAGACCCTAATGGAACTTACAATGAGTTAGCCGATGATTTATCTGTACAACAAAGCCAAAATCCGCTCTCCACCTCTCCACAAATCAGGGAGTTAGCTCAAGTATTTACACATGCTTTATCTGCATATTTACAAGATCCAGTACAATTTAGGAAAGTTTTATCTGACATCAGACCCACCCATCCTTCCTTTGGCGACTTGTTAACTACGACCGAAGAATCGATCAATACCGAGCCAACGACGACAGTCAATGAAGAAGATGATGAAATATTAGGTTTCTCGGATGATCATAAATCTGTGCCAGCGTTATCTGGTGCACGAGAACCGAAAGCTTTGGGAATCCCGACAGTATACCCCGTTAGAGAAGAACTAACTACCACACTGAGACCAGTAACAGAGTATGTACCATCGCCATACAGTACACTATCGACTACTCCTAGAAGTCCGTTTAGGTGTTGTGGAAGAATATCAGCGTCATATACATCACCTTCTACCCCTGCTACTCCCTTATACACTAACACCGTCGCAGTCAATGTAAACCCTCTTACCAACAATTACACTGATGTATCCACCACAACAGAAAGCGATTATTCTATTCACAAATATGGAGGATTCCAAAATAATGCTTTGACATTAAATGATTCTCCTTATGGAACGAACGGGCTATCTACAGCTGGTAAACCTTTAAGTGAATATGTTGAAGCAACTAATTTGCCTAAAGCTTGGGGCGTAGATGCATCTGCATCAACGATCAGTGATTTTGAAAGCAAGAAGATTAGAACCACTACTTCGATACCTACAACAACTTCAGTATACTTCACAGAGACAGAAAGCGTTGAATTAGAGAACGAGGAAGAATTACAAAGAGCTCATAGTCAATCGTTTGCAGCGCCCCAAAGCAACAGTATTCGACATGGTAAACAGATAAACTTTGAGTCTGAACCGTTGAAGAAACCCGCTGAAGACCTCGAAGCTCCAACTATACCTGATGAAGACCTCACTACCGTACAAACTACGTCGCAACCGACTACTCTTAGAGTAACAGAAGCCGAAGGTCTTACAACCACAGCAATACCCGATGCAGTGTTTACTTCTCCTGATAGCGAAAAGACAACAGCTAACCAATTCGCTTGGTCGAGCACTTATGGAAACTGGCAGAGTACAGTCATAGATCCCATCACACTCAACGACGGGTTAAGCCAAACAGCGCCTGAACAAACTCAAGGACTATCACAAAACACTTACGTACCGAACATAGCCACTACTACTGAATATGTTCCTACCGAACAGACAGTCTCACCGACAATCAACTTCGAAGTAACCACACAAGAAAACAAAGAGAAGCCAGAAAGACAAGGGAGACTGCTTAGAGACTCTTCTACAGAACCCGCCCAAGATCTGACGACAATAACCGACACGGTGGTAGAAAAAGCGAAAGAAATCATGAACGCAACTACCACTGAGAAACTGATGAACGTTATGAAGAAAACGAAATCAAAAACTGTGAAGAGACTGATATTGCTGCTGATACAAACTTGTGATGACGACCACAACACTACTGCTGAAGCATCTAAGAAGGCGTTGCTTGAAGCCCTCATGGCAGTATCACAGAAGGACATGGAAGATATAGCAAAGGAAGAAGATATAACAGAATTAACAACCACAGAAGTTAATTCATTTAGAAGATCTGACAGGATAGAAAGGACACGAGGGGACAGGAGAGGCAAAAGCTTAAACTTCGATCCTAGCGCAATCAACTCACTATCAAATGCAGTGACGACGGAAAGCGTGAAAACTACTGAAGATCTAGAGACAGTAGCGACTACTTTTAGTCCACTCAGGACTACTGCAGCCAGTCGAAGAGGCGTCAAGAAGTTCAACGCGAGAACTACACCAGTAGAACCAAAAACAACTACAAAAGTACCTTTTGTTGACAATCCTATAGCTGAAGCTAGAGTTGCGCCTGCCAGTGACTCAAAAGCGTCGTCAGACACTAGGGCCTTAGAACTATTAAGGTCTCTGTACTCCATCGCAGCGCGGTGGGGTTGAGAACACACTGGTTATGTAAGGATTCTGTTTTTATATTTAGGGTTGAGTCCAGTTCGACGTTATTTTCTGTTCTAGATCAAATTTCTGTTTTATCGCTTGCTTTTGTAACTTATCTTGTAGGATAATCTTATCGAGAAGGGTACCAATACGAATATTTTTTAATAAGATGCGACTATATCCTTCCAATAATATTATTTAAAAAATATACAAGACTTGTCAATTAAAGATAAGTTTTTGTCTAAACTAATAGATGCTTAACTGCTTAAGAACTGCATCCATCCGCTTGTAGCTATTGTAAATATATTAAATATACTATCTAAATCAAAATACTAAGTAATTCAGAAACAGTAGTGTCAAGATATAAAATTACGACAAAGAAAAATAAGTATGCAAGGCCTCATTTTACAAGATTAAGTTACATTAGAGGTGTCCCATTATAAATAGTTTCTAACCCTAAATATAAACTGTAAATGTGATTATGTAGATAGTAGACATCTGAAGTTTCAATCGAAATTGAAGAACATCGGAATTTTCATGTATTTGAGAAGTATGATGATTCCCTTGAGGCTAGGCTGTTTGTAAATCATCGTGTTAGAAAATACGTTCAATGTGTAACATGTAATTTACATCGATTTTGAATATTAATCACACTGTATTATTAACTATCAATGTCATAATAAAAATACTTTACAAAAGATGAAATAATTGCTCAATGTTAAAAATTATTGTAGGTAAAGTCTCAGTTTAACAGATTATTTGGTCAGTAGTGTATCAATACACAAACCATTAATTTAATTATAAATATTATTCATGTTACACATAGTTAAAATCTTCAACAATGTAACAGCTATCTTTGGGTGAGTTGCACAATCTAACATCAAATTTAAATGTCCGTTAAGGCGATTGTTAAACAAAGATAAATTATTGCTGGATTTGATACCCGATTTAAACAAATATTTGTATGACCCGGTTATTGTCTTAATCTAGGCAATTTTGCGAGCAATATTACAAGTCTGCAACACACTAGCTACAATATTTTTTTAGCTCTATAAAAATAATTCTGGCAAAACTTTTAAATTTGACGGTCGATTTGAAGGTAACAGTAAGTTGTGCAACTCACCCCTAGTGAATAACCTAGTTAACTTATTACGTTTTGTTATAAATTCGACTTCATAGACTAACGCATAGTATTCTATTTATAGGCAATTTTAACGTTTACCTGACCTACGTTCAGGAGGCGATCTAGGCTAGATACTGAGTTACCTACAAGAAGCTATGTTTACGTTAGTTTAAACTATTTGTTACATTGCCACAATATAACTGTAATATATTCGTAAGTGGACTATTTCTAGATGTATTATATGTTAGATATTTTTTTAGTAAATTTTTGTATAAAAATATTTTTGTCTTTTATTTATCTTCACTTGTGCACTCTACCCTATCTACTTAGATCGAACCAAATTTTGTTTTTAATTCTCTAACATAGAAAGATAATATTCTTTATTGCACACCAAGAAATAGAGAATACAGAAAGAGCTTATAACTAAAAACAGTGCAAGTGGTGGTCTTAATGCATAGAGCATAATACATAACATTACACCTGTATTCCCCGAAAGGGTAGGCAAAGGCACATTATGATACACCCACATATTGCTAGTTATAAGACCCAACGTGATAGCGGGTGCTATTGGGAATGCGGGATGCTTTTGCTATCATGTACGAGGGTCAAACTGAAAGTTCTTAGAACTGGCCACTTATAAACAATATAATAAAAAAATAATTCTAAAATTTGAAAATAGAACTCTTTGCCAATATTACTGAGTATATATTTCATTAATTTGTCATTTGTTTTACGATTTGGCGGCAAATTGAAAATTGTCTGTGTCACGTCAACATGAATTTAACACGAGAAAATTTTCGTGCAATGATTTTTTATGACTTTCGATGTCATTTAAGTCAACAAGAAAGTTATGATAGACTACGATTGGCCTTTCACGATGAAGCCCTATCTCGTGCGACAGTTTACAACTGGTTTAATGAGTTTAAACGTGGTCGCACTAATCTCACTGATGATTTACGTGAGGGACGGCCTTCTACGGCGACGACTGAAGATAACATCTGTGTTGTGCGGCGTATGATAGAGACTGACAAAAGAGTGACCTATCAGCAGATTCGGACAAGCTTAGGCATCGGTATGAGTCAAGTGCACAAAATCCTCCACGAACATTTAGCAGTCAGGAAGCTTTGCGCCCGGTGGATACCTCATAATTTGACTGAGGCTCAAAAACTCCATCGTGTGGATTGGTGCCGTAAAATGATTGAAAGATTTAACGGAGGTGACTCAAATGCTGTGTTCGACATACTAACAGGTGACGAAAGCTGGATTTACTGTTATGATCCTGAAACCAAAAGACAATCTGCTCAGTGGGTGTTTCCTTTCGAGAGGTTGCCAACTAAAGTGAGAGAGATCGAAGTGCGGGAAAAAAAATGGTGGCCTCGTTCTTTGGAAGGATAGGTCATTTCGCAACAATTGTGTTAGAGGATCAAAAAACAGTTTCTGCAGAATGGTACACTACCAATTGTTTGCCACTTGTCTTGGAAAAAGTTCGAGAGAAACGACCTCGCAGTAGGATCCTCCTTCACCACGACAACGCCTCGTCGCACACCGCTAAGCGAACGATCGACTATTTGGCGACATCAAACGTTGAAATACTGGGTCACCCGCCGTATAGCCCCGACCTCGCCCCTTGTGATTTTTATTTATTTCCAAAAATTAAAGAAAAACTTAAAGGAAAGCGGTTTATGAATGCTGAAGAAGCGGTGGCTGCGTATCGCGATGCCATTGAAGAGAACCCTAAAGACGAGTGGGCAAAGTGCTTTTCCCAGTGGTTCCATCGCATGCAGCGGTGTATTGACGTGAATGGACAATATTTTGAAAAGATATAATAAAACTAATAACTGGCTAATGTAATCAGTTTTTGATTTTCTAAGAACTTTCAGTTTGACCCTCGTATCAACCGGACACAAATCCAGACTCCGTGATGCTACTGAGAATTACCTAATGGCACAACCCAGTACCACATTGCCCGCTCATGGTCTGCAGTCGCACATAGCAACCATTAGAACAAGGAGCACAGTAAAACTTAATCATAACACCAACAACTAAATACAGTTAAAATAAATCAAACTACAAATATCTTTAAATTACTCTTTAATAACATACAAACAGTACATTACTTACAATAACTCTATCACACGGCGTAACCAACCTTATCTCAACGGTTTACGGTCACTTTTTGCCCACATTCCTGGTGACGTACTTCTCGATATCTTTCTCAGTGACTTTGTGGCCGGCTTTGAAGTAGCTCTTGAGTTTCCTCTTCTTCTTCATCATGATCTTGGAGGCTGCGAGGGCTCCACGGCGTTGAAGGGACTCGAAACGGTCGCGGAGGAGGTTCGCTGGAAAAGTGAACTTTGTGTTTAGTACCGTAAGGTGCAAATTTGACTGGTGTGTCAGTAAAACTTATAACGATAAATCTGTGATACAGGTATATATTTAATTAAAAAATAAAATATATATAACTTTCTATGTACACATAAGTGTACAAGTTATTATGGAGCCAAAAGGCGGCTAGTGAACCTCTTCAGTGGCTACCAGTAAGGCTTTGAAGTTAGGGCTGAATTCATTAGTTTTGACGAGACTTTATTGGACTTTGCGATGAAGTCAGAAAGCGCGTTACTAATTTAAGTCTCCGTAATATACATAATGTAGTGTATTATACAAGAGCGATATATGGGCGAGATACTTTTTTATATTCTTTAAATATATGAAAATCAAAACCCGTGAGTATAACCGGAATATACAGTAAATAAAATCAAAATAGTTTAGTTGTGCGCATATGTGGTAACACTTGATGGAATATAGATAACGATACAGGTATATTCCTTTTTTTTTATATAAGCTTCAGTTTATACGCCTTTATAATATTATATTACCCTATGCTCTCTTTAATTTGTATGGGTATAATAATACTTACAGTTGTTCTGTATATTCCTCAAGTCTCCGGTCAAGAGCTTGGGGTCCACGAAGTCGGGCTCCTTGACGGGCGTCTTGTGCGCGCTGAGGGTGGGCAGGGCTGTGGCCTCTGCGGCGGCGCGCTTGTCGGCGCGCTTGGCTCGCTCCTCCGACTGCTGCTGCTCGCGGGTCTTGATCGAAGACTGGAGCTTGCGGAGTCTACATTAAATGGTTGGTTTGTTAATTAAATTAGATAGTATATATATTAATCTTTTTGACAGTAGAAACCGCCAATCCTTTCGGTGGTAACGATAATCATCATAAATAGGATCATCCAAGGATGTTTCTGTAAGTGCTTATCTTCAGTAACACATAGCTACGATGGAGAAGCATAACAAACGTCTATAAGTCGTCGGACTAATACCAACTAAATGTACATAATCAAATATTGAGTAAATAATATTAATCTTTCTATAATAAAAAGGTAAAAACAACACATCTACCTTATGACTCATAAAACGAATGACGAAGTATTATATTCACACAACCCCCTCCCCCCCTTCTAAGTCCCATGTAATATGCCGCAAGCCTATTGCTTGGCATGGCCCACACGTTTGTCGCCTTAAAACACTTATTTTTTTGGCAAAGAATAGAAACTCTACCCTAAATACCCACTTGTATATATCAGTGATCTTCTTCTTATCGATCTTCAGCCGCTTGAGCCTCTCCTTCTCCTCGATCTGCTCCCGCTGCTTCCTGCGCGCCTTGTGGTCCTTCTTCTTGTTCTTGACGGGCGGGTTGACGGCGCTGTACTCGTTGTCGGTGTCGGAGGCGGGCTCGGAGGCGGGGTTGTGGGGCTGCGGGAGGCCCGCGCTCATCTCTTCACGCCATTGGTTCTGGGAAATTTAGATAGATAAAATAAATCTCGATATGGATCAAAATGACGTTAGGTTGAGCTGCATACTGACTAACGCAACATAACATGTAACGTAACATGTATGAAGTATTTCGTCAGTGTGGACGCAATACTTGCACGATCCAAACATGTACCTATTCACATCTGTTTCCGACTTCCGCGGGAATCAAACGATTCGTCCGTAGCCGTGTCCATACCTACCTGTAGCTTACTCTTTAACAATTTATCAACCATCTTACCATGAAGTCTTAAAAACAGGACAGTTTACGTTGTGGAAGCAAGACGCCGCCGGAAGGGGACAGTGCTTTTTGTTACAATTTAACGTCATAATCATTAATCAAACATATATCAAATGGTCTCTAAGTGAAGAGGCACAATGTTTCATGGAGTTATGAGTCATAATTATCATTATAACATGTAATCTAGTGCTAACAACAACGATGAAGAATGAGGAATGTGATGCGAGTGAATGAGACGAAAGAAATATATCTGCCCCTCTGGGAAATACGTATGTAACAACAGCTCACCTCTTTCTCCTGCTGCGTTACTCTCCTGAACATGCCAGTGGTAACTCTCTGCAGGTGAGCTTCCTTCTTCATCATCTTCTGTTCGTGCTGACCCACTTGTTGCAGCAGGTCTTGATGCTCCTATAACACAAACAGCCATGTTAGAAATGCGAGAAGAGTTTAGTTTATGATTTGATGTTTAACAGTTACGGATAGGAAGAAGCATAAACCAAGCCTCCTGCTTGTACCATATCTAAAACATCAAGCATATTTATCCACTCAGAATGTAAATAAAATTAATTGGACTCTAAACCCAAAAAGTAAATAATTATACGATTTGTCTGGGTGATTGTTTATGTCACATATTTTGTGCATTATTGATGTGCAACATCCATTGGCGCGCCTTGGAAGTTAAATCGTGGCAGAAAACCGTGACGTGATGCTCCCCCCCCCCCTCCTCCATTACGCCGACACTCTCGACTCCTTTATGTGCGCGTACTGTACACTTTTCCGCATATAAAATATTTCCAGTATAATAAATTGCTGTGGTCAGTAAACTTAAATTTAATCAAAAACGGACTAACCTGGTATGAGGGATTGTAACTGACACCCGGGTGTGGTGTTTCTACCGCAGCTCTGGTAACAACTGTCTTTGCTAGTGGGGGCTTCGGTCGCAGCCGCTGTGTGGGCAGTATGTTGTGTAGCTGTGCCTCCGGGGGAATGAAGTCATCACAGAGTGTTGATGGCATACCTTTGGCTTCAGGCACTGAAAATGTAAGGACTTTTATGAAGTAACTACAAAAATTTCATTGTACTTCTGGAGATTTAACATTTCAAATTGTAAGATTCAAGGATTTTTATGTTGATAGTTGTGTGGTAATAGTCAGTTGATTGTAGTTGTTCAAGCTATGGTGATGTCCTGAAGACACTCAATGTCAAGTCATACTCGTAGTTATAATGTTTTATTTCATATTGGCTACAAAAGAGCATGTACATAACATTCGATCTAGTTATGCTAATGCAATGGATTGTCTCTATTCATATAGGTTATTATACAACTAAAATAATAGCTTGGTGTATGTTTAGTCAGCAATATGTAAAGAAGCCTTATGTCAACAAAACATCAATTCAAGTTATTGTTTCAAATTATAGGTATGTCCAAATGATGATTTGAGAATATTTAAGACTTGTTACTATGTAAAAAGTTGTTCTTTAATAATGATATGTTTAAAAATCATTTCTGTAGTAGGTGAATAAACTCACAATCATTTCCCCACAGATCCAGATTGAAGTTCTGTCGGACTTGCTTGGCCTTCCTCTTTTTGTCTAGAGCCATCTTCCTATTCTTCTTAGCTTCTACCAATTTCTTTTCTAGCACACCTTTCTTCTGTTGGCGTGTCTGAATCAGTTTGCTTAACGCTGTTGGCTTTGAGCCGATAGGATTGACATGATTACGTTTGGCATTTGGATCTTGAACCTGAAAGAGTAATTGACAAAATTTGCATGAAAACATGGAGCATGTGTGTAGAATGTAATAAAAATGAGATGGGAATATCAGTAATATAACAAACAGATAAACCATGATTACTCCCTTTCCCCAAACAGGCATAATATATGTATAAGTAGGTATAGCATGTGTGAATCAAATATATTTTGTAATGTTTGTACTAAACACATGATACTCGAAATACCGTACCTTGGAGGTTGGTAGTAGGACTTCAAAGCATTTTGGGACCTCCTTCAACTTGGCCCTCTTCTGCTGTTTCCGTGATATAGGCTTCTGATCCTCAACATCTTCCTTATTGTCTCCTGCTGTGTCTACGACGAACAGCTCGCTGTCCGACTTAGTTTCAAATTTACTAAAATAATACAATATGGTTGTAGTCGAATTTCATTATTTCATCCTTGTATTTTACTTTATAGTCAACAAATATAGACCGTACATAGCCAAGGCTGTACTTGTTTACACAAATAAATTGTGGCGAATAAAATAAATGTGTTTCCCTGCATTTCACAATTATTATCAATAACTTCAATGTGTTCCATTCCTCACATTTCATTCACAGTAAATTGTTTATTTTAGTCGTAGTTGAACTAGATTATGCACAACATAAAAATAAACCAGTAGGAATCATGTTATATGTTAATAAATATGTAAAATAACATTATATCCATAAAAATAAACAGAAAATCACATACGACACGATGTCAACATAACCTTACCCTAATCTTTCTTCCAATCTCTGGTCTTCTAAGAACTCCTCTACATCACGGATATCACAGTATTTTCCCCATGATTTCTTGTTCTTCTTAGATACACGCTTCTTTTTCTTTACAACAGACATTTTTGTGTAGTAATTATTTATTATTTTTCTGCCAACATGCGCTGTACGTCAATGTTGGCTTTTGAAAGGAACGTTCCGATCCGTAAATAATTCCTTCTTATTATTTAAAGTGTTTCAAAACTTTTGCTCGTATTTAAACTCATCATCTTAATAGTTAAAAATATACATACTATAAATTAGTAATAAAAATTGAAAAGCTGTATCACCATCATTTTCAATTATGTATGTAGTAATTTATCTACGTCAAAATATTTTAGAAAACAAATCTTTTTTTGCTAGCGTCAAACGGAACGTTGTAGGACCAAGGACCCATGAATCTTTGCATGATTGAAAGTCTTATATAATTTGAAGTCTTTATGAACTTTATTTCCATCAGAGAGCATGGCAAGCAATTAAAAATTTTATTCTATAAGATCGTTTCGCATGGCATAATATTTATTTAAAATATGCTCACGGGCTGGGCCATCGGGTTATCGAACTCAAGACAATATAGGGATACTAACGTCGCTCGATAGAGACAGGGTGATGGCGAAATAATCATTTAGTATTTCGTAATTATAACAGATAGGTTAGTTTACTCAATATTTTTTTGTTATATATCAGGCGTGCTAATTAAGCATTCCGTTTTAAAAAAGTGACCATTTACTTCACGCTTGAGTGAAAATGGCACAAATTAGTCAGTACCTATAGCTACTGTTGCTTTCTGCTAAAATAAATTATAGGTACCTATGTAATCATCAATGGCTTTTGCGTCTATTACAGACGATTCAGGAAGTATATTACCTACATTAATTTAGGCATACCTATAAAAAGCAAAGGAAGCACTGAGATGGTACCTATTCAATAAAAATGTAACATATCTTTCATCTTCATATTTATTTCAAGTATGCACCACAAAAACATAGAGATCTATCTCCTCAATAAATAGGGTTAACTATGTTCATCTACATCTTCCGAAGATTGTACTTATTCTGCAGGTCTCCTAGCTTTCGAAAAGTTCAATGTTAATAAATAATTAAGGACCTACGTTGATTTTATTACTTTATTACTACAACATTCTTAAAAATAAGTAACAAAATTATTCTAAGTAGATCGAACTAATAAATGGCATTTAACTATTTGGTCTATCTACTTTTTCTTCTTCTCTTCTTCGCAGTCCTCCTCTTCCTCTGATTCTTCTTCTTCTTCTTCATGCTCAGCCGCCTTCTGTTCTTCTTTTTCTGGCGCTGGAATTAGAAGTCAATTTTATAAGGCACCTACTTTAGTAGATGTGAGTTTTGTGTGATGTTTGATTAATTTTAATTTACTAGTGTAGGTAGCTTCCTAATATAGTTATTATAAGTGCTAACTAATTGTTAACAAAACTATAAAATAAGTATTACTAAATATTTTTACGTATATAAATAAATATTGTCATGTATATTATGCATTGCAATAATAATAAATGTTTACAGGGGATAAAATTGGTGTGTATTGGAGCAAAAGCAATAAACTACTTACAATTACCTACCTGTGACAACTCCTTCTACTACCATCCATAAAATCCATATTGTTTTGCATAATTTTGATTGTTATCATTAAAGAAACTATCCAAATTAACATAAGCATCGGGGAATATCTTCCCATACGATTTGGCGACGGTTACTTTAGTTGGCTTATTAGCAACTACCTTACTTGGTTTAGCAACTAATTTTGTTTGCTTGGCAACTAGTTTGATTGGCTTAGCAACTAGTTGTGTTTGTTTAGCAACTAGTTTGGATGGCTTAGCAACTAGTTTGGATGGATTAGCAACTAGTGTGGCGTACTTTGCTGCAAAAGGGTTGAATCTGAACTGATTGAAAGCGGATTGGACCGGTTGGATCCGGAATTCGACGGGTATTTCTATGCTGCTCTGGTTTGGTTTCGTTAGCGGTGGTGGGTTGAGGGTGAGCGGTTTTGGTTTTGGTGTTGTGGTTGCTACGAGAGCGTGAGATGGTTCTGTGGCTTCATGGAGGTGCAAGGGTTGTTCGCTGGTCACTTGAACAGATTCCTGGATGGAGCTGGCCCACTCTGAAATATAGGAAAGAACTCGCTTAACGAATCTCCTTGATTCGTTGACGAGCCATGAAACAAAGCCATAGATTAAGCAGATCTTCTCAAAATAATTTCGTAAGCTAATGCCTAGCTGCAGTCTTTAATTTTAAATATAAATGCAGAATGCGTTACAATAATTAGTTCATTAATATTAGAAAGCTTATTTCGTGAGCGAAAAGTTATAATGTGAGAGAAGAAAGCCGCTAAAGATAAGTGCCACTTACCTAAATCAGTAAATTCAACTTGAAAGTTCGGATCTTCGTTATCTTTCAGTAGGTATAGGAATTCAAAAGTTTCAAATAGTAAGTATTTTGTCTCTCAAAAAATATATGACGTGTAAATGGACAATATAATATCTAAGACTAGTTATTAGGAGCAAGGAGTCAAGGATCAAGTTGTCCTTAAGTATTTGTTCGGTGGGATTTTGTCATGATTTGGGATTTCTTCGATATGAAGTCAATTGTCAAGTTGCTCAAAATGTAAATTGTTACAAATTCATGCTTTAATCAGTCTATTAAATTCTACCGTTTTAATTGGTGTGAAGAAGCGAGGTGGGTGAGTGTTAGTCAAGTCAAGTAGTGATTAAGTGAGATGTCAAGTTATAGTCAGAAGTCACAGTCAGATAGTCACCAGTCAAGATAATATTGAAAAAACAGATGAAACAAAAACAATATTTTATTTTATTCACACTTTCTGTCGACACTCTATGGCTTTGAGACATCGCACTTAATTTTTATGTTAGTTTCTAAAATGTGTTGCGCAACGTGCAACGCAACACGCAACGTGACCTGCAACACGTTGCTGTAGCTGTTACGAAGTTGGTAGATGGTCTCATCGCCGTGTTGCGTTACACGTTGCAGGTTCGGATGCCTATTGGCGTTATTCTAACATTTTTGCAGTATAACGTTACAGTTACACATATACAAAACTGGATCAACTCGAGACCGCTACAATATAAATTAGCTGTTGATTTTTTTTATAAAAAATGGTATAAAAAAGTGTAAAAACATAACAAATATCACATATACTCGATCTTGAGACGCACTCCTAACTATAAAAACATTTATTTACATTATAGTAGAAGTTACCTACTTTTAGGTTATTATTAGAATAGGATATGCAAAGTTGTGAAATAAATATTTTAATACTAAAGTATCCTATAATAATAATAACCTATTAACTGTTGTTCTGGGATTCTGAAAGAGTTTTATTTTGTTGACTTGATTCGTTTAGGGTGAATTTATTCGAAATGGAGAAAGAAATATATGAATGATTGTAAAAATAATTAGGGAAATAGGTAGGTACTTATGGATTTAAAATTTTCACAAAGTACAATAAGAAGGGACTTTAAATGTAATGAAAAGAAATTGATGAAAACAACTGAATTCTTGGTCAAGGAATGACTTCTAAAATAAAAAAGCTAAAATCATGAAGTTCAAAAATAAGAAAATCTATAAGATAGAGAAAGGACACGAAAGAAAGTCCCAATACGAGTGAAAAGTAAAAAAATCAACAAACCAAAACCATCCTTCGAATCTCAGAACTCAAACACCTAAAACCTTATTGTTACTGGCGATGAAAGTCCGACTGGAGCTGGTAATACTCCTGGCTGTCCTGCTGCTGGCCCTGAGGAGCCAGTTTGTACTCTTCAGGAGCCGTACCTTCGTGGGACGCGTCCTGGTGCTGGCCACCAAGACCCGCAGCCGCCGCCTTGGCAGCTGCAGCAGCAGCATTAGCCTGCGCCTGTTGAGCCGCCGCCTGGAAATAGAGACAGAAAGGTATGAAACAATTATCATCAGATTGTAGAGCTGAAGCGTTCTGGAGTATGCGAACGGATTCTTGAACTACTAAAACTTCAAACTCGTGAAATGTAGTACGTGCTAGTACAGCACACGGATATGAGAATACCTTACGGCGTTAACAAGATTCAGACTTAGCTTTCGCAATCTACCATGAAGGCAATGAAGTATCTTTATAGAAGGTAAGCAAAGAAAAAATCATTAGGACAGCCAAAGAAAATGTGCATCAAATGCCATCTATAAAACTTGAATTTTCTCAAAGAAAGCTGAAGGTAGTAAGATTTAAGAAGGAAAGAAAGAAGTGAGATCGACTTGTTTATTAGAAAACAACAAAAGAAACATTAAATAACAATAAGTTAGTATTCTTCCTCCACATGCTGTTAGTAGACCATGGAAATGGTAATGTCTTCTATAATGTAAGCCATTGCATTCCTCTGCGCTTCCTGTTTAGGAAAACGTGTCTTATTATTTTCAGAATCTCCAGAAAATAATCTTCTATATCTAAATTACTCAGTCACAACCTCACCACTGACTTCAGAGTCAAACGAAACTTTCTACGGGTGATCTGAACTATACAATTTATCCCAAAACAGAAAGTATTCTACACGTACGTACTACGTATGGAAATAATGTAATGTAACTGATGAAATGACTTGAGAAGAGTAACTGGTAGTGACTGGATGGCGAAAACGGGAGAGCGGGCCTTGTTGCGAACCCTGGGGGAGGCCTACATCCAGCTATGAACTGCAATAGGCTGAAGAGATGTACTTAATGTCCCTAATGCCCCCGTTATCAGCTTCGACTATCCTGAATGGAAACCTAACCAACCCATTTCTCATGCTTCTCAAGAAGTCAAGTCTGCTCTCCACATACCTGAGCCTTCCTTGCTGCCGACTGTGTAGCCTCGAAGTCGATCCTGACTCCATGCAGCTGCTCCTGGAGGGCATGCAGTCTCTGTCTGGCGGCGCCAACCATGGCGGTCTGGGCTCCGAGCTCACCTGCAGCCTGGGATGCTGCTTCGTTGGCGTTCTCTGATGTGGCTTGAGCGGCGTTCAATGCGGCTTGGATTACGTTCACCTGGAGATGAGGATCGTTATGTTGATTATAATCTATTTTATAATTTCAGTTTTACTATTGACTTGTGTAATGATAATCAATTTAGTTGCATCTATAGGTTAGGCAAGGTTTATTAAACATTAAGAATAATCAAAAGAATTAAGGTCTAATAGAAGGAACACGATCACAATTGATCAGGTCCTAAATGGGTACAGTACGTAATAGTAGGGGCAAAACAATTCAATATACAATTTTTCGCATATAGATATATGGACATACAATTTAGTAACACATGCAAACAATTTTCTTCAGAATGATTGAGAGCGAAAGTTTCTGGCTCAGTGTGCAATCACTGCCTCACCGTGAATAAAGGAAGGTAATCATATCTGGCTCAATGTTAAGATCAAATTACATCACATGCTTTCTAGTTACGATACAGGTTTGTAGCCACAACCTGACAAAATCTAGTCGACGAGGTACAGTTTGATTAAGAACTTATTGAGTAATTAATAAGAAAGTATAATTTAAAAAATCTTTATTAGTTAAATATAGATTTTGGTCTCAACCTAACTTTCCTTAAATAGCCAGCGCTAGCGCCTTATAAACAAAGACGCAGACTTCCAAGCGATCAATGTCTAGCTATCAAAGCAGAGTCAATTGGGATTTTTATGGGTTGGAAGATTCTAAGTAGCAGTTGCAGTTAAGCTCGACAAATGGTGGACTGAGAATCATCTCCTACAAGGGACGTGTATGTCAGGCCTTGTGATACATAAGATAGGCGTGATAATCTAACAAAACTAATAATATGGTTCATGGAATTATTGAAATAACAGTATCCAAAAAAACTAAACGTTGTACTCTAAACGCCGCGCGCCGCCGCAAATAATAACGGTGATACAATTAACACACAAAATGGTTCAATCGTTAAATTAGAATGTCGTAAACAACTGAAGAACGAATGACTAAAAGTTTGGTTGCCAAATGTTTTGGTTGTCATTCTTTATTCAAATAAGATTGCACGATTGGTGTCATAAAAAACCGTAACAATTTTACCGTTAATTTTAATCGCACAATAAAAGGGTTATTTCTGTATTGTTAAGATGATTGAAATCTATTTTCAATATCATGTTTAGTTTCCAAACAATAACCATAGATTTTGAATACCATTTTTGACATAACTTTTTATTGGGACCTTATTACAAGAACTGCCCTGAAAGAATTCCAATGGCTAAAGGTTTTAGATTAGGTCTCGTGAAAGCTCCAGTTATGCTGTCGTAACTATCCTTAGAGATAGCTACGATGGGAACCATAAAAAAATGGACGATCTACCTTTCAAAAAAACAATATTAAGTGTATACCAATGTGAAATTTTGGATTTTTATTACTGAATCACGGCATGGTTCCTTCTGACCTAAATCCAAAGATTTCGCGGACAAAATCGCCATAAATCATGATTAATGGATCTTCAACTTGAATGCAACTGCATGATTAAGTACAGTATGATTTGTCTTGATCGCAACGAGACCTTTGACAACCTTACAAGTTGAACGATAATGGTTACAATACTAACTATTGTTATATAAGCCGCAGTGTTTCATAAAGTAATCGATGACAGTACTGGACTTGGATTTGTCAATAATTGTAAATCTGGTGAAGTAAATTGTCCAAGTGATCTAATACTAAGACACTGGCGAACTAATAATTTATAATAATATCTTCTGCAAATCTTTGCGTAAGCTAAATTAGGTTTTGTAGCTCACTGTTATAGATTTTGATTTTATTGGCAGTTAAGTACTGTCTTTGGGTAAATGTGAGGAGTACACTTCTGCCTACCCATTCACACGTGCTGAAAATAAGGGCGTAACAACATTTAAACCATTGCTGCATATAACACCTACGCCCTTTTCTTCTAAGCCCACTGTTTCTTCTATTCCTCTTGATCGAACTTACCAAACCTCTATAAAACGTAAGTTTACCTCACAAGTTAAGAAATGTAGTACTAGAAATCAATAGTCATTAAACTATAACAGAGTTGCCTGTATCAGAACCCCACGAGAAACACTCGATCAGTATTTCAACATACTATTAGGCACGGCTAACGACAGATCGCCGATTCTTGCAGAAACTGAGCAGTGTTGCAAAAACAAACTGTTTTTAGTACTACGGAGTTACTAAATACCATAACACAAAGGAAAATCAATTACTGGACATTGTGCAATATAAATTAATATGTTTTATCCACTGTCACGTAATATTTGGTAACAGAATCTTTACACATTTACCATACAATAGAAATGCAATTATTTTTACGCGTGACTTGGGTAAGTTGCGTTTATTTATTTTTAACTGTTGCCTTAAATTTTGCTTTGTATCGTTAGCACTTTGGCTTTAAATTGAAACCGGAACAATAATTTGTAGGTCGTAAAAATATAGAGAGTACAGCGGAAATCATCATGTCTTTGGTGCTGTTCTCATTCACCGTAAAAGTGGTACAGGCTTATTCATTGCAAAAGGATTCGGCGCTGCGATATTCTAGCCCTTGCCTAAAGCGGTAAAGCCCTTTGAATTCATCCAAAAAGAAGAACAACTCTTTAAGACAAGACAAAATTAGATCTAGAAGAATTTTGATCGTTTGAAGAAAGTGAGATTTATAACTGCATGTATGATTTAATTGGATATATTTGGTTATTGAGTGAAGATCCGATTCAACAATACAATAGAAACGAACACTCACGCGATGCGTAATAGATTCGAGTAGGAAATACGATTTTGGTGAAATGTTGCATATTAAGTGCAATCTAACTTTGCAGGTATTTGTAGATTAATATTTATACGTTCGGTTTACTGCAGAAGCAATAGCATTTGATATTACGCCGGAGTAGCCATTTCACGAAACTTAACAAAACTAATGCATATGTTGAGCAATCCACAATTTATCTCGGAAAGTAACAGTATTGAGACATAATTGGATACCTTAATATGTGATAACTTAAATAAAGCACCATGGAAGACGCTATTACAACTGTAAAACTGTCTTGACGGCTATCATCCCTTTGATGTAACGACTATTTTGATTCAGAATATATTCGATTTGTTATAAATTTGGCGATGAAGATCTTAGCGTGTTTAAAATACTTTCTTGTTATCTTACCGTTAGACAAAAGTCATAATTTTTCACCTATAAGTTTCGCAATAATAACTGTAGATTTAGGGTAGATAATCAAAATAATGCTTTGAGTTTTAAGCTCATACTTATATAAGAAGCATTTATATTTTATCTTTTTACAGACCCATTAGTTTGGTGATTGTTATATCTTTTAATGTAACATTGTTGACAATAACATTAATCTAGCAGCAAGCGTGCTTTCTGACACATAACAATGTTGTACCACTTGTCGCAATTGGAATAAAAGAAAACCTATCAATTTATTTTTAAAGTAAGCGGACCGCGGTGTTGCGTAAGTATCTAATTATTGACTTTCCGATATCATTCCACAAAGTCTTAGAGTTTTTATTTCTTGTATTCTTCGTAAAAATCATTTGGAACGATTTGCACAACTGTTTTTTACGATAGTTGCGTTTTTAGAAGTGTAATGTTGCCTTACCTTTACGTTGCGTTATTTACAGTAAAAAGCTGTCTCCAAATCTCCGGTTTTTAAACAGTTCATTGCCAAAATTCACGCAAATTGCACTGATTGGACCAGTTTGCATAATTGTTGCAAATTATTTACGTTACTGAGTGCCTAACATTCTTTCGTTATCGCAAAGCGTTTAACAAAAATTTAATATAAAACGCGTATGCGTTACCTAATGACTATATTATGTAAATACAGTTAATTTAATGCAGCATGTATACACTTAGTAAACATCGAAACTATCTCTTCGAAGTATCTATTAATAGGTAGGTAGTAGGTATTTAAGGAAATTAACAACCAACAGTCGTTGAATCAAAACCACACATTCCACGTACCTGGTGCATGGCTTGCTGCGCGGCCTGGGCGGCGGACTGTGCGGCTCTCTTGGCCTGCTGCAGCTGCATCTCCTCTCCCTGGAGTCCCACCTTCGCGTCCCTCACTTGCTGCTCCAAGCCTGACAGGATGACCTGTTTTCCGGCGAGCGCGGCCTGCGCAGTCGCACTAGCTTGGGCTGCTGATTGGGCGAGCGTGTTCTTGGCGACGTAAGCGGCTTGGTAGCCAGCAGCGGCTTGGTTACCGAGCGCAGTCTTGGCCTGGTTGGCGGAGCCTACAGCGATGGTCCTGAGTCCTGAGCCCTGGCTGAAGCCCTTCTTGGCGCCGCCGTTGCCGCCGCTGGCTGCGGCCTTCACGTCCTGGATGTAGGCGTCGTAGTGGCTGGCGGACTCCTGAGGCTCCTGCGCCTGTGGGGCTTGCGCCTGCTGCTGGCCCGAGTGGTCGTAATCGTATTCATACTCGATAGGGGAGCTATCGAGGCTGCGGTGTGCTGGTGCGGCGACGGCGAGGGAGATGCTGCCTGGAATGTTAGGGACACTTAGTCGAATATTGTTCAGATTTATTTTCAGAAATGTTCTTTTTAATGTACTTATTCTAATTAGGCCTCATTAAGTACTTGATAAAGAAAAACTAAAAGTCTAAACAAAAACTAAAACTAATTTTGTAAGTAGATAAACATAGGAATAAAAACAAATACACAACGTTAGCCTTCATCCTTTAAAAACAAATGATAGAATGAAAGAGATATATATAATAAATAGTTATAATATAAATAAATAGTTTTTTTAGATCCACACAAAATTGATAGTATTGAGACAGAACTCATTCTGCTCCCAGTTTACGATTTAAGTAATTCCTTTTCATTATCATTAAATAAAACCGTCGCATTTTTACTCGATAAAAATAATTTACGGCTTTCTTCAACAACAGAATTATTTCATAAAAACATGTTTAGCGTGTTAAAAGTAGTAAGGAGTCATTTTTGGGGCAAGGATAACAATCAAATTGAACAAATATATTGGATTAAGAAATAACCTCTTATTACTGAAACTCACTCAGGTTTAATGGTCATTAAAATTACATCATAATTTAATTGGTTATGTTACTTAGTTATTAATAAATATTCTTGTTTATTTACAAGTTCAATATCGGGGAACATAATTAAAGATCATCTAGTGAGAGATACCCTTAACCGACGAGCGTGTATGAGGAATGTGATGCGAGTGACGGAGGCAAAGGAAGTATGCCAGGATCGTAACAAATGGAAATCCGTGGTCTCTGCTTACCCGTCTGGCGGAACAGGCGTGACTTTATGTATGTATGTATAATTATAGATGCAAAAACATCACCATTACGAATTATGGTAAATGTAGGTTTAGTATCAATGAGATTCATCTGAATACCACCATGGATTCACTATGAAGTTGATATAAATCGATCAATTTTATAGACGGTATTTACTTTTTTATTTGGCCTATCTCTCCCTCGGTATATTTTTGACTTCTAAGTAATAAAATTGACTCCTTGAGAACTGCACCAGCTTAATCAAAGATACTACTATCAATGGACATTCCTAGAAGATGCTAATACCGAATCTGATAACAATACTAGTCATGGTACATATTTCTTTACAGTATCAGCATAGAACTTGTCACGTGGAAACAGGCCATAGAGTAGAGATTGCTAAGTTACCAAAGATGGTAGCGAGGTTCTCCACCCAGGGTGCACGCACGTACTTAGGTATAATTTAATCACTCGTAAAAACTCTCTATTTGCACCCTAAAGTACACGCAACGCAACTAGTTAACTAATAACGTATTTAACGTGTGCAAGCGTTGAGGAAACGAAGTTAGCCGATCTTGCGTGAGGAAAAATTACTTCCGAACGCACCCCAATACTTATTTACTTCGCGATCTTATATAAACCCGATAACGTGATATAATTGTATGTAATTATAATGCTCTATCGCTTTCAGTAATTAGCTTTTTCTTTAATATATTTGTATATTACACAATGAATTAAATTGATTGATTTATTCGGGTACTATAGCGAGGAGTATAACCGTTGTAATGAATGAATGACATTGTGAACTGTGAAGTGATCGAAATATGCAATCAATTTTTGTTAATAATGCTGCGTTGTTTATGAGCATATTTAGGAGTTCAGGGATATATCTAAGTGTAGAGATAGGAATTAGATAGCAATGATGTAAAAATGTTGTCTAATTGAGATTTCTGCTAGAAAGAACTGCCCTATTTTGTAGGGAGCATAATCTTGAGTCTACAGTGCATAAATTAAATTCATTTTTATGAATACCTCTAATAAAATATACCGTTATGTGGTAAGCAGTTAATGCAATTTGCTCGCATCATGCATGGGTAGAAAAAAAACCAATTGTAGAGTTTCCTCGACGTCTATTTATGGACTTTACTTTTTACAAGTTTAAATAAAAAACGGGTAAGGAAATTGTTGCCGCGAAATAAATCTATGTGAAAAGCCAGTTAAGAGAAAGAGTATAAAGTCGTTTAGAAAGTTCAAAGTTTTTCTTAAGATCAATTCTGTTATGATAAAATAGAAGATTAAAAATATAATATTATTATCACATAAATTGTACCGCAGTGCTTAGAAATTAAATCTTCTTATTCACGTTAATAGCAAGTAAAAGGGACACGTAATTAAAATCATCTATGACGTTTTTATCACCAATTTTTTAAAGATAAGTTAGTCTCAATTAAATTCGTTTAAACTTATGTAAAGAAGATATTCAACAACTTATCCCTACTAATATTATAAACGCGAAAGTTTAGAGTATGGATGGATGTTTGGTACTCTTTCACGTAAAACCTACAGAATGGATTTTAATGAAATTTCATATGGAGGTAGCTGACATCCTGAATTAACACATAGGCTACTTTATGTCCCGAAAAAAATTAACTGGTAGCACCGCGGGGCGCAGCTAGTCTTTTATAGAAAAGAGAGAACAAGGTACACACTATCAAGCTTATTAGTACTTGTGTGGTCAGTAGAACTCTACACATAGTTTAGTTGCGTACACATTTTCCAATACTCGGAACTGTTAAACGGAATCGGATACACCAACGTAATTACACTTTTTATTCATTGTTATGTATTTAGTAGTTTCAAGAGTAGCTGAATTGGTTTCTGAATGCGTAATAGCATAATTAGCATTAATAATTAATTATACTTTTCAGTAATTACAAGGAATTTCTTAGATAGCATTATTAAAAGCACCTATAGATTTATTATGTACCTATTATTAATTATTAAATTAACGATCGCTCAAAAGTAATAATCAAATTGTTACACATTTCTTAGTCATATTTTTTTAATAAAATATTAAGTTTTAAGTAGCTACTAAAATCTTTTTTATAATTATTATAAAATTGCTAAGTATAAATAGGTTATTTCTAACAGTGAAGTACTTTATCAAATTTTTAATTTGTTATTTTAAAAGGAGATTATTTTAATAATATCTAATTAATTAATGACTTACCCAAGCATAATAATACAGCTGTAAAGGTCTTCATTTTGGCTACAGTCGAACTGAAATAACACCCAATTTAATTAACACTAACAATAAATAATTTAATAAATAAAAAATTAGCAAATTTAAAATTAAATCAAAATTATTTTTAAATAAAATTAAGAGGAAATTAAAAATATCACTATTCACACAAAAAATTAAAAGGCGCCAAAAAGCAAGCCGCTCAAATCACTTTTTACCTTCCAATACTTTCACAAAAGTTTAACTGATTTCGGTTTAGGCAAGGGGGTGAGAAAGGCCCCGCTCTGCGGTTTGTGAGGCAATGTACAGTCAGACAAAAATCAGTTGTATTTATAGTGATTGCTCTAGGAGCGAAAGACCACGGGTCGAGGAGGAGATGTATAGAGCTGATACAAAGAAATTAATGGAAAGGTGGTATTGTTGAGTTGATTACTGATGTAGTAATGATAGATTTATACTTTATATGTATTTAGTTTGTTTGACTGTCTGTGACAGTAATTAAATACCAATTAGTTTTAGAATGATGTTTTTTTTAAACTTTTCAGTGTTAATTGCGCATTATTTAAATAGATAATTTGATAGTAAGTATACAATTATTCTTTTTGCTTTTGGTTCTTAGAACCATGGTGTAAGATTAAGTACATACGTTTTGTTTGTATTTCTTATGTTAAAACTGTTGAAATCCAAGTAAAAATCATTTTAGAGCTAAAGCAATAGCGCAATCTCTATGTAGGTACGTATTTAGGATACCTACTGAATTCTGCACTCTACATGATTTTATATCTTCCAAGATGTTATGTATTGTAATGAATTGGGACGGGTGTAACATATCTATAATCTAAGATTGTAGTAAGTTTTAAAAAGTGGACTGTAAGTGCTGCAAATAATATGAAATTATTGAACGCAATGTATACTAATTATAATTGAATTTGTAATAATTGAAAATAGTTTACTTTGATTATATATATTAGAAACCTACTCGATAGCGAGTATAACTTACTATTGTTAACCAACTGAAACGAGAGGTTGGTCGAGTAGATCGCTAAACGTGACTGCTGGGCACGAGGTCCTGGGTTCGAATCTCGAGTCGGGCAAATTATTTTTTCATGAAATAATCGTCAGTAGCAGCACCGAGTCTGGATACGTGCGTTTGATGGCAATAAGCTCGCCCTGAATTCCATTGGGCCCTATAACATATGTATGTGGATGTATTATCTATAGGTACACCTCTGCCTATCCCTTCGGGGATACAAGTGTGATGATGTTATGTTGTGTAAACTACGCTCCCCCTAATATTGCTATCATAATAATATATAGTTAGGAGGTATTATCATCTCCAATGATATCTGTTACAGTTTCGCACAGTCTCGGGGTGCAGAGTGGAGAAAAATTATATCATTGGGCTGATTGTGCACAAACGGTGCGCGGGCGCACGCCCGTCACCATGTCATAATGTTTGTCAATCGAATGCACTTGCTGGCCTGCGGCTTCGCTTGCATTGTTGAGGTTTTACAATAAAATCATCAGGAGTGAAATCCAAAGTTGCGTATGAGCAAGTCCTCGCTATAATAACGCTTTATTAAAAAACTGGTAATTGTAGATTACTTGGAATTGTGAATGAGCCTAGCAAAATGTACGTTTGGCCGACGTGGCCAATGATCACAGGGTACACCACAAGGCCCACTCTCCCGATTTTGCCACCCAGTCATTACTAGTTACCTGGAATAATAGGGCGACTGGGAACTGGGTTGGCAACTTCGTTGGCTACTCTTCATGGGGTGATTTTCCCATAGTCACCATACTGGGCAGGTTGGTTGGTGCAACCGCACTGGATGGAGAACACTCACAACAATACCTACACAGCTTAACGCTGCTGCCTATCCCTACGCGAAATCCACGGGACCAAAGGGGGTGGTCTATTCTAGGCCGGAAACCACACGGTACGTAGGTAAAGATGTTATGACCTAATTAATTTACTATGTATTCACCACGCCTCTGTTCCCTAAAGGGTTGGTTGCTTTGTCTATACTTTAACCCTAGGACCCTAGATTACCCTAACGATAATCGATACATAAACCTCACACATGAAAAGGGGGTAATCCTTCGTATCTGTATGGCGCCCATAAGATACCTTTTTTCCTAGAAGAAACCTGGTAAAATTATATTTTATTTATTTATTTTTATAAGGTTGTATCAAGTTGTTGACCAAGAAAAGTAAAAATTACAAGTCTTTCAAATAAAAAAAAAACGAGTAATGATTCGTCATTCTTCCAAATAGGATACTGCGTTAATTAACCCATCTGTCCTTTCTTTTTTTTTTAATTTTTGTACCATAACGAGACAAGTTAGTTTAGCAGATTCTCGCACCATTGACCATAACGATTATGCTTTTGTTCATTTTTCAACGAAAATTATCAAATGGAGCATAAAGCGTAGAAAGCCTTTGTCAAATATTACGCCTTGACTGCGGAAAGTCGAGCCTAATTAGAACTATTAAAGAATAATGATATAACACCTAGAAACTTGATAAAGAAGCATTTATTGTCATGTAGAGATGACAAATACTACATTATTATCCCTTCAGCTTATTTACTCCTAGATAAAGCTACGTAGGCCCAAAATCTAGTAGGTATATTTATATATATTGTTAGCCTGGAATGTCCCACTGCTGGGCACAGGCCTCCCCACTCTTTCCACACCTCCCTGTTACCAGCTGTCAGCGACCAGCCTTGCATAAACAAGAAGTAAAATAATAAAATCTAGTAAGTACCCAAATGTTTTTCTCCTACATATGTATACTTATACCGGTAATACTGATATGTTCTCTCTCCGCTATTGTCGGCTTACCGTCCCCTCGGACTATGAGAGAGAGGAAATAGGGAGTGCACCTGTGTTTGCGCGCATACATGTGTACTATAATAACTCCTGCGTAGTTGGCTAGTCTGATATGAGATACTACATTATTATAATTAACTAGATTTACTAAATGATCTAAGATTAATGATACAGTTCGCACTCAATCACTCGTACCTACATATAACACTAATTTACAAACATAGCTTACAAACACATTCCGTTGCGTGCGCGCAGGCGATCAGTAACAACATGTATTTTTTCAATGGTACTTAAAACGCGATGTATTATATTAACGTTCCTGTCAGAAATCTTTACGATTTGTTTGATTACGTCAGCAGTTTTGTAAGTAATTTACAAAGGTTAGTTTTCGTTTTGTCTGAAGTATTAGATTGTTCATCTTTTCTAGTTTTCTTGTCTCACTATTCCTAAAGTTCCTTTCTTAAGTACTCATTCCCAACATTTCCTTCATAGAGCCAGTCCAAACCATGGCTTATATAGTTTGAACACGATGCCCAAAATCTCAGATTTCGGAGTGCTAAAAATGATTTTGAAAGAAGAAAATTGTAGATGCTTCCATACCCGAGGCAAACTGCCCAATGACACTTTTCTACTACAGCATACGCTATCTATGTTAATAATTTCTATAACTCAAACGCAAAAAAGATAGGTATAAAGTAGGTACTCGATGTGTCAAATTTCACAGAAAATAATATTACGAGTGCACCTAACGATAAACCAAGGAACCTTGAAACTGCGAATCAAATAAATCAATCGCTATTACTCCATTGATATCTACAAATAATCCAATTGTAACGGTGTGTCCTTCTTGGGACCACAGCAGCAAAGGCCCAGACCTATTGAAGTTACTTTCAGATTTGTTTCAAAGATAGAAGAAAGTACTTCGTAATCACACGTTTTATTAGCCAAAATCTATATTAACTAATCCTAACACTCCCTTCAAAGGTAGACAGAGAGCACCTACGCATACCAGCAATAGCTTTCTTACTTATAAACAATGCTAAAATGTGTTTTAAGGTCTATTGACATCTTTCTTTTTGTCAATGTTTAAGAGTAAGGGGGTGGATAAATGATTAATTTCTGTAAATGTGTTTTCACAAACACTTTTACACGTCAACATTCAATAAAAAGGTGAAAAGTTATCAGAACATCAAGTTTCTCATTCTATTCTTTATATTTGGACGCCTTAACGGGTAAATCATGTCTGTTCCATATATTATCACCTCTCGTGACGACCTAATTGGCGCAGTCGGTAAGCGATTGGACTGCTGCGCTAAGGGTTGCAGATACGATTCCCGCACGGATCGAAAATTTGTGCGATCCGCAGATGTTTGTCTGGGTGTTTGTGTATGACATTTCATTTTTGTGAAACGCACCCACGATACAGGAGAAATTCGTAGCGTGGGGTGACGTATAAAAAAATCTCTTGTTTTACTAATATCTTAATGTCATTAGCTATCTAAATATGTATTAGCATGTAGGTCACAACTGACGCATATTACCGTACTTGCATCATTGAACTCAAAAAGCCTAATATTATGAAATTATGTATTGAGAACTTCGTATTATCATATTAGCAAATGTATATGTTGTCAAATTATTTAAACGCCTCTGCCTACTCCCTCTACTAGTTTCGATCACTGCATTATTATACTTATCATAATATATTCCTGTATTCCCTAAAAGGGTTAGCAGAGGTGTGCCTGTACAGTAGTGATATAATAGGGGGCAAGCCAATTGCCATCAACCGGGCACAAATCCAGGCTCCGTTCTGCTACTGAGAAATACCTAATGGAAAAACCCAGTAACACTTTGCACGACCCCGGATTCGAACCCAGGATCTCATGCTCAGCAGTCACGCTTAACATTCACTAGACCAAGTCATATTTTATATTATCTTCTTTTTGTCATCATATGCCCAACGTTTTCCAAACTACCTATGTTAGGGTCCACTCCCAATCTCACTCAATACCAATATTTCACTTGGTCCGATTGCCTATGACCTCCAAAACCCATATAAACTGGGTAACACAACGAGTACCTCACAACAAGACTAGTTATCGTCTGACATCAAGTCTCTGAAAACGATGCTAAAATGTATTAAAATTACCGACTTCTTAAGTCTAATGACATCTCTATTTTCTGACATGCAAACGCAATAGTTTTTATAAATAAGGTATCTAAATATTAAGTTTTAAATATCTGTATCGATTGTCTACAATCCACTAGACACAGGTTTATCAAGCTGTCCGAGACACGGAGACTAGAGGCGGCATACTAATGGATTTGGGCATACGCAATAAGAACTGCTTGACTGATTGATCAGTTCTACTTCACTTTAGACGCGAGTACTTCTACGTATCTTCTTCTATCAGTTTAAAATATATTCATACCACTACACTCGTAATAAACATGGTCATGTAAGTAATTGCATCATTTAATCATGTTTCTTTGGTTCGCGTCAAACTGATTTATGATGAAGCATATTGTTTGATTATGTTAGGATAATTAGGGTAATGTAACTTAAAATTAACTCAACTTCCTTCTTAGGTGTTTGGTAATACCTTGGATGAAGTGGTAATGCGGTAACTTTTGATCAATTTTTCGATAAAGTCCAAATGTTTGCATAAAGACAAGCAAGTTGTATCGCTGCAGCTAAATTCTACGAGTTGTATACAATTTTGCCTTTAATAGAACCGTTAAGTACCGCTTCTCAACATTATATCACCTAATAGAAAAACCCAATAATAATTGCCCGTCCCGGTAATCGTTTCTAAGACCTCACGCTCAGCGGTTCTGCTTTGCGACCAATACCCTAATGATCCAGTCTAAAATCAATCTCAAGTCAAATCAATATCAAAATCCATCCATCTATCTAATACATCTAAGTTCTCCTGTATCAGTGCTTTGTGTATCGTGAAATATCGCTCGAACTATATCCCGGACTTTGGCGACTGAGGACCACATATACGACCTATAAGCTATCCATCCGACCGTCATAGAACCTTAGGCTAACAGCTATTAACAAATACCAGATCAACGAGGCGAATAGATTCAGTATTAAGTACCTATAATTTTTTTGTCAAAAGAGTTCTTCATTCTTCATTGTATTGAGTCTCTACAAGTATTGACGTCTTAATAATAATTTTACGTCACACCAGGATATCAATTTCCAATACTTTTCATTATTCTTCACGATCTGAACTTTCGATACTGTGTTCACTATCACGACAGTCAACCACGAAGGATGGTTAGGCGTCATGGTTTATTACAATTACCATTATTCGTCTCAGGTTCAATTGTAAGGCATCGTGACAGGAAAATATTTAGATATAACCTTAATTTTAAATTTTTTATCTAATGTTTCATGTTTGTGAACAACCTGGTGTCAGGGTTTTAACCGCCTGTAGGCCTCTGACATGGCTTTACACCCCATATGTAAGATAAACAGGAATGTATAGTACTTCCATATTGCACATTGTGTATGCCCACCATTTCGCCAGTTATGTAATAGTGGACAAGCCTATTGCAGTTAACCGACCACAAATCCAGAAACGTGGGGCTGCTGAGAATTACCGAACGAAAGAACTTAATAACAATTTGCTCAACCCGGGATTCAAACTCAGGACCTCCGTAAAGCCGTCGCGCTTTTTGATCACCAGACCCGTAGTCATCAGTCTGAAAAATACACTTGAAAAGAATTGCTTTAAATGCCAATGCTCAATTACTCTATATTCCTTACAGTATATTCATGTTATTTCTATACTATTGCCTTCAATTCAGTCCCAAGGCAGTTTTGATCTGATTGAGAGCATGGGTAGTGACCTTGGTACTTTTAATTAAGTATATCTTGACAAAAGAGTAACGACCAGTCGCTATGGAAACCTGAATGAGTTACGAAATGATTTCAATAAACAATTGAAATGTGGTCTTACTGGACCTTGCTGTAAAATCGCCTTTTTAGAGATAGTAAGTATAACAAACAACATTTTAATTATTTTGGACGTGTTTGCGAATTACAGGGATTATTTTTCCGACCCAAATATCGACCAATAGAATTGCACCATTCGACGTCACGTGGTACAACCTACATGGTATTATACTGATAATTTTTTGATTATTTTTAGGTTGTACCACGTGACGTCGAATGGTGCAATTCTATTGGCCGACATTTGGGACGGAAAAATAATCCCCCGAATACCACACGAGCTTCAAAATTATCTGGCATTTCCCTCAAGGTTCCCTGCAAACAAATAAAGTCGTCAAGTTTTTCAGGAAAAATCACTCGCGCTTCGCGCTCGTGATTTTTTAACCTGAAAAACGTGACTCCTTCATTTGTTTGCAACGAACCTATCGGGAAATACCCGATAATTTTGAAGCTCTTGTGGTATTATAAGTGATTAACATCTACCATGTCTGGCGAAAACGAGTTTGATTAGCTTCTTTGAAAACTATGTCGCAGATCTTGAAGCCCTTAAACTTTTTGTTTGCTCAGAAAATGCTCAGAGGTAGCAGTGCCCACTAGATTATTGAGGCAGTACATATACAATTTGTTTATGAAACGAAAATATGAACGTTGTTGTTCATCGCATATACTTACAGAGACATATTATTGACGTAAATGCAACTACTAAAGTTTCAGTGCTCTGTCCTCTCCAGAATTTCTTACGTCACTTGTTGATCCATATATCCAATGATCCAACGGCCAAGTGCTTGGCTTTTTACACAGTGGGTTGTAGGTTCAATTTCAATTAAAGATATTTTTTCGTCGTTGTCGTTGATCGCATCTGGGTAAAATTGCGGAAAAAGGGCAAATCTCTAAAAAGGTTACTAAGCGAAACTTCGCAAATAAATCAGACAGCAGTCACCTATTAACCGCCTCCGTTTTTAAGTCGGTTCAAAATGATTTCGACAAAAACTGGACGACAACGCTATCGTTTAGTATCTATATTTATCATTTTTTGTCTTAAAATGCAAAGCGAGGCGAAAGTACGCACGTCTGACCGTGACCCAGCTGTTATATGCACTTTATTACGTGGCTTGCCAAATAATATCAATCAACTTAATTGCAGTTTTGTTTGTCATTTGATTAACTGTATCAACTATTTTACGCAAACTTTGTGATGGAGTTATGAATTGTTTGATTATATTATCTGAAGCTTCTATCATCGCTCTGCTGGGTTTTATTTTTGTACTTTTACAGTACACTAACTTTGACTAGTGAGTGGTGAACAAACTGATCCAGGTTCACTTAGCTAACACTTTAGGTACTACTGCTACTGATCATCGCAATGCAAACGTATGTATAAATATAAACATATATATATGTATATGAATGATACAATGAGATTTAAAGCAAAAATTGGATACGTCAGCCACCTAAGAGCACATCATCGAAGCTCTCATCAGTAAAAATCCCAAGTCGCTGTGGCCGAATACGGTCGGGATATTATATAAATGTTTAAATAAAGACCATACCATACCATATTTCTACCGAATTATTGTCGCCATATCATAAACATCTTCGTTACAGAGTAAGCATTGCGTAGATATTGATACGGCAGCACTTAAAAAAAGTCTGCGAAGCCTATTTCGAAATAAGCATGAACAATATAAACCTGCTTTTTTTCAGTAGGCCGCAATTCTTGGACTTTTGTTGCCAGCCTAACCAAACTAACAAGGTCTACCATGATCTCAATAACTTGTCTTTGACTAACCTAAAAGAAATATTGAAACAAAGTATGTTTTTATTTAGAGCACGCCTCGCTTTCTGAACCGAGGTGAAACCCGAAAAAACTGAACAGACGGAAACTACTAAAACTATGAATATTTACATTATTTACCTTTATTATTACCAGATATTTCTATTGTAACACTAGCTTCCGTCCGCAACTTCGTCCGCGTGTATTTCGAATGTTTGCCTGTAGCCTTCCTCGATAACTGGAGTATCCAACAAAAAATATTCGTTTAATTCGAACCTGTTCCTGAGATTAGCGCTTTCAACAAAACAAACTTTAAGCCTAGCATGGCAACATGCATAAAAAATACAAAAAGTCATATAAAAACAAACTTTATAATGGTACTATAGATTTTTGAGGCAATTTTTTCAGATCCCAATGGTACTTCCAGCATTTATTAGATCCTAACGACGAGACCACTGATGCGGTGAATATGCTAGGCATAATTTTGAGACCCGCGAGAACCGAGTGAGCCACCATTCTTACTTGCTAGGTTTTTGTCGCTAAAAATAAGTTGAATCGTGGGGCATTCCTAGCTTTGATAATATCACTCACGGAAAAGCCTTCTCACCTGATAGTAGACACATAGAAAATTTACCTTAATCCAATTACCAATTAATATTACTATACATTACCGGTTACTAACAGTTCGTTTACTCTCGACGACCGAAAACCAAATTAACCAATTACCTTAATTAAAGTTAATTAGTAAAGGAGTTAGCTGCCCATCTTACCTCATCCCGTGACCCGCCACAAGGGATCACGCGCACTCACTTGCGGAACATTCGTTTCATAAACAAATTGACCAACAAACCCTGTCGCATGATTGCAAACACCGTGACAAACAATTGCTAAACAATACATTAACAATTTACACTCAATTACCACCTTATTGTGATGGTATAAGCGCCAATTTCGAATGGCAATGTGAAGGTAAATTTGTAAGGAATATCAAAAATACAGTTGATTATTTTGCACGATTCTGAAAGTCGGTTGTTTTAAATTTTTGTGTTATATTGTATTGAAGTGCTTTTGTTGGGCGCGTTGGTTTCCTATTTTATTATTTATCTCGGTGATTATGTAAAGAGCTCACGCAGCGATGTCTTTAAGTCAGCTAGCTGATAAAGAATCGTGTTTACCTAGAACTGCATCTGATACTAGGTTTCTAGATACTATGAGGAGAAAGCAGATGCATGCAATGGAAAATAAATGAACAAGGAAACCTTCCTAGCTATTCTGCTCTCTCCCTGATTACCCCAATTTATTGGAACGTCCAAGGCAAAAGCCCTTCTTTTCTATCTTCCATGCCAACATTCACACTTGGATGCATAGAAGTATTATAAAATTACACCTAATTCCTTTCCTACATCTTTGTAACTATTAGCCATAGATAATATACTATATAATACAAGACTATTAGCTAAGATAAGATTTATTTGACTATTACCCCATAATCATAGAAATTTACAATTTTAAACCAAGTATTAAATCAAACCTGTCGGCTGCCACTGTCGTTTGCATAATTATCTAAGTAATAGTGATGTCAATAGACTTAATACGTGGTTTAGTTTACGCTATGGTCCTCTTTTATAAATAAGAATGTTGTAGTCTAAGTCCAACTATGTTACTGCTTAATTAATTTAAAATGTCTGCAAAAAATATTTATTGAGTTAAAACCCGATTTTTTACTTTCGTAACGTCATAAAAACTGTCAAACAGGTAGATAGATATATAATAAAATATCTAACAATTAAGTATTTCTTAAACCGATAAGTCACTGTTATCTAACGCAATGGATGAACGCATCCATGCATGGCCATAGTAAACGCGGGAAATTACGCATAACTTTTTGTGCACAGGTCAATAAATCATTATGCCTATAGCCGTGGTGGAATATTAGGTAATTATAAGATACAAAGTAAATCCATACACATATAAATATTTACTATTTAGGTACCTTGTATCTACCTAAAACAATAATTAGGTATAGATACCTAACCAAAATCGGTAGGTAATTTGCAATCTCGTAGGATACGGTTTGGATACCTACCTATTGTAAAAGAGGTGTCTACATAGGTACCTACAGTCTACACACTACATGGAAGTATCTTTCAATAATAAAAAAAATGTTGCCTTAGCCAAAAACAATTAGCCAGGTACGATCTTATAAACCAAAGAGTATATAAACACTTTTGTTTTGTTTAAGTATAAACCAGCATTCTTTTGAAAGACTGGAAAAAAATGACATCCGGCTTCTCTCATTCTTTATTTAATTCCACTTTCAATTAACCTACAATCATCACCTTGAAATACCTAATCAGTATCCGATCCGGCTCATTGGTGTTGTTGATGCAAACGGGACTGTCAAGCGTAATCTCAGGTTCGGTTCTCGAGTCGAGCAGACTTAAGTAACTGCATTTCTCACAATACATTCCTCGAAACAGTATAATATTTGAAATTGTACCTGATAAATGAGAATATATGTATTAGCTTCGACTTTATCGGCTGATCTCTCTCAGATCATGGCGGTCTGCTTCCCCATCAGACTATGAGAGTGAGGGAATACGGATTGCACCTGTGTTCCCGCACATACTTAATTGTGCACTATATCTTCTGCTTAGTTGGCTACTTACAGCTGCATTAATTCATGATTAATTACCGTTTATTAGGTTTACTGCAACACATCATAGCCTACTATTTCAGGAATAACTAGACTTAGACGACCTGATTGGCGCAGTGGCTAAGCGATCGGACTGCTGCGCTAAGGGTTGCGGGTTATAAAAAAAATTTAGACTATTTTCTAAACGTCGCCCCACACTAGACATTTCTCCGGTACCGGGGGTGCGTTTCACAAAAACATCCACCCACCGCCCAGACTCGGGACAAACATCTGCAAATCACACAAATTTTTGTCCCCTGCGGAAATCGAACAGGCTGCAAACCTTTACATCTATATCTACTTTGAAAGGGTACGGCCATAGCTCAGGTCACGAGCATAACATCATAACGCAACGTTTCAAATCGCTGGCCTAACAGCCCCACAGTACCTGCAGTTACAGTAATTCTGTTATAACTAAAATAAGAAATATACACCTGTTATAATTTGTTGCAATACTTGGTAACCAGCGCTCTAGATACTAGGCTTCTGTAACAGTTGTGCTAGTCTAGATTTATTTGTCGTATATAATGGTTAGTTGTTCATCGATTTCAATGTAATAATATTAATAGTTACTACCTAAGTATATGTCTAAAAACATAAGGTCGCGCTGGTCATTTTTAGCCTATACACGCACAATTAAAATCTAAGAAAGCTTTTCAATGGGATGGGAAAATTTTAAAAATAATAAAATCAAGGAAAAACTGGAGGAAATACAGTGTTTTGAAGTTTGTAGAGGCGGGTCTCTATCCCTTTCCCTTAAAACACTAAATGTACGGGGCGATAGGAAATTTAGTTTGCAATTATTGTGACGTCATACCCAAGCAGATATTATCACTATCTAATAATACATTTAAAATGCTCATAACTTTGTATTTATTGCCGTATTCAATTTGTATACCACACCATATATCAGAATATATTTTAGAAAAGCGTAGTAATCATCCTTCTTGGCTGCCCATCAAGTCCCATACATGCAGCACTTATAATGATCATCGTTCAATAGTTCACTACTGAGTGTTGACCTTCTCCTGTCACTCTGCTTTTCTGTCTCCCTGTTACTAGTCATATCCATCCCATTAAATGCATCTATCCCATTTACTATTGATATGGTAAAACTTCATTTACCTAGGTATTGCCAGGATTCCGCCAACCTAGTTAAACCTAGCTTAAAATAATTAAAAAATGCTAATCATCTATACACAAACATAAAAAAAAAAAACAATATTCGGAACAAAACACGTATTATCGATACAAAATCTAACTTTATTTAAAAAAAACTAAGAAATTCTTTGTCCAACACAGTTACAATACAGTAAATATAAAATGAAACACAAATGTAACTAACATTAGCTGGTAACATCACATCTCAATACAATTGACAATTAAAACCGGGGTTGTTAACATTTTATATTATAGAATCATTTTGTACATCGACACAATTAAGAACAAATCATTAATTGGAACAGCCCCCTCCCTTACCATGAAGTCTTAAAGCAGGAGAGCAGCGGCGTCTCGCTTCCACATCCTAAACTGTCCTGCTATAAGAGTTCATGGTAAGGTGGCCGTATTAGGTTAAAATAACATTTCAAATCGACAAGCAGTAAAAATAAAAACAAAAACCTTTTCTACCTACCGCACGTCACTGAGGAAACGCGTGAAGTCACTCGTGTATTCTACTAATTAACAATTATAAAAAGCTGCGGATTACAGTCACATTTATCTAGACTTAACCATCCAAAAAGTATACTGTAAACATCCTTTTACAATTCAAAGACATGCTAAAAATTACAACATTAAAATAGATCAACATATCAGTATAGATGTATTATCGTGTATACAAGTACATACAGTTATATAGGGCTACCTATAATAAATATCACCTATCAATGTATTACGATACGATTTACTGTACATCGATTAATTATACGGAAAGGTGGTAGTGTTCTAACTTACAAAACGTGTCCCCACAATTTCAACTAAACGATCTAACTTTAACTCCAAAAACTTTCACGTTATTTTTAGGTCACTCTATAACTTCCATTACTACTCCATTTTAAGATTTTATATCCGCTTTATCCAAAACAAACATAGGTAGATCGTTAAAATACCAAGGTTATAATTTAGACGACTGGCAACACCAACGTAACGTCGAATTAGGCTACTCTAAAAAAAAAACTTAAGCTATAATAAAATAAAAGTTAAAATTCAAAACTTAAATTAAAAGGTAATGTAAAAACTATAAGATAATGGTTTTCAGATTTGACATCAAAGATCACTCGGTAGTATTGATATTAATTAATTTAACTTAACAATAGTTGTGCTTTAGGGCCTTTGTAACAACACAATATAGGTAACCGCTGCCCGTGGACGTAACATGTATTCATTTCGCTTTTAAAACGAATAATTTACTGAATTACCACAATAAAGGTTTATAAACTTGCTTCAAAAACTTGTAGTTATCATAAAAATGAAATAAAAACAACTTCTGCTTTTTGATAAAGATTTCAAAAAGTGCAATTCTCATCTAGAGATTGTCGGTAGTAAAAAGTTCCTAGTAGTTAGATTTGAATTTTGTTTGACTAGACTTGATTAGGCACTTTGACAATTTGTTATAAAAGTATGTCTCTTGAAATAAAAGTAAGTACACAACGGTACCGCTGAAATTCGTAATTTCAATATACGAATAAATACGAGACCTAAATAAGACTTATAATTGTTTTGTTATATCATACACATTTAATTAATTTGTAATTACAATTAGATTCACCAAATACAGTAGTTTTTCATAACAATTAGTCACGAGACTATTTGGGTATCTGTCAAGTTAAATAAGCAGACTGAATGAAACAGTTATATCTTGTTATTTTCAAATTCATACTAAACAGGAGTGAATGCTTTTTCGTGTCAGCCCTAATCGTTCAAACTAATTTATTTAATAAGTTTAATATTTCAAATGTAATTTATATACTTCATTTGCCTATCCTATGAATTAGACCTACCCCACATTAAGCTCGTGTGAGGCTCGCACGCTCAAGGAACCAGCACGCCCAATGTAGGATAGGCCTTAGGGCCACAATCTGAATGCTGATGATATATCTCTCAGCCACTTTTCTTGACATATTGAAATTTAATAGGTTAATTCATGCTACTAATTTAATTAATCTAAGATAAAGTTAGCAAAAAATGATAAGCAAATCAAGTTACGTATTTATTTAATTCATTCATTGACATTCACTGCAGTATAAATACTATTTTAATACTGGCAATTTCATCTTAATTTAACATAACAAAGTTTGCAAAATCAACCAAATGTGTATGATACCACATTAAAATACGTTAAAAAACTTACTGATTTGTCTAAAAACAATATAGAAAAGTCCAAAACACTAAATAACCTGGCGTTTTATGCGTCGCTCACAATCGGCTTCACTTCATTTAAATGCGAAACTTCATCGTTGGACGACTCGTCTAAAGACACATTCTGGTTATCACACCCATTTGTTACTGCTATCTCTTTAGATTCATTCAACAACTTTGATATGACTTCGGTAACTTCGTTGATATTTGTGACATCTGTGACGTTATTTAATAGTTTATTTGTGACGTCATTCGAAACATTTGTGACTTCGTCTTTAAGTAAATTCTCTTCAACTGGTGATGGGTTTGATGAACTCTCATTTGAAGTTGACTCTTTAACATCCAAGGGCAGTTTATTTTCCTCAGAATCTAACTTTTCCGAGCTATCTTTAGATGTCTCTTCTGAAATTTCATCGTTTACAACTTCTAGGTCACAAAGGTTGATATTAGCGCTGTTGATGGCTTGTATTAGGTTTTCCAGTGTCTCACTATCAACCTTTTCGGTCGGCGTGTCATTTGTACTGGCTTGAATGTCTTCTGTCACATCTTTTGCTATTGATTCGTCACTTTCAGCTTCCTTTGTCGTTTCTGCTTTTTCAGCCTCAGCCCTTGCTTTCTCGGCTTTGCTCTTTTTAGACTTGGATTTCTTCTTTTCCACTTTCTCAGGTTTTTCTTGCTTTGCTGACGCTTCTTCTTTTTGTTGGTTTGTGAGGGTGTTCAGTTGGCTTTGTAGATGGGCAAGACTCTGGCGAAGTTGGGCGCAATTTGCGGCCATGGCGTCGACCTGAAATCGTATTACAAAAAATATAAATACTAGAAAACTGAGTATGGGAAATGTTGGTAGGGTTGATGATCTGTGTGGTAGCAGCTGCGATCAGTAGTTTTTTAATAAATTGATTGTAGTTTTAGAAGGTGCAAGACTGAAATCTTGTAAGTCGATATGCATCTTAATATTATGTTACAGAACCCTGAGCTGATAAATTTTAGTTGTCGTCATCGGTACAGCTCAACAAATACACAATGTTTTAATAAAGTGTTTGTTAAACTGGTTTACCTTGGCGTTGGAGGCCGGCTGGTGCGCGAGGGGCGCGGAGGGCGCGGGGGGCGCGGGCGGCGCGGGGGGCGCGGCAGGCAGCGGGGGGCGCGGGATGCTGTGCTCCTTCAGCGTGCCCAGCAGCACGCCGCGCTCCGCCTGGGGGGAGGATGTAAGACTCACTTTATTATATGCTTTATTATACATAGACAAAACCTGTAGGCAGTAGACAGTGCATGAATGTACAGTAAGTTAGCATCATCATATTGTATGAACACTGTAAGAACATTTCAACAATCTTTATTAAGATTTTGATATTTTTCAAAGCAACGTCACAAATGGACAGTGATCACATTAAGACCCCAGTCCCCACCTGCAGCGTGCGGCACAGCCCCTGCATGTGCTGCAGCTGCCGCGCGGCGGCGGCGGCGCGCTCCTCGCTGGCCTGCCGCTCGCCGCACATGTCCAGCAGGGCAGTCTGCGACGTCTCCCACCGGGTCTTCCACGATAGCGACTCCTTCTCCAGCTTCTTGATCTTCTTAGACATCTGGAATGGAATACAAATATATAGAAGAGACATACTGCTTAAGAAAAGGTCTAGATGTGACAGTAAGAAAAAGATTCTTACCTTCTCCATTTGTTCTTTGAAGCCACCAAACATCTGGTTACTCTTCACCAAAGCATTTTGGAACTCGTCATATTTATCTGTGTACACTGCTAATTGACTGCGAAGACCTGAAAAAACACAAAATATTCTCAGTAAGAATGTATTTAGCTGTGGTAAATTATATTGCTGTGTAAAAATATTTAGTATTTACACAAAATTGCGCTACTCCTGATTCTAATCTTATATAATTATGAACCATTACAAGCAGTAAAAAGAAATAAAACACTGAGATAGAAATGTATATGCTTACTGGTCTCTGTGCCCTGTAACTCCATGATCTTGGCCCTGTACTGCGCAACCGTGACCTTGATCTGCTCCATCTCAGCTAGAAGCCGCTCCTTATCAGCCTGGTGCTCCAAGCTCGCTTTTTGCAATTTTGCATCAGATAACTGGGATTCCAAAGCCATTTGTTTTCCCATTTTTTCCACCTGGAAGCCAACAGTTTACATAAAATCAATTGCCTATTAAAAAAATACACATAATATAAGAACTTAAGTTGAACTTTGTGGAATGAGAGAGCATGAATGCCATGCAATGCAAAATTGCAAGCAATGAAGTGCATGGAGCAACTGCCTATCAGACTTCCAAAAGCTAATTATAATAAGGTAGAACAGGAAAAGGGTATACATTGTAAAGAGTTATAAGACTTTCTGGCTTTTGACTAAGTTTCTTTTCATCATCTATGTGGGGAGTAGGCACGTTTTTTGGAGACTAAATAACCCAAGTCTAGACCGCAGGGCCCTCCACATCCCATGCAGGTGTACGTGGCGGCAGGTGGGTTAGTGTAGTTTTTCAAACCTGGCTTTGCCGTAAATCTTCGGGCCTTGTCTAACACGGTTCCTTCTCTTCAACATACTTTTTTAATAAGCTAATAAAATTACAGGAGCTTGCCTTATAGGAGTGCAAGTAGAGAGCCTCCATAAGTAACAATGCTTAAATACATCTGGTGCACCCTGGACTGACCAATCACTACAGTCTAAAAGTCGGAAAAGAAGATAGCGTAATTAGATACTTTTACATACCTGTTGTTCTCTTAGCTGGTATTGCTGCACAACAGACTTGAATTTTTCACTCATGCTTATATTATCATCCCTCAGCTTGGCATTCTTCTCATTGTTCTGTTGCAGCATAGCCGTGATCTCTGATAGCGTGTTCTGGAACTTCGCCTGTGTTTCTTTACGGCGTTCCTCTTCTTCACGTATTTTGAGAAGAGATTCTTCCTGTGAATTATATTAAGAAAGAAATGTCATTATCTCATGTTAACAGTAGTGCATTCCTTCTCTTTCTTTTAATAAATAAATACGAATATAAAATATCACGCCCAGACTCGAGGCAAACATCTGCAGATCACACATTTTTTTGTCCCGTGCGGGATTTGCCACTGCGAAAATCAGGTTGTCCTTAAATTTAATGTAACAATGGAATTTATAATTCCATTGGTTGTCTTAATATCTGTACTGCTAAATATGTTTCTACTTGTCTTTCAATGAATGGCAATTAAATCAACAGATCAAACTAGTGTTACTAGTGTGAGTACTTTGTGTGTAATGTTTAATATGCAATAGTTCACTGCTGCCTACCCCTTCAGGCAATACTGGTGTGATGTACATACTCTACTTCCATAAAAGCTAGCCACACATACATGTAAACAAACGTGATTTTTTTATTTAATTTGAATATCCAATACATTTAAATACCTCCACACAATACCATGTTAGGTCACAGTCGCAGATTCTGGGTTATGATAATATGGAAATGCAAGGAATGCTAACAGAATTAGTGATCTTGCATAGTAAGTTATGTCACAATATTGCCCTGTTTACATTGTTGGAATGCTATTGAATTCATCTATGTATTGTTGGTGTTTTATGTATGTTGTGTCTAAGAATAGTCTCAACAAGGATTATTTTTAGGATGACAATATATTTTGATGTATTTATTCCCAAGTGTATTCCTGTCAGCACATCACTGTTCTACCCAAAACCTGTAACACTTTAACATCCATCAGGATATAATTAACATGTCAGCAGGATGTATTAATATGCCCTGAGTCTGGGTGTTAGTGTCTGTGTACATATTTGTGAAATGTACCTATGGTACAAGAGGAATTCGCAGTGTAGGACAACATTTTTCTGAAAACAAAGATTGTGATTTATACTAACCTTAATTGCTTTATTCTGTTTCTGAAGTTCCCTGCAGAGATTCTCTAACTTGGATTTGACGAGAATAGTTTTATTGAACTCCAGTTGCAGCTGCTCTTTCTCTTTCAAAAGCAATGCATAACGTTTGTCAGACTGTTTGATGTAGAATTGCATTTTCTTATTATCGTCAGCAGTTTGTACATATTTTTTGCAAACAAGAGACAGTTTCTCCTCAAGAGTTGGTACGGAATTCAGTGATTTCATGAACTGTTCTACATTTTTGTCATCTTTTTTCACCCGATCTTCCCTTTTACCTTTTTTTACTTCCAGCGGTAGTGATGGTGTTGAAACTTTTTCCTGAAAACATAATTAACTTGGAGTTAATTGATTGTTTAAGTCACTATTCTTGTTGGTCTAGTGGTCGCTACGATCAACTGCTGAGCTATGTACTTTGGAAGCCTAGGTCAGACAGAGTTACTGGGTGGTTACATTAGGTCATTCTCAGTAGCAACATGGAGTCTGGTTTGTGCCTAGTTGTTGACAATAGGCCTGCCCCCATTATACATATTGGGACTATAAAATATCTGGTGAAATGTGAGTGTGCAAAAATTTCACACCTCTGCCTATAAAAATATAACATAACATCACGCCTGTATTCCATGATGGGGTCATGGAATACAGGCGTGATGTTATGTTATATTTTATTGACATGAAGTGAATTTTACTACTATATTCTGATTGGAGCCAATCAACTCGAGAAGGAACAATGCAAATTTCTTCGAGTACATCACAGCGAAATAAATTCATAATAATATTTATTTATTTATTTGTTTTCTCAACATCGCTATCCTTACAGACTAACCTAATACAATAGCGTGGAACATAAATTATTAATACAGACATAAATTCATTTATTTTCTTTCATTTATTACACTTAACATAACTTGGTGAAAGACAGGTGCCTGAAGTAGGTATTTTATTAAAACCTGTATTACAGAAATAATCTGTATTTATGTGAACCGCAATTTACATCATGTTTTAAAAATGCCATGAGAAATACCCAGACTTAACTATTTGCTTTTCCTGACCTCAGGTATGATAGGTTAATGTATCAAGAGCAATGCATTGTAAATTACACAATAACAATATCTTTAAATCATTTATTGTAGGATTACTGAAATGTATTGAATTACATTATATTATTACCGTTTACAGGTAGCTAAACAGCTAAATATAGAATCTCCAAAACAAAGTAATAATTTGACCTAAATATAACAACAGGTAATGTCTTCACTACTTGTATTTAACTCTACAACTCAAAAGACATTATCAGGAAATTTGACTCTATTGAAGATGCCGATAGCACATATTGGGTAAATAGCATTGAAAATTTCAAACCTATGTTACTATTGGTAACCAAATGATATTATAATAAAGACAATGTCGTAAGTTACGGGTGTTAGCTAATAAATTGGCATAGCTCTGTCGTCGACCATAAAAGCAGAAAGCAAGCGAAACGTGCTTCCGAACAAAAATATCAAAAACATTACGGGATTTGGCAAATAGCCAACAAACTTTTAGGTTAACTATTTCACCTTTTTTAACATATTTTGAACATTAAAAAGGATTCTTTAGATATAAAACAAAATTTAAGGTTCATGAACAACTCGAAAAGTTATAAAAGCCAGACAAAATTCGGGTAATTTACCTGAAAAGAAGTAAATAGTTTACCGACATCCGATAGCGTTCTATTTATAAACCCCTTTAAAATTATTTAAAAAATATACACTTACAGCATTATTAGATGGCACATTAGTGGTATTGTTTGATAGTGCATTTCCTGTGCCTTCTTTTTGAGCATCTTCCGTAGCAGTTTCCATTTTAAACAATTTAACTCCTCTGAAAATTTACTAAACAAAACGGAACAAGACGTTTCTGTTAGGGTTGTCCTTCTAAATATTTTAAAAGTTAATGTCAATTTAGTATCCGATCGATTTAAATCGATTAATTTTAATGAATGTATCGGATTTAATAAATTTAGATTTAGTTAATTTAATAAAGATTAAAACGTATTAAACAAAGGCAAACAACCTATATTCCTTTATTACCTATGTTCACAATTTCATGTTCTACTTTGGAAGATAATATTGTAATCAATCAAGTACTTAAATGAGTAACCTACACAATCGAATAATATTCAAATGGTTACACAGTGGTGTTTTCTGCCTACAGCTTATCCTGTGCTAGAAGCATGGAATAACATGAAATCTTTAACATCTTTCTTTACACGCTTGTGATTTTTTTTACCTCTCTCTTTTATTATGTATGTAATTTTATAACTCCGTCGTTTTTAACAGTACGGTATTCATTATTCGTGAAGATCAAATCGATGAAACGGGTTTTCATTTGAAAGGATAAAGTTATATTTATTATGAGTTTTTATGATAGTAATATAGCAACACCGCAGCCAAATCGTTTAGAAATTCAAAACTTTAAAGTATTGAAACCTATACCGCATTTTTTTTTAATCACGGTGTAATCACCAACTTTCTCTTGGATTTTAAACTAAATTCAGAATAATGAAACGTGGTTACATTATTGTAATTATTATTTGTATTTAACAAACTTGAAGTTTTTAAACGACAAAACCGGTTGATACTAGATATTTTCGGATGTAAAAAATAAGTTGCTATGCTTATATATTTTATTCTATTTTAGAAGTATTAGTATAAAATGTGAAATTTATATAAAAAGCATTACAAAGAACTTTTACGATTGTTTAATAAGATTAAAATAAAAAAATATATTGAATTATGGGCTATGTCCAGCTGTGGACTGCAACGGGCTAACGATGATTGTATTAGATTTTTTTTTTATATTATAGTACTTGCGTGTGGCTTAGATAGTTTTTAGTCATGCGGACTGCGGACATTGACAATAAAGTTGACATGTTGTTAATCTTTTAGTTTTACCTTGAAAAAATAGTACATTATCTAGTACAGAGATAAAAGTCAATTAATATAAATCATCACATTTCCTAAAAATAAATATTGCATTCGTAATAATGTTTCTAATGAAATTAAACAAAAATATTTATAAGGTTTTATTATAATAAGTAGTACGATATGAAAGGATTATATAGCAACACTGTGATGCGCTATCTCACTCACACCCATTCCGTCAAAAAGAAGAGAAGCGACCAGTCGGTGAGTAATCTTTCCTCTGATAAAAATTCTTTAAAGAGACGTTTTCACCGCAATCGTTACCATATCAGTCCTAAAAAGCATTTAGTGAAATAATTCAGTGTGCAATTCATTTGGTAAGTGTGTTTATGTTTTACTTGTAAATTTTACGACACCGGCCGCCAGACGTTGGACGCGAGCCGTTATTTTTCAAGATTTTTGTAAAGGTCAATGCGCTTCGATGCCGCAGGACGAGATATCCTATCCAACTCTCTGGGCATGGGCGTATGGTTTATAACGCGTATTTGCATATAGATTCGCGTTAAAAATCGGATTTTACCGGATTAAAACATGCTTACACACGGTGCGATGGAACAAAAGAATCAACCGTTATATTTTGTTTGCCGCATGAATGGAGTGACCGCACTCCATGTACGATAGATTCATTACTTTTACAGTTACACTTTTTAAAATAAAACATAATTGCCGGGTTTGATGTGCTGCGTGTTATTTTCTTGCGGTAGGTGCATTTCATGTGCCGTTATGGTCTAAATGTTGTACGGTTTTGTACATTTTTCCTTGTCTGGAATGTCGCTCGCAGTTGCATTCTAAATATAAAACCTATTTGGTCGTTACCTGCGCAGTATTTTTTCTTTTTGGGTAGCATTATGGTTGTGGTGATGAGGATATTGATGGTTCTTCATGGGTGGTTTGTTAAATTGCGTGTTAGATTTGAAAACTATTTCGTCATCTACTAAGATGTGTGTGAAGATAACCAAAGTATGCTATGTACATACTTTTATAATATGTACTTTTATATAGTCAAGCTGTAGATTGCCTACATTCTAATATTCTTACTAACATTCCTCACCTGCAATAAAATATAAGCTACAATACCTATTAGCAACTAGAAACAAAACCTCATTGTTCTGATTGATCCACTGTACATTACATTCTACTGAAGTCAGTTAAATATTTATCTTAATAATTATTTTACTGTTGCTTACAGGTCAGCAACCTCTGATATCACTTTCTTGTAGTTTATCATCCTTGTTCGGTCTCATTGGCCTTTATGAATTGGTGTAAAGAACCATTCAGTGCCAAATATAAATCTTATCTCATTAATCTTTGTTTCAAATGACAGTATTATCTGTTTCCTTTGGTATTTCATTCAACATTCAATATAGTACTGTCATCAGTCAGCGATGACATAGTATTGTTAATAGTTGTCCTAGGTTAATCTGCTTGAATTCTTTTTGCTTGGTCTAATTCTATCTAACAAAAAATAAGAGTATTGGGGCTTAATAAATCTTATTGTTGATATCATCTTTCGCTTTAATTGATTATTTATTAATAAAAGATTGGAGTATTCTGTTGAATTATTTTATTGTATGTGTAATGTTACCTTAATGGTATTCATTAGTTTTACTAAGCCTATTGTTATATTGAACGTTTTTCCTTAAATATTACAATATGAAAACATAATTAGGTACTTAATGGGTTCTGTGATAAATTTCTGTTGGTACCTACATTGTAAGTTTACATAAATATACCAAGCCAACATTTAACATTATCTTCATGTTCTTTAGTAGGCTAAACAAACACTATTGTTGATAATACAATGAGTGTAACTTACTAGAAATTACAGTTCCTTTAAACTTCCTATTACATAATATTTATCAGTTAAAGACAGATTTTATACTATAACACTTTTTAATTCAAGTTATGGCTCAACTGGTCTCAGTTTAAATGTACAAAACGCACCTTATAAAACTATAAAACTGACTGGCTTATTGCAAGCTTTATGTACACTCTGAGGAGCCATTATAGTTGTGCTCTCCACTTCTGCCAGAATAGTTCATACATTTTCAATTAGACGAGCCTTATTTAACTCCTCTACCTCTGCCAATTTATATCCAAGTTGTTTTATGAGTACACTAGAAATAAAAAGCATTTATATAATAAACAAGAGTAAAATTCGAATTATATTATTCATCGCTTACATAAATTGTCCAACAAGGCAACAAAATTGAATAAATGCGCACTTATGTTCCCCCCTTGTAAAGGTGTCAAATAATTCGCGACAGCTTCGATCCTGAACAAATAACATGTTTGTGTTAGTACAAAGAGCCTTTGTATGCAGACTGACCACAAAGGAGTAAGCGCGCCATTCCTGGCGGTTCCTGCAGTGCGCGTCACTGCTCCATATTAGCATGTTCAATGTTACTAATGCACCCATCGTTTCCTCGATGCGTGCAAGTGCACACATTCCGATCTTAATCAGCCTTCGTTTATGCATTGATTTTGCGCAGTTTCGTGATATTAAAAATTAGCTTTGTCCTTAATCCGATTTTTCGATCAATAATTCCTCGTATTCTCGGCTCGAGATTACTGCACAGATACAGAATTACTAAACAGTGTTCCAGAACGATAAATAAGGTAGGACTAATTAGATAAGTTACTTTTTCGTTATCCTAGAGCTCTGGCCAATTGCCAAACTCTGTTTTGCTCGAAGGAGCAGATCGGGCTTTCGTTGGCACAAACCCACGATTATCTCAAATGTTATCTTGTATTCAGCGGAATTGGAGAAATAAAAACTTGAACAGGACCATAGGAGTGGAATTTGTAATGATTGTACATTATGTTTATTTAGAAAATACGTAACCAGTATCTTTTTTATCTAAATAAGTAATCTACGAACAGGAATAAGGTTCAAATAAATATAATATACGGAAAAATACCTTTTTAGCATAATGCCAAAGCCTTGGAATGTTTAATCCATATTTTCCAGGCCACATTAAATTAATATTCGGCCCGTACCTACCTACTTATAATTCCCCTGACGGGGAAAGCAAACGCATAAATTAATGTATAGCGTATTGTTCATAATTATAATTTAATCTTTAGTAGCGAAAGGTGGCAGAGTACGCATGGAGTCAAGGTTAAGTCTAGACACAGATTAACACCATGTGGTATAATATCGCTAGTAAACGTCGCATACAGAGCATAGGCCTCTTCACACAGAGTAGCTAGCTCACTGAGTGTTGCGAGTTGTTAACTATCCGTAATGGTTTATCTCCAAATAAGACCACGAACAAGTCAATTATATCCACGATCAGCTAAAAGAGATCGCCGACTTGTTTCATTAAATAAAAGTCTTGTTTCTCAAGATGAAACTCATATTGCACGAACTTTTTTCTTATTTCTTGCAAAATCTCATTACAATCCATAGTTTCATTGAAGCGTGAATTAATAATAAACACAAACTTTCTGATTGTGTTTGTTGGTTGATTAGTTCGTTTTATCTGTCAGGTCATTTCATAGCGTTTTCTCAGCGCTAGATTGTATCTAGAGGTAGCGTGGAAAAACATGGTCTTTTCTAGAAGGTTCCTAAACTTATGTTGTCCGTTTCATATTGTTGTTATAGGGGTGCTGGTAATATCGTCTGTTGTTCATACACTTGCGGATTTTAATTGGCGTCCGTTGAATCTGGTTGAAAGCAGTCTTTGTCTTACAAGAGATGGAACGTTTAGAAATGTGAAGAATTTGGTCTTCAGTTGTAGACCAGCATAGATCTAGATATCTATTGTACGTGAATTGAATTTGTAACCATAATAAAATGTTGTTTCGCAGTTGGAACAAGTAGATAGCATTGCTTCCAAGCTTCGTTTAATAACCCGGTTACCCTCGCTTGATTACAAGTTGTGCTACGATAAGGAACTGTTTATATATTATTCTGTTGTACTAGCCGCTACTACATGATTATTAATCATTAATTTAAGACCAGTGTTCAAAATTACATGTGTTGTTTCGTGAAGGTTGGTTGAACTAGTTGAAGGATTCTTTTTGTTCTAAGCGTGTCGGCATTTCGATATTACTTGGTAGGCATAAGTAGGTACAGTTTAAATACGCTTGTAATTAGTTATTTTAGGTATGTGCTCGGTTTTCGTGTTTATTTGACGAAATAGGTTACGATGATTTACGGAAATTTTAGGTGTTAGTCTAGTGTGCAGGTTAGTCACGTACTAAACAAATACTTGTGCTAACTGTACACTGTTTAGCCAGTACAGGATAACGGTAACAATGGGAGTGTTATAATACTAGCTAATTAATATAATCTAACAACTAACAAGAATGGCCTAACTACAGGGAATTGACTATTCAAGGCAGAAAAATATACAGGTTTATACATTTTGTACGTGGGCTTAGGAATGTAGGCAGGATTAGGTTAGGACATAACTGGTACAAATTAAGCTTTAATAAGCATTAAGCTATTGAACATAGCCCAATAGGAACCAGTTCGTCTCTGGATGGTCTACAGGACGATCTTTTGTTGCTCTCTCATGACTATATCAAGAATAAATCCAAACAAATCCTTCAGACATGACAAGTCACAATCTACGACAGCAAGGCAACGCAGTGGACGAGCGTGGGTCGAACAAATAGACAGAACATATCCGAGCCTGCAATAAAATCAAATTATGAGGCACTCGACCATTTCCAAATCGTTTTATTTTGTGGTCAGTACCATACTATTTTCGGCTGACCGGTTTCTACCCTATATGGTTTAAATTCGATTATTTGTATTCCTGTGCATTTGTCTGCATGTGAATATGGCTATTGAAGGCGAGTGTAAGCAATCTGCGCATTTATCTTGTACGCCCTCTGTGCACTTAGCTTGTATGTACCTAAGTGGTTTACATACAGACTTGTTGCTATGCCGGTTTATGATCCCTGCTGTTTTGTACGCACAGGTACAGCAAAGGATCAGATTCTTTCATTAGTTCTGATCCTGTAATTTGAGAGACAATACAAGATTTCCAAAAAGTTCTTTGACGAGTTTAATTTAGCCGTATATGATTATCTTAATATAGGACCACGCTATTGTTACATAAGTATCGAACGACGCCATAACAATTTTTCTATAGATTAAAATTCTCGTCGCGTATTTTTCTTACCCAATAACAGAAGCACGCTTCGAATCCGTGACTCAGACATTTATATTGATTGTAATGTAATCATACCTTCCGACTGGCTTCCTAGATCAAATGACCGGCTACGGTCCTTACTTAGTACTAGAAATACTAGCGTAGGTAATGATTTTACATATTAAAGGTGCGTACACAATTACTTACGACCGTCGGACGTAGCTACTGCGATTTATAAAAAAAGAAATTACGCAGTAACCCTGTTTTAGTTACTTAAATTTTCAACATAATTATTACTTTAACTAATGAGAAATATATATTTAATTACGCATGAAGGTGTATAAAATTTAGCTAGGAGTAGTTTATTAGTGCAGACGGACACTCCCTGAATTTTTCGAGCTAGGTCGTTTAGCGTAATTACAAAGGTGCGATGTGCGCGTGACTTGAAAGTTCAACGTACAGTATGTCCGCACCCTTAGCCAGGCAATGAGTGATTCATCGGGTAAACCTACGTCTGTATTGCCTTCATGTCTAGTTAGTTTACAGCCAGGCGCGCACTGTCGATATTGTGATCGTTTTAAAACCGACCAATAAATTGCCTGGTTTGAGTATTTCGTGCTATTTCTATAGGGAATTCTGCTCTAGTGTAATTTATCAGGTGTGTTATTGATAGAATGATTGTTTTATAACTAAAGTGGAACAGGAGTTTCTTATTATAATTTGCAATGTTTAATGCGATGTAAATTAAATGAAAATACCTATAACACGTTATGTTATACTTAAAACTTATTATTTTGTCTTCGTTTGTTGTTCGTCTGTTTGTGTTTTTGTTTTTTGTGTGAATTTTGATTTGATAACTAACAGTAACATGTATCGTTTTTCAATTTCTATGAATGCATCGCTTTCTCGTTACAGTGTTAAAAGAACTCACACATTACCTAAAGACATCCCAATATCACGTCCACACTGCTAGGCTGATCTGGTAGGATGTCTGCAAACCAAGAGGCTTTGAGGAATAGGTAAGTTTAATATTATCTTGCCGAATGAAATTGTTCTGTTGCTGTGTGAGTCCAATAGTAACGGCCGGCATGTGATGTCCTACGAAGTTATTTGTCAAGGATCTTGTCTGTGACAATGGTAGACGCTCAATATCTCATGTGTCGCCTCAATTTCAATGGAAGACGCTTGATGAATCACTTTATATTGGCATACCGGCCTATGTTAGCATTAGAAGCGCTGAATTATTTTCTCGTTGCCTGTTTCGTACTGGAGTATATTACAATGTCGTACCAAACAGGCAATGATAAATCAATTGAGTGCTGACAAATTAAATCACTGCACTTTCAGTCTATTGGTTTTAATTTGGATTTATATGATAAGCGATTGGCGCGGCTTCAAACGTGGTCTTAAATGTACCGCACGCTTTTTGGGGATTTTATTAATGCCGAGCAAACGCTTATCTATATCCTAGCCTTACTGCAGATTGCAGGTTGGGTGTGAAATTGTGACGATTGTTACAAAAATATACCCTTTCTATTACGTGATTTTATCGATGACAGATGGCTAAGGTTCATGAGTGACCATATATTTTTAAACTTAAATAATATTTTTTCGATCTGTCATCGAGAAACTACCTAATGGAAGAGGTATAAAAGGATGTCTTCCATCTCTGTTTCATAGAAAATAGTTATAATCGATTTTAATACATACACGCTTCAAAGAAAAGCTAGTTTTCGCTTACTTATGCTTAACTGCCTTCGCATACTACTATTACAGGCAAAACAATTGAAACGTAATTAAATTGACTTGCATTTGTTTAGAGCAATAATTAGATTGTTTTTGCCGTTATATTAATATGCAAAAGCGATTATGTTAGTGCAGTATAAACATTTCTGTGTATTTGTTTTATAGCATATTGAGTCGCTTTTTAGTTCATTACTGATTCAAATACCAAGGTAAGATCTAAAACAAATAATGAACTACCTACTGTTAGTATTGCGCAATTTTTTCTTGAAAATTACAAAGAAGTGGGTAGTTCAATATTGATTACTCAAAGAACGCTACATACCCTCTTGGAGAGTATTTTAGTATATTACAAAGCATGTTTTTGAGTTGTTTTATCTGTAATGTGTATGTATCAAAATTGTGTACTTTCGTAGTGTAATGTTTTCTATGCCGCAAAGGCGAGAGGCTTCCATTTAATTTTTTTAGAGAGAACAGTACTCATGTAGGATTCAGATCTTTTTTGGGGATTTGGGCCATAAATGCCTTACATTAACATTAATGTTATTTCTCTTCAGAAATACGTAGCTAATATACTAATAATAATTTGTTGTTTAAATAACAAAAAACATTAACGCATACAGTTAATACATTAACATTAATGCGAACGAAAATAAATTCTACGAAGTTAAAATAATTTTAAAGGGTTTTAATCATGGGGTGGAAAATAAGTATCGATGGTAGGAAAACAGGCATGTCTGTTAATAATAGGGTTCCTGCACGCTAATGTACTTTATTTGTTTAGATTGTTTGATTTTTATGTTCCCACGCTAGGTTTGAACACGATCACGTTCACTGTATTCTATATTGGCATGTTTTAGGCTAATGTGATGTTTCAGTTGTTTAATTGTCTTTTTAAATACATAGAAGCTGTTGTTTAGACCCCAGGAACGTTAATGAAATGTACACTGTTGCGTACATGTTAAAAATTACCCAAAACTAGAAATTTAAGTCTTATATCTGTTCAAGTTCCTGTACATTTCATTGAAGTTTCGTCGTCAATTGTTTGTCGGGAGGGTAGTGTCTCGTTTTATGAATCCGAATTTGAGGAATTGGACAAGCTTTTTTCTAGAAATTTTTATTTTTGATTTGACACTTTTCTTAAAGCATGAGTTTTTGAGCAAATTAGATTTATTTTGGGTACGTTAAATTGTAGCTTAACGGTTTTTATGCATGATTGGTATAGTGACGAGTAAACTGGATGAAACTGACTAAGGTGTAGCTTATTATGGAGAATGTCCGATGTCTCCATTTAAAGTTCTAGAAAATTCTAGCAGTATTGTACCTCCCCGGCCACGCGCATTGTGAAGACCAACTCTCTACCTTACTTGTTAACGCTGGCTTGTTGTGGGACAAACATGTCTCTGAATAATCAACCATAAGCCAGCCTCCTGCTACTCTCCCACGCCATAACCCCAGGTCAAAGCCCTACAATGCTAGCCGCTCTTAGCACTACTGAACTGCCTTTTTTCCTTTACTTGTATGTGTGTAAAATCCTCAAATTAACAATGGTATATTCCGTAAAATTGTTTTCACACATGTTAACGCTACCCAAAGTGAAATTGTAATGAGCCAAATCAAATTTGTTAAACCTTAACGATTAGCTACTAGAAATATGACGCGTGCATTTACAGAAAGTTAATTAAAATTTAACATCAACTAGTAATCAAATAGAAGTAATTGCTTTTAATTACAGTTGTAGTTGGTCTAGACAAGGCTCAAATTATTGTGGCCGCACAGTTATTATTTAATTTGGCAGCCATATTGTTTTTGCAACATAATTGTTTGTTTTGTTGAGAGCTAACAAATGTCGATTTTATACCATCTGCGCGCCATGTTCCGGTTTTTTGTGAAATCGTTTGGTAATATTATGTTGAAACGTATACTTACTATAAGCAACTGTTCGCTACTTACTACCAATTATTAGTTTAAGGGCCATAGTAATTAATGAAACCTTTGATCGATCAGAATTATTATCTAGCCACATAATAAAGTTTCTGTTAAATTAGGTGATCAACTCGTAATCGGTTCTTCTTTATACCTTCTTCTTACAGAACAAGAAACGGTGCACTTTTGTATACGTTAGTAGTTTTTATTAAAACTTTAGATTACATCTATTTAAATACAACTTGTATTAAGTTTTTGCAAGTTATTACTCGGTCTATTTCTCACAATTTCGTCTGCGACTGCATTTAAATAACCTTGCGGTTTGATAGAAAATCTCATTAAAAGAAATAGATTAGTACTCTATACATTGTTATAATTATTTTGATGTTCTGTTATAGCTAGGTGACTTAGCTTCACTCAATCCTAAAACTGCAAATTCAAAGAATCGCGATAGTCTTTATGATTCGTTGCGATTAGATTACAAGTGACTATTTTATTTAAAAACATTACCCAGAAATCGTAAGTTAGTCACAGCACAAGAGTTTCATCAGTCGTGATTCAGAATTACCGACTGTAACGAATTGAGTGACGCATTTGTTCTAAAACTTCAATAAGTACTGACATTGATCATAGATTACTATTTATTATCTTATCGTTCAAAAATACTGCAATTTGTGGGCTTGTATCTGAGTCAAAGCTAATGCTAACATGACTAAATACGATGGTATTAATGCAAGTAAAAATACTAATCTTCTTCGCGGTTACAACTTTCCAAGCATTTGCATATGTCGAGTCCGAATGCACCGTTCTTATATGACACGAACACGAATCTTGAACCGCGACAAAATTCGAGACATCTGCTTTATTTTGTCACGGATGACATGACAGGATTGTCACGGTAGTGCGTCAGGTAGCAAAATCTTTATTTAGAATAAGTACACTTTGGATAAAGATCTTCGGAGATGTCAAAACGTTAACAGACACATTAACCTGACTATAGGTTGTAAATTACCCGGTGGTAAGATCCTCACCGCCTATTAGAATCTGTACTACTAGATTTTGGTGCATTTAAAGCTATCACCCACAGATAATACAAACACATCATCAATAACACAGTCGAAACATAAAGTCATCCCCATACATTTTTATTCTATTCGTTAAGGTTTTGCCACTCGTCTAGGGTGTTAGTTATTCTTTATAGACGTAACGGTAAAAGTATAATACCTAATGTCCCATAATTATAGACACAGAAATTCATTCGTCAGATTAAATCGAGTGTCAATTTTGTTGTCACTTTTACATGTTACTCCCATAAAATTTCACATGCTCTCATATCCCACGCTTCATTCGATAAACAGATGATCAGTTTTTGTCTCCAGCCCTAACTATAAACATCTTCTAGAAATAGTAGAGCTATGAATATGTTGATGAGTATTAAAGCTTCTAATCATATCGTTTACATGCGATTAGACGCACCATTGATTTCATTTCATTCCAGAGTATTCCAAGGTTACATTCAAAAGTCTTAAGTACATATCTTAGCTATTAAAAGTGATGACTCAGTTTTAAGATGACAGGACGTAGTAATGTATAAAGCCCGGAAAATGATTAATCCTTTTATAAAGATTAATACTTTCTGGAACGTTCCCTGGGGTTCGCTCCTTTGAGAACACTAAATGTGGATTGATTGAGCGTGACTCATACCTAACTGCATACCTAGACGTAACTTAGGCAATGTTGATACAATTTATTCCTTTTCGCTGTTGACTTTAGTCTTCAGTTGAGATTTCAATTGAAAAGCCAGTCAAATTAAAACTGATCCTACTAATATTATAAATAGGAAAGTGTAAGCTATTGGTCCCTATTTCATTAAGCAACATAGAGATGCTCTTTAGCGTCCAGATTTTTATTTCTAGTCTTAAAGTCGCGATCAAAGTCTAGTAAATACGTAACACAATTTCTCTCAAGACTCGCTAGTTCGTAACATCCTTTTATTATTGCGCGCGCCGCCTGCGTCAGACATCCTACGCACCTGCTCCCTGAAGGACATCAATATGAAGGTCAGTGTAGACAGACCTAAGGGCGTTCCCGTCTGGCATTTAGGTCCGAAAATCTCTTTATATGTATCGCCTTATGTTCCACGTGATATATGATCAAATAATACAGATAGGTGCCAGGTACACCTTTATGTTATATTTTAAGCTCAGTCCAATTTAAATGTCATTTGGAGCACACATTTCGGTCTTTAACTTCTTGATTGACAGCTAAGTATAGTTAAGCATTTTAAAGACATTGTTCGTTTCCGAATTGGACTAAAAGCAAAATAGCTATATAACTCTACAATCATTAAGGGCATAGAGAATTGGGTTAGTCCCAATTTCAGAGTAATTTGGTAGTAAGGCCGGAATCCAGGTTATTCACGTCCATTACTTATGCCTGACATGCGTACCATAAAGTTGAAAGCATATTTAGGGCCCATAAACTGAGTTATGTCGCGTTAGACGATTAATTATATTTATGGTGATATTGTTTTACTAGACGAGCGTTTAGTGTATAAGCTAAACCAATATATTATACGTACGGTTCTTGATATTAAATCATGTTGTTAAAGTAATTAGTATCAGTAATTGCGCAATTGCTTGATTAACTTCTAATTGCGATTAATTAAACAGTTAATATAATCTCTAACAAATCCTTAATTGGATAAGGTACTGAGAATGTACCCTCAAGTCTTTGTTTTCAAGCAGGAATGAAAAATGCCTCGAACACCCATATTATGGACTTCGGACTAAATCTGATTAAGATCTTTCGAACACAAAGAAGACCAAAATATAGTCACGCTTGTTACGGTCATAATGTCGTCTGTCATTGTTGACATCTATCAGGGGAAATGTCAAAATGTGACGGGGACTACATTTTTGTAGAAACCTATTTCATTTATGAGAAATGCTAGGCATGAGCTAGTTATCGGAAGGTCATACTCATGATTTATTATTAAACTTTTAAGTAATTGCCCATATCATGAAAATATTCCACATTCACGTGAACAAAACATGACATCGAGTTTAAAGTATTGTTATCGTCATAGACTATTAGGGGCACTTAAAAAAGGTGACTCTAGTTGCTCTTAGATGTCGATATTACATGTCAGCAATTTATTTATTGTCAACCGCGTTTCACCTAGTAACTGCCTTAGAAGAAGAAACAGGCTTTATTCTCTGGTACCTCTGCGTTTTAACAATTCCAAACTAGTCGATCACATCAGGATGCTTTCCCTCATCATAGTTCACTTTTGGTACTCACTAAATTTCTAATGCTTTTTCTAATTAATCTTTTCTTACAACTCAACTTAAAACGCCAGATATAAAACCTAGCAATGCAATGGGGTTATGCATGCGGTTTTATTATACGTATTGTTAAAAAACTTGATTGACGCACATCACTACGTTCGTCGGTTCATTGTTCAACACGTACGCGAAGGATGCACCTTTCTGCGCATGAATAATCATTATAATGAGCTTTCTATCTGACTGTAATTGATTACTCAGCGGTCAGGCAATACGATTATAATTTCTATTATAAATAATCTATTGTGTTACTCACGTATACGTTAATAAACCGCTTTATTTATACAATCACAAATAATCGACAGGCTGTCTGTGTCTATAGATTATTCGCAGACAGTGCGTGGCTGTCAGTGTATTGATTATTTTCACCCTAACATGACGCACAGATAAGGCAGCGACCTAACATGAAGCAACAGTTGGAACGGTACCTACATTTAATGACCCTTTTCTAGGGGATTCGTGCTGTCTACTCCATAATTATTGGTAAAACTAGGGGCAGCTCGGGTTTTTACCGTCATATTTATGACTCTGTGCATTAGAACTCCCATAGTAGTGTCTTTGTCTATATGGTATTTATTTTAACTTTCAAACTCATAAAACGAACATTGCTTTTGTGTCATTATGGGTGAAAGCATGGTTGAGAACTAACAACACGAACATAATTCCCCTTATGCTATAAATCTACCTCTAAAAGTTACCCTAAGCATAAATAAACTTACTACCAAAACATTTTAGTAACAACGAAAGCTATGTCGTAAACAATTAACGATTCCCCTATTTTCCTGCTGGAGCCTGCTCGTGCCAGTACAAAACTAATATCCCTATATCAGTAACAAGATCCCTAGTTGTCCCTTAGCAACACCCTAAGCTGAGTTCAAAGACTTATGGGGTCGCTGCCCTTAACGATTGATGCTTTGTTTTAATACTTAGCTTTGACCTTTCGCTTATTTGTTGAATTCAGGCACCATGGAAAAGTCTATCGTCGGCTAGACTTTAAGGCAGGACAGCTGTTATGATTTGTTTCTTGACGCATGAGGGGAAATGTTTATGCCTTGTTAATCTTTGTGTCCACTATCTAATCTTATCAAAAGTTATGTATTGGCTAGTAGACAAGACTCGTTCCAGGAAACTGTGACGGTACGAAGTTCACACTAAAAAATACGTATTTTGGATTAATCGGCATTTGATAGTCAATAATAATGAATATTATACGTCATCGTTTTGCGTTTGACAAACTACAAATGATATCGAACTCCTTTTTCAAAGCTGACATCATTCATTTCTTATTGCCAAAGATAATAATTAAAGACACTGTTATGATACATTTGGACAGCAATAATATTGACAGATTCCTAATTAAACTAGGTGAAATAAGGCATTGCCAATTAAATCAACTAACATTTATTAACCGTAAATAATTTGATGCTACAAATATGTCACTTGTTATTCATTTTAAAACTTTTTGGAGGCCTTTGAAATTTTTACTCTAAAACATGTTAGTTAATATTTAGCGAACAGTATCTATAAGTTCTATAACTCGTTTTAAAGAATGCTAATGGAATGGATTTGCCTTTTACGTTTCCATCTTAATGTCAGTTGTAATAATATTGACTTAATTTGTTTTGTTTCTAAATGATAACGACATTAATCCTACGCCGTGGGTGCTCAAATCTCGCACGCACGATCTCCTAAGTTTAACTGACTTCTTCTAAGTTATCTTAGGTATAAAAGTATGTTTATCTAGAATAATGTAATGAGCCTCTATTTGGCACAAATCGTCTATAAATAATACTGTTAGGTACTACATGCGACACAGCAAAACAAAGTATATCTTACAAATTGGCCCTCATAGGAATTAGGTCAAGTTTTATTAGGAAACGCGTATCCTTTGGGATAAGTATACATTGCACGCAATGTCGCATCGGCAGCCCACAAGAACAATTACAAGTTTGCGAACAAATTTATGAAGACTACCTTGAAGTGAAAGTCTCCAGTTTACTGAAAGACTTGTTTTAATAAATAATGGCCATCGCCATAAAAGTTTCCAAAACGGCATGAGAAAATCATTATACAAACTACTTTCTTCCCACGCGAAACCAAATAATTTATTGTGAATGAAAAAATAAATGAAAGTGTCATTCTTCTTGACAAATTGTCCTGACGATATGAAATTATTTATTTGTGAACTTTAGTATTGATTCTGGAACGTCTTTTGACCCTGAATGCGGATTGTACAGGAGATAGGCTTGGCTGACTATAATAGGGACAAGGGTACGTATTATAAGTGTGAAGGTGACGAACTAGCCGTCTGGTGACGTAGGCTCCAGGCGAATGAACTAGACGTTTTTGTTGCGGCAGTACATTTATGTTGGCGGATTTGTTTAATTTTAATGGTGGCGTGGGCACTTTATGATAGTAGATCATTAGATACAACATTTGCCTGTCCATTTACCAACTAAAAGCCATTATATTTCGGTCTCGTTAGCCCGTGTATGTAATCCTATTACGCTGTGACGTATGCAGATCAATATCGAACCAAAATAGTCTCGGTTTAGTCGTAATTAAAGTCAAGTTCGTTAGCCTATATAACGGAAAATTATTTTTCATAATGAAGGAGGAAATTATGATTGGTTTCTACGATTTTGCGTGAATCGTAGAATCTGCTTGAGCGTACGGTGAGAGTATATTTGCTAATGAAGGTGGAAGGCATTAGATTAATTAAATTATGCTTTAGAAACATAACACCCAGATATAAAAGATAAATGGTTTTTCTTGAAGTTTTATTTGATGTAACATTTTGTATTTCAGTGCAAGAATGACTTCAACATCTTTCAACGTTGGTCTGAACGACAACACGCGCCTGTCGAGCCGCGTGCTACGCCCGCCCGGCGGCGGCCACACCGATATCTTCGGAGGGGAGCCCGAGCCACAGCAGACCCCGCGTCGCGGACCGCCTGCGTCCACCATCGGATCTGTTGTTGGTGAGTCGTAGTTAGCATTTTAGTTACTTTTATTGGTAAAAATTTATATTATGTCTTTTATTTAGTAAATGGAAACCCATAGAACATATTTCATTATTTCTGTGTGCATTAATTATATGTGCATGTAAAATTAAATTTGTAAGTTTAAAGGACATGATATTTTCATGTTCATGAGGATAAATGCTGAAGTTACAATTTGCTTTGAGATCATTAAACTAAGTACTTACTTTTAATTAGCATAACCACAGGCCTGTAACTGTCCCAATGCAGTAGGCCTCTTCTCGTATAGAGAACAATTGTAACAAGAACTGATGCAATTCCAGGACCGGACGAGCCGAAGCCGACTAACGGCACAGAGGCCTCGAGCCAGAACGGGCAGAAGAGCCCGGGCGAGCCCTTGCCGGCCGCGGGCGCCGCCCCCGCCGCGCCCCCCGCGCCCCCCGCGCAGGCCGGCGGCGAGGCGCGCGCCGACGCGGCGCCCAAGCGCGTGCGCGTGCCCCCCGGCGGCTTCTCGTCGGGGCTGTGGTAAGCCGCCGGCGCCGCTTCGTTTAGTCGCAGGAGATTCCCGATGGGACCAGTTTCGTTCGTTTGCATTGGGCGCTCGTCTGCATCTTACTTTTCGGCACTAGATTATCGTTACTCGACACTGATTCGATATAGAAATTGATGAGTACCGGTCTAAGTAGAAATTTAAGTGTTGCAAGTCTCCTGCCGAATTCTTCTTTGTTTGGCTTCGATGCGGAAAACGTATTCGCCCGATGTAAACGGTGTTAGATTTATTTAGGGTATGATGCTGTGCCTTTGATTTCAAAAGTTGCGTTGGTTGTAGATAGTTTTGTTTAAAATACGATCGCTGCCTGGTCCACAGTCGGGTCTCTTAGGAATTTGCTTGATAAGATAATGATGGTTCTTTTACAATCCTCGCAAAAAGGAATTCTTTAATATTTACTGAACAGGAACTTTTTTCAATACTAGTATTATTTACCTATATAGTTAGGAAATTATTTTTCTTATATTTTAATCTTGCATTATATCCAGCTTTTGTGTCAAGCAAAGCGTATTGTGCTCGCCAAACTCTCTATTAGGATTTTAAAGGTCACAGTTTGGCTAAGATTTCCTTCGAGGCCAAATGTAACTTACATTTTATACTATTTAAATTTTCAAATCTCGTATTAATGTCAAGCTATTATCGTGTAAGGCTTAAAATTGGTGTGTATCAAAGGTATGTTGGCGTTTCGATGATTTTTATATACTTTTATAACAGACTGACCTGTGCCTACTCATGTTGATGTTGTACTTAAAATTTGTCTCAATTTAGCATTTCATGTTTTGCAGTTGTGGTTTTTATTAAAAATAACTATTGTATGCCTTCGCTGGCAAATGCGATTATGTATATTGATAATGATAATTGTATTTTTATATGAATTACAAAATGTAAAAAACATATTGATGAGTTTTATTTACCGACCTTACATTTTAGTCTATACAAATGTCTTTATGATTTGGTCATATCAAGGAAAGGCGCGTGCTGAGTCATACGTAAAAACATTGAATATAACAGAAACATAAAATCACGACATCACGCTTACATTTCCTGAAGTGGAAGGTTGGCAAAGGTGCACACCGTTGTGCAGGTGTGTTGTGGTTGTTGAGGATAATGTTACAAATAAATATGTTCTATTCCTGGCCCTATAATAATTTTCTTCTGACCGAACAGACTAGCCTACTACGCAGGATATTATAGTGCACAAGTATGTGCGCAAACAGGCGCACTCCCTATTCCCTCAATCTCATAGTCCGAGGAATGTAGACCAACTTGAACTGGCTTTACATAGCCACTAGCATATTGGGTAGTTTCTGCTATCGTTATCATAGGTTTAGACACTTACTCAGACAAGTGCTCTGACCATAGGGAGGCCGGTTCTGCAGTATGCAAGTTATATGCGATGCGTGTATATTATTACACCTGTACTATCTAAAGAAGTAAGCAGATACTAGAATTGTAGGACTTACTAGAACATGCTTGAAATTACGAACGGGTAATAGAGGCACATAGAAATGTAACTGAAAAATTGCTCAATTCGTAGTCTCCCAAGAGAATACTGTGAAATTTTGTAACAAAAATCCCTTCTAGTATATATCCCAAGGTTTCGGAGTCGGGGAGTTCGGGAGTCGCTAGTTCAAACCCTGGCCCGCACCTGTCTTATCGAATTCATACAATTCAATTCAGTGCGTACTATACTATAAATGAGTTATCAGTTGTTACTTTTAAAACGTTGAAGGAAAACATCGCGTGAAACCGGCACACCTGACTGGTTTTCAGTGGTCTATAAAGCCATATCAGAGGCCTAGTACAGCCCCCTCACCGTGAACGTAGCGGCGTCTCGCTTCTACTTCGTAAATTGTCCAGTTTTAAAAGCTCATGGTAAGCGTTTAAACTCTGATAATCTAGTTGTTCATCAACCTTATGATAAGAAGAAAATGGAACCTCAACCTTTAGGTACATTTTCATAGGTTTAATCCATGAGATTACCAAGACGGTTGGACTCAACACTATGGTACACATAAATCATCCTTTTTCAGAACCTCCTTTGTTTCACGTCTGAAAAGGAAATTATAAAATGGCCACGTAGGCCGTCAACAATCATCTGTCAAAATGTTAAACATTTATAATTAAATCTTAAAATATTTCGAAACATGGCTAGTAATGCAGCTGTTATGATACATACTGATCAGCTCAATTTTAATTTTGCGTCTATATTCTAAATGTAAGTAATTTCTTTCAATATCTATAAGTATAGGTTATCTTTAGAGACAGGACGACATATTTAGCTTGCCTTCTTATATCTTTATAAATTACGCCGCCTGGCCTTCGTCTTATGATGTATTGCGTCCAGCTTCCATCAGGCTTACGTGTCAGAGAAGTGTAGCAAGTTGGTGGCGGGATTTGCCCAGAAAATTTATCTAGGGTTGAGGCCATCCACGCCCTCCTAGAATATTCATCCAAGTAGCAGTCAGCGTACTCTGTCCCTTTGCTGATAGCTCAAAAAGGTTTAATTTGAGAAAATTACGTTTATTCTTAAGCTTAGTTCAGATTAGCCTCGCTTCTTAGAACATCACACCGTTTTTGGCTATATTTTAGTGTGCAACAGATGGTATAAATACTTCTGTGACTGTCTTCGGAGAACACAGGCGCTGTGTGGACATAGAAGTAACCTAGTATACGTATCTTCTCTATTCTAACGATTACATATCACCATAAATCCTGTCACAGCTTGAAGTTATAGGTTTGTGTACCATGTCCCACAACCCATGGTAAGATAAGAGCCACTCAGATACAACATTTGTGTGCTGTAGCGAACTAGGTATTCTCGACGTTGACCGTTGATCTTCCAGTGGCAGTGTCTTACACGGGCCAGGCGGTGCGGCATGGAGGGCGGGGGGCGACAGTCGCGGCTGCTCGGCAGGCTGTTAGGCCGACTTCGAGGTGACCACCACAAGTACAATACTTTGGATAAGCGGTACTCATTGACGTCAACCGTGTGAGTACCTTTGCGCACTTAGCTAGTGAAACTTGACCAACATACACCACTTATACAGCTAGGTACTAAACTGTATTGGAAAGACGAGTTGTAGGTATATCATCTCGTTTTAAAGTCACAGAGATCGTCCCAGCCTCGCAAAGGGCACGCCCCTTTGCGAGGCACCAAATGTTTTTTAATTTTTTTTCGAAGGGTATGAGCACTACGCGTAAAGAAAAAAAAATGTAGGTACACAGTACAACATACTTTATGACAACGATCGGTCATACCAATCTAACATTTCACTGCCCAACATGTAGTAGTCGCGTCCAGGGACTATCCTATCCAAAGATTTCGAGTTTCTTCCATAACTTGCTCATCTCACAAACACAAACGTGTCCGCAGCTCTCGGCGAAAACTGTCGGCACGCACGAACGTCTCGACTTCACCGATCGACTTGAAACACGTGTATTACGTAAATATAAGGCCGACAACTAACGAAGCCCTTCACGTGTCCAGCATGAGCGAAAGCACTGGTTGTAGCACCAACAACGAGGACGAAGACCTGGAGCCACAGGTCTGCAACAGAGCCTCGCCAAACGCATCCAGTGCCATGGACGATGACCAGTTCGGTGCCAACATTGACTTGAGGTAGATCTTTATTTTTATTATTTAATTATTTATTAGGATCTAAATCTATTTTACGAATCTCATGTCCTCTTATATTATTTCCGGACGACCTACTTAGGTACTCATTTCATTCAGTGGGAGTAATCCAATAAATCTCTTATTTTGTAGATACGGCGGGCAATATCTAACACCTGAACAGCTTCCAGAGTTCTGTGACCAACTTCATCACCTTGTGGAGGTGATACGAAATATTCAGTCGTACGCCAAAGTTACTGGAGAATATCCGAGGTACTACTACCTATTTTGAATTTCTTTAATTTCTGCCATTCATCGTATAATCTCATTAGAGATCGTATAGGATCGATGTACAAATGCAGTTTAAGTGCAAATAGCGAAAATACCAAATAAATTATTTCTTGAGAAAATGTATGAAGAAAATAATTTACTAATATATGAGACCCAAAATATTAACGATATAGATCACCCAAGAAAGTTCATTTAAATCTTCTGTAGACGTTTCTTAGGTAATGCTGTTGATGGTAGAGGATAACACTAGTAAGGCTAGTATTTATATGCTTATACTTTTATATCAGTGAACTAGAACGACGGCTAGAACAAGAAGCTCGCGAGGTGTCAGCACTGGCAGCCGAAGCGCGCAATGCACGCGAAGTAGTAACGCGTGCGCGTGCGCAACGACGTGCCTTACGTGCCAACAGGAAACACATCGTGTCTCATCTCGCTAGCTTAAGAGAGTCGGGTAAGTTCATGAACCGGACTACCTGCCTTTTGTAACAAGTAGGTACCATCCTATGTAGATACCTAGTACAATTTGTTCGATCTTAAAATATAATTGCTTACTGTATTATCATTTTCGCTTTCAGCTAGAAGGACCAAATATTTGTAATTATTCAATTTTAATTACAAATAGATAATTACTGTTTCCAACAGAGATCCGTGAACTAGAAAGTACCGTGCGCCTGTCAGATAGAAAGTTATTTAAAAGCTGGGAGGCGCTGAAGGATGCATCAGATGCCGCGGCCTTTGAGCCTTTACTGGATGAAATTAAGGTTACTTTTGGTCCATATGTTAGACATATACACTAAGTATTATATTATTAGTAGGATATTTTGCTGTACCACCAAAGAGCAAGTTTTTTTTACACAAACTTCATCCCACGCTAGGAATTCCTGTATCGTCGGTACAAACATGAAATAATTTTACAAACTGTGTGGCGGAATGGCACGCACGATACAGGAGAAAACCCTAGTGTATCCTATCCCATACAACTGCGGATCGCAAAAATTGTGCAATGTATTCGAAAAGACACTGAAAGTTCTACCTACCGCGTAACCTGGGGGTATTACTGTATATACAGAGTAAGCAGGCTGCATTGGAATGCCTGGTCCGGCTGGTGGAGAGCCGAAGGTCTACGCTGAGCCGCGCCGCGCCTTCACCCACGCCGCTGCCGCCACCAGAGCCACACGATAATGATGGTTTGTAAGCATTTTTAATAGCCGAAGAATGGAAGCCAGGAAAGGTACTATATGGGTTATGTAGCAAGTGAGGAGAACAGAAGAGAATAATATGTGGCTTATGGTATTTGAATATTCAGTCTCTTGTGAGCTGAAGAGGTTTCTTCCAGGAAACCTTGATTGTAATGCGTCAAACTCGTCATAGTAATCGTGAACAGCCTTGTACACCCTATCCCACATTATCAGCACTTTTTGGCCTCATGGAAATTGTTGCCAAACGATTATACACCTGTCTAAGTTTCTTCAGCATATATTTAAGGTTATCGTCATATAAATCTCGAAGGCAGAGATTTGTCTGTGTAGGTAGGTAGGTCTCAATGTATTAGGTAGAGGGTGAGCCGATTACCACGATATTGGGAATTACTGTTGTGATTTTATGAAAGTGTTATGTGCTACGTACCAAGGAGTATAGATTCGACACTTGCCTCCAGAGTCAGGCGCAACTGGTGCTTCGGGCGGTTCGGGCGGCCGTAAGCGACACGAGGGCTCGCGGCGCTCCGGCGGCAAGCGGCGGCGCCGCGAGCCGCGCTCCGTGCCGCTGTCCGGGGAGCCCAGCCGACACGCGCCGCCGCCGCAGGTAGCCTCTAGCGCACTACATGAAACCTACTAATCCTAGCTAATTCCTTTACTAATTAATTAAAGTGCGTTACGCCAACCGGCTGACAACTACTGAAGATTTCGTATGGCGAGCCTAGACAGTCTACTTTTACAGGCATGACTGAGGAAATTACGAGATAGGGTTTTAATGTCACCACCTGCATTTTAATACCTATGTAGTCAATGCTTCTTCCCAGCTATTTCACCAAGAAAGTTATGTTTATTTGTAAACTGTTTTGGGGCAGTCCCCTAAACGGTAACACGGCTGACTATCGGTCTAAGGTCTCCCGCAGAAAGAGCCTACATTTCACAAAAAGCCAATATTCCTAGGTTTAAGCTTTCATTAACATGGAAGAAGTGTATTGAGCAGTATCAACTGTCAATTGTAGCTCGTCTTAGAGAGCGCGTCTTCTGATGACAACGTTTATATGCTGATATGCTGATGAAGATCAGAGGCTTGGTGGAGGAAGCATAAGAGGTAGGAAGCTAGGGACGTTGTATATTCCTTCTACAGATACAATGGTTAGGTATCTACCATCATGTAAATTATTTTGCGTGTACAGTTCTTTATTATGAATGCAAGAGCATACGTTATTTTGCCGAGCTATTTTTTACGCACAATGGATACACACTTAATTAAATTATATTAGCACCTACCTAAATCAAAAACGTCAGGTCTATTAAAGTCAGCCAGTCAAATTGCTTCCCTGTAAATAACAAAGTGCTGCAAACATATTTTGGTGAAACGAGTCGTTAGTTTTCAACTGAGATAAAAAAGGCGATAGTTTTCAATTCGGCTGTATTTTATACCCTTGGTACCTATTTACTGGTATGCATAGTATTTAGGCATGATCTTTGCCAGTCCAATCTATGATTAGTATCTGACAGAATCTCCACCACAATCTGCTCTGAGCGTCCTTAGCACCACTTACACACAATATTCTATTGCAGGTCACGCTGTACATCCAGGGTACAGAGAGCACGTCAAGATACAGGGTGGGCAGCGCTGGTGCTGTCGCCCTCACACCTCTGGAACTACCCTCAGGCGGGAGCGTGAGGGATATATTGTTCTTCACAACTAACTGAGTGTCCGTTCTAATAAAATATGTATCGGAATATAGCTGACTGTTTTATTATTGAACTTAGTCAGAGTAGGCTAGGCTGGTTGTTAAACAAACAAGCTTGTTGAAATAACATAACAGTGGTTGAAAAGTGACGTTTGCATCCCCGTTGTACTTAGGTAGACGAAGTGCGTAATTAATGCTAGAGCCTTGTTTACTCTGTCGCTGGACCCTTATCTACACCATATTGGTGGCGGTGATTTGTCATCAAATATTCTAAGATTTTTTATGAACCTGCTCCCAAAACCAATTTGATTACAAACCAGCGATCCAAAACTTTCCTCCACAGTTGAAACTTTAATAGCAATAATAGGGTACGCAGAGGGGCTAAAAGTGAGATAGCCCCGATCTACATTCAGCTCGTACCAGTGTGTGTCAGCTATTTTCTTTCTATATATTAACACGATGGTTCAGCCACTGCCCGCTTATCACAGCATAACTGATTTTCTTTTGCAGAAAATCTCTAACAAAGCATGAAATGCCAATTTGTGTAGTTCGATAAAGCATTGTGACAAGCATGACACATGTTTAATTAAATTGTTTATGTAATGAGTCGATTGTTTCGTGAGCATTTGTACGGTAGCAGCAATAGTACAATGCGCAATTCTATACGCGTTTCAAAGGGTAAAGGACTTGGCCAACTGATGCGTATCGCGATACCGCGAGTTTTAAGATTCTTCTGCGAAAAGTAATATTTTAATATAGATCATTATATATAGCATCTTATTATTTGTAATCACCAGATTAATGCCATATTTAGTCAATGGTATTTGTATGCTGAGTTTTACTAGCAAGGTTTTGTCAACCATTTAGGTGAAGTAGTCACTAAATGAATTTGAGCATTTACAGGTACACAAGTCACATTTCCTGGCATGGATATTTAAATAAAGATATGGAACCAATCATAATATCTATGTGAACTAGTACCTAAACCATCACTAACCTTAATAATTGAGAACCAAATAGGGTACCAAACATTTATGCAATGTTTTGGCTCGGTGTTTAGATTTCTCTTTTTGTGGAATAGGTACTTAGTTACCTAATAGACTAATGTTATACCGACTTACAATACTAGAGAGAGTAAGCAAATAATACTTGCACAAGGTACATGGTGTTTTACAATGTAGATGCACTTCGAACATCGTGATTCGTGTTCGCTTGCTCAAACAGCATTTTCTCGGATAATCGTCTTAGTTGCAACATTCCTTTACTCAGGAACATGCCACGGTCGGCTCGTTGATCAAGGCCAATAACTAAACGACTTGTGTCGATAGTACATTTCTAGAGAAATTATTTCAATTGAACATCTTTGAACTCTCTGAATCTGAATATTGGAACATATTCTTTAGCTACGCCAGGATTATTTACCTACACGAACATGGACTCGACACATAAAAAAGACTATGATCTTCTTGATACGATACCTATTAACCTACCTACCGGTTCATCTATTCAAAGATAAAGGACAGGAACAAGTTAGCAAGCGAGGAATTTTTAAATAATTGGTCCTTCCAGACGGACAAGTCACAGACACAAGTATCTCTCAATCACAAAACACATTTATTTCCAAGTGTTTATTTTACAAAGATCACAATACGTTATAGTCGGACATCGTTCCGGTTTGTTACATTCGCACCATGTCCTCGGTGTTACACTAATATTAACTAAGCCTTCTTCTCTTCAGCGGGCGCGGGAGTCTCTGCCGCCGCCGGCGCCGCGGGTGCGGCCGCCGGAGCTGCGGCCGGCGCGTCAGAACTTGGCGCTTCTGATTTTACCTGGAAGTAAAAAAACTATGTATAAATTTTCGTGTTGTTTCTGATATAGACGGAGCCTTTCTCAAAAGAAGAAAAAGTCGATACAATGTCTCTACTACTAATGAATATAATGTCTAATCTGTTGCCAAGCGCCTTGATCATAGATATTCTCTTTTTGGGGAGTTTTGGAGGAGACAATTTTTTTCTCTTATTTTGGAGTGTTATCCCTTACCCATCCTTATCGGTTAAGTGCCTTCATTCTGACATCTTAGCACTATTTATGTATTTAATATTTTATATACTTTAGACTAGATACTTGGTGACTGCATGGTTTTAGAATGAGTTTACAGAATAATTATTTCAACAATTTTTTTTAGCTATTAAATATTATTAGTATCATTTTTTTATTCAAGCTTTTATTCAGTTTTTTATTCATTTAGCGTCCATTAAGAGTATGAACGTCGTGTAGGTACTAACCTCAGCGGCCGCGGCTGCCTCGGACGTAGCTTCAGAAGGCGCTGGTGAGGGCGACGCTGCTGCTGCTGCTGGTGGTGGTGCTGGGGGCTCCTCTTTCTTCTCATCCTCCGGCGCTGGCGCACCGTGACTCAACTGCAATAAAACGACCATGTTTAAAGAGTTCTCGCAGGATCATGAACTGACGAAGTTTAAAAAAAAGTGATGAATTCGTGTTAGCCTACAGCTGACGTATAGGTATCTATCTATTTAAATCCCAGGTTTCTTCTATATCCTAATAGATAAGATGACTAGTTGAATTATCTTTCTGGAAGATCCTCCCTTCTTTACGAAATTCGGAAGCAATTCTTATTGTAACCTTATCATGACTGAACCATTGAAGTGATATGAAATTCGGTATAGAGATACCGTGAACCTTAGAAAAGGATAGGACAAAGTTAAGTGTCCTAAACGAATGAAGTCGCGAAAAGAAGCTAGCACAAACAGTATTTAGAAAAGGTCTCCCACGCTATGGATAAAACGTACGTCGGTTAACGGTTTAGGAGAAGGCTTTAACATTGCTCTCTGTCTATGTGGAGTCAACATCATAATTCTAGAGATAATCTATGTAGGTATACCTCAGAACGCTCTTCTGTGATGTTTGCCACCCCTACAGTCTGGTTTGAGAGGATAACAGCCAGAGCTTCATAATTGTAATAAGGACTTTCGGACACTTCCGCACTATGGCTAACCTGAGTTTTCAGGTCAGTGGGTGAAAGTAAAAAAGATAAATCAGCATTTAGTAATAATGAGCAAAGACTATTGTTAGGTCTCAAAATGCAACGGTATTCAAGTCTTAAACTGATTTGCCATTCATCGTATTTAAGGACCAGCAACAGGCAAATTTGTTGTCTCTAAGGACCAATTTCTTGTTTCGTTGTAATTAATTAGGTTGTGACTAGTAGTTGTCATATGAGGATGGTATTTAACTTCAGCTAGGTGTATTCCTAGCTGTGGGACAGTATGATCCAGGGAAATATTAAAACACTATCTAAGTGCACGTAGATTATCTTGTACCAGGATGTAATATTTCTTGCATTGCCAATTAATATCTTCATCTAATATTGAATCACAACTATTTGAACTTTAACTGACTTCCGCAATTTACTGTGTATTTAATTAAGAACTCAGTATCAGTTTTCAAACTCAATTATAATTTGGAAAGCACTACGTAATTGGAGGTAGGTAGTAACCTAACCACGTTGCAACAGCAATAAAATGAATGTCGATTTGATTTCCTGCCTCTGTCGTCAAGCCACACGTCTTATTTTATATTTCACGTGTTACTTTCCATGTGCTTTACATAACTGAGGTAGGTACATATGTACTCAAATTAATTACTCAGCTACAGCCGTGTTTGATAAACATAACTCCGTCACATCCCTTGGGTGTTGGTAAGTCGAGCCGCGGAAAGAAACGATTCAATTGTTTTATTCCGATCGTAAGTTTCCGACGCTAAACGGTTTCCTTTCCAAAGAATATGACATTGTACCTACAACCATGGGGAAAATATACTAATATAGCGAGTACAGGGACTACTATGAACAATCTGTGAGACATAGGTTCAGTTTATTTAGTAGAATCTAGTAGACACAATTTGGTCAGAAACCTGAACATAATTTGTAATTGTGCAAATTAGATCTTTGACGGATTTCAACCCAATCGAAAGTTTTCAGGCGAAGCCTGGGCGGCAAACTTTAGTGAGATTTTGATTCTATTCCTCTGTTATGAATCTTTTTTCTTTGTCTAATATGAAAAAAATGTAGTTTCAGTAATTGGTTGCCTGGAAGTATTCCAATAGGTTTTGGTGATAGTTTCGTAACACAGTCCAGAAATAAAGGAGATATTATATTTCAAAATGATGAGACAAGTGAGCGCGGTTCGATATCGGGTGAAAATACGTGTCTTGAGACAGGACCATATCTGAAGATAGATACCTAAATATAGTCAGCTAGTATGTCAGCCTGTAATGATAATGAAAAGCAATCGGGTGTTTGTTAAATGAATTGTTATAAGCATTGAAACATACGCTCTTCATAATAAGATAATATTTAGATTTCTCACTGTCTTAGTTCCAAACATGCCCCAAGAAATTTTGTTAAAAAATCGGGCAAATTTACGGCACGAATGCTAAAGAAGTTTATACGTTTGGAACATTTTAGAATTACCAAATGGCCGAATTAACAGTGTATGTAAACGATTTTGGAAACAAGTTTGGAAGTCCATCAATTCCCTAAGGATTTTTAACTTAGGATGGTGGAGTTACACAAGTTGAAGTTTTCATAAATTTGTTTTATCAAGCTCTAGCTTTAGGAAATAGATAATTTATTCGTTTGATTACAGGTTCTAATGGATCTTCTAACATTATGATTCTGGTAGGACACTCTTCATCGTACGTTGAGATATTCGTTTGCACACTCTTGCCATATACCTATTTAAGAAGACCATGAAGCAGTTAATATTTCTATAATTTAAAATGAGGGCTGACATAATTTTAATAGAAGATTTTTATTATTTTTCAAGTGTGGTCCTAGGGTACGGGATTAGGAATAGCTACAATTCGGATATTCATATGTTTGAATTTATTTAGATATTGTAATATTATTTCTAACTATATTTATTCACTGTATCGGTCAAAATAGTTTTCAGGCAAAATTATATCGTTTACCGGTTAATAAACTGCAATAACTTACAAATATTTTCCGCATTTAGCGTCCAAAAATCGGGAGAATTTTTTTTTCTAGAAAAGTTATTCATCATTTAATTTTCCAAATAACTAATCCGCACAACTTGTAACTGATAGAATAAAACCGGGTTTTCTTTATTTAGCAATGTAGAAAATAGGAAGAAAGTTTTTCAAACCGCTTTCGTACCCTTACGAATCACAAATTTAGTAAACGACCATAGCACAAAACAATTTCCTACCTGTAAAGCCACAAAGGCGAACAAGGCAACAGCAACTAGAACCTTCATATTCACAATCGTCCAACTTAATGACAATAAAACTTGAAAAGTAAACGGGTCTAATTTATAACAGTGGCCGCGTAACCAACGGGGAGTTTGTAACCAAAATAACTATTATGATTCGTTCAATAATGAGCTCTGTTTATAAAACAAAGCTTGGCGGAACAATTAAAATCGTTATCGTTTTATGTGCATGTTTCTAATTTGCCGCGCGTTCTTGTTCAATATTGCTGTAGTTGTGACGTCAGTGGCGGTAGTAACCATGCTTTTGAGGCAGCGGAAAATTATGGGACATGCAACGTGATAGACTACGATCTTAATTTGTCTTTCATTTGGTACATTAATGTAAGGAACAGTAAACTGAGCGGAAAGTAATCAGCTGTTTGAGTCACAGCTATAAACATAGCAAGCGTGAAAATCAAAATTAACCTTTCTCAATGCTTTAATGCCCATTCTAACGGGCTTGATACATTTCTGCGCTGGCCGCTGTAATTTGTTAACACCAATATTTTGTAAGAATGGTAGGCCCATGTCTGTGAGACCCTCGTCTGGGTTGTGCTCAGATTTAGTTATAATTATGTTGTATCTAGGTAGGTAGGTTTTGAGATCCCCACGCATATCCTCCACCATCATATGGGCTAAGAGGACTCGTAGTAGCTACGGTGGCTTAAGACTCTTTTGCCAAGTTAGGATCATTCCTTAAGAGTAGTTTTAACAGTGAAAAGACTGCTTTGACATCATTTTGACAGATTCAATAGGATAATAATTTTTGTTCTATTTGACCACGGTCACTTAGACGAATTAAAAGCATCCTCTATAAGGTCTACCTATGTACTAGTAGGTTACTCAAAGTCCGTATATAGGGATAACTATGTGTGAATAGCTATGCAGAAAAAGCCATCAGTCCTTTCAAAATGAACAAAACTATAACGTGTTATATATTATACAAATAAAAATCCAGAAAATATTAATTTGTATTGTAAATAATCTCTGTTGCTTTAATGTGACAAATTATGGATAAAATCTAAATAGTTTCGAGCTAGTTTCGATCTGTCCAATAGTGTAAACAATAATATTAGCCATCCTACAAATCAATGAAAACTTATGAATTTTCCATGCACTGCATAGTGATTAGATGCACGAGAATCTTATGCTTACACGTGTTTTAATTTTCCTTTTATCAATTTCATGGCTACCTTACTTGTAATTTCCTGATTAATTCATTAATGAAACTGATTTCAAGAGCACTGGTGACTGTCCTATATTTATTTGACATAATTACATTTGTTTGAATTAAATATTGTATGCTGAACGGTAAACTATATGTGTTTGAACCATTTTAAAGGTGTACAATAATCACGTATTGCGTTTTCAGTGAAGGAATCTGTTTAACCTTATTAGGTTATCGACGGGATGTCAGGAGGCTTGAAAAGTTGAAGTCTTAGCATAAGAAAATGTAAATAAAAAGTATGTTACATTAGTAAGGGAATGTAAATTAAACTGTATTACACTTTACAAAACTAAAGATAATATTGCAAAAAAAAATGAAACAACCCTTAAAATATCTTCTGTAAGTTGATTATGGTTGTGTATATTTACTTATATAAAGGTTTTTGACACTAATTAGGCTAACTAAAAAAAAAAAAAAAAAAAAAAGGTTTTTATGTTAAGGTATTTATTTATATTTTTTTTAAACTAAAATGTAAACTGGTTTTGACTTTCTCATTGATACACACTAAGTATAGAACTTAGTGTGTATCCGAATGTTAGATCATAAATGTCAAATGTACGTTTCGTTTCGCATTATTTTGTGTCCATATCAACACTGCAATTTGTTTTTTATTTTAATATTCAATGACTATATTTAAAAAATATACAATCGTGTATTTAGAAGAAGTAGAATAAAATGCGATTCATTATTATTTATAATAACTACGATAAAACAATGGAGTGAAATGTTTACACCAGGAGTCATCATTGTGTAATTCGGAACGTAATCAAAAACCTTGAGACGTTGGCATTTTTGGCATTTCGTTGGCTCTCGTTTGGCAGATGGGAAAAATGAATTGATCGAAAAGAAAAATCTTTGCCAGGATTATCTGAATGATGTCATTTGAGTGAACTAATATCGAATAAAAGTTTAAGTATTGTTTGTTTTATAATAATATTAAGTTAGAAAAATGGCTTCGCGTGGAGGTCCTATGGTGACTGGTACAAACGGTGCCGATTTCGAACACAGGGAGAAAATAGCAGCACAATATCAGATTAGGTACGTAATTTGGCTTATTTACAAGTATTTAAGGCCGTGCGGGAGAATCTAATCGGGTTGGGTGTCGAATGTAAACTTGGTACACAGTTGATATATTTTTTCGACCAAGTTCCGTCAAATTATTTTTAGACAAAAGCAGTCGATAGCGAGTAATGTTTGGCGCCAATTATTTAAAAAGGTCTATTGGACGATTATCTACGCGGAAATAGTATGCTTATTCGCTTTGCTACAGAGAAATTGAAGAAGCTTAAACTTAACCTACTGTTATAAGCTTTTAGTGTCAGTCAAAACAAGTGTAAAAGTCAACAGTTTTATATTTATTGCATACTCAAATGCTTTAAACAATATCTATTTGACTGTAACAAGTGATTCTCCTATCCTAGTCCCATTTGCCTTTATTAAATTAGACTCCTCCATATGTTACATTGTTATTGACATGTAACAGTTTGGTTCATCCTGATGTATCAACCAGTCTAAGCAGAATGTATTAATAATTGTGGGTAAGAAATTGTAAACATGTAAATAAAAAACATGTGGTTGTAAACCAAAAAAGTAATGGAAAATCAAACTACAAATTTATTAAAATGTTACAATACTGGGAAGCACAAGATCTTAGATTCTATCATCAAGAGATTGTTATATATTTTAATAAGATAATTAAGGCATCATCCCAGCATGTTTGTTTTGTTTCAAATGGCAACAGTCTTGATCTGATAATACTATTGGAAAAAGTAGATCAGTAGACTTGTCTTTGCTTACACCTCTAGAAATAAAAAGTTACTGCAATCAATAATACTTAATAATCTTAATTAATTTGCATGGCTAATTATACTGATTTTATTATACACTAAACTGTAGTTAATTGTTATTGAGTAGTTACTCAGAGAACTTGGTTTTCTTATTAAAGCAAATTAATGTTTGATTAATTTAACTAGTTGATTTGATTCTTTGCTGTAACTTGCATATTTATGGTTTTTGTAAAACCATGTTTGTGTTGAAGGTACTAAACTAAAGCTATTAACATGATACTAAGACATTGTTTGTATTTAAAAGTCATTCTTCTTCTTATCATATGGTTATGGACAACCTGGTGTCAGGGTTTAAACTGCCCGGCATCTGACATGGCTCTACACACCATTGAAAAATCTCTCAGGTGTGCTGGTTTTCTTACAATGTTTTCCTTTAGCATTTAACTAACTCATAACTGATTTATAGTAGGTACATGCATACATGCACCTTTAAATTGGCAGCTATACTTATTTTCATCCACAGTAAGGTTTTTACTACTATAATTCTCTTAAGCTTAAAGGCTGGGCTTAGACAAATAACTAAATTACGTGATCATTAGAATATTTATATTATAATTGTACACAGTTATTACAGTATCCCTGTTTCTGATTATAAAACAGAGTGCCATAATTTCACAACATGGCATACCATGTTATTAGTAACTTGAGGAATGTTCCTACTGTAGTTTGTTTTAGATAATATCATGTGTCGGAGTGGTACAAACATGTCCTAGTAATAGTAGTTTAGTTTTAGATATATTCTGATACTAACTTAACTTGAACCGAAATAGTTGGGATAAACCTAGGCAGATGATGGCAGTTGTTTGGACAACAGTGATCACTAGCAATCACTGTCCTACAAAACCTACTGGATGCTTGATTGATATTTCAAACTAAATCTCAAAGTGAGTGATTGTTTAGAAATGATTCATCAAATTGAAGTGGACTGACATGTGCAATTTGTAGTTGGCATTAAATAAACATGTTTAAAATGCGCACATGCTGAGCATTTAGCTTGACTTGCACATGATTCAGGTACTGTTATAAATATAATATATGTATGCTATATCAGCCTCCCTAGGCAAGTGGCAAAAAGTGACGAATATAAATTGAGTAGAATGAAAAACATATCGGATGGGCATAATTATGTTATTTCCCATACATTTATCATTCTATTATATTTCTATTTATCAAGTGTTCTGCCACCTGTTGAAGGGGGCGGTTGACCAATTTTTTAAAACATTAGCTAAAATTCACATTATATTATAGCTTATAGCCATTTGAACTCATTAGGTTTCTAACTTTGAAGATGACTATCATTGTTAATGTTCTGTCTAAGGCACTGGCTGTAAGATAATGGATGTGCTCTTGCGCAGTGAGCAATCGACCCAAGCATTTGTGACTAAGCCCTGAGACCACCTCTATCTTAATAATGACAATGCAATAGCAGATGCATTACCTACTGCTGTATCAGATTATATAGCCAGCATTCTACTGTTATATTTGCCGTACAGTTAGTAATATGTTGCTACTTCACCCGCTGGTATTTAGTAAGAGTGGTGCATGTATGGTACCTACTTAGTCGGAAAGCATTACAGTTTTTAAAATTTAGACGGTTTACAGACTTCTGTCTTATTAGACGTCGCCCAGAGGCAGGACCATCTGTCATTTTCCTAAAAGTTTGTCTGCTCATCATCCATACTTCAATCTGACAGTCGGATTTGCGCGAAAGGGACCCGAAGTTTTTGTTTCTCGAATTATGATATAGGTACCTAGTTAAGGGCAAACCTAGGTAGAAATGAGATATATGTTAAATAGCTTCCGCCTGCGACTTCGTCCGCGTGGATTAAGAATGTTTTATAGCCTTCCTCGATAAATCTATCCATAGACTATCCAACAGAAAAATACTTTTAAATAAGAATCAGTAGTTCTTGAGATTAGTGCGTTTAACCAAACAAACAAACTCTTCAGCTTAATAATATTGGTAAAGATGTTGGGGCATGTGTCGAGACCTAAATAATCCTTCCACTTCACCTACTGCTGGTGCACACAAAACAAATAAAATATCTAACCTAACATTACGTGTTGTTGTCTCGCCAGTGCTCTAAACAAATCCCGTCTGAAGTACTGCGTGTTCTTCCACCACATGATGTTCCTGGTGATGCTGGCCAAGCTCTCCGCAGACATCCTCGACAAGCTCGACATATTCATCCTAGAGATTGAAGAGTTGCAGATACCACAGGTAATTTTGTATTTAATATAAAAAATAACAGATTTTGTCTTCCCAAGCCGCTTGCCAAGCGTGGGGATAGTGGTCAATTTTGTTAGAAACAAAAAAGTGATATTCTGCAATCTTTAATCACACAATTCCTATTTATTCCAGCCTCTCTGGTGGGAGTACATCTGGTGCCTATCATTAGTGCTGTCGTTCCTCGGCCTCTCGGCCATCAAGCGCAACAACATCCGCCAGCTGCGGCACTACATGTACGGCATCACGGCGCTCGGCTTCGGCCCGCTGCTGTACTGCCTGCTCTACTACTGCGGGGATGTGTGGCGGTACCTTACCCTGGATGACGATGAGGACGACAGCAGCGAGATTGATATCGAGCTGTGGCAGGTGGGTGTAAGTGGGAAAATAGATATATTATTAGTGTTTCAGAGTGAGAGTAACAAAATTAATGGTTTAAAAGTGTTTTTATAACATAAAATAATACGCTTGTATTTTGGCACAGGTGTATAAGGTACCTAGTACACCCACGTTTTGCCATTTAACGGTTCCAAATTCAGACCCGTGGTGCTTTTGAGAATAACGTGATAGATAAATACTATAACATTTTGCCCGACCTGGGAATTGAACCCAGGATATCACTCTCAGCGGGTTTTCAGACCACTAGACCAACTGGGCAGTATTTATTTAATATTTTACTATTATTAAGTTTGTGAGTGTTTTCCGTATTGTTTTCTTATATTTACTATTCTTCGGTCCCGCCGACCGGCTCGAGACATATGAGTTCGACGAACAATAGTAAATTAGGCTTTTTGGTTTCTTATTTATTTTGTCAAGTTAAGTAAGCTGGGAGAATTATGAAGCTAGTATTTTACCTACAATTTTTTTTGTATTTAAGAACCTAGATTTGAAATTGTCATTGTCCTCAACCATGATAAATAGCTGGTAAAAAGATACAACTAAATACACGTCCCTAGTACAGTAGCTCTTGTTTTTTAAGTCGGCTAAAAATACAAACGACTAAAAAGACTCACTCATGTAGTAGGAGGCAATCTTCTACATGCGACTTACAAAGATCATCAAATTGAAGATGTATTGCTTAATGATTACATAGAAACATATCATACCATGGCATAGATATTGGCCACTGGACGGACGTACTGAGGTATAGAATCAATAATACATGGCGGCTTATCTCAGCTGACACTAGCCAACTACGCAGAAGATATTATAGTGGAGAAGTATGCGCGCAAAAACATGCACTCCCTATTCCCTCATACATACTCCGATGGGACGGTAGACCGACACGACCGGAGAGAGATCAGGCGCAGGATCAACTAGTTAACAAGCCTTCCGAAGAACATGGCGATCTGACATGTGAAAACGGTCACCCATCACAAGACTGACCGCGGCGAGCACGGTTTGGTAGCCACGTACCTACGAGCCCAGGACTAATGAGAACACTTTAGCCTACTCTACCCCTTCAGGGATTACAGTCATGTTTGTATGTATAAAATTACCGTTTCTCTTTCTACATTCCAGGGTTACCCCTACGGCCTGCTGTGGTACGCGTTCGTGCTGCTAGCCTCACAAATACACTTCTTCCAGCTCTATTTCTCCTTTAACCTGCTAAAAGCATGGCGTGCAAGGGGCGCGCTAAGGAAAACCGACTAACCACCTAGACTTACGGTTCATTTTCCTTTGATCATGCATACATGCACTGCCAGTGTGAATGGGACAGGTATACGGTTGTCTTTGGATAAGTTCATGACTAAGAAATGAATGTAGACCTTATGATTATACGGGGTTAGTTGAAAATGGTGTAAAGGCAAAATTTGTTGGAAATATTGCAAAATTTTCCGCTAAGCTTTGATTGTGACGTCACCATCCGAATGTCACTTCCTCAAGTTTGCACGACTAATGTCGTATAAATAAATCTATTAATTAAATCATTTCTGTACTGCACTATATAGACTCAATATATAACACAACTGCCTTCTTTTAGGCACAAATAGGTAGGTGTAGGGGTCTACATTTAGTTAATTTATACAAAATGGCTGCTTGACTGTTTAATAATTTTTAATTATTATTATTTTTTTAATTTAAAATAATTAGCAAATATTGGTCATTGCTGCCACGCCATGTTTAACTTATCCTGTATAATGTTTGTCATGACTTGAATAAATGAAAAAGGGCTTAAACCAACGAAAATACGACTCGACTGGCACATTTATTAATAAGTTGTATAATTGTATTGTAAATTATTATCAAAAAGTTAGTCATTGTTTTATAAAATAAATTATTTATTTAAGTCTAATTCATATTCATACATATTTTTTAATTGGTAAACGTTTGAAAAGACAATAGAGTATTGTCCCAATTTACATTTAAATGAAAAATTGTGTAAATAATTAATTGAAATAACATTGAATGGTACAAGGAATACAAAGATTTACCAATGTATGGTAACTATACTACAATACAAGGCCTAGCGTAGTACTGGCCTAAAAAATAGTTGGAATTTTTTTATTGTAATATAGGATCAGTTATCTCTTAGAAATAAATCTACTTATTTAATCTAATATCAGTCTCAAAAAATCTTGTTGACCAGTTCATATTGCTCATATAATTTGAAGGTTGATTGTTTTCTATGAATATATATATAAATATTTGTATAAATAATTGTTAACCCTTCCCAAGTTCAATGAGCCATATTGGGTACATGTCGAATCTATTATGTCTGCTATTGGGAGAGTTCCTTATGATTTATTAACAGGAATACAGTTTGAATTATATTGTATCACTCATACTAAGATACGTCAAACAAAAATGTGTTGCCAGTTATATAAATAACTAATTAGTCAGTGGTAGATAATTCTTTGACCAATCGTTGAATGGTTATCAATTTATCATTGTTATCAACTAAACAATGAAGCAATATAATGATGCAATGGATTGTATACAATGTTTAACAATCATTAAGTTCTCTTAGGAACTCTGATTTAAGTAGTTACTAGTTAAGAAAATAATATACTCAATCTCTATTTTAGATACAGGTTTAGTAATTTTAAAAGTAAATATAGTTTGAAGCACAAATGACATTTGAATAATCTAAAATATTTCCGTGTATGTAATTTTAATTAGCCAATTATGGGTAATTTTGAATCGATCATCATCATCAGCCGGAAGACGTCTGTCTACTGTTGTACAAAGGCCTCCCCTTAGCATTAATTATTAATTGAGCATACACCTTAGTCAAATTCTATATTAAAGATCTATCAGACTCGATATTAGGATTTTTTAAATTGCTAAAAGGGCATTACAGTATAATAAATAATCTATACAATATTTAAAAAAATAGAACGCTTGGCAAAAATTGCATAATTAAAGTTACATCACACAACATTTAGTGTATTTTCAATTAATATTTTATATTGCAATTTTCGTAAGTACTTAAATATATAACTATGTTATGAGGTGTTAGTATTGTTCTAGATTGTTGAAATAAAATTGTTACCATCAAAATTTCAGTTAGTTTTAAACGGGTAAATAGCAATACATTTTATTGAAATGAACATAATAATATTATATTATTTGACTGAATAGATGATTTTAAACTTAGTTAATGACTCAAGTCTTAATTATTTGTTAATCTTGTGTCAGATTTTGTTACACGACTAAAAATTGGCCAACTGTGCCAAAACAGAAATAAAATATATTTACACGAATTTTTACAGTCTTGGACTTCGCGCTCAAAAATGATCACCTGGTGAAAGTTAAATAAACCGTAATTTATTCAGAGATCGTGTTTTATTTAATTTTGTTTGATGGCCGCGCGACAGTAACGCCACCCTGCAATGTGGAGTAAAAACGAACCTGCGGGTTGAATGAATACCGACTTGCCTTTGCCCCACTACATGAGCCGACACTTTTTAAATACTTTCCCGCGCTTAAAGCTATCATGTCATCTATTGTTTTATTCGTTTTTATTACCTGATATAGTTATATTGAACATTTTTGAAAGCGAAGTCTATGTATATATATTATTATGAATAAACGCCTAAACTCAAGCACGTTGTATAAGTGTAAGGATGTAAATAAACTTTTTGTAATAGGGTTTCAGTTCACTTTATAATAGCGTTTAAGTGTTTGTTTGTTTTCAAAGTTTTCCCTTTGTCTATTTGTTTTTTAAATAATAAAAACACTTTTGTAAAACATCCGTGTATTTTTTAAATGTTCATTAAAATAATGATCATCAGTAAGAGGTATGTCTTGCAAGTCCAGGCCTTTTTCTGAACTATGAAAGCGAGACGTCGCTATTTGCAGTTTAGTGCCTCTGCCTACCCCTGAATACCGGGAAATACACGCGTGATGTTATGTTGTGTCTTAATAATCGTTATAGTAATTAGAAACAACATAATATTCAATAAAAATAACAAATAAATGATAAGCATAGGCTTTTTAGCTGTGAAGGTTTTATCAGCCATAAATAATATTATAAGCATATGATGTCGAATTCCACAAAATGAATATTAATTACAACATTATTATTTGATTAGAACGATTACAGTATTTACAACAGATTATTCAAATCTGGGCTTATTTATTTGGATATTTATATAAAGCTAAGAATACAAACTAGAATCCTTCAACGATTATTTATTAAAAACGTCGCCCCACTCGATATTTCTCGTGTACTGTTAGTGCGTTCCACTAACATGAAATATCACATACACCAACACCCAGACCCGGGACGAACATCTACGCATCACACAAACTGTTGTCCTTGCGGGGATGAAAACCGCAACCCTTGGCGCAGCGGTCCAATTGCTTAGCTACTGGGCCAATCAGGTCGTCAATTTGGTACAATTTAATCGTACTTAATAGTTAGTCTAACGCACTACCTTTTGCACCGAAAGTCTCTTACAGCTAAGTAGGTACTGCGCTATCAGGGATTAGGGGAAATGTACATAGTGCTACTCTGCCTTATAGTCTAGTGGCGTCTGCTGAGCTTGGGGTCCTAGGTTCGAATCCCGACACGAGCAAACTGTTACTGGGTATTTCCATTAGGTAATTCTCAGTAGCAGCACGGAGTCAGGATTCGTGCCCGGTTAATGGCAAAAGGCTCCCCCCATATTACATTAGAACTTATAACATAAGTGGCGAAATGTGGGTGTACACACCTCTGCCTACTACAGACGGATTGTTGTTATGTCCATGGTGCTTATCACGACCTCTAGTCACATGGCGATCATCCCTACTTACAATAAGCTTATAATAACAATATAAATACTATTATCACTAGGAAATTCTTGTACATGCGTAAGTAAGTCACATGACACTTATGAATGAATACATGAAAACTGGATAAAAACGATTGAAAGGATTAAGCTTATCGGGTAATTATATCTTAATTTTCAGGTTATGTCGGATTTTGAAGATGTTTTGTATTGCCACGGCATATCTGAAGATAACATTACAATCGATCATTGATGTATTATGTGGCTTAGATAGTATAATGTAATAATATTAAAGTTCCACGTGTGGGGGGCGTGTTGTGGGCACAAGTAGGTATGGGTGCGGGCAGGGTTTGTAATCAATTTGAAGATTATTTTGATAGATTTTCGGTTTTATGATTGATGGGGGAAAGAGGAACCTTGGAAAGGTGATTGTTAAAATGCTGATTAAAAGGTAAAAATTAATAAGTACTTATTGGTGCCGTGTGGTCCGGCCTAGAATAGACCACCCCCTTTCCTCCCGAGGGTGTCGTAAGAGGCGATATTTCCTAAGGGAGATATTTCCGGAAGGATAGGCAGCAGCGTTCCCCTGTGTAGCTATCATTCACCATAGTGAGGTTGCCAACTCGCTTGCCCAGCGTGGTGACTGGGCATAACCTCCCATGTAGAGTAGAAATAAAAACGGCCTCCAGTTCCCTGCCAACCTATAATTCCAGGTAGCTGGTTATGACTGGATGGCGAACACAGGAGAGCGGGCCTTGTGGCGAACCCGGGGAGAGGCCTACGTCAGTAGTGGATTGCAGTAGGCTTATGTAATGATGATGAAATTGGTCACGATTAAAATGCTCTACCGATTACCTACTACTGCGTCTTCTCCTCCCAGCTTTAGCACTAACAACCGGAGAATGGCGGGCGTTTATGGGGCTATATGTTTAACGCCCATAAAGTAGGTACCATTTTATATATAGTCAGCGCATTTTGATTACCTTTTTTGTTAAACAAAAACAGCTTTTTCCATAAGAAAGGTTTGACTGCTTCGGTGTTCGCTTAGCGCGGCTTTTGACCATGAGGGTCTTTGTTCGAATACTGGGTCGAGCAAAATTTTATTGAGTTTTGTCTTGTAGTATTTACCAGTAGCAGAATGGAGTCAGGATTCATGCCCTATTGACAATAGGCTCGCCTTCTATTACATAACTGGCGTAATGTGGGTAGTATACACCTCTGTTTAAGGAAATACAAGCGTGATGTTATCAATGTATGTGTAATAATAATATCTTGGGACAGTTCACACAAGGTCACCGATTCCAAACTAGGTGAAGCCTGTATTATGGCAACCAGACAACTGATAAACAAATGTATTTCTAAATACATACATATTATAGATAAATTACACCCAGACACAGAACAAATGATTATGATCATCACACAAAAAATTGCCCTGGGGATCTAATCCACGACCTCTCGTTTAGCAGTCTGGGTCACTAACCACTAAACCAACATACCACTCAATATTATGGGGTTTGACATCTACCTTTTAGTAAAGTAGGTACCTACCTAATTATCTGTGTGTATGTTTATATCACGCTTGTATTGCCACTGAAGAGTGCGTTCGCACAGCTGTTGCTATGGCGCAGAACACTTGTTTTCAGAAGTCAACAGCACGTGGATTTTGACCCAGTGCTAGATCTTGGGAGTATTGAGGGGTTCGATGTTTACATAGAGGAGGAGGGGGAAAAGATACCCAATAAATAAAAATAAAACCTTAACTGTATACAATATTTTTTTTATTTAGTACTCAACCATTACTTCTTAAGTTCTTAATCAAAAACGCTACGATAGAGAAAATTCTTAATATTCCTTCAGATTGAAAGTCATGCTCTCCATTGTATAACTCCGTGTCTTCGTAGTTCTCTCAAGAAAATCGACATCAGTCCAGCTTTCCGAGCTTATGCGAAGCAGCTCGAAAGTGCTTCAAAGTAATCAAACGACTTGAATGCAGTCTCGATCTTCATTTGATAGTCTTCATCACGTACTCATCACTCATCATCAGCGATTTGGACTTCATCATCAGAGCCCTCGTCGGCTGTGGGCGGGCTACCAGTGTCTGCTGAGTCAGGAGCCGTCCGCCTCCATTTTGCGCGACGGTTTTGAAACCAGGTTTTCACCTGAAAGACAAATTATTGTTAACTAAAAAGTTTCAATCGGTGTTTAGGTACGATACCTAGGTGCTTCTAAATACTGAGTTTACAGTAGTGAGTGCAATTGTAAGAGCATAAGCCTACTCCATTAAACGCCATTATGGCAATTTTGGTATATCTTCTAAAATGTTTCCATCCCCAACAACTTGCTACGTAAATCAACTAGGCGCTTATTTCTTTTAGCTCTGGAATTATTGTTGTGGCGAAAGAGACATAGTGTAGAAAAAGCGTTCAGATTGTAGATAATGTTAAAATTTGCGGTTGTAAACAAGCAGACTACTTATCTACAACCAACAACCGGGGATTGTAATGAATGTCTTTGGCCTTAGTCATAGCTATGACTACAGTTGCTTTTACCATTTCAGTTAATTACGGAAACTACTGGCAGTACCTACCGGCTACTTGTATACTTTGAAATATTAATTGAAATGCATTAAACCTGTTACCTGTCTATCGCTGAGTCTGAGCGTGTTCGCGAGCGCCCTCCTCTCGTCCGGGCTGAGGTACTTGCTGGCGCTGAACCTTCGCTCCAGGGCCCCCGTTTGAGCCGCCGTGAAGCGCACCTGACCCCCCTTCCGTCTCCCTCCGAGACCCCACCAGGGGTTGCAGCAGCCCGGTGGTACTGCAGGCAAATATGTCAGGATTAGATTATGAGTTGTTAATACCGAAAGGCATTAAGTAAAGTGACCAGTTGTAAAATTTTTTACAGTTTTAACCTATTGCTACAAATGCTACAATCAGTAAACATGTTTATCTGTAACCTAAAAATAATGAGTGAACTCATCCACCCTAGGTAATATAATATTGTTTAATCTAGCCTTATTCACCATGTAAACTTATCTAGATGTACCGAAATAGTTTTAATATCGGTAATCTGACAAATTAGAGCAATACTACATTGATAAAAATACCTCGTTCAGGCATGTTACCATTAAAATATACTCCGATAGTTAGTATTAAAAGATAAAGTTGTTTGATACGAAGATAATCGGTCCAAAAATGTATTTTTTTAACTAATAGCCAATATTGTTATCGATTTAATAGGTACTTAATCGATAAGGTGTGTATTTTTAATTGGAACAGATATTTGTCGTAGATATATTATCTGTATTTTTATGTAAAGGAAGTACGTACAGCCCTACCCATTACCGTATCGTCGTATTGATGTTAATCTTGCTGAAGTTATTAATTAAAGATTGCATTTCAATTAAAAATATAATTATTGCATCAGCGAGCCATTCTCGCAATCGAGTGTTGAATGAAATTATTTTTTATTACAAGCTTTTATTTAACTTGGAATGTTTGTGTGTAAGTATGTATATGAGTTTGCTTAGGTCAAATCTTGCAATTTAAATTAGGACCACTTCTTGACATCGTATTGAAATGAAATTTTGCATACATATGTAGGTTCGGAGATAATACAATATTATGGTACTTTTGAACTGGTCTGAAGATGGAGTCGAAGGTGGTCATAGGAACACAGTAATGAAATGACGCGACACGATCGTGTTCGGGCTTGTTTAATTCGTCTTCACAAGTACTTTGAGATTTAAAAGCTTGGGTCTAAAAATATATTTTTAATATAAACTTATTACAAGTAACTATTTCGGGGCGTTCCCTTTTAAGTAACAACTTGGTTTGTTTTTTTTTGTAAGCAGAATTAAGTGCTACAAATTCGTCACATAAGGCCATAAAAAATCATGAATGTGTATTTTTCGATCGACTTTGGAAAAATACTCAATTGGTGTAATAAATTAATAATGTAATTAGGTGCAATATAATCATTGTTGATTACTGCATAATATTATTGAACAACTCTTATCTTGAGCGATAGTAATATCAATTATTTGAGTACTATCTATTTTTATGGGCTAAGACTGCACCATTGTGTTGTATCATGCAGTTTTTTGTTTTTAAAAACTGTAGCTTTGTTTCTACTGGCTGCTTGGTGTTTTCGGTAAGCTATTAATGGACTACTGAAACTCTTAGTAAATGTTTTTTTGTTAAAAACGTCGCCCAACTCTAAGAATTTCTCTAGTATTGTGGGTGTGTTTCACGAACATGAAATATAAGGTGCACAAACACGCAGACTTAGGACAAACATCTGCGGATCGCACGAATTTTTTGTCCCGTGCGGGAATCGATCCCACAACTCTTAGCGGAGCAGTCCAATCGCTTAGCCACTGCGCTAATCAGGTCGTCGTGTAAACTCAGCAAAGATTCTCGTCATGTATCTTTAAATTATAAAATACGATGCACACCATAAGAGAATCGTATTCAAACAGTTTGAGAAGGTTGTTTTTATAACATTTTTTATGAATAATATTATTAGGTACATTATGAACAGGTTGTAGATATAAACATAAACCTTTACAGTAAAAATTAACCTTCACAAGGTGTTAATAGATTAATATAGAGTCGTAACAATGTTCAGTCTTTTAAGGATTAACTGGGATTAGATAGAGACGGATTTCCCTGATATAGGTACCTACTTCATGTGGCAAGGGCTGCCTACATTTTTTTGGCTAAATATAAGTAATTTTTAAACTAAGCTATAAAAATATAGTACCTACAGAGTCTTAAAAAAGGGCCTTTTGGAAAATCTCTCTATCGAGTGGTGGGGGACATTGGATGTTATGGGAATCTATGTGGTGGGACGACGGCTCTTTCTTCAGCTCGTCGCTACACGCTATCGCATCAGTCAAATGTTAATGTATACATTCATAAATGAAATCGAATGATTTATTTGTTAGATTTTGGTGTTGGAAATATAGTATTTTTGCGTACTATACATATTATTTCTCCGATAGTATTTAGTACGTTTCGTTTCGTTTTAGTTACGTCTAGAAATATATTCCTAGTTCGTACTAGGAATATATTTCGGGCAAGCGTTTGCCAACCCTACATACTACCTAAGAACGTCAGTATCTAGCATACCTACACGTTTTTCCGTAAGTGTAAATCTTTTTCCATTGCCAAATACGGCGCACCTAACACTGATAGGATTGTCGAAGTGACTCTACCAAGGCATACTCAACATGATTAGCATTATATTTTTATAACGATTGCACATACTTATGATACATTGGTACACATTTTGTAGATAATTTCAGAAGCTCACAACTTTGCAGCGCCTACGCTTAGATAGCTCTTCTATATAGTATTTATTTTATAAAAGGGACTGCGGGGCTGTGGTATGCGGATTGGATTTTCGAAAAAAAATGTCTGACCCATGATGTTTATCCCGAGCCTTGGTGTTTGTGATATTTCATGACAGTGAAGCGCACCCACGATACAAGAGAAGTGAATGTAGGGCGATCTAAAAAAAATATTAAAGTATTTTATTATACTTTTCTCCCTCATAACTAAATACACCATAATTATATAAATTAGTTATCAGTTGCTAAAACGGCGAAGGAAAACATCGTGAAGAAACCGGCACACCTGAGAGTTTTTTTGCGGTGTGTAAAGCCATGTCAGAGGTCTACAGGCGGTTTAAACTCTGACACCAGGTTGTTCATCAACCATACGATAAGAAGAAGACTTAATACACCTGCATTATGACTATACCGATTACGTAATATCAATTACCAATACTAATTATGTAAATAATGTAAAGATCTGAACCATTAAGCTTTTATAACGATAACATGATCACAATCAATACTCGTAGATTACATTTAATTGTGACAGTGCGCATCAGGGTGACTGCACCGACTGTAATACTTAGATTATGTTTGTTTTATACTTTTACTGATTTCGTATTATTGGATTTTAAGCTTTACATAGATATGTGTTTTATAAGTATATAAGGTGGGTAATTTAATCTATGTAATAGGTATAAGTACAGTGCATCTATGTGCCGCCCTTCTGAAATATAAAATTGTGAAACTCATATAATTGACGCTCTCCATGTGAGAGATTCAGTTTGTCTAAATATGTGCTAACTGTCAGTTTAGTCTATGTCATGAACAGCGAAACTACAAAGCAGAATTATTGTAAGTAGTTTTTCCTGGATTCTTCTTATTGTACCATTGATGAGCAACCTGCCCCCTTACCGTGAATATTTAAAGCAGGACAGTTTAAGATATGGAAGCGAAATGCCGCTACGTGCATCATAATACGGCGTCTCGCATTATTTCTCTGGATTAGAACCGGAACTTAATGCATCAATTCCTATCCGCATGTAAGGCGTCTTTTAAATAATGTTACAACGTGTATCACATTAAAAATATGTTTAATATTAAAGTGTTAATTATTCCCGTATCAATTGTTAACTGATTCATTAAATTAACACGGATACACATTTAAATACATCGTCATATTTTAGATTATCGATGAAGATAATATTAAAAATTATTAAAATGTGATTATAGTTTAGCCGAAATACCAGTACATCCAATCATGATAAACATTTACAAGGAAAAGCTGGAACTTTAAGTTAGTATTTTTTGTTAACTAACTGTAAGTTAGTAGTTAACGTAACTTTAAGTTAGTATTTAACTATTTTTGGGCAGAACTTTTTTCTGTTGCCAATTCCTGTGGACGTGCACACGTGTGACACGGTGCCTCAGTCAGCGGGTGCGGTGGTTAAGAGAAGGTTCTTAAAAAAAAAGTTATGCTGAACATAAAAAAACTTAACGACCAAGTATATTAACTTTAGTAATGTTTTTTACGATATAAACTTTTCTAGTGTACTCTTATGACATTTGACATAACTCAGTCAAATTCAATATTCATAGTTAAGACAGGAAAATGTTTGTCGGTCCAGCTAGTTTGTTTATAAAGATGGGCAGACAAAATTATCATCACGATATTTTCAGAATCTTAAGTTGAAACTAATGTTTCTATCGATGACACGTGCTTAAGCAAACAAACAGACAAAATGTAAAGTAATAAAAAGATTAAGATTACGGCCTCATAGACAGCGATTAGATACGAATGACGTAAATTAGGTGATTCAATGTGAATAGTTATTTAAACATGTCCGCTGCTTATCGATGATTTAGATAATCGATAATAATCGTATTCTATTTGTTTTTCGTTCACAGCCCATAAACGAGTTACCGTATACTATATCTCTAAGATTAAAGGATCAGAAAAGATTGCATTGGTGCCATTGTAACTTGGATTTTTGTTTACGTTTTAAATATAGCAGTCGGGTAAAGTTTGTGTGCTGATCTTACCTCTGTCGAATCCATAAGCTTGTCGTATTGTGAATGGGTGTGAGAGGAATCTGTTTGCCAGTTGGCTCCTCAGAATCTGGTTAGAGTTTAACATTGGGTCGCTGTAGTAACTGAACGGTGGTCGTTCTAGGAAACCACCGGGTTCCTTGCTCCTGTACTGCGGCCACGGCACTGGAGGAGACATGGGCGACAGGTTCGCCTTGATTGGGGTCGGATACAAAGGGTAAGTGTTCCTTCTATGTTCTAGATTCACTCTACTCTCCAGTTCTTTGGGCATATCGAATTTGACATCAATTTTGCTCAGTTTCTCTCTGGGTGCCTCCTCTATTTTGGTCATAGTCTGCGCCGGCACCTCGGTCGGCTTCCCCCCGCTACACCTGAGAGGCTGCGTGGGCTCATTGCTCAGATGCTTGTACGGCCTCTTCTTCACGTCTTTCAGTATATCCTCTATGAAAAACGACTTCTTCTGCTTACACGCGCACATCGTGACGGTTTGATTAGCACTGCCCAATTTTATCTGTGCTGTTAAAAATTATCAGTACAAGCACGGTAATTGATAGCTACTTATTTAATGGACACGTATAATCTGTGGGCCGATTAAAATGTTCGCCGTATCGTTGGAGGCACTTTGGAATATTTTTCTAGGGTGTCAGGTACGGATTAGCGCAGATAGTGTTGATAATGTATATGTGTAATCTGTGACTTGTTGAAAGCATTGTAATTAGGCTACAAGTGGACTCGCTGTCATCGCGTTTAATGGAATCCAAAAGCTTATTGTTTTTTTTTCTAATTTAGATTAGTGTCGTCGTTGTTTATTTTGTAAGTTTTTTGGTTATCGTGACCTATTTGTAACTTAATCTTTTGATAAGGAATAATTAATATCGTTTTAAGTTTAACTGGGTCACCCCATTCCTCACGGTAGCTACAGATATAACTAATTACGTATATCTCTAATACTTATGTATACCAAGCATCATTCACATCCATAACATTATTTTTTGACCGCATACCTATTTTTTCTCTAAAGCCTGTACCATAACCAATCGTAACCATAACATACATGCAGATTGCAGTCCTATTGTTATAATCGCTCACGTTAACACAACTAGCTGCCACACAAGCGGCCGGTACTTAGCAAGCATCATAAAGGCTCAACATGAAGGTTTTACATACGTATGGATTACACTGAACGGCTTGAACTTACCCTTGGGGTGAGGGAGAGGCATTTAACTGCGAGAAACATGCTCGATTAAATAGCATATTAATATCTCTTGGAATTTCGTTTCAATCGTCTAATAAGTCTTAAAAATACTTTAATATGATGATTTCTATCACTTACGCGAATATGAGACTTTGAAACAAAACTAGTTTTACGCATTTTATCCTTTAGTATGGTTCAAACTAAAATCTGTGGAAGACACAAATATCTTTCTTACACCTTAGAACTGTGTAAATTGTAAGTGTTTTTGGTAAATTATTCCTTTGTCTGTTAAGATGCCTTTTAAAGGCGTGTGGCTATTGTTTTACTAAAGTGCCTGCAACACGTGACAAGACAAGGCTATCGGATAGCCGAAATAATTAATGTTATTACAAAAATCTAATAGTAGTACAGATTAATTAAATTAATCAAATATTCGACCCAAACACCCTCATCATCCTCCATCCCCAACACAAACACATCGATACCCGTCTTCCGCCACGCGTCTGTCTCACAAATGGAATTCTCTTCAAAAACAAAGGGGGAGAGATCCCGTACCTTCCTGTTTCGCCTTCGCCCTCTTTGCTTCGTAATTAATGAGAAGAGTTTTTCTACCTTTTGTTGCAGCAGGAAGGGTGGCTAATTGTCTCTAATTAATTGGGCCTGGGCGTATTTTTAAACCCCTTTTATTCCCTTTGTACGTTTCGTTCAAATAGAGCGGTCGACAATTGGTGCCTTTACCCTGATTTTGAGTTTGGGAGTTAATTGGTGGCTCATTGTTTTTGTTTGAGTTAGTTGGTTTATATTTTTGGTAATCGTATTTTATGTGGTGTTAACATTATATTCATTCGTCTATTAATCATTATTATGGTGAGCTTCAGTAATAAAATTACTCTGTCTATTACTTCTTCTTACCGTATGGTTGTTGAACAACCTGGTGTCAGAGTTTAAACCGCCTGTAGGTCTGACATGGCTTTACACACCATTGAGAAATGTCTCAGGTGTGTTAGATTCCTCACGATGTTTACCTCCACTTCACCGATTTTAGCCCCTGATAACTAATTTATAGTACGCGCATTAATTCGTAACGACATTGATGCGTGGGGTTTGAACTTGCGACCTTTGACGCGGCAAACCAACGGTCATACCACTCGGCTATCACTGCTGTTATTAGTTAGGTACAAAACGTTTTATAAAGGAAGTGTTGTAAACTGAGTTTGACTTTTGTTTTAAAATAAACGCAAGTATATTTTGCCTTTTAATTTTCTTCCCTCCTTTGTATTCATTCAACTTGTGTTCTTTTATCATTGTTATTATTGTTTAATTAATACTGTACTCTTTTTTGTGACTAGTTCACTTTTGTTTGAACTAATTTGTTTGTACAATCAAACATTAAGATATACTACATAAATATCCGATATGATAATTATACCTCTACTATGCTGTAAGTGACTTTCCGAATGATTCCTAACAAAAAAGGCCTGAATAATATGTAAAGACTGAACCTCCTATTTTATAAACCAGCCCGTCTAAACAAGTGTCGTTTGACGTATATAAATTAAATAGACTATGTTATAGACTACATCTGTGGACGATAACTTAGTCCATGGTATAATAATATACTCCTATACCATGACTTAGTCGAAACATTATGATATGACATCCCCATACATTTATCTTATTCGATTTCTATTCGTCAAGCCCCTTATACACGTGAATAAGGGGCTTGTCTTGTGTTGTGAAACTAAAAACTCCAGTGAAATGTAAGTTGAAACTACGCGTCTGCTTACCTATATCTGGGGAAAACATTGACGATAGTACGCCGCGTTCAGTCGCAGATACAACGGATTACGATTGACTATCCCTTTAGGGATTAAGGCGTGGCGATAGTGTTAAGGAAACATTATCGAATTAAATGTTAATCAATAACATAATGTGGCATTATTAATAATATAATTATTCTATTGCGATTACATTAACACGTTGCTCATTATCCCTATGTATGTCAGATTATATGCAGTTACTTTTGTTAACTGGTTATTGATCGCTACTATAAATAATTATCTATCTGTCCAGCCACGCAGATGCATTATTTGTTTCTTTTATCAAAAAAAAGACGTCCACACGAGGCATTGCTTCTGTATCGCGGGTGTGTTTCACACACATGAATTATCACATACACAAACTTCCAGAGTCAGGACAAACATCTGCAGTTCACAATTTTTTGTCTCGTACGGAAATCGAACCTACAACCCCTAGCGCGGAAGTCCAATCGCTTAGCCACTGCGCAAATCAGGTCTTAATATTTGGTTCAAATGTAAATTGCAGTCAGTAATTGTATACCACTGACATATCATTAATATCCGCCTTTGGGGGTACGTTGTTTCAGCTTCACTTGTACTGGTAAATGTTCGGTTTAAAGAACTTTATTTCTCATAAGAACATAGTTCACTTAAAATGAGATATGAAAAATAATCTTAAAGCTAAATATAACATCGCTTTAGCTTCGTGCTTTAAAGTTTGTTAACTTACAGTATATGAGTAATTACATTTATAGTTAATAACAATCTATAAGTACAGTTACATGTTATATAAATATCAAGAGTGTTGGCTACGAATATGGGCCCTTAGTTTCTGTTTATATATATTTATTTTGGTACACATTTTAATAACATTAGGTAGGCTATTGTACAGTTGTGCTCCCTCATACAGTATGTTTTTTTTACCATATGCTAGTGTGCGTGGTTGAGTAAGTTCTAATTTGTATCTGTTTCTTAAGTAATATCTATGTGTTTTTTGTGTAAGTGTTATGTTTGAGTGGATGTTGCCGGTGATCATTTTTTTAACAAGGATACAAGTGTTAAATTTATATAGTTGTGTAATATTAAAGAAATTAGTTTTAGTGTATAGTTCTTTTGTAGGTGTTAAGTAATTATAGTGGAACAATATCTTTATAATTCTATTTTGTGTCGTTTGGAGCTGTCTTAAATTAGATTCTGTAGCCGCTCCCCATATTTCAATCAGGTATTCTAGATGCGGCTTGATAAGTGAGTTATAGATCTGGATCCGCACTTTTTGTGGTATGCAGTTAGCAACTTTTCGGAGTGCACTCAAAATGGAACTCAGTTTTGATCTAACATGCTCAATGTGCGATTTCCAAGTTAATCGGTCATCTAAATATAATCCAAGATATTTTTCTTGATGTGATCTATTTATTACGTTGTTATTTATGGTTAATGGTACAAATTTTTGAATTTTCTTATTTTTTGCAGCAAATATCATATAAGAGGTTTTTGACGTATTAATAGTTAGTAGGTTGTATAGGAACCACTCATTCAGCATGTCTAAATCTTGTTGGGCATTAGCTATAATTTCTTGGATTGAGTGGGCAAAATAAAACAAGCAAGTGTCGTCTGCGTAAACGGTCAAATGTCCAATTAGACCTAAGTTTTTGATATTATTAATGTAGATTAGGAACAGTAATGTTTCCAGGACCGATCCCTGTGGAATTCCGCAGCTGACACTTTGCAATCCACTTTGCAGTTTATCACCTATTTTAACAGTTTGGTATCTATTTCGCAGATAGGACGTGAAAATACTTAGAGCTTTACCGGTTACACCTATGTTATTTAACTTTTGTAACAGTTTGACGTGACTTACTGTATCAAATGCTTTTTTTATATCAATAAAAACTCCAAGTGCTATTTGTTTTTGATCGATAGTTGTTTTTATTTTAGTAATTAAGTCTATAGTTGCCGAAAGTGTGTTAGATTGTGACCGAAATCCATATTGTTGTTCAATTATAAAGTTTTTGTCTGTTAGATATTTGTCTAAACGCGTGTATATAATTTTCTCAAATATTTTGGAAAGCACTGGTAGCACAGATATCGGTCTGTAGTTTCCAGGGTCATTTTTCACTCCCGACTTATAAATAGGGCTCACCTTAGCAATTTTCAGCGAGTCAGGGAAGACACCATCCTCAAGACATTTGTTAAAGCATTCTGTAAGGCTCTGAGCAATAATATTTTTGATGCATTTAATGGACTTGGTACTAATTCCATCAATGCCAGTACTCGTATTATTATCTAGGTTGTCAACTATTCCTATAACCTCTTGTATGGTGCATGGTGCAAGTTCGCTAAGTGTAATTGTATGTGTGTAGTCTGATTTGTACATTAGAGTGTTTACTTTATTAGCATGGTATTTTATGTCTATTTGATTTGCCAACAAAGTACCTATGGAAGAAAAGAAGTCATTAAATGCAGCACATATTGCATTGCCTTCTGTTATAGTATTATTGCCAATAATAAGTTATGTTAAAAATGGCAATACTAATATTGCTTGTACTGGCAGCACTAATAACGAAAACGTTTGGTTTTCTACTAGCAGTCCTAATAACGTTGACAAGCGGCTTGATGCCATGAAACAACACTTCATGTTTTACGTATGTCTTCTCTAATGGCAATTTTTTTATACGTATAACGTTAGCAGACGGTTAGAACCAACCCTCCCTAAGTCTCTTACAGACGATGTATGCTATAGGGGTAGTTACATTTTTGGTGTTAAGAAAAAATAAATATATAGTTTTAATTTTCGTATCGCCTGAAATAACTGTATCAAGATTTGAAGTAACATCGTATTATCTTTAAAAAGATTGATCACTGTATTTATCAATCGCCTGTAATCTTTTCTACCTTTTTCTACTAAAGGTTAACGAATCCTTAATTAACAACCGATCTGACAAAAGAAATGCTGGCTCCGGCTCAATTTTAAGGAATAATCTTCCAACCCTCCTAACCCTTTAAATATCAGAAATGTCTATATAGTTGTCGGTATTTTAAATCTCAATTAATATCATTTTCTATATGACATACATACCTATAGAATATTCCGCGCCCAAAAAAGGTGTATTAGATCGCTATGTAGAGCACAGCCTTTAGATAGCTGTGTTCCCCTTTTTAAAAACCTTAAGATTTTGCCTCTTCCAGCTCTATATATATTTGAAATATGTGTCTTTGTTCACAAGTATTCTTCTCTGTTTGATAAACATAATGACATGGTATCTAGACCAAGTAGGAGAATATACAAACTACATATACCTCAACAAAGACTTCATATGTATTCCACAAATGTTTATTGTATGGCCATCCGTATTTACAATAAGCTACCCGATTCCTTTAAATCTTTAAAATATACCATGTTTAAAACCAAATTATCTCAACTATTAAATAAAAAGTGTTATTATTCAATTGACCAATTCATGGATGACAAATTTTAAAATGTATAATGTTTGTATGATTTTACTTAAAATATTTTGTACGCTGGAAACAGCAGAATATTATGGACTTCATCAAATGTAACACCTTTTGTACAATATTCTTACAAATAAATAAGTTATTATTATATGTATTTTGTTTCTAATTTACACATAGATAGAAGAAAGCTTTACAAAGAAAACTAAACTTAATTTTCTGAGATCCCAAATACTATTTTTCGCTGTTGTCTCTACCCTACACAGGGCAGTTACAAGTTTATTGTATAACAATATATAAACCATTAAGGAACACTTAATGCTATTAAATTGTTAATCGCTTCATTAGCTGGCCTAAACGTTTAAGAGGAGTTGTTAAATCTGTGTCAAACTATACCAATAACTATCAAAGAAACGTGCTTTAATACAATTATAGTGTCAATTACCGCTTTTGTAAGCAATTCTCTCAAACACAAGATATAAAAGCAGCAATGAATGTCGATTGAAAGGGAAAGCCGTTTTGTTAGGGTTACAATGCCACAGCTGAGTTGAGAATTGGTGGACAGCAGCCTAAATCGATATAGATAATGGGCGATTACTTAGAGTGAGTTGACAACCCTACGGAATTGAAGGGTGGGGACCGAACGATTCAAATTATCGATATATTTGAAATAAAAATGAATGGAAATTGGAATGGGATTAATAGTTACTTATTAATTTTACTCTATTTCGGTAAGACGTATCTCTCTTTTCCTAATCGCCACCACAACGCTTTATGTATTTTACATCGCTTTGGTACTGAGCTCCTTTTTTACGAGTCTATTCTGGTCGGTGTGTTGCTTCTATTTTTTATTTTGTTATTGGACCTACTCTGACACTATTCTAAAAAAAAAATGACTGCCCAGTAAGGGCCGAACGATAAGTAATGGTACCTATATCGTGACTTGTGAAAGCTTTATCAATGCACCCTCATTTTGGAAAGATATTAAATACATTAGATTTAAAATTTATCGAGTATCGATAACAATTAAACATATAAATACCCTCACTACCGCTATCTTCGCGGGTATTGTATTGATTTTGAGTCTATTTTCGTTCGGCCGGCCCACCTGTATCACCAACTAAATACTAGAGTCATGCGTAGTTAGCAAACATATTTCAACCTCCTTACATCTAGATATGGTCGGTTTATCGTTAGATGACACATCATTTCATATTGCCCTTTGATGTATTGAACTTGCAAACGTTTAAGTTTTATTGCGTACGTATAAGGTTCAGAATTGTGTGGCAGTTTTATTAATATTTTAGTCCGGTTTTCTTGTTTTTGTATGTAATCCGTTTATGTGAGTTAGATGTGGATTGTGGACTATTATCTTCGTTTAGTTAAAGGTTATGCTATTTTTGGGAATTGGTTAAATCTGGTATAATGTAATCCCATCTTGTACCTCTGCTTTTAAGGATGATCTCTATAATGATATGATGTTTTCTTGTGTTCTGTACTTGGAAGAAAAGATTAAGAATACAATTTTCTTCCATCACTGCAAAAGCGAGACGTATCGAGCCTCGTATAGTCCCAGTTAATGCCAATAGGCTCCACTTATTGCACGGGACTTGTAATCTTAATTTTATCGTATAGTTGATGAACAACCTGGTGTCGGAGTTTAAGTCGTTTGTAGGCCTTAGACATAGCTTTACACAACGTTGAAAAATCTCCTAGGTGTGTTGGTTTCCTCACAATGTTTTCCTTCACCGTTTTTAGAAACTGATCATCAATTTATAATACGTACATTAATCCGACAAGACATTAGTGAGTGCTGGGGTTTGGACTTGCAACCTTTGACTTAGCACTCGACTATCACTGCTATTGGGACTTGCAATGGACGACAGAGTGTGTTTGTCTGTATAGAAGAGCCTGCCTTCCGATTCCGGGTTTCGTAATATGGATTTATAAAACATATATTCCTCCACCGTTCACGTACCGACATGGTACAAAGCTTAGCAATTACAAGCACAGACAGTTCCATACATAATCGAAAGTGTCTGTACGGGTACGCTACGGTAACGTTCGGTGGACGAGAATGTAAGAGAGAATAGAGATGTGCATCAAGCGGCGGGGTTTATAAGTGTAGTGATATAATTATTAAATATCTATGTCACTCTTCCTAAGAGGGTCAGTCGTGCTACGAAGGTCATTCTGCTACGAGGGTCACCCTTTCTAATAAATTACTCTTGCTACGAGGATCACTCCTGCTACAAGGGTCAGTCTTGCTACGAGAGTCACTTTTGCTACGGGCGTCAGTCTTTCTACGAGGATCACTTCTGCTACGAGGGACACTCTTGCTACGAGGGACACTCTTGCCACAAGGGTCACTCTTGCTACGATGGTCACTCTTGCTACGATGGTCACTCTTGCTACGAGCGTTACTCTTGCTACGAGGGTCACTCTTGCTACGAGGGTCACTCTTGCTACGAGGGTCACTCTTGCTACGAGGGTCACTCTTGCTACGAGGGTCACTCCTGCTACGAGGGTCACTCTTGCTACGAGAGTCACTTTTGCTACGGGCGTCAGTCTTTGTACGAGGATCACTCCTGCTACAAGGGTCACTCTTGCTATAAGGGTCACTATTGCTAGGAGGGTCACTGGCTACGAGTGTCACTCTTGCTACGAGAGTCACTATGGCTACAAAGGTCACTCTTCCTACGAAATCACTTCTTTCTAAGATGGTTACATTAGTTACAAGGGTCACTCTTGCTGTAAGAGTCACTCTTGCTACGAGGTCACCTCTTTCTAAAAGAGTTACTTTTGTTACAAGGGTCACTCTTGCTACAACGGTCACTCTTGCTACGGGCGTCAGTCTTGCTATAAGGGTCACTCTTGCTATGGGTGTCAGTCTTGCTACGAGGATCACTCCTGCTATAATGGTCACTCTTGATATGAGGGTCACTATGGCTTCGTCTTGCTACGAGGTCACCTCTTTCTATGAGGGTTACTTTTGTTACAAGGGTCACTCTTGATACGAAGGTCATTCAGTAGAAATATTAATCACTTCATAATCTTTATTCTGTCTACTACTTTATATCACAACTCTATGTATCCTGCTTACCTTATAAGTATGTTAGTGCAATAGATAAAGCATTGAATGTTGTATCGACTACGGCACTGTCCTGCTTCAATTGATTTCCGTCTAGCTGAGTAAAGGTGTATCTACACTGTTGGAAGCTGTGTAGTAGGTAATGAAAAAGCGCCATTTTGAGTCAGGTAGTCTGTTACGGACGCCTTAATAAATCGAAGAAAGGGTTAGTAAAATTTCCTTGTGGAGCTAAATCTTGTCAGTCGAAATGTTAGTGTTGCTAGCTGCACCCCGCGGTGTTACGCACTACATTATTCAGGATAAAAAGTAACCTATGTATTAATCCAGGGTGTCAGCTACCTCCATACCAAATTTTATTTAAATTGGTCCAGCCGTTTGGGCGTGAAGAAGTACCAAACATACAAACACACCCACAAACTTTCGGCTTTATAATATTAGTAAGATAAATGATTTTTAAGTCTTACGCGAATACTAGACAGTGAAATCAATGAATTAATTTGTAATTATGTATATTTTTTTTTTACTTAATTATATGGTTTATAGCGTTCTAAGGGGGAGGCCTTTGTCCAGCAGTGGACGTCTTCCGGCTGATGATGATGATATGGTTTATAACTATATTTCTCTGAAGACTTAACTGCTTTACTATAGGAAACCCGGACCGTTATCGAGAAAGTAACGTATTTTCATTTTTCATTAAAATGCATATAAAGAAAACGACTAACAAAAAAACACCTCTACCTACACCTTGTATGCCTGAGCAAAACTAATATGACCAAAGTATTACAAAATATTATAGTCCATTAAAATAATGTTTCCTTTCTTGGTTCCTTGTGCACATAACTTTACTCGCTTACCTATTTCCTCTCCCTCCCTAGAGGTAAAAGGTATCGTCTGTCGTTCCCTCACAGACTAGGGTTTCTACCCTTGAGATAACTTACAAATGTATGAAATAATATTATAAATAGGTCGCTGAAAAGACTGCTATTGTCCATGAAAAAAATGTTATAAAATAAGTAATTACCAACTTCGTTTTACAGAGGTACATTGTATGGGTGCAGTGGTTAGGAGTATGACTTTTGCTAATGCGCCAATCCGATTGTTATTAATCATTTAAAGACATTTCTTCATCTTATCGTATGGTTAATGAACAACCTGGTGTCAGAGTTTTAACCACTTTTGAGACGGTTTTACACACCGTTGAAAAATCTCTCAGGTGCGCCGGTTTCCTTACGATGTTTTCTTTCACCGTGGTTTTTAGCTACTAATAACTAATTTATAGTACGCACATGAGTTTGAAGAGACATTGATGCGTACTGGGGTTTGAACATGCGACCTTTGACTTGGCAGTCCAACGGTCATACCACTCGGATATCACTGCTTTTAAAGACGCTGCCGACTAGTTGGTGAATGTTCGCCTTATCTGGCACAGTAGCTAAGTTATTATTCTTCTGCCTTGTGATCCAAATTTTCCGAGTATTGTGTTTGTATCCATGAAACCTATTTTCAATGCAGGCGAAATTCTTAGTGATGTCGTTTTTAGACAGAAACTATGTCGATTAAGTACTAGACGATTAGGTATATTTGTGTGCCGTTTAGTATCGATATCTTTGTCTATGTTAGAGAAATAAAGTTAAGATGCTGAATGTCGCTTGTATTCGTATCGTAATGCGTGTAAATAAACAATATCAGTCAATAACAATAAAATCAGTTTAATGTGTGTCGCTAATTGCGTCTGGAGCGGCCATTCTGATGCGAGTTTACAGCCGCGAGTACACTTATAAAATATTATCGGGCCTTTAATGGCCGCCGAGGTTGAAACAACGGGTCCTGCGCATTACAGATATTATTTATACTGTGCTACAAATAAATAATGAAAGGATTTTTAAGTTACTACTTTTACTTATTTTTAGCAGTGACACTATAATTCATTCAATTTTTTTTTTTTTTTAAAAAACGTCGCCCCACACTAGGAATTTCTCCTGTATCGTGGGTGCGTTTCACAAACATGAAATATCACAAACACTAACACCCAGACTCGGGACAAACATTTATGGTTCGCACAAAGTTTTGCCCCGTGCGGGAATCGAACCCGCAACCCTTAGCGCAGCAGTCCAATCGCTTAGCCACTGCGCTAATCAGGTCGTCTGATTAAGAATTGTCAAATTCTCTGTCTCAAAATTAATCATACTTAATCTCTGATACTAGCATTTATAACCATGCACATGTACATCATTGCTATATGAGTGCATCGTTGTAGTACAAGTTGCGAACCTAATGAGGTCCGCAACCTTCCTACATACAGTTAATACGTGTGAGCATGTGTTTTAAAATAACAGCACATAACTGTCCTACTGCAGGGCAAATGTCTCTTTTCGTATAGAGAAGAATTGAGCTTCGATTATCACGAAGTTCACTGCGAATTGGCGACATCAGATAACTACGTCCAGGTTTCCTCACGTTGTCGAAAGTATTTATGACATTGAAAAGTCACATTAATAAATGCCTGGGTTACCTGCAACCTTGTGAATGCAAATTCGGTATGTCAACCACTACGCCACCACGACATTGTACGTGTGTACCCCACTTAAGTTACTCCTTCGGGGAATACAGCCACATCACTAGGTAACAGGTATTGGTGCGCTCGCTGCTAGTAGTACAAACGGACTTGGTAAATAATAAATCCAATCAATAGGTGCAATTAGAGCGGCCGGTAGCCCGCTACCAATAATAGATGTTTCTGTAGCTGGCAGTTCCAGCGAAGTGACGTCACTACTAGGTCTACTAAGTATCGGTATGGGGTAATAGCCAGGGAAGTAGGTCATGCTTTATGTAGACTGTGTCTTTTTTTCGGAACAAGCCTATCATTTGTGCCTATTTGTAACTCTCGTAAACTAGTATTTACAATGAAAACCATCGAGGCAGTGAAGCTCGAGGAGGCCCTGAGAAATGATTTGTCTGGTTTAGAACCTGCGACGAAATTAAACATAATAGGATATATAGCACCTGAATTTAATTATCTGAAATCACCAACCCGCAGTGAGCTAGCGTGGTGATCAATGCTCAATCCTTCTCTATACGAGAAGAGGCCTTTGCCCTGCAGTGGGACATTTATAGGCTGTTATTATACTTCCTAATTGAGTTTAGTCAGTCAACAAGGATGGTAGCGAGGTTAACGGTTCAGCGTGCGCCGGATGCACTTAGTTTTTATCACTCATGGAGGAGCTCTACTTGTACTCCAACAGTCGCAGTCTCGGTTAAGACAGACTGACTGTCGTGCAGGCATTTTGTGTGTAAGGAGCTAATTACGTCACTCCTCTCTTGTTGGTAGTATCACTACATGTATAAAAAGGGTCTCTTAATTATATACATCTTATTATGTTTATGGTGTATCATTTCTTTTTAGTCTCTCGCTTCCTAGCAAGTTAAAAGTATTTCCTACTCCAACTATTCCTTTCCAGCCTTTGCTCAAGATTCCAAGGAAGTCAAATAATATTAGATCGTAGTCGGTAATACTAGGCTTCATTGATAGTGGTTTGTGAAAGGATTTCTCCTGTATCGTGGGTGCGTCCCACAAACATGAAATATCATATACACCAACGACCAGAATTGGGACAAACATCTGCGGATCGCACAATGTTGTTCCCGAACGGGAAACTGCGACCCTTAGCGTAGCAGTCCAATCGCTTAGTCACTGCGCCAATCAGGTCGCCTATTTAAAACACACTTACCCCGTGGAATACAGAATGATGTATCCACAAACGTCTGTTGTTCTGAATGGTTTTAACTCGTATTTACGGACCCCTACTTAAGTAAAGGGTTCCACTAATTTTTATAGCACAAGCTACCTGAGCGACTCGTAAACCATAGACTTGACTTACCATTAATAAATTATTAGCTGCCATGACTATTGTTCAATGGAATTTGAACCTTATGTAGTAGGCGGAAGGTTATGTTGTTGAAGACATCAGGTATGTCAACGGAAAAGTAAATGTGGTTTCCTTTTGTTTAATTATGATGTGTTTAGTATTGTTGAGTAGCTACTGCCTGACTGTGGGCTGTTAACTTGTGTAGCGCCAGGTTTGTATTGTAATGTACTGCATTTTATTATTCTGTCTGTATTTAGTGTTTAATGTTCGTGTGATTGAAGCGTAGTGCAAACCCATCTAATCTAAAGGGTTTGTTTAGCGACATTTTGAAACAAGAAGGAGTTTTTAATTGCAAAATGGTGTCCTATTGTTTAGCTCTGACGAGATTTATTTTATTTAGCCTTTAAATAAAAAAATTAAATAAACACAAAATGATTTAGTACTTTGAATATTTCTTTGGACATTTCGTTGAGCGCGACTTTACCTTAGAATTAACAACAGATTTTGGATAATTTTTCGCTATGTAGCGCGCTTCTGCCCACCCTCGTTGTGACGTAGCGGGTCTGGGTGTTTTTGTATGATATTTCACGTTAGTCAAATGCACCCACGATATAGGAAAAATTCCAAAAACGAGACTTCGTTTTTCAAAAAGAAACGAACTCAGCCCTATACTTAGGTACTTATTAACTAACTTTTATCTAAACCACTTGTAGACAGGAGTTGCTATACCAACCCAATATGAGCATATTGGGTGCGCCCCGTGGTGCTACCCGCTACATTTTTTCGGGATAAAAAGTAGCCTATGTGTTAATCTAGGGTGTCAGCTACCTCCATATAAATTTCATTAAAATCCATTTAGTAGTTTTTACGTGAAAGAGTAACAAACAGCCATCCATACTTACAAACTTTCGCGTTTATAATATTAGTCGGGATTACACAAATGTTACAATTAGATATTGTCTTTAAGTAAAGTTATGGCATAGAGGACGCGGAAGCCTTGTCTTCTATACAAGACAGTGGCATTCAAAGGGTTAAGAACTAGACAAAACTGGACACAAAACGTCCTACCAACATTACAACTCCACAAATCCCACCCATCTTACCGACGACACAATAATAAAGCTTGGCTTTACTTCTAACCCCCTAATTTTATGGAGGTCTGGTATTTTAAACACGGGTGCTCACAAAAACACGTGATAGAGACATTCGGGCTATTAAAGAGCTTTTTTATACGAGTTTTATAGGATTTTTTGTGCTTTCAAGCGATTAACAGAATGGTCGTCTTAATTGCCCCTTCGTAATTGTTTAAAGGGACTTTTTATAGACGCTGAGGGTCTGCAATGAATTTTTGATTGACGTGTCGAGTTGTTACCTGTTAGCTGGGGTAGTTTGATTGTAGAGTGTTGTGGAGTGAATTGGATTTGTTGATCGTTTGAGGTTTATTAGACATGTAGTTAAACACGATTGTTTAATTGAATAAATAAAAAGCGTTTCATATATGATGTCTCCATGTTTTCAGCAAATAATTCATTTTGAGGAAATAAGTTCATGTACTCCAGCAAGTATGTTGGTGCTACTTAAACTTCTGATATTATCCTACGGTCTAGTGGTCGATAACTGCTGAGCACAAGGTCCTGGGTTTAAGTAATTCTCAGTAGCAGCACGGAGTCTGGATTTGTGCCCGATTGATGGCAATAGGCTCGCCCCCTATTACATTGGGACCTTAAAACATAACTGGCGAAATGTGGGTGTACTGTATGTGCACCTCTGTCTACCCCTTCGGGGAATACGTGATGTTATGTTATGTGTATAGCCGACGCGAACGCCGCGCTTACGGCTCGCCGCCGCGCCGGTTGTAGCTTGTCCCGAGGCGAGGCGAGTACATTACGATTCCGATTAGTGTGCGATGACTGCATCGTAGGGAGCTTCATACAATGAATACTGCACAGCTCGAGTTGATACGATTCCGAATCCCTTTCCGGGTTTGTGTGTGCTATGACCTTTAAACTTAATCAGCTAAGATCGGCTTAACAGTGATTAGAACCCACCCTGTACAACGGACCTTAATTTTACGACACATAATGTAGTTCTTAATGTTCCCTCGTGTTATATTATTATGTCGAGCCTCTCAATCTAAATGCTTTCCGTTTAATACAGGCCGTTTTATTGTCGCCTTAATATACAGGCTGTTGTTTTTTGTGATGCTGCAGTTATATGGGAGTATTTGTCTATTGAGTAAAATTGTATCAATTATATATCGCGGGTCCTTAGCCTTTAGTGTGAGTTTATTGACAAGTTGTCACACAGAACAAATGATTAAATTAGCCTCATCACACAAAGATTTGTGCTGCGTGGGGATCGAACCCACAACCCCCGGTTTTAGTAGTCAGAGTCTAGTGACGAGTAGACCAACAGGCCAGTAACCTCATCATCATCCAGCAGATGTCCGACGTCCACTGTTGGGCAAAGCCCTCCCCCAACGGTAGGGGGTGCTATAATCCCCACGCTTAGCAAGCTGCTTGGGGATCGCAGTATTGGTGGTGAAGTTACAGCCGACGCTGCTTTTCTTCTGGATTTCTTGTTGGTCGCCTCTTACGACACCCACGGGAGCAAAACTGGTGGTCAATTCCACACCGGATACCACGCGGCAGGGAAGGCAGTTAAGAAATATACTAAATTCATTTTAGATTAAAATTTCAACAGCCTGTAGATTAGATACACAAAAACTTATCAAGTATAATATGAAGTATAATAAGTTATCTTTAATGTCGCAGTTTATTGGCTCGTTAACGGGCGCGGAGCCCCGGGCCCGGACTTAGTGGCTACTTGTTTATTACTGGCGAGCCTATCGGGGGTCAGATGTTCAATACTGACCGGCCGACTGTTCTTTTCTTTGTTTATCTTTAATACTAATAGTATTAAGTCTTCGTGAATTAAGTTACTTAGGTATTATTTAAAGTGAAGTAAATTTTCCCGTGCTTCGCAAGGCACGTTAAGCTGTTGGTCCTGCTCCTGATCTCTCTCCGGTCGTGTCTTACCGTCCCATCGGACTATGAGAGTGAGAGAATAGGGAGTGCACTAGTGTTTGCGTGTATACTTGTGCACTATATATTTCCAGGGTAGTTGGCTAGTCGCAGCTGAGAATGGCCGCCACAAATGTGGGTAGTAGAAACTTCTCTATATTTATGAATAAATACGTGAAGCAAAAACATTTAGGTAGGTATATAATTAAATGAAGAAGAAGCGGAGTGATAAAGCGAACTGATGAGACGAATGTTAGGGAAGGGCAAACAAACCTAGGTAAACATACTTGGACCAGATCAGAGATGTTCTACAAAAGGGTCAAGTGAGGAGTCAACCGATGAGCGAGAATGAGGAATGTGATGCGAGTGAATGAGCAAAGGAAGTATTTCATGATCATAGTAACTGGAAATCAATGATTCTGCCTACCTCTCTGAGAAATAGGCGTGACTTTATATTTGCATGTATAATTAAATATTGCGCGCACAGGAGAAGTGTGAGATTTCATTGTTAAAGTTTATACATAACATATTATCACACCTGTTATCACCGAACGGGTAGGCAGAGGTGCACATCCCATATTTCGCCAGTTTGTTATAGGTCTCAATGTAATGGGGGGTGAGCCTATTGCCATCCACCGGGCACAAATCCCGACTCCGTACTGCTACTAAGAATTACCTAATAAAAAAAACCAATAACACCGCCAGGGATTCGAACCCAGGGCCTCAAGCTCACCAGATAAGATATAGATGAACTTAAAATTTTGTTTAGTAATATTTCCAAATACTCAATAAAAGTTATGTCGTTAGTAATGGCTTCCGTGCCATAGTTTATGGTGTTTTTGATTTTATATGGGTTTTACTTAACCATGGATGTGTGTAAAACGTTATGGTCTATTAACATACCCCGGTTCGATGTCCGATGGTTGTAAATTGACAGACGTGCTGTGATTACCAAACTTTATTTGATGTTATAACTTAGGTAGTTATTACATCGATAATGCACAGTTAAATGTATAGGTTATGTTAATTGTATGTTCTTATACAACACAGTAAATTCTTTTTCTGTTTATGGTAATGGTATTAAGTATTTATAATCGACCAGCTGGCCCGGCAAACTTCTCACAGTTTAAACCTTCCCTGGTCCTCTACGAATATTTCAAGACAAAATTAGCCTAATCGCTCCAGCCGTACTTGAGTTTTAACAAAACTAAGGGACAGCAATACATTTTTATATATAAATAGATAATTATCAGGAGCCCTGCCTAGTCATAGTTTAAATGATATTATTATAATTAACCCTAACAATAGAGGAACTGGGATGGTGCGCATGCGCATAATGTAAGACAAAAAATGTGATCGAATAGTCTATTTAAAATATGTAGTATTTTCTGATCTCAGATCTTATGTATGACGGTCAGTGTCATAAAACGACTGAATTTAACGACCTGATTGGACTAAGCAATTGGACTGTTGTACTAAGGGTTGCGGGTTCGAGTTCCACACGAGGCAAAAAATTATGTGAACCGCAGATGATTGTCCCGAGTCTAGGTGTTTGCTTATGGGATATTTCAAGTTTGTACAACGTGCCCACGACACACGAGATATTTTATTTGGATGTAGTGAAACAAAAGATGAAAAAACTCATCTTCACTATTATCCGATATTCTTAGTGTATTAAAGAACGAACATAGCACCTAAAGGACAGATATACATGTTTTAGATGTAAATAATTACATATATTGTACACCTCACAAATACAATTGTGCCCCACATTTCAAAAGAAAAGTTTGTTTATATAATGAAACTAGTGGACCTGGCAGACGTAGTTTCGAGAAAAGCGATTGTGGGTTTAAATGTGTTTTCAAAATTTCATCCAAATCGGTCCAGCCGTATAGGTGCTGCTGGGTGACAAACAGACGCACAGAAGTAATGCATTTATATATATGTCGGCGCGAGACATTATTAAATAATGAAAATTAGTTAATCTTGAGAGTTGTAATTTATTTTGTTATTTTTTTAATTATTCTGTTATTTTCATAAAGAGCGGGTAACACCGAATGGAGTTGCGTTTGACATGACGGGCGAACGTCGTGTCAATTGTTTTGGAATGGTTGACAGCGGCTGAACGTGGTGGTCACTCGCAAACCCATTGGCTCTATATTTTATTATTGAATTACTGTTACCATCCTTAATTGTTTCATTTAACGCCCACGATAAATCCCCGTGCTGACGAGGTCACAAGTCAGCAATCGAATATAACAGCCCGGCTCCCTGATGTCCCGTTATCAGAAGTGGGATTACCCGGGACTTTCCAGGAACATGAAACAGGTCAGAGTATCGTTACTAACCTAAATAATGAATCCGACCGTTGGAAAACGTTGTTTGAAATGCAACAACGTAGCATGATGGAATTAATTCGTGCTATAGAGGACACGAAAACGGTTAATACAAAGCTAGCATTACCCGAATTCAATCCTGATTCTCGAGATGCCTATGGCCGGTCATGGTGTAATACTGTTGACCTATGCATGCAAGAAAAACAATTATAATCTAGTAGTACTTTGATTATCGCCATGAGCAGAGCACTTAAGGGCACGGCAGCTACGTGGTTGGCTCAAAATACTTTTGCTGGTATAAACTGGCCTCAGTTAAAAGATTTATTTCTTGCTCGATTTGACTACGTCGAGACTCCAGCTGCCACATTATGTAGGCTCTTTAGTGAAAGCCCAAAGATGGAGAGTGCCTGTCGGCCTATGCTACACGATTCCTGAGTACATTAATGAACCAGTGGCATTCTTTATCGATTGAAGAAATTGCAATTGCTGTAACTCTGGCACAAGCAGTGAAAATCGAACCACGGTTGCAAAGACTAGCATACACTGGAAAAATTAATACTAGAGTGAAATTGCAACAAGAACTAATGGCATGTACCTATCGAAAAAGAGAACCTTCGATTCCAGAAAAGTCCAATACTTACAGTGACGCTAAGAAACTGCTATATGAACTGAAGAAATGTTATCATTGTGGCAGACTAGGCCACGTGGCAAACGAATGCCTTTCTAAAGACTTGCGTAATACCAGTACTAATTCCAAACCTCAGTTTTCAGCAACCAACAAAAAGCAAGATACCCAAGACAGCAGTGTGCCAAACAAAACATCGTCGCCTACGTGCTACTACTGCAACGAACCAGGTCATATCGCCACTCGCTGCCCGAAAAAGGACACCAAGATTAGCAGCGGCAACGTAGAGCATCGAGTGAATGCCTGCACTATGAAGCCAGCCACTGATCACCTAGCAATTGAATCCGGTGAGAAAGTTTCATTTTGTTTCGATTCCTGCGCCGCGCAGGAAATAGAGCATGTATGCACATGATCACATACGACCTATGCCAGAGTGCTACGTTCCATTGTAGTTGAATGTAGGTTTGGAGGCGCCTACTAATAGTGTAGTCAGAATGTGCCGATGACGGCGCAGATGAGTTGTACAGTTGCATTTACTTGTTTACTGTGGAGGCCTTTGCTAATGTTAACCATTGGTGACAAAAGCCTGTGTGGCACTAGCCTGTGTGGCACTAGCCTGTGTGGCAGTAGCCTGTGTGGCACTAGCCTGTGTGACAGTAGCCTGTGTGGCGCTCGCCTGTGTGGCACTAGCCTGTGTGGCACTAGCCTGTGTGGCGCTAGCCTGTGTGGCACTAGCCTGTGTGGCACTAGCCTGTGTGGCAATAGCCTGTGTGGCAATAGCCTGTGTGGCAACAGCCTGTGTGGCAACAGCCTGTGTGGCAATAGCCTGTGTGACAATAGCCTGTGTGGCAACAGCCTGTGTGGCAATAGCCTGTGTGGCAACAGCCTGTGTGGCAATAGCCTGTGTGGCAACAGCCTGTGTGGCAATAGCCTGTGCGGCACTAGCCAGTATGGTATAGCCTATGTGGCGCCAGTCTGTGTGGTACTATTCTGTATGGTAATCTGGTAATCGTTTTGTGCTATCTGATATCTGTGACCGATCTTTGTGATATTGTGGTGTTTGATCCAAAACGGTCAGAATGACCGAACGTTAAGTTGTTTACTTGAGTTCTTTTACAGTTGTCCACAGATGATGAGTGATGATAAACTATTCACCCGGGGACGTGTGAAGATGCAGGACGGCCGTGTCGGCGCGAGACATTATTAAATAATGAAAATTAGTTAATCTTGAGAGTTGTAATTTATTTTGTTATTTTTTTAATCATTCTGTTATTTTCATAAAGAGCGGGTAACACCGAATGGAGTTGCGTTTGACATGACGGGCGAACGTCGTGTCAATTGTTTTGGAATGGTTGACAGCGGCTGAACGTGGTGGTCACTCGCAAACCCATTGGCTCTATATTTTATTATTGAATTACTGTTACCATCCTTAATTGTTTCATTTAACGCCCACGATAAATCCCCGTGCTGACGAGGTCACAAGTCAGCAATCGAATATAACAGCCCGGCTCCCTGATGTCCCGTTATATATATTATGATAAACTAAAAAAGATGTTCACTATTCATGTATTCACACCTTACAATTCATACAAAGTTCTTAATGAATATTAATTTCCACAAAAACTAAACTAAAACACTCCATTGTACTGTTATCATAACACAACAATTCACATTCGTAGCCCGTAGCAATCCTCGTAGCGCTACGCCGTAGACAGTAATCTCGTGACGTCATGACGTAGACATGTTTGTAAATACGCTAACCCTGTGTGCGCTGCGTACAATATAATTGATTTAATGCAACTCATGACGTTTATGGAAACATTAAATGTAATGGTGTTGTTTGACCCAATCGGGTATTATTGTTTATGGGCTTGTGTGTATAACTTAATTGATTGCTATAATTCTATTGTTTGTTTCAGTTGCATACATAACGCACCTTGTTGGTCTAGTGACAGCTGACCATGAGGTCCTGGGTTCGAATCCCGCGTCGAGCTAAATTATAATGTTTTGAGAGGGGCTCGTAGCTACCAACCAGATCAGTCGATCTGCGAGGTTAAGCTGAGCTCGCCGCGGTCCGTCTTGTGATGAGTGACCGTTTTCCCATGTCCAAGACATCCGTGCTTTGGAAGGCATGTTAAGTCTTTGGTCCTGCGCCTGATCTCTCTCCGGTCGTGACGGTCTACCGTCCCATCGGACTATGAGAGAGAGGCAGTGCACCTGTATTTGCATTTATACTTGTGCAGTATAAAATCTCCTGCGTGGTTGGCTAGTCTCTGCTGAGGTAGGCCGCAGTGACCAATATTCGGTCAGAACAACATTATCATTGAGTTTTTCCATTAAGTTACTCTCAGCAGCAGCACGGAGTCTAGATTTGTACATGCTATACTCGGTTGATAGGCTCGCCCTCTACATTGGGCAGTCTTGACCAAGCGTCACAACTTACCTACAGAAGTATCCATTAATAGTTCACATAAATATACATCTTTTAATTTTAACATACCGGACTTTTAGAGAATTTCGTAAGAAAGTATTTTAAAATTCCAATACTTCACCATCGGTATTGCTACACCAATCCAACACCTTTCTAATGAATATTAATTAATATATACAATCAATAAATAAGAAATAATTGATCGATAATTACCAAAACCACTAACGAAAAGCGAAAGGCTTCTCATACTTTTATAAATACATTATACCTCTTTAAACCGGTACAGTTGGGTAAGTACCTCCTTTATTGAGGAAACTGTCGATTCATTAGTATTCCAGCTATTAATAGTTAATAAAATAACATTGATTTAATGTTCCATAAAGTTTAGTCAATCGTTTTACTCGATTACATTTCGATATACGATCGGTTGCTGATTAAAATTGTATTGAATATTTTAGTGTTAAGTATTTAGGCGATCGATTGTGGTTACAATTTTATTTAGGTTACCCATTACAACTGCACTCCTTATTGTGTAGGCGAGGGTAACCTGGTAGCTCTGTAGTGCCAGAAGTGTTTTAATTTATCAATTTTATTGTAATTCTAAGCTACTTCCACTGTAAATTGCTAACTGAAAACCAAACACGTATTTCACGATCTACTTGGCGCAGTGGTTAAGCGATTGCACTGCTGCGCTAAGGTGTTGTGGGTTCGATTCCCGCACGGGGCAAAAATTTGTGAGAACCGCTGATTTTTGTTCCTTGTGTTTGTGCAAGTTCCATGCTTCCATGACCCAGGAGAAATTCATAGTGGGACGCGACGTTTAAAAAAAACACAACACCTAAAGCGTAAGTGCCTTAAAAATATATTAATAAAATAATTTCTATAAATAATATACCTACTACAAACATGGTATGTTTGAAAATTTAAACGTTCAGGTGCGTTAATAGTTGACAGTACCAAGCCCCTATGTATAGGCCCTGTATAACCTAGTGTATAAGCCCCGGCGGCGGCTACTAAGGTACGTCCGGCGCGCCCCGTCCATTAAACCCGGTTACTCACCATCCGGCCAGTTTGCCTCCCCTGGCTTCAGCAATTACAATGTTTGGCACACACCAGAAGAACTTCAATGTCTAAGAACTTGGGAATGGATAGAAGAATAACTAAATACAATATTGGTTTTTTTCTACAACAAGAAAAAATTAAAAAAAAAAACAGTCATCTCGTACTGTATCTATTTTAACAGATGCTTATGGTACCCGACTGCGTGACGCAAAGATAGGTAATGTGCTTATTATACAAGCGAAAGTTACACGTTGTCTGTCATTTTGTCATATCATCGGGACTAAACTACTAAACGGATCGTAATAAAATTTCATACAGCTATAGTAGGGATCCTAGGAAAGGATATAGGCTACTTCTTACCTTGGAAAAAGAAAGGAAAACAGAAGATACTCCGGGCGATCACTAGTAATTTTAAAAACGCATTGTAAAAATATTTTATTGGTTATCATCTTTTCCTGTTCTATCTTAATTATCGACCTTATGTAATGTCTTGTACCAGTTACATAATAATACATAGGTTCATAACATACGTATAATTTATACATATTATAATTATTTTATTATCCTTTTCGTTTGGTACATAAATAGGTAGGTATTATTTTATTAGGTCTTTGCTGTATTGATCCTAATTCTTTCGTTTGTGTTTGTGTGACTTGGTTACATACTTAATTTATTATAATAAACGAAGTAAATGATATTTGTTCCCAAACCTATGTTCGTTTAAATTAATTATTCTTCCTACAAATGCTATGAGACTGATTCAGGTACTACAATGAGCGAGGGAATACGCAGAAACAAGTGAAATGTTACCACACATGTGGTTCACGTATTCTATGGTTGTATCAGTGTATCTAGTACCTCTACCTCTGCTGAGCCCCACAGACGGGCCATACCATTTAATTCCCATACAAAACTTCCCAAATCCCAACACTGGGCATGATTAAAACTCGCAACTAATTAAAGGCCGTCTAACAAAACAATGTGCGTCACTTGCGCAAACAACTGCCGCTTAATTACTGTTATATTGTTATACGTTGTTATACAACAAGTGTAATATAACAGCCTGTAATATAACGTGTGTCGTTAATATTTCAAATGGATACATAGTAATAACAATGCGATGTGATGGCGGGCACACAATTAGTCTGAATAGTTTGCACGGCCTATTACGGTGCGGTGTGCGAATTTAATTGGTTTATTTCGTTAATTAACTTACTTAATTATGATTTAGTTAAGTATGAAATTTTAAATATGGTTTGTTACGCCAAGCTATAGTAATATCCTCCAACCTGATTATAAAATAATCTTGATAATATTTTGAAGAAGGTGTTATAATAATCTAAATTATGCGATTAGGATGATTATGTTAATTATTATCCGTTTTTATGTAATTCTTAAGTACGAAGTTTAGAAATTTTCTTTGTAATACACCAAGTGCAGATGACCTCGCGTCTTAATCGAAAAGCAGGCTACGGCACGTGTTTGAATACATATTGTTTCCATGTCTATTTGGTTTTTACAATTTTTGTTTTATAAACAAGATTATAATATATAAAATTTCTATAAGAATATATTATATGAGGTTTATAATCCTTGAAGCGCGTAATTTTATTCTTGTATACTGTGGATACATTAGTCGATTATAGAATTATTAGATTTAAGTGTCATTTTGTATTTCCTATTATGCAATTGTTTGTTATTCCAAATAAAATAAAAAGATTATATTATTGTCAGTGCATAACTTTATGAGCATTTTTTAAATCTCTTTTAAACTGAAAGCTAGTTACATTTCTGAACGTTCATAATACAGTTCACATATAAAATACAACCTTCACCAATAAACACCACTTAGTTGACAACCATTGTAAACCAAGCCACTTACAGAAAAATATCAAATCCTCCACCCTGTTCGGACGAACGCATCTCGTGTACATCCGACACGCGCGCCTGTGTGGGTTGTGTGTGCGTGTGTGCGTTCTGTAATAGAGCGATGACGTGATTTCCTGCGCTGAGTTATTGCTACTGTACCGGCGCTAAATGCTTTGAGCGCAGTGACCTTGGAAAGAGGGTTCGTTAATTTATGATGTATTGCAAATTAATATTGTGATTGTCAAAATCGTTTGATAACAATGAGGTATCTTAAGTAGGATTGTACAGTTGTGACTTGTGTACTTTATCATAAATTAATTAGCCGGGAATTTCTCAAGTTCCGTTATCGTAGTAGAAACGTGATGAGGATATTATTTTTAAATGATTTAAAAATGTCTAATGGAATTAAAATGGTTTATTAAAACTGTTATTGTTCAGAATGTAATCGGATAGTATAGATAATTTCCATTGTTATCTCACACTATTTTTAATTGTCGCACCAATCAAATCCACTTATCGTGATATATGATGATGACTAGAATGATCACTAGATTACAGGTAATCGTCGATTATTATAAAAGTATTTTAAAGAGGGTTAATCGAAATTTTACATGTTATTTATGTATTATAAAGAAAATATTTTATCAGTTTTGATATGTGAAATTAATGATGTAGATGTAAATGATAATTTTAATATCTCGCAATTGGTTTTATTTATTCTATGACGCCAATACACTTTATTAATTATACCTAGATGATAAAAGGTAGGAAATGTTATTGGCAGATCGGCCTATCTCACAATCAGATCAATCATACCTCTTTTAGTATAATTAGCATGAAACCTACATCAGATTAGATTTACACAAATCAACTATTTCTAAAATAGATTCATGTTTCTAGGTGATCGATATAAATCGGGTATGCCTCTGCAAAACATCAGCTTTATTATTAAGACAGAAACATCTACAGAATACAGTGTCTACATGAAAACTAAGTGTAAGGGGTCTTTACAATAATATTGTAGCTTACTAAGTTATTCTTATACTAAAAAAACAACGTTGTTTTATACGACATAAAATTAAATTCTTACAAGACGCTCCTTCAAAGTCACAGCGCGCGCCCCACCGAGGGGGTGGAGAAGGCAACAACTCATAAAATTAAGCGATTTGGATGTGAGTTAGTCTAACTGTGAGGATCGCCGAGTTAACAGTTCGCTAGCTATCTTCCTCGCACACGCACACGGGCGCAGCACGTGGTCCACGCCACACACACACGGCTGCGGGGCCCGCCGGCCGCCAGTACAACGTCACGTCGCGCGTCGGCTCGAGCGCTTCGTATTCTCGCTAGTTCCGTTCCCGCCATAATGCTGATTATCGGAAGTGTAATTGACGTTTGACGTTTATGATCTGTGGCTATTTGTGTTTTTTTTGTGTAGTGTTGTGTTGCTCGGATCACTTGAGTTAGGTGAGTGAATATTTTTTAATCTAATGTTTGTTATTGTTTTGTTTTTTTGTTGTTGTTTTTAAGTTAGTTATTATTTGGTTAATCTTAATTGTGTTCGTGTTTACATTAATCCGCTTACAATTTTTTTGTCGCGGTTTTAACTTAATAGACTTTTATGTTATGTTATAAAAGTGTAACTTAAAGTATTTTTTTGTTGAGAGATTTAGTTTTATTACTTACTTAAATTAATTATTTATTGTAACATAACTATTTACAGAATATCAATATGAAATTAGTTAGTTTTTACAAATTAATATTAATACCTAACAGTCAATAATACAAGAAATTATAATTTCGTGCGGTTTATTTTATAAGCTTCTGTTTTTATTTACCCATAATAAACTAATAAATAGTCGAAAATTATACAATCGTAATTCCAAACAACGTATTGAGTCGAAATTTTATTTAAAAGCCCGTACTACTAAATACCAGGCAATTACCTTCACCAATAACAAACCATTATAATTATAAATACACCGGCTCCTATAAAACTAGTCTAAAGACTGTTTAAATGTCACCAAGTAATAAATACACATTAAAATGTCATTGGGTGGCATTTTCTTACTTTTAATTTTAAATGATTTGTTTATTACAAAAGAAAAACTTATCTTTATTTTAAATTACGTTATTATACTTTCCTTGCCCGTGGTAAAGGGTAGGCAGTGAGGTTGTACTGTGCTACTGAGACACTAAACTCAATCTTTGTCACTGCAATAAGATAACAATAAACAGTTGATGTATTTAAAATAGAAACAGCTTATCTCAGCATTATACTTATTAAGATTTTGTTATGGAGATAAATATGATAATTATAGTGCCAGACAAAAATGACGCTTATTGTTTAGTTGAAGATAATTAACAGTAGCTTGAGTGGAAACTGTTACTACCTTATTAATACTAAGAGTTATAAAATTACGCACATTGTAAAAACGAATACGGAAAGAACAATGATAGTGTATGTGTAGGTTCCGCGAACTTTTATAATTAGGTAATAAGTTTTGTTTTAAGTTGGTTTTGTTTACTTTATCGTGTAAACTTTAACATAAGTTTATAAACAAAAAACATCTTTTTTTAATTTGCCAATAAAACCGTACGTTTTTGAACGTCAACTTTACATGGTTCACTCATACGAATAACATATATTTAATTTGTAGGTGATACTTATTTAAAATATTTGCATTCTTTGCTATATATATCTTAAATATACATAAAACTAAATGTTTTAACTAAAAATTAAAGTAAAATATGTTTATTTAAGGGGGGGGGGGTCCATAATTCACGTTAAAAATTACTGTAAAATCTATACGTGTCCCGCATTTCGTACAAAGAACGTTACTTCACTTTTACTTTAATTAAAGATTAATATAAACGGCTGCCAATTAGGAAGTCACTGTGTAATTGTCGCGAATGACAGATGAACTTCAACTTGAAACTTAAAGGATACCAAAACAAAAGACAGGATGACTTTGTTTCCTTTAAAGCGAACAGAGCTAGTCGTAGTAAAAAGTATGCTTACCAGCTTTCTGCAAAAAGTTGTCATATGATTGCACCGATCAAATTCTTGTAATATTAACTGAATTATTACCAACACCCACACTTACACACACTCACGTACACCCCTTACACCACCTTATTTTTTACTTTGAATTTACTCATCTGAAATCGCCTTTTTTAACGGTGTATTGTGCTAGCACGCCCTGACTTTCTTACTTGGCGCATTGACGAAGCGACTAGACCGCAGCGCTAGGGGCTGCGGGTGCGATTCCCGCACGTGACAAAAAATTATGTAATCCGCAGATGTTGGACCCACCCACGATATAGGAGAAATTCCTAGTGTGGGGCGACGTTTTAATAATCAAAAATAATTAATAATTAAAGATAATCTATATCTTGATCTACTCATTAAGTAACGGATTATCATGCCAAAAAACCTCTCTGTCTTACCATTTAATATCGATTACAACATAATTTTATTGTTGGTGTAATTCGTGGGTGATCATGGAATTATTTATCAGTATTAGCCTATTCAACTAGCATTTGGAACTTCCCTTTTAGACATTTAACTCATCTAATAGCGCCATCTTACCGCTTCCTAGTTTTTATCTGGGATGAAAAACTGCCGCAACAAACTTGTTTTCTGTTGCTTTAGTTTTACAGTGTTCCGACGAGACTGTACCTTAGTTAACTTTGTTCCGTCACTCTACTGACCACACAAGCCCAGAGACACCTTCTAATACACCCTCAGGAATAGCTAGGGGACCAATAGTTACCCAGAAACAAAAGACTATAAGCCTTACTTGACTTATGATTGAGATTATCAGCTTTTTCTCAATTTGGATCTCTATTATGTATTGAAATATGAGGGGAATATAAAAGTTAAGATAACACAGTGACTACATAAAAATTAAGGATATTAATTTAACCTAATTGTGATTGTAGACGTAGACGTTAGTGACAGAGTAGCAGCACTAAAGTTTGATAGAGTTAAAGATGCGTAAAATGTTCGTAAGATACAAAAAAAATATTCATGTTAGACGAATATTAGTTTTACTTTTTAGAAGTCAAATTACATCAAGACAGCCCCCAAAACGTCCGCCCGTCGCCGCTTCCTATACTCTAGCTGGGTAGGAGAGAAGGCGCAACAAACTACCCTGCAGCACAATCCGTCTGTGTGTATTACTGTAGATATTGTTAGGATTACTCCATGTTGTGGGGATCACCCTCAGTAATGAGGAATACGATGCGAGGAGGAGGAGGATATGCCTGCATATGATATTTAATTTCTTTATATTCTCAGAGTTGCGAGAAACCGGTGCATGCAAATGGCAAGTTGTCGTTCTTTGTCGCGTTCTAAGGGGGAGGCTTTTCTTCAACTGTCCACTGGGACGTCTTCCGACTAATGATGATAAAATACTCTCATAGGACAAAATTATATTGATTTTTAAAGATATTGGATTCATGAGACAAAAATCAATTTATTTTTAAAAACATTGGACTTTTAAAGAATGCCGTATGATTGTGGCAAGCATAATAATATTTTATGGCATTTGGCTAGTGCTATTAAAGTAACTATTTAAGTATACTTATATTGGCTTGCTATGTACACACGTTTGATTTTGTTAAATTGGTATCGCTTCTTACCTACCCTGTAATATTAAGATTATGCGATAAAACAATAATTGGGCAAGATTATCCTTATCTAAAACAAGCAATATACGATTTTAAATATTGAAGCCATTATAAATAAGTGACGCATATCGAATCGGAATTGTTTATAACAAATTAGTACATTGGGTAACACTTAACTACAAATGAGTCCTTGAGCGGAGTCTAAATGGAAACCAAACGAAAACTGCGCGGGATTTGTTACCTGTGATAGAACTGAGGTGGATTACTGTTCTCTTGTTATGTAGCCTTTATAAACAAGAGACGATGCTTAATTGTCCATACGACGCTTTTGTACTGTCTTTCTCGCTACCAACCTACAGAATATATCAATACATATGACCTGCAGAACTAAGTACACTGGCCTGCAAAACAAAGAACGTATAAAACTTTTAATTTTTATTTACTAAACTATATAAGTTAGAGATTTAAAATAATAAACTTATTATAGCAAATTTGATTAGGTTTCTTTGAAACTATAGTAAATTTTTTCGAGTTATTTTTATTTCAAACGTTTTATTTGACTCTTTTATGTTTAAGAAGTTATTGCAATTTTAAAAGTGTGATACTTAGTTTTACAGGCCAGTGTATACAAAAATTAATCCCTGTTTGTCACGCCATAACTTTAGAACGATTGACTGAATCTGAAGCAGCTGGTTATTTGCTATATTCCTATAATATAGGTAAATCAGTTTCTTCCAGCCCCCTTACCATGAAATCTTAAAGCAGGACAGTTTACGCTGCCGAAGCGAGACGCCGTATTAAACTGCACGTAGCGGCGTCTCGCTTCCACAACGTAAACTGTCCTGCTATAAGACTTCATGGTAATGGCTGTATTATTGAATAGTGTTTAAATATTAATTTGCAACAGCTTTCTGTGGATGTATGTATCAATAAATAATGAGATTCCCATTACAATGTGGATGATATTTGCAGTTTGACCGCCGATCATAATTCAGTGGTGATTACATATCGTCAATTACGTGTATTGATTGTCAGCGGATTAATTGTTGCGGATGTTTTCATTAAATCATTATGTAGCGCGAGGCGGGCTGTGACTGAGGTACAGGTTAACTAGTACTTACTACGGTGTGCTGGGGATTAGGGTGGTTTTTGATGAGTTTCAGGCATTTATGCCTGTGTGATTACTCAGGCATAAATGCCATACTCTTTTTTACTACTACTACTAACAGATATTTCTATTTGGTAGACTGTTTTTGGTTTTAGTGAATTTTATTTTGTGTATAAAGAGTTTTCATACTATAATTCGTTTTGAAAAAAAGGATGTCTAAGTTTGATTTGATTGGAAGACAGTTTTAAAACTGTTTCCAAAAAATATTTCACGTTAAATGGCGAGAAAGTTATACGGAAACAAATAAAACGTTTTAAAAATGATACTAAAAGTAAAAAGTTTTCAAATAAAAACAACAAATAAACAATTGACAACTTCCCTTGCACACTAGTTACGAATTCAGAATTAATTTTTAATCTGTATATCAAAATGGCCGCTGGTTCCGTCCAATTACATGTCAGTATTATGACATTAAACATCGGCGATAGCACAAAGTTGCGGAAGTGTGCGCCGTGTGTGGCCTGTTTGATGTCACCGGCAGAGTCGCAGGCCATTCAGTGTGGCGCGTTGAAAGGTTGTCTTTGATCGTAGTCACAGTTGCTTGTGTTGCTATTCTTTAAGTTTTTGTAACTTTTTTATTGATGCTGTAGGTAATACGACTTGAAATTAATGTCTAGAGGTAAAGACGTTGCGTCTGTATTATGTGACAGTATAATAAGGAAATCGTTAATAATAAATATTTAAATATGTTCGGAGTACAATAAAGACAAATTCATCTACTTAAATAATACTTTTTTTTGTAGACTCTTTGTAGCAGTTTCAATTAATGAAGGCGAGTTAGATTAATATAATGCATTTAAGTACTTTCTAAACTAATTAAAAATATTATTTCTTTTAACGTCCCCTCACACTTGGAATTTCTGCTGTATTGTGGGTGCGTTTCACAAACATGAAATATGATATATACTAATAGCTAGATTAGGGACAAACAAAATTTCGTCCCGTGCGAATATCGAACCCTCAACTCTAAGCGCAGTTATAGTCCAGTCGCTAAGCCACTGCGTCAATCAGTTCGTCAAGGTACTATACATCCCTGCCTAAACCTTCTGCGACTTCATGCATGATGTTATGTAATAAATAATTTACCTAGCATCTTATTAAAGTTTTGATAAGTGTATAAGGTACTTACGTAATATGAATAGCAGCCATACCTACAATATCCGACTCTACGCCACAAGTTTCGCCAGCAATAAAACAGTATTGGCAACGCATGTTTCGAAGTAGGCTAACACTTAACAGTACGTGGAATTCATCAGCTGCATCCTCAGAACTGCACCAATAACTATAACTTTACGCACATTACCATCCTAGCTGTTAGCCAATAGATTTGAGTGCGTTCACCACACAATGCGGCGCTAACCGGAGGAAGAATTTAACACGATGTAATATCGAGTTAAATTCTTTTTGTTTGCATTTGTTTTGTTATATTACACTTAGGTACATTACACTAGTCCCCTTCAGGATTTATTCTGTATATAATGTTTATACAGATACAAGATACAAGAGGTCTCATTGATACAAACTGTAGCATAGTAAATTTCACATCGTCCCGTGCATTTAGCGTTTTGCGGAAACGGATAGAGAATGCTTCTTCTACAAACTTGACACCGCGTCCATTTTTTTATGTATTTTATTTATTTCTTCAGTATCCTCTTTCCTTTGTAATTAATTTTTAGATTTTAATTAATTACTACGATTTTTGTAATGTAGTCATGATTCCTATTTGTTAGGCTCATACTGGGCTCCTCTCGATAGCTTTCCGAACAAAGGGTCAATTTGTTTCCAGAATTTTATATGGTATTTATTCTGTATCCTGCAAAATTTTATATAGACCTAAGTATATAGACCTAGTAGATACATACATAGTCCGGTACATCTTACGTTTTATCTATAAGCAAAAAACGATCAAGAATCATATCCTTAGCTGCTACAGAACTAAAGACACCATTTGTATAGTTTTGTCATTTACATAACCGCGGTACAAGGAGTGTTAGTGCAGGTTTATGAGTTATAAACAGTTTTAATTAATTAACGCGAGCTGGAAGCAGCCCGGACGGCACGAACTCGGAGATAACTCATTAAATGAGATGAAATGTACTGAATAACCTTAATTTATAAGACTTTTCTTGTTATACTGCCTCGTTGGTCTAGTGGTTGCTAACCGCGACTGCTGAGCACGAGGTTCTCGGTTTGAATTCCGGGTTGTGCCAAGCTTCGCTAGCAGATGACACACTAATTATTAATAGTGCTATTCAATATTGTGTATCTGTTTTCACTGAGTCTGGTAAGCTTATTATTTGAAATAATTGACTTAGTATGAATGGGACGGAACTGCCTTCAGATAATCTGCATAATATAGGTATAATGAGTCAATGAGTAATACAATAAACGAAGAAAGGTGTTATTACTGTTAGTTATTTGTTTGCGTCTATGAATGGTTTTTTACGAGTATAACTCCATATTTATATCATACACAGTGGTCTGCAACACTAAGTATCTACTACACTTTTATATGTTGTTTTCTAAACTATAGAAGTTATAAATACTAGTTAACTAACTTGGTATTTTTATTAACTTAAAAAGTAATTGCATTCTTTAAAGGGTGATACTTAGTTTTGCAGGCCAGTGTAGTTTTTGTTTCAACTTAGTCCAAGAGCTAGGCTGAGCGGCCGGCGGATGACGGTGACAGTTATCTTCTAGAACCGTTTGTGTTAATAGGGGACATTTCCTGGGAACACTCCGGTTTGATCTCCCTTTGATATTGTAAATTAATTTATTGCGTTTTCATATGTTTTTGATGAAAGCCAGTGAATTTGTTTTTAATATAAACACCAGATGGCTCTTTTGATATGTTTGTATGACATTCGTTTGATAATGTTTGTGTTAATTTGATGAGTTGGAATTATGTCAATGAAAGATGGAATTAGAAATAAAGATTTTCTGTAAAGTGAGCTGTTAGCTAAACTCTATGTGGTCAACACGTCGCTTGAGTTAAATAGAACTGGCTATCATTAAAAAACCTTTCCTATGTATGTATTTTTATAACAAGACTGGGTTACCCGAAGGTAAGCAGGGGTGCACAAATAGTATACCCTCATTTCGCCAGTTATGTTATAGCTCCCAATGTAATAGAGGGCGAGCCTATTGCCATCAATCGTGCTGCTACTAAGAATTACATAATGGAGAAACCCAGGCACACTGCCCGACACGGGATTCGAATCTAGGACCCCGTGCTCAGCAGTCACGCATAACGACCACTACACCAATGAGGCAGTCCTTTCAAACTCCTCCGAGGTCTTTTCAAGCAGTAATAAATTATGGTATATACGCGGACAATGGACATATGCCTGCGAACTGGGGAAATATTTGTCTTGGAAATCAAACCCGTAATCCATTTAGCTCTGCAGACCAATCACTAAGCTACGTCACTACTTCCACCCTTAGCATTGAATACCCTATCTGCCGATATACTAAACCTTTTTTACTGAACCATTATTGATTGCATTACAAGGAGTGACAGTAATGCTAGGCTAACATTATTAGATGTCGTCTCTCTAGTTATAATATTAGCTCGGCTTTGTGATCTGCAATACTAATTAGCGCTCGGTGAAAGTGCATCCGAGATTAATATCTGTTAGCACTTAGTGGCTTGATACCCGCTACGGGTATAAAATCTAGATAGATTCATTTATGGCACTACATCAACTTATTTACTAATAGGTATATTTTATGAGGTACTATAACTATTAAACTTAACATATAGTGACTTAGATATACATGGGGAAAAAGCTTGGTAACGAAAATAATGATTTCTGATAGGCTATGCATAATTTGATAGTTTAGGTTAATTAGGTTGCACAAAAATTTATAATTTAATAGCATAAAACTACAGCAAAATAATTCTTAGTAGCATATAGTTTAAATAATTATAAAACTAAAACCATTAGAGTAGAAGGGGTTATCTTTTGGCCTTGTGTTAAGAAAATGGTTTTAGCCGTTTCGTAGCAATGATGGGACACACGGATAAACTGTTTTGTATTTATAACGTGAGGAAGGATTATCCAAATTAAACGTTATTTTAGCGGAAACTTATATATTATGGATATTTAATTTTAACCTCAGTGCAATTCGTAGGAAATCGACGGTAAATAAATAATGCATGGATCAATGATATTTTAATTAAAAATAAATAATTACAACTTGTAATCCTACACTTCATTTCATCTCGTTTCGCAATAGTCTTTATTACGTGTGACTAAGGGTTATAATAGCTTGTTTTTGCTGTAAGGTTGCTACGTGTGTTTATATAGAGCGGCGCCGATTGACGTCAATACAGTAGTGGCGGGTAAGCATATTATTATAATTAAATTGATGTGCATTTACATGTCGCGGCTTCTAGGACATCTGTGATGATGGACATACATACCTACTATTAAAAACATAACATAAGTGACCGCTTCGGAAGGAACATTAAGCCGTTGGTCCTGCGCCTGATCTCTCTCCGGTCCTGTCGGACTAACGTCCCATCGGACTTTGAGAGTGAATAGCGTGTTTGCGCGCACACTTGTGCTCTATAATATTTCCAGCATAGTTGGCTAGCCTTAACTTAGAAAGGCCACCGAGACCGGAATTCGGTCAGGAGAAAATGATTATGATTGTGTTGTCTCGTTTACTTTCTTACAAAATGGTGTGATTATAAATATTACGACGATAGGTGAAATACACCGATGATAAACATTAACAAAATTGGATTTTATTTTGAGTAATGCTACGCAAATATTAGCGGGAGGTGGGAGGGTGGCCCCTCTGGGAGGCTTACTAAATAACAATGGTACAGATTAAACTGTCTCGCTAGGTCTTGGGTACATGTTCTGATACATCGAGGTTTATCGTTAGTAGGATGTCAGATATACGAAGGACGTTATGGACAGAGTAACAAAAGACATTGGGGTTACCATGAGTTTGTATTTTTGGTAGTAAGGCACCTTGCCCCTTACCATGAACTCTTAAAGCAGGACATTTTCCGTTGTGCAAGCGAGACGCCGCTACGTGTAGTGTCCTGCGTTAAGGGTTCATGGTAAGGGGGCTGGTAGGTTATTTTCTACTTATGTCTTGATTCATCCATTTATAAGCCTACAGGGTGCGCATTAACCAGTGTAGTAATTATAATTACCTATGTAGGTACTATCATTATTATCACGGAGGAATTCATCAAAGCTGTAGTTAGAGATATACTGCTGTCACTGCACATGTCATCAGTGTATCGAGTTCCCAATTGTTACTTCAAATTACGGAAATTTTCTGTAAAACTCGTAGCAATCAAATACGAGATATTGTGGTCTACCAAACGTTTTCACCTCTGCCTAACCCTTTGGGGAATACGTGCGTGATGTATTAGGTCTATGTAGACCGCTCCTCTGTCTGATCGGTAGTATCTGAGCTAGTTCTACCGATTTAATCTGCATACATTTTTATATTGTGTTTACTTTAGCAAGCTACCCTCGCGATTTGGTACGCTTGATTAATGATGTTGGTGGACTCACTATAGTCATATTTATGAGCTTAAATATGTAGTTTATTTGTTTATAGAAAAATCATCATTATGTTCTTACAATAACTAATCATTAAAGAGAAATTTTTTAATCAGAATAATTATGATGAATTTATTATGCTGCTTTAAATTATGTCTACCTTAGTAAAAGCCATGTAAATAGATATCGTAAGAAATTGCCAGCTTCTTGACACGGCTTAGCTCCTTAAATTAACAAAAGTTTTAATATGTGCCAAATAATAATGATCTGATAATGATAGACGAATACCAAACGATGTCAAGAAACACAGCTTATCGTACATCAATTAATCTAAAACATTCATAAAAGCCTCTATTCTAAGTGGCAATAATCGAAGCAATATAATTTATCTGCGACCATAGACAAATCGCCACTTTCATCACCGCATCGATTTGTTTATCGAACACGTTTAAATAATTTCGCATTACGTCACTAAATGGGAGCATTCACATTCGCACGATCTTTTCGCAACACTAGCGATAAATAGACAACTGGCGTTCAATTGCACGATCGATTAATTATTTGTCGATAATATTATCGATCGATTTATTATACATTAGCCAGCGTTGCTTAATGACTTGATCGGTTTTGTTTTTATGTGTTATTAGTAACTTATTGACGTTTTAGAAACTTTGCGTAGAAAGTGTTTTTAGTTGCAAATCGAGGTCGATTGCTTTTATGGATTAAAAATACATTTTTATATCTTAGTCAAGATAATTTACTAGAATCTTATCTCATTTTTGTAGTAATTTATTTTGGCATAGTCTTTATTGTCTCCCTTAATTTGCTAAATATCCTTACTAAATACTTGGGAAAGGTAATTTCAAACCAAAATATAATTTACCCTTTGTAGAGTCCACAAACAAAATTCAGTAAAGGGTTGATTAATTGTCATCTTGAATATTGACAGCTGTCAAAACATCAGAGGTTGCAAACATTTTTAAATCATACAAAACATTACATTGTTTATTACCAATTGTTTATAACCCCATCAGAGGTGTAACATAACTCTATTATATAACAAACGTGAACATAAGTATAGCAATAAGTAAGTGTTACGAATATTCGTGCTGGCTGCGAATCGTTTGTGCGCGTTGTGTCGTGTCGTGTTTTCCAACAGCGCTTTGTTTCATTTCACCCCACAGGGCTGGCACGTGGGTTTATTTTATTTGTTTTTGTGGAATTTTACTGGATTTTGTTTGCTACTGATATTTTTTAGTTTTAGTGAGTACCTACCTTTCACCACTCTCAACTATATAACTAGTCTCTAGTTATTTCGAACAACTAAGTTAGTCAACTAAGTAACCAAATCTTTTAGAGAGGTTTAAAGGTACTTTGACGACATGATTGGCGCAGTGGTTAAAGCGATTGGACTGCGGCGCTAAGAGTTGCGGATTCGATATCCGCACAGAGCAAATATTTGTGAAAAAACTTTTAGTCTCTTAGTGTTCTAATCATAACATCGTAATTAACCACAATTATTTTATCCGTGATAAAATAAATATCAGATACTATAGATAGTCTAGATGTAATGTAACGATTAACTAGAATAATATAACTACTAGGTCACATTTATTAAACGACATTAATATTCACTTATCTGTCTGATTGTATTGTGTCCATCTTGATAATATTATAATAATATGATTTGATTGTCCTATACAGATTACATTGAATTGATTATCAAAAAAATGAAGAAAAACAAATTACACAATGACATGACAAGACTAAAATTTAGAAGTTATTTGTAAAATCCGAAAATATACGAGAACGTCTTAAGAATTGCCACAATCGTAAACTCAATATTGTCAACCCTATGTCGAGACCTATAACAACTAGTGAAAGTACCTCAATGTAACACACTACCTAAAAAAATCTTGAGAAAAAAAACACCGCATCATTGCAAAAAAAATACACAAAAATAATATGGTGACAACCTTGATATGTGATTCCAATAAAAATCAATCAGCGCTTACCGATCAGTTGATCCTGTGTTTTGGTGTGCGTGTGGGGCACACCGGGACCCCCGCGGGTCGGATGGGGGCGGGGGGTCGTGGGGCCACGAGGTGCGGCGGGGGCGCGGGCGGCGGGGGTTCGTGAGGGGACCGCGCTACAAGATAGAGCACGCTGCGTTTATTGGGCCGTTAGTGTATCGTTTAATTCATTTTGTGGCTACTGTTGATGTTTCCACTGTTTATTAGAGCTTTGTGAACAGAATGGAAAGGTTTGTAAGGATTGTTTCTTTGTTTGTTGTCGTGGAGAGTGCTAGGAGTTGTTACACGATTTGAGGAAATGTATGATATCGTTCACATTTTTTAAAAAAATTTTTTTTTAGACAAACGTCGCCCCACACTAGGAATTTCTCCTGTATCGTAGGTGCGTTTCACAAACATGAAATATTCACATACACAAACACCCAGACTCGGGACAAACATCTGTGGTTCGCACAAAGTTTTGCCCCGCGCGGGAATCGAACCCGCAACCTTTAGCGCAGCAGTCCAATCGCTTAGCCACTGCGCTAATCAGGTCGTCAAACCAACTCCTTAAGCTATACATACATACATAAAGTCACGCCTATATTCTAATTTGATTAAATGAATTATTTTAACCTTAACCAGTCTTACATATTTGCAGACTATACTATTTGTATATTATCTCAGCAAGACTGTAATTATAATTATGCATCTTTTTTATACTCATAAACGCAGAATTACATAGACATAAAAATATTTCAAATACACCACAGTAACCTCGTCGACTAAAACCCCTCTATGATGAACACATATAAATATCCATGCATCATCCACTTAACGTTCAGAACTAATTCCAGCATAATTCAATCAAACACTCAATAATATTCCAACCATGTGTTTGTTGCAGGAAACGAACGAAAACATCACGCGGACATCAAAGAGGGACTTCAAACGACACTCCGCCCACACCGGCTATCAAATGCTAATACAATCATAAAAACAAACATGTATTATTTCCGTGCGATCTGAACAAGCCTAACACATGAGTGAGGACACTAAAGAACAAGACATGCAAACGGTAGTATCCACGTACACGCCCCACCAGGAAGACAACACGCTGATAGACGTGCAGAACTTCACCGACACCAACTTCTTCCAATGCGCAGACGACAGGCTGAGTCCGAACGAGAAGATCAACGTCGACGGAGACGAGAAAGAAGATCTAGTGATCGATGAGTCGAGGGACGCAGCAGACGTTAATATAGACAGCTTAGAACATCAAGATGAGGAATTCGTCATCAATTCTAACAACCACGAGGACAACAAAGAGGAACAGTGTGAACCCTCCTGGCATCCCCACGTGTATGGCAAGCCACCGAAGAAGCCAACGCCACACACCATAGATTATATTTTAGGACTTACAAACGTAGATAAGAGTAGCGAAACAAAAAAATCGACACTGAGTCAATTGATGAATGTGAAAATTAATTTCGATGTGAAAAAACCTTTCGGGTGCCAAGAGAAGAGTGTTCAGGTGTCGGACGCGGATAGGAACCTAGTTAATGTGCATAAGAATAAGTTGCAAGAACAATTGTTGCAAAAGAGTGTAAGAACTAGTGATAATGAGTTTCACAAAGTGCTTTATTATAAGTGTGAGGAGCAGCCGCTCAACCTGTCCGTGCCGAAGTCGAAGGACTCGCCGGGGTGGGCCGAAGACGAGAGAGTTGCTAAAGGTCAGTAGCTCTATCTTTTGACTTCATTCAGGTTGTGGTTGACTGGGTTCATAAATATGAATGCTACAGGTATATTTTTTTTGAGGTATAAGACACCAATGACTAACGGTGAAGGCAAATATCGTGATAAAACCTGGATGTAAAAGATGATGGTTCTCAGGCATGATTCTCTATACTATGAGTCTTTGCCTGCAGTGGGACAGTTATCAGCCGGCACATTGTTTTATAGCGGATATAAATCCTACCGCAAATTCTGCGAGTCCTCGCTAATTGTTACTTGTAAAATTACCTATAATTATGTGCCTTTAATATAATTATGTGTTTTTGAAAGTTTGTTGTACAGTATCAGCCAACGTTCGCCATTTGATTCTATTTCGGTACAGTTACATTGTCATTGTAATTAATTCGAATAGATTCAGTTTGGTTTTTAACAGACAGTGCGTGATTGTCTAATGTTGTTTTTAGTCCATCAATTAGATGCAATGAAAGCGCAATTTAAATAGGGGATGTAAATATTTAAGCGGGGGTCGGTTTCACCGGCGGCGGTTAGCTCGTGACTTAATTGGGTTAAAAGTTGAAACCAATAAAGTTATATCTATTCCATGTATAACCGATCGCCTACAGTCTGGATTGCCATTACACCCGACCATGCTGCAGCAGACATACTGTTAACTTGTGACTGTCTATGCTTGTTGTCCTGTCTGTATCTTTTTAATGTCTATGTATCTAGTTGTGTATGAGTCTTGTTCTTAAATTAAATTATTTATTTTATTAATACTCTATGTTGGTACGACTTTGTTGAAAACCATATTATATTGGAAAGTATAAATTGACTTCGGTGGAAATGTTATGTTGATACAAAAAAGCTCTCAATAAAATTGTTGTGGACTAAATATTAGTTTTGTAGGGGTTCGCAACAGTTTTTGCAAGTTGTATACAATAGTTCAAAAAATTTTGATAGAGTTCGTTTTGCACAATCTCGACTACTATTTTTAAATAGTAGTATACCTAGTATTCTCTGGAAAAATGGAATTATTGATTTTAGTACGCCTGATAATAAAGCTGTATTATGTAAACCGTATCATAATTAGTACAGACCATTCTCAAAGCGATAAACCACAAGTATTATCCAACACATTCCGTCCGTTGCATAAAGACACCAGGTGGACAATAAACTCTCCATCCAACACCCACTAAGTATTAACTTTGTAGTCAACGAAGTTACTTAACCAAACCTTCATTGTAACCGATCACTAACTGCGAACGATCCATTACGTTACCACACACGCTGCCAAATAAACACAAGATTCCACGAAGTTCATAAGGTTAGGTAAACCGGCCGATGTAAATCTCAGTCAATTAGCCAGACATACTCTGTGGAATGGCCTTTTGTTTTTGGTAGGGTAATAATTTTTAGTACACGCCAATGGTCGCAGATGGGACGCATTGTTTTGCTAAGAGAAGGCGCACGTTTGCGATTTTAAGTGAGAATATTTGTGAATGTGGTATGAGGTTACATGGGTATGAGGTTTGAGGATAAATTTCAATTGTAAGGTTTGTGAAATAGGTTTACTGTTAAATAGTTAAGTGCGCAAAGAAGTTAATAGAAACTCTTCCCTATGTAACTAAGTTAATTTCCACAAAGCTGACAAAGCATTAGGAGCGTACCAAACTAAAAGCGATAATTGACCTTCGATTGTTACACGTATCTACTTGTTAATCAGCAAAAGGCGCATTATGATGTTATAATTAAGTTAATGGATTATAAAACATAATCTAGTCATTAAACTTTTCAACACATGGCTTTATTTAACAACAGTTACACCAAGTTATGCGACAACAGCACTATTACTAATTATTATAATTGCAATACGTGTGAAAACACCGCGAACCAATCTATTGCAATTACAATTACAAAATCAACTATATTGTTAATACTGTTCTGTGCGCATTTTATGACGCAAGTGGCAGTCGTGGTGCGCGTGCGCCGCTTCGTTAGTCGTATTCGTTAGTCATCGTATTGTCTTTATGTTATTGTGTTTTTATCGCTCGGTGCGCTTACGTTTATTTTTTAGTGGATGCTCGCAAACTGTTGCACTCTACTTTACTAAGGGCTCATGGTGGATGGCGGCCATTTAATTGGAGTGCTCGTTATACATTCATAGTTATAGTTTGTAGGTTTTGTTTGTTGGGTGGCTAGAAACCTAGGCAGTACTTTACTTGGTTGTGATAATATGGCATGGTTTATGATGTAGGGTGACTATAAATCAGAGAATCACCCGATTGGCGCAGTGGCTAAGCAATTGGACTACTGCGGTGTTTGCGGGTTCGATTCCCGCACGGACTAAATATTTATATGATCTGCAGAGGTTTGTTCCGAGTCTGGGTGTTTGTGTATGTGACATTTCATGTTTGAAAAATGCACCCGGAGAAATTCCTATTGTGGGGAGAAAGATAAAAATAAATTAACATAATGATAACTTGCAGACTGGTCTACCTTTTGGCGAAGGGCAACGTCCAGTACTAACATATAGCGAGAGTGTATTTCTATTTTATCTTCTCACAAAAGAACACTTAACAACTCAACTTTTGACCACATAATGCGTATTACGTATCTAACATAACATGCAGGACTTTAGAGTATCTAACTGACTTATGACTGTGGTCTATTGACCCCCGGGGCCCTTACTATGACATCCCGATCGTTCCTCGTTCCTCCACAATTTGTCAATCGACGTCTCGATATATTCTTAGCATTCCTGCAACCGCTCCCTGTGTAACTAATATCGAATTGCCGTTGCATTTCTATCGTTTTAATCGAGACGAATACCCCAACCAAACCATTTGCAGCTCTAAAACTAAAACATAAACGAATATCAACCTTATGTCTATAAAGTAAAGAGAGCATGTTATTTTTGTGAGTGTTCAAATATGTTTGTGAGATGTAATTCAAACGTAGAACGTCCAAGCAATAAGCTATTGGCCGTTGCAGCTGTGTCTCTTAGGGTTGCCAATTTATTTTTAGCAAGTAAATTTATATGGATTAATAGCAGCAATGCTAACCCGGGCTTTATTGCGTCAATCGTGAGTTTGTTGGTGCTACGATTTATCTATGTTAATATGTGGCTTAGGGCTGTCGTCTGTCAGAGCTCAGATTAGCAGATATGATCTGTACTCCACTTTGTTTTTTATTGAACATCAAATATCATATTTCATGAGACATGGCATTAAGTTTCTATATTTATAGGACAGAACGATATATGTACATATACCATGAATATAAACCTATATTACATCCTTGATAGAAAATACTCGTATAGTAGGTACAACTTTCCTAACTCAATGTTTCTTTGCTTTAAAAGTTATAACGTAGAGCTTAAAATATATAACTTGAGCTATTTTCTTTATAACATAGGAGGTCGCGGTAAAGTGTTGGCATCAATTGTGTACATGCAACATGATTTATTTACATGAAATATTCACTAGTAGGCACTATTCTATTAGTTCATTAGGTTATTTTGGTGTAAATTACAAAAATAATGTTACAACTTAATGCTAAGTATGGAGTTGTGAAATCAAAAGAATAAAATAATGATTACAATAAGTTAATACAGCCAGCCAATCTTCGGCTCTACCTAATGTCTTTGCCCATAATGTGTACGTAAACATTAGTCCCAAACCCAGAATTCTAATCACCAGACTAAAATAATTAAGTTACATTTCAGTGTTATATCAGTACCCCTTTGGAACTTAACCAAATTATCCTTAAATACAACTCACGCATTTATAAGTTCTCGGGACAACCCTGCGTGCCAGTTACTCGCGCGAGTCATTGCATTAGTTAGTTTAATTCTCAGAGCTCCCCAAAATCAGTGGAAACAGCGTAATGTACTAAGCTTCGAATGCAACGTAGATGCAAGACTGTTGCTTCTGGAAATGTATTTACCAACCAAATTGATACTAAATAGAAACCTGTGTAGTCTAGCAGATGCGCTGTAGTCTCAGAATACAACCCTGTTACCATGAGTAGGGCATTTTTCGTTTTATATAGGGGAACCAGTGCTGATGCTGCTGTACTATAATGATTATTTCCAAACATAATGGTTCTACTCTGAGTTGATAATGCCAGTTTTCCAAAACTTATTACGTGCTTAACTATCTCAATATTTCAAACACAGTTAGGATAATCTAATCTCAATAGTGATTATTCATATAATTATTTCAGTTGAAAAGCGTTTCTCGAACAGTGCGGCTTTCTATCTGTTTCATATTAAGTTTAATGTATTTCTAATATTGCACTAATAGAGACTATAATATATAAGAAGTAAGAGAAATATATCTATTTCTTGAAAGCTCTAAATTAAAACGACTTAGAAGATCGAGTTTCATAGGATTTGGATGCGATTTCAACTCGAAAGTTAGAGGAACTTACGAACTAGTACTACCAAGTTATACTTGTGGTGCACCCCTGTACTATCCGCCAGTTACTGGCGCGAGTCGCGATAGTCCAATTTGTAGCAGTCCGCACTCGCCGCCCCCTTGTTTAGACTAGCGTACTCGATGCGCCACTAAAGGCAGCACTCCGCCGCGTGTCGATTGCTATGCTATTGCGATACAGTTGCATTTTGTAATTGGAAGATAAATTGTGATGTCGATGTGTGGGTATCAAATTTCATTGAATTCCGGCAGCTTACTGAACTTACGAGAACTGTCCACTGTCCAGTGTTTATAATACATATTCCAGTGACTTTCGAATGCTCTCTACATTTTAGCATTATTCACAAGTACTTATATTGTAAATATATTTAATAAGTAGGTAGTACTTTGATAAGTATGGATGTATGGTACATACATGTAGGTGTAGTCGACCACACCCTTTTTAGATAATAGATATGTATCATTTAAGAAATAATTAAACGAACATTCATAAATTGTACTATAAAGTAATCAGAGAAGACCGTGCCAAGTATTTCCCAACATCATTACATTCAAACTCTACAAAAGCTACTTCAAATAATTCATCACAGTCTTTTCACTCTACAGTCTGACGTCAACCAAAGGTCGAAAGGCGGCCTCACTCCACCATCTTCCAAAACATCTTACTCTTACATCTCGAGCATCGCTCCCACTGTTAGCGCGCCTACCAAAGCCCCATCGATAATGAAAGCATGTCAAAATAAACGCACAGCCATCGTTTTGCGCCCGCAAATAGAACAAAGCCGTTGATAGGGCCATTAGCGCTTTATTTTGTCCTTTGCGAGCTCTGAGCCTCATATTGATATACTTTGGATATAATAAGACCGGTTAAGCGCGAGACGGTGATTATTCTTGGATTGTTTTGCACTTAATATTGTCATATTTAGTTTGTATTTATTTGTAGCAAGTTAAGAACAAATAGGTGGACTTTTATTGGTAGTTTCGTGTCAAAAACTTTTTTGGTCTATCCGAGAGCTATGTGAGATTCTTAGGGTAAGTAGTACTAAGTGTACGGGCCCTGTAAGCTAGAGCAAACTCCAAGTAAAAGCTACTAAAGCTAGTCGTTATAAACTTATGACTCGCTTAAAACATTGTATCGGATGATATGAATGAACATTTTTATTTAAGTGCTTCTGATTCTCCAGTCTGATTTATTATAATATCAATAACAGTGTGTAGACAGAAATTAATTCTTTGAGTCTCAAAAATAGTAAGTACCTTCATAATACATACATACATAACATCACGCCTGTATTCCCCGAAAGGGTAGGCAGAGGTGCACATACAGTACACCCACATTTCGCCAGTTATGTTTTTAGGTCCCCATGTAATAGGGGGCGAGCCTATTGCCATCAACCGGGCACAAATCCAGACTCCGTGCTGCTACTGAGAATTACCTAATGGAAAAACCCAGTAACACTTTGCCCGACCCGGGGTTCGAACCCAGGACCTCGTGCTCAGCAGTCGCGCTTAGCAACCACTAGACCAACGAGGCAGTCAACGACCTTCATAACATCTACTTATAATAAGTAGATACAAACTAATTTCTCAAAAGTACTTTAAGTTAGGAGTTACTAAGCCTTGATAAGTTATTCGCTCCAACTTTTAATAACACTGCAATTAAAATCCTTTAGATCTACCCCTAAATTACGAAACGACTTCAAACCGGTTCAAAAATACATCTATAATCATCTAAATTTAATACTCTTTGCTCCCGTGGTCGTCCCGTGGGAGCCGCTTTAATCTTCACGACTAGTCGTTGACGTCGGGTGTAAATCACCATGGCGCACTAATTCACAGCTGTAGCCTGTGCCATTGCTTTATTAGTTTAATTCGTCTTTGTTACTGTTGAGTGATATTTGGTATTATGAGGTGTGGTTTGGTGAAGTTAATTTATAGTTGTCTGTAATGAAATGCTATATTAGTCTTGCAAACGTCAATAATTATCTATTTATTCATTACATGATGAAAGGTTCACAATCACAATGCAGCGTGCTGATTATGATGATGATGAATAAAGTTTGACCAAACAATAAAATCATCTCAGTTTTGTAATCAAAGCACAATAACAATCAAAGCTCGGGCTTGAGAAGTTCACAAGCAACCCTATCTTCTCTCCTCATAATTGCCGATTAACTAATCAAATAAATATCTTCTAAAACAAGCTCCTACTATATCAGTTCTAACAACCAGTAATTAAACCCGACGTGTATTGTATATTATTATTAGATCCTGTAATAGCCCGGAATTTATTGGCCACAGATAATATATTATAGGCAGAATATTTAATTACCTGTGACGTACCACGTTTATTGTCTGTTTGACAAATATGGCGGATGCGCGGGAATACACTTTAGAGGTTAGGATTGGAATATTGGTTTTAGAATTATTTGTTCGTAAACAATGCATAGGTTATATAATTATGTTAAAATTGCCTTTGATAAATCTAATTAATAACTGAATACCTACTAGTATTAAGTTCCAACATTTATTATAGATGTATTATGTTTTTAATGTTATGCAAAAATGGGTAAACAATTTTATCTATGTGCCCTAAAAACCTAGACGGAATGGCAAAAACAATTTGTTATCACTTAGATATTGTAATATTTATACAAGAAATACTTATACCTAGGTACCTTTTTTAATAGCTGATAAAGCACTTAAAATACCTTAAACGACAATCGACATTCTAAATTCTAATATTTTTGACCTGTATGCTGTAACTAGCATTCTTACTAGTTTATTAAGATGGAAGATAATATTTGCAAGGAGCAGAAAGCTTTATACTTAGCCTGAAACAATAAAACTAAGAGTTCAAAACCAACGTCACTCAAATACAAACCCTAAACACTAAAACACAAAGTTGCCATTTATTCGGACACTAGACATTAATAGTGATGTGCCGTAATGATGTTAATAAATATCGTTATCCAATAACGGTTAATCGATATAAAATGATCGTTAAATTGAATCGATAAATTAGGTAGCGGTTGTTTCACAAGTGCGGCGCCTAATCGATTATAGTGAGCTTAATGGGACGTTCAGTGTTCTTGTAATTATGATACTAATGCGGACATTCACTGAGATGATTGACTTGGTTTGAAGCCGTAATAGATGTATGTTACTGAAGTCTGGTTATGTCATGCTCTCTCATAATACAAGACAAGTTAGTTTTGAAAAAACACTGCGGAGATGCTTAAATTCTTCACAGTTGTAGAACACACTACACACCTACTATTTTTAAAAGTGTTCCTATGGAGTTTTCTTCTGGTTCTTCTCCATAGAAACGACACTTGTGAACCTTTTGTAGTCTTTAAGAAGTAAAAACCTATGACTACAAACTTGTCGATTATTGAAATTGGCGACAGTGTATTGGCTAGCTTATCGAGATGATTCTGAAAAAGTATTATAAAAACATGTTGAAAAACTTTAGGACTACATGAGGGATATAACATGTAAAAATCGTATATTAAAAAAAGACAGCTTATTAAATACATGGTTGCTAACATACATGGAAGGCTTTTCCCGACAGTAGGATACAAAAAACAGCTGTAAGTAAATAGGGTCACCAATTGTGTTTGATGAAATAATAATCTCTTTATTTCATGACACGTGCCATCCCTAGCGATATGTGGGTCTAAATACACATTTGTTTTAGTGCTTAAGTATCCAGGGAATATAGGTTAGTGCGCCAAACAGATTTTAAAATACGCAGTTTCTTAAATTCGGCAGTGCGCCAGCATCATCGTCACAATAAAAACAATAACAAACCCATGGGCACCATAAAACAAAACGCGGCGCAAATGACTTCAGACTTCAAAGATCGGTTCTCACTTTACTGCTGACAATTTATTGGCCTATTACTGGTACTATTAGTGCCATTATAAAGTCCCACTTGGGTGTAGAGTGCTTCATTGATTGGCAAGTGATTATGGGTATTATTTCCTGTTTGTGAAGTTTTGGAGGCGAATATGATACCTAGATCATAGTGATGTGGAATAAGCTCTTTGACTTAAAGCGATGGGTTTGGTAGAGTGTTGAGGTGATGTATTGCGCTAGGAGTTGCAGGATCAATCTTCGCTTGAAGAAAAAATTGTGTGATCAGTAGATGTTTGTCTCGAGTTCGAACGTAGATTTATGAGATATTTCTTGACTTGACTTGAAATTCCTAATGTAGGGTAGGGTATTTCATAAAAAAGGCTACAGCTAAAACTACAGTAGTCATAAAAACTTAGTATGAGTTATGCTACCGTTAATACTAAAATGGTTTTCTTTCCCTAAAACTTGCATCCATAAGCTTGTTTCTTTACTTTTTATTGCTTCTGTCTACAAGCTCACGTAAATTTAGAGTAACGGCAGCATGGAAGGTTCGCTTCCGTACAGAGAAGGACTGGACATAAACAATAATACTAACTTACTGGGAACCGCACTTGGAGTTAATTTACTTGAAACAAAACATGCTGTGATTGATTTAACCTACTTCAATCAATGCTGATGTGTTCACACCGGGTGTCGAAATATTTGGGGTTTTGTAACTTAGTTCAGCTTTAAATAGTGGGTTTATTTAGGTACATAATATATTATATATCTAACTGACGGCATATACTTTAGCCTTTAATGAAGGGTTTTGATTTAGGTTTTGTGTGTTGATGCATTTTTGGTTGTGGAAAAATACCGAAACGTTGGTGCATATTAAATAATCTAGTCTTTTAATTTCGTTAGATTTTTATCTATATCTACACATTTAGTTTTAAAATGTAAGTTTTTTTATAACTTCTATAAACAGGAATTTCCACGTAATAGTAAATATTATAAACTGGTGCTTAAGCTGCTTATGTATGTAATAGTTATTCATATATAACAATCATCATCATCATCAGTGGGAAGTCGTCATATATAACAATGGGAAGAAGAAATTATGTCATAAAGTAAAAAGATTTCCAAATGGATTTAAGCTTATTCGAACTAAAACTGCATGATCCCTTGAAAGCTTAACATGAAGCTCAATCGTAATTTCCAAGACGACGATACCTACAGGCTGAACCAGTAAATTACCAGCTCAAATTCTCCGAAGCATAGACAAACGCCAATCTCTTCGACATATCACAACAAGGAGGATTATCATCATTCGCCTCGTTTCACAAAAGTCGTTATTAAACCCAGGTGGCTCTCGTCCCGCGTAACGTCAATATATAGAGATTTACACTTTCCGCCGACAGACAGACAAACAGACGTAGTTTATTAGACTCATTCAACGTTTACAAGCTGCGGCGGCGCTTTATTTGATTTCCAAACAAGTTTTATTGAATGGCTTTCGCAAGAGTTGTGTCTTTTTCAGCTGGGAGCGTTTATACTGAAGTTTTAGATAAGTGGTATTATCAACTTTATTCGTGAAATGTGATTTCTTTTGGCAATAGTAACTGCTGTAAGTGGAAATTAGTTACTTGCTTCATAATCTTGGATTTTTCTGGTTTTGCATCCTCTTGATGTTGAATTTCCGATAATGCCTTGAGTATAGCAGTATTACCTGAAATATTTCTTGTCGTTAAGCGCCACTGCTGAGTGTGATGTCCTGGGTTGGAATCCCAGATCGAGCAAAGTGTTTCTAGGTTTTTCCATTAGGTAATTCTCAGTAACAGCACTTTCTACAACAGTTACTAGTTAATAAGAGGTCTAGTTATTAACTTTGAAATTCTGTTACACAGCGTTAATAAGGACTTTTTAAAGATGTGGCTCTTAATTTTCTGGATTGAAAACAACAAGATATTTGAATGTTAACACACTTAAAATGTTGTATTTGTATAAACAAAGCAGTTAGACGTATCTAAACAGAACGAATCCAATCTGTATATTATGTTCTGTCACTATTATTAACTATCTAACAATATTAATGTTAGTATTATTTAGGCGATCCATTGAGTTATATCCACACATGCAACATCTAATTCACGTCGATAACATAAGTGTCATATACTGATGCAGATTGGAATTTGCAATACTGTATGAGTAATGATGACTGTTAGAATGTCTACGAGTAACGGGACGTGACTCACTCACTCACTCAATTTAGTTCAACTCATTCATACTTCCTTTTATATCATTCGGTGTCAAACTGTCAATATAATCGTGGAATTAATGTCGTTTGAAAGGCCTCGGTGAACATATTTAAACGAAATTGAGGATAGGCTTGAGAATGGGAATATCAGGCATCTGTCTGGTGTCAGAGTTGAAACCGCCTGTAGGCCTCTGACATGGTTTTACACACCGTTGAAACATCTCTCAGGAGAGCCGGTTTCCTTACGATGTTTTCCCTCACCGTCTTAGAAACTGATAACTAATTTATAGTACGCACATAGGTTCGAAAAGACATTGGTGCGTGCCGGGGTTTGAACTTGCAGCCTTTGACTTGACAGTCCTACTGTCATACCAGTCCGCTAACTAGTCTCATTAACTTAAAGTTTTATTAATTATGATCTGTAAAGTCTCTTCGTTATATCTAATCCAATCAGCAATACATTATACAACACAAAGTCACCTGGCCCACATAATAACAATTAATGGTAACTCAGTAGGTGTGCGGCTAACATAATACAGTTCTCAGTAATATTGTAACCGATATGACGTACTTGTGACTCAGTGGTGAATCAGCAGTGTTGCTGTGGTGCGGGTTCAGTGATGGCCGGAGCGGGAAGCGGATTATATTACATTACATTAATATTATAAAGGAGAAAGTTTGTGAGTGTATTAGTATGTTTGTTACTTCTTCATGCTTAAATGGCTGAGCCAATTTTGATATAACTTGCTTACCACATACTTTTGACCCAACATCCTTGCATAAAGAAAGATATAATGATTGAAGTATACACACTGTGTCCGCTACCTAACGGTTGTCATATGCGCATGCGACGCAACCGTCGTCCGAGCTTTTCTCACGAAGTGTTATAATGTTAGGGTAAGCAATTAATTGTATATTGTTAATTAATAGTACCTACCAAGTTAATTATCAAATTACTGATGTAGGTTACATCTTTAGACTCGACTTGATTACTTTGAAGTTGAACTAAGGGGAATGCTGATTCTCGATCTACTAGAATTTAGTTTCTTAAGTTTGTTTTATTAAACCATGTAAACAATTTATTTTGCTACACATTATATAGTTAGAGATATATGTGGGAAAAGACCCAGATCAGTATACGATGTGCGAACTGAGAAAGGTACATAATATTAATTAGTTCTTACTTGAGTTTCGTTTCTGGCTTCAAATTCAAGGCTACTTCCTCGAGACTTGCGTATTACAAATATCACTCCCAGTACAGTGTCAGCGTCAGATGTCAGTGTTTCATCATCATGATCACCAGCCGGTAGACGTCCACTGTGAAACAAAGGCCTTCCCATTAGAACGCCACAATAAACGCCAACTTCCCAGTGGCATCCAACGGTTGCAACTCTGCCAATGTCATCGGAACCAACGCTGTGTCTTCCGGTTCGTCTTTGCCACTCGAGAACCTTTCTTCCCCAGCGGTTATCGGTCGGTTGAGCGTTGTGGTCTGTCCATTGCCATCTCAACTTGCATATTCTTTGAGCTTTGTCGGTGACTGGTTCTTTGACGAATCAAATCTATTTGTTAAACTAACTTCTCGGATTGTGGATATCTCCCAAAGAAACTGCAGACATAGCTCTCTCCATAGGTTGTGGAGTGACTGGTTAAGTCACTTACTCAGAGTGTTAGACCTCCAGCAAGTCTAAAATGTGGACATCAAAAAAAGCTTTTCTTTTGTTTCTTAAATCATTAAAGTCCAATATCAAAACCTACCAAGATACTGGGGGGTCTATTCTCAGCGCCGACGACGCATTAATCAAATTAATGTTATGTATAATGTTACGTAAAGTTTCGCTCCCGCCATCTTCGGTATGTGTTAATAGCGTTTTAAGATGATCAATAAGAATATCAATCATTCCAGATCGTTATTACTTTATGTATTATAATATTATGCCTGATGAATGTTTTGAGAGCCGGAAACTGATTGGAGTTAATCATAGTTTAGGATAAATTAGAGCCATTAGAGAATACCTACCTACGTTTTTTCTTTTTCCTTTTAGTACTTCAAGTCTTTTTTTTTAACGTTTCGGTTTCGTGGGTGCGTTTCACAAACATGAAATACCACGCACACAAACACCCAGACTCAAGACAAACATCTGCGGATCATGCAAATATTTAACCCGTGCGGGAATCGAACCCGCATCCCTTAGCGCTGTAATCCTATGACTCAGCCACTGCTCCAATCAGGTCAATCATAGTTCTTACTCGCGTGTATAGTATTATACTTATGTAAGTTTCGCTACAACATCTGTGATCAAAGATGCGATTACATGCGCGGGCGCACATGCTTAGTCACTGTGCCAATAGATTTGTCACATCCAATCGAATTACATGTTATCTACCAAAGTCTAGGGTAAGGTATCGAACTGTACCTAGTATGCATTAACTTAGGAGTTCTTCTTCTTCTTATCGTATGGTTGATGATCAACCTGGTGTCAGAGTTTAAACAGCCTGTGGGCCGCTAACATAGCTTTACACACCATTGAAAAATCTTTCAAGTGTGCCGGTTTCCTCACGATGTTTTCGTTTACTGTTTTTAGCAACTGATAACTATTATTATAATTTATAATACGAACATGAATTCGAAAAGACATTTGGCAGTCCAACGGTCATACCACTCGGCTATCAGTGCTTAACTTGGAAGCTGTAACGGTCATACAGTGAAGATCATTTATAGAGACATGTTAGACAATTTCTTAAACGTAAACTCGCCACTTTATCACTAAATAAAAATAGTCTGCTCGATGATATACTATGTTGTGTACATATCAGATTAATGAAGTATTTCTTCGGAATTCCAAAGAATGAAAACTGCGACACGCGGCATTAAAACATACCAACAAAGTCATTTACCTCATTCTCAATCGGCTAACATTAAACAACCATTTAATACGCCTTGAAACACACAATTTATTGCGTATAATATATCATCTACATTATTATATCGCTGTGCCAGCGCAACTGAAATATGTAACAGATTTCAGTTTCAATTTTCTATATCAAAATGTTCTGTGTAAAGTTATGACGGTGCCTGCATATCTGGCTAGTTCGTTTTATACATATTTTGTGATCCAATCTGGGGTTTAGCGGACCGCTGTGTTATTGATGTGGATTGTTATTAGGTAAGGTTTTTATTTAGGTAGATACAAGAGATGAAGACACTCATTGAATGAAGGTTTATTTGGTGAACCTTATTTTATCGTCATTCTATTCATCAAAACGATACAGTTTTGTAGTTATATAGTTAACTGTGTCAGTCACAATAGCTAGTAGCTAATAGTGTCTCTATCGTACTAGTACATGCGGCCGCAAAACTAAGTCCATCATAAAAGGTAATTTCATGTCGATTTCGTTGTCCAAATCGACAATTAGATACTATTATACAATATATATATAGTCCTTATATATAAATTATATGAGTATCTAATATTAATTGATTGACATTACAAACACAGTAAGGTTTTTTTGTGCGTTCTCTAAATACTTGATTTATCTTCCTTGATTTACTTTGAGATAAGAGATAATAAATTCCTCTTTTTAATATCTCAAAGAAAATATCATCCATCTGAAAAGAAAGACGTCAAAAACATAATTATTTACTTGACCCAAACTTGGCCGCATAAATCCGAGTTGAGAACAACAGAATCAATTCAAAAATTATTTATATCACACATTACAAATCTCAATTCCCTCCAAAATGACGAAGCTGACAAAGAACATCATTCAATTACCCTCCGCTTGCACTTCGGTACTTTGATACCTCGGTACCGAGAATACGCGACGTCCCTCTATAAATCGCTGAATTAACGGGTTCAACATTGTAAACACTCGATATTTCACTCAATACTCGGCGATGTTCGTACCAGTAATAAACGATACTTAGTACCTATTTTAAGCGGCAATTTGTTAGCTATTTTCAGTATCTAATATGCGTCTAAGTATGCGGTGTACTAGTTAGTTTAATTAGCTAAACTTAATTCGTTTTTGTTGCGGTGTTAATGTTATTGGGTGTGTATTGGTTAATGTTGGGAGATCGTCAAGAGATTCTTTTACAAACACTTAAGCAAAAGCGTAATTTTTCGGATGAAGATACTTAATAGAGTCTTCTTGCATCACTTTTGTTTGGTCTCAGTTTGAGAATTAATGGTAAATTACCGGCACACGTCTACTTCACAACTAATGCGTAAACATCTGTAAGTCACAAAAATGTATGTATTCGCCTCGTGTGGAAACCTAACTTACAAGTCCACCCACAATACTACTGATAGTCATCTTCTAATTGACAACTTTTCTCTGTATTCCGTCCTCTCTCCTTATTTTCCCTAAATACAATTTTTATATTTACTCGCCAAAAAACAAAGGAATGCTGACTCAGGTTATTGACAGACCTGCGACTTGACTGAACGGCCACAATCAGATTGCCCTCAAAGCGTTGGAGACGCGACGTCGGCAATTAAAATACTTACATTTTGACAAGAGTTGGCATCGCCCCTCACTGTACAGAGTAGACAGAGGTACAGAGGGTGCGATCTCTGTATTCTGTTTTACTTTTTTTATTCTGTATTTATTCACATTTATTTTGAATTGGATTTGTATCATTGGTGTGTTTTGGATCCTGTCTTTCAAGGAACATTTTTTATGGCAAATTTTTAGAGTGAAGATTATTAAGATATTGGAATTAAAAAACAATTTATATAACTTCGAGAGAAATTACTAGACTTCTTAACCCTTCGAAATCGCACAAGCGATATAAATCGTAACGTCTAAACGCCTACTGTTAGCTGTAAACGCTGGCAGATTTACTGTGAGCAATTAATGACGTCCCCTTTGATTTACGGGAGCCGGCTAATTGATGCCGGAATGGTCACTTTTATTGGCCAGCGCTGATCCCTGCTGAAGATCAAGCATATGCTGTTGATAGGTTCATTGATTATTTAGATTTTATAATAGCTAGAGAATGTAAAGAAAATTGTAAAAGGGCATGTAAAAACCTACTTAGGTAACATTGAATAGCCAACCAGTAGGTGAAAAAAATAAAAATAAGGGTGCCTATGTTTAACAGTGGATGTCTTCCGGCTGACGATGCAAAATAATAGGCTTTTAACAGCTACGAAAAGCTTGAACCATACAAGAGAAATCTATTTTCATAGTAGGTGCCACTTTTTGCCCAACGGTACGGTACTATTATTTACACTATTGTATTTCACTGCATAGATATAGGTATATATGCATTGAAGTGTTTGCAGTTTTCTGGAAAAGTCCATTTCAAACTAGGAAATGAATTAGTTCTGTTCCAAAATATCATTACGTAGTTCATCTTAAACATTAGTTTTACCTACATATTGTACGAGGTATCGTCGTACCTGGAATTCCAGGCAGTTCGTGGTTTATTGTAGCTGCTGAGAGCTGTACTTATGAATTATGTAAACAGGTAACTTCCAACGAACTAGGTATATTATAATACTTAATTTTGTTATAGACGTGAGAGTTTGGATGTTTTTTACCAGATTATGCTGAAACGGATAAACGAATTTGAATAATATTTGACACATAGATTTTAATTTGGAATACTTTTATCCCGGTCAGGTGATATTAGTACACCGGTTTATAACCTGGATGAACACATATCATTTTGCGTCCTGGGAAATGACATCGCATACATAACCACTGACCAATTTATGTTGAAACAATCTCTTAAATCTACGCAGACAAAATCACCAGGAAATTGCTAGTTTAATAGTGTAGTTAATCTGTAACAAATCTGTCTCGTTACAGATCCATCCAAGTTGATAAAACGCAAGAAATCGACGGAAGACGTCCGATCGCCACTAGGAGGAGAGGGATCCCTTACCAGTGAAGAAGGCGAAGACACAGGAGCCGGGAGACGGAAGAAAGCCAGGACCACCTTCACGGGGAGACAGATCTTCGAGCTGGAGAAGCTGTTCGAGGTGAAGAAGTATCTGTCTTCAGGAGAAAGAGCTGATATGGCGAAATTGCTGAATGTTACTGAAACTCAGGTTAGTTCTTTATGTCTTTACGTAGCTTTTAAGATACCAATTAAGCAAATATTCACTTTAATAATACGCTGTTATGATACTCTAAAATGTAAATATTTATATACTTTTTATCTTAACTACAAACGATATCATTAGCTTGAAATTTTAATATGAAACATAAAATATATAATTAGGACGTCTTAAACGTGTTCTAATTATGACTAAAACCTTACTGTCAGCTACCGAAAAAACAATTTATAATAAACCTAATATGATCATACATATTCATATTTAAACTCAAAATACAGTCAGCGACAAAAGTGTTCAGTCAATTAATTAATTATTATTGTACAAATCACTTAATGCGGTCGGAGTCGAGAGTTCCACGAAATCTTGAATTTAAACGTTTTCGAATGTAACCCACACGTTGTCGCGTTGTTCGCTCAGAGCGTGAGTTACGAGAGGCAGCGGAGGGTTAATAAACACTTGAGAATTTTGTATAAAATGTTTTTTAAAGTATTATTGTTTCTTGAATAAAAAAATCCTCAAATAGAACTGATTGATTACCTAGGTCCCAGATCCTTACTAATTTTACTACTTTCTTAGTTTAAAAAGCTCTTGTCGGTGGAGGAATAACTATTGTTCTCTATCATATTAATTTTATCCTCTTGATTACATCCTGATACACAACCACTAATTTCTGTCTTCGGTTAACAATTAAAAAAAAGAAAGTTACACATTATATTGATCTATCTATTTTCTCTGTTTAATGAAAAGATAAGTGGTTACCATCAGTAGTAGTAAATAGGTAATGCTTTCGCTTAAGATATAAAGAAAATACATATATTTTGTATCCACAAAAAAAAACGAAAATTAGTCAGAAACCCTATATCTTACATCTCCCATCACTCACGCCAGCACATTAAACGTTGTAAGATAATTATACTATCACCAAGGTGGCAGCTGGAGGGGCGGGCCCCCGGTGAGTGACGTGAGTCCCCACACATGGTGCCACTAATTAAAACTATAGCAAGCGGCCCGGCCGTGGTGTCGGCCGTCGTTCAGATCATTTGGAAATCTGTTATAATGAAAAGCTGGTGATGGACTAGGTGCTTACGTTATGCTGACGTTAATGGAACTAATGTGAGACTGTGACTTAACCGTTTATTGAACACTAGCTTCTGCCCGCGACTTCCTGCGTGTGTATTTCGAATGTTTCATAGCCTATTATAGCCTTCGGTAAATGCACTATCCTACCCAAAAGGATTTTTCAAATTTAAACCAGTAGTTCCTGCGATTACCGCATTCCGAACAAACAAACTTTTCAGCTTTATTTACTCAAAAAGTATCCATTATCCTTATCCAGGACATAAGTGGGTGTTTACTGTTTTCCTGCAAATCCTATAAGTTATTAAGACGCGATCGACTTACAGACTTCGCATTATTAATGCCCTAAATAAATTGGTACCGCCGAGTGACACAGAAAGGTAAAAGGTCGATTGATAAATCATTGTCTTTTCCCAGTCAGGTTGAAACGCTCCCTTTGTATAAATTATTTCCTAAAGTAAAACCATCTAATAATACTCGCAAAGATTTTGGAATAAAGAAACCCTTAAGCTTGGGTAACTTTCGCTAGTCTTAGTTTGACAGACGATTATAATATTACTAAAAATTGTATTGAGAATGATAATATTGAGGTTTTAATGTTTATCTAATATGTTTTTTACATTTGACACCACCTAAAAAACTCATTTCAAACCATCCAATAAAACATCAATTTATTATAAAAGGGTCCAAAAATGATAATTAATTCACTGCAGGCCCTACAGTAACGACTGTCCCCATGTGTCACCGATAGGAAGTCTATTATCCCTAATGTCGTCGTTAACGAGATGGCAAAGTAAAAACGAACGAAAAAAACGGGAAGGAAAAAGTAGGGGCTCCGATTTCTCGGACGGAGCGAGGTCTCGCAAAACTGTGTGTTTTAGCTGATTCATTCGATAGAGATGGGTACTGTCTTGTTATAGTAATGTTAAAGTCACTGTCTGTTTCGCTTCACTCAGTTGAACTACAACTGATTTCGAGGAAATTTGTAGAAATATCTTGTATCCTGGATAACAGTTGAGCGGTTTTCAGGAACAATTGAATTTGTCTTAATCTTTATTCCTATTGTCAATTATTATATTTATACAAATCAGCATTCAAATTAGATTTAGGACTAAGATATTTGATATGTTTGTTCTGTATTTTGGTTATTTTATTTTCGTCAACCATTTATTCGAATATACCAAACGCTTTAGTTTCGTTTCACAAATAAATGAGTCCATTTCACTGTTCTACAAAACTCTTTTTACAAGTGTCCAATGTAAAACTGTCTGCTCATGAAATAGAAAACAGCACACCAATTGAAATAAAATGAAATCCTGCCCTCATTTCATGAATTCCCGCAATTGTTTCGCATAGCTTACACGTTCGCTATCCGTCATCGCTATTATAATATTATCTCAACTAATTGCACTGCGACACGTGTCTTCTGCGCTATAACAAGAGTGGCCCGCTCTTAAACAGGCACACTAATTGACGATCCAGTTCTCTCACAAAATTTACTCAACGAAGCTAAAATAACCTTTATTTTTTGTGGAATAAAATTCGTTTTGCTTTGTGTGTGTGATTGTACTATTGATCTATGCAGTCCGCAGGGATTCGAGTATACAGGCGGATTTAAAAATGGTATTGTTTTTTTGTGTAGGTTTCCGCATTTTGCATATTCGTGGAATGGATGTTCGGAGAATACAGGGTGTATCGTGTTTTATGATGCACTTCTCGTGAGAGCTCTCCGTTTGTTATCGGTCGATGGTTACTGGAATCGTGCACAGTGGAGAGCACACTATGTTTATTAAATAATCGAAACAACTGAGTTTTGTAGGTGAATCATTCATACATACCTAATTTTTGTAATTACTTTGAACGTTCAATCATATTCTTGTGGTTCCGTTTTAGTATACGATTCGAAACACAAATAATTCATAGCTATAGACTCGCCCCACATCACCACATAGTTCTGGGCCCATCCTTCGGGGAATACCGTTATAATGACGATACACTCAAGTTCATATAACGTTGTGTTTGAGGCACATTCATTTGTTTATGATCCGTCTTTCTACGCGCACACTTGCACAGAACCTTTACCGAGAAATGGTTTATTAATGGAGAAGAGACACGTACCGAATAGAGGTGAACTTATCGACATGTGGGATATAAACTTTAGAAGATAGATAATAATTAAGTTTGAGATAGTAGAGATATTAACTATGGAAGTATAAATATAGATAGGTTAAGTTATATAAGATTTATTTTAAGCATCTTCTTTTCATAACGTATGGTTGAGGATGGCAACTTGGTGTCAGATTTGAAGTCACTTGTAGGCCTCTAATATGATTTTACACACAGTAAAAAAATCTCTCAGGTGTGACGGATTCCTTATGGTGTTTTCCTGTACCGTTTTTAGCAACTATTAACGAATTTATAATAGGCACATGAATTCAAAAAGACATTGGTGCTTTTCAGTTGATATGATGATCATCGGAGATGTTTGTAGTATGTGATTACCATAATTGAGGTTATATGTTAGGATCGTCGTAAATAGAAATCGGCGGTCTCTGCCCACCGTCAGGAAAAAGGCATTTTTATAAGTTAATAGTCGTCGTGGCAGTAGTATACAGACCCGTATATAGGTACGCAGGTTCAAACCTAAGTAGGTAACAATGTGGCTTTTTTAATCCCAGTAATTTCTTAATTAGTCCAATTAACAAATTCTTTGCTATAATAAAAATAAACACCTGTCTTCTCAGGGAGTCGTTAATATTATGCCGAGCGATCTATGCAAAGAAAATCTTGGACTGTCCTTTTAAGGAAGCTTGCAAGCTGATTGGCCCTATCTAATGCGCGAACGCATGAATCAGTATGCAAGAAAAAATTGATTACGCGATATGTTTAAGTGGTTTCACCACATATCATATTAACACCTTTTAGACATCTGCTGACACCACAAGCGATGGCAAAAAATACAGAGTGTTTTTTGTGCATATTATATTTGAGAGCAAAAAGTAAACATTTAACTGAACCGTCCTGTATAAACTCATTGACACCATATGTCATGCGTTCGGAGCGGGCGCAGCGCGGCTCTTTTTTGTAGTCCCCCGCACCGCTGATCGACTCCTGCGCATCTCTCGCTAAACGTGCTCAAATTAGGATTTAAGTGGTTGATAATTTTGTGATGTCTGTTGCTGGTTTTGGTCGTCTGTTCATCTCGAGGGAGTGGACGCGTGGATGCTGTTTTCATATCTTTACGCCTGAATTCCCAGAAGGAATAGGCAGAAGTGTGCTATTGTTATTAAATTTCACCAGCCGGCGTAAGCCATATTACTAAACAATATTTTAAACTGTCAAAACCTTTCATGTTTGAAAATAGTCTCTAAGTTAGTAGAAGCAACTTACTTCATGTTTTACAGTCAAAAAAAGTAATTTTACCAGACTTTATTATTTTTTACTTTTTCTCATGTGAGAAACAGTAAAACTGAATCAGCAACCAGATTAAGCAAACTCCATTCATATAAACGAGGAGTATTTACTAAAACATTTTAAATCATTATTAAATCCTTGTGTTTTAAAGTACTTAATCTCCTTCCGTCAAAAACACATTAATTCACAAAATAATCTCTCCAAACACAACTACTTCCTTTCCGCTGTCGGTTAATCCCGCTCGTTAGGGACGTCACTTAAATAAACATTACTAATTGGTGACAACCCTATTAACCCCGGGCAGAGACAACGACGGTAGTTTATGATTCATAAATGTGTATTATGTTGAGTTTTGTTTGGGAGGTGGGCAGAGGTGCGGGGTCGAGTATTTTGTAGAAAGTACCGTTTTTCTTTTAAAGTGGTGTGTGTTAGCCGATGGCAACACGCTTACTTTCTATTATTATGGACTTCTCTGTGTGTGAAGAGTGGTTATGTATGCAATTGTGTGAAAGAGTATAAATAGGTTCTAAGTAATAGATATTACTTATGGCAATAGACTCGCCCCTTATTACATTGGGACCTAAAAACATAACTGGCGATATGTGGGTGTACTATATGTGCACCTCTGCCTGCCGGGGAATACAGGCGGAATAGATATTATAAAGAGACAATGATAAACAAAATGCTAGGCTGTAAACTTAACTAGATCTGAAAGATACATTTAATAATCTGCCACTTTACCATGAACTCTTAAAGCTTCTAACTCCTGCTTTAAGAGTTGTTCTCCTGCCTTGCAAGGGGGATGGTATACATAAGAAAGAATTCTAATTTGAGTAAGACGAGTATACGAATACAAGAACGTTCGATGAGTTGGAGAAAACGTTCGAGAAGTCGATGCAAGACATTCAAGGGTACAGAATGAGGATTAATAATAACCCACATTTAAATGTGACGTTAATAACATACTCCCATCGCTACACGTCAAACCAATAAAATACCGCTCCGATAACCACATCGATACGATACAATTTATTTCTAAAAGCGCTACTCGCTTACATTCGTCAACATTCAATATTATATTGTACGGAACTTCGTTATACAAAGAAATGTTACCATTAAAATACCTGTTGCGATAAACCAATCTAAACTCAACCTTATACCCACGTTATAAAGATTAATCTAACACAAACGACGGCCACACACCAATCCTTCTTATGTATGCATAGCAATCCAAAACCAACTCTGTGTAAACCGTATAAGGTTTAATTTAGCGATGATGCGTAAGTAATATTCAAATGGGATTCGTAATTCGAATGAGCCAGGGTTGCTAAGTTACGGGAAATTGGCTTCTGATGTTCTACAAAATTAATTTTGCGTTTATACGATTGTTGTTTGTTGTATTTTAGACTTTATTTTCTTTGTAATAAGGATGTGGTTTAGTTTTTAGGTGGTTATGTTGTTTTATGATTGTGTTGGAAAACGCATGTTTGTTGAGTACTTGAATTTTCCCGCATATCTGGTTAGCAAAAGCTTTGTAAAGTAATGAATGAAGTGAGAAATGTGTTGAATGCTGTTAATATATTTAATTTAGAATAGGGTTCTATTATTAGAGTAATTAGGTATTTTACATGCTTGTTTTGTGGGTTGTTATTTATTTAATGTTAGTTAAATAAAACTCAAGTTATTATTATTCCTTGCACGAAATTAAAACCCCTCTACATTATCTAGTAGCCTCGATATTCTAACTTCCCAACGATTTCGTTATTCATCTGTAAATTTATCTAGTTGACACAATGTTTTTCAATGTGGAAAGTATCATATCAAATTGGCAGCCCTATTAATCCAAGTAAAGAACATTCAGCCAAAACAATTTTATGACACCGAACCCTAAACCAATCGCATATTAATAAAGTAAACCTAATAAAAACAAATGACGTTTTAAAAATCAATATCAATAAAAGTCGGAATTAAAAAAATAGTGACGTTGACCAAGGGGCGTCTGACAGGCCGCTATTAAATTTTGATGGATCGAACATTAATCGCTGCGTGACAGCCCTACGCATCAAACGCTTAGCCGCCGCCTCATTAGCCTCGGAAGAGACAGCCCTGGGGATGCCAGTTCGGTTGTGCCCGAGTTGGTCAATCAGTGGATTGGAATGATGGTGTTTTGGTTGTTAGATTAATTATGGAGTGTTTGGCATTGGCAGTACAGGGTTTGATGGTGATAATCAACTGTTAAATTTCTTGTCTGTTAGAGACGGAATATAGTTTTAGTTAAATCTAACTTAGTATACAATACAATTTTATTGTAATCCAATAAAATATAGAAAAGTCAAGCATACAAATTGTAAACGCACAATGTCAACAGTCTTATTGCTGACGACCATCTCTTCCAGATAACTTTTATATGGACAAGTTAGAGAGAGAAATTTAGGGGTATAATAAGGAGTAGTCAGTGGCATACAATCATAGACTATAAGAAACAATAATAACACATACTTATAATTAAAAAAGTAACAGGTTCTTAAAAACTTACCACATCATAAAGCATTTGATATGTGCAATACATAAAAATACATACTCACTAAACTAATCATCTGTTATGGTCTTCGCTAGGTAAAGGCGTCATATATTTCTAAAGAATATAGAACTAATCAAACATTTATTACACCTTAGCAGGGATTCTTATCCAAACACATCTTCAACATAAATCACGCAACATATGACGAAATAAGACTTCCCAAACTAGGAACATACCGGCTGCGCCCGCGCCGCCTATTAACCAAACATAATTAATTTATTTATCGTCTCGTGCGACTCAAAAGACCTTCCAAAAAAACAAGCCAACGATTTAATTTCGGGAAGCCTCTGTTTAGCTAAGTATATAAATTCTCCCGCTATTATTACAGTGGTCGGCATTAGTACGTGATTTAGATGGTTTAATGTCCATGATTTGTTATTGCTCAGATAAAAGATGTTGGTCCGTTTGTAGTTTTTAATAGACGTAAAAATATTGTTCTAATGTCTTGTTGGTTTGTTGCATATTTTTTGTTTGGTCGACTGCACTTTGTCAAAGTGACTTTTGTGTTATAAAGACATAAAATTCACGGATATTTTTGTTTTGTGTTGTTTTGGATGACCGCGTTTGCGCATTGTGCAATCTTTACACTTTACGATGTATTTGTGGTTTAGGATACGACCTTTAAGGATTGCAATCGATGTTGATTTTTACATAAAATAACAACCGTTTAGATACATGTATACTCAGTAATAAAAATTTTATATGACGCATATTATAATTTTTTTTCTCAGTTCATATTTCTTTATTCGCCATATCAATTAGTTATGTGTATTTGATGACTAGGTATATTCTACAGATGTATATTAAGGAACCAGCCTGTTACTATCTTACAGCTGGGCCTAGGCTGAAGCAACGAACGTAACATAGAATAGAATAGCATTTTGTTCTCAGTATATGGATGTAGATAACAAGGTCCACACTAGAGCTGGTGATGCTAGATAACAGGTTCAATCACGATGTTTGCCTTTACCGTACGTCAGGCTAAGAATAACTGTAAAGTTCATCTATTTACAGGAAGAAGTGTCCCTTAATATCCTTAAAGCCGCTTATCGAAAGGTGCCCTATTTATATCCAGGAGCCTGTCGAATATATCCTCAGGAGAGTACACAAATAACCTCGGCCTAAAGCGACAATTTCACGCCTAATTCCTCACTCAAGCCTCATTACCGAGGCCTCGAACTTATTTATATTATAAAGTAATAATTATAACATTTATTGTTCGCTCGCTGGGGCGTGACTTATCGCATTACCCATGTCCCGTTGTTGACATTTAGAAATGCTATTAAAATATCCAGGCCGGTGCGGCCATTCTTTACGGCCGCGTTGTAAGCGTCATTTTATTTTATAACGTTTACCAAATGGTGTTTTTTGCGAAGCGGGAACACACCGTAATTAAGTTGACAGGACTGTTTGTCATTATGATCTAGTGTCAGGGAGTGTTGAGGTTGAGGTTTTTGTTTTTACTATTTATGGTACGGACTGCCTGGTTGTTCTAGTGATCGCCTAACGCGACTGCCGAGCGTGAGGTCCTGGGTATGATTGAGAGAGAGATGGCAAAGTGTTATTAAGTTTTTCCAGTAGGTAACTCTCAATAACAGCACGGAGTCTGGATTTATGTTTGGTTAATGGCAATAGACTCGCCTCCTATTAAATTAGGATTTGGGACCTGTAAGATACTTTCGAAATAAGGGTGTATTATACACCTGGGATGGGTAATGTTATGTTATTTAAGGTATTTTGTTATGTTAGATAGGTATAACATTGTTATGGGAAGTTCATGCTTGTTTGTATGTATTCATAAGTACCGTGAACCATTTACATGGTTGATGTGTTTGTAATGTTTTGTTATGTATTTAATTGTTTAGGGCTAGTTATGCATACATTACATGTTAGCTTTATTATATAATCATTATAAACCAGGATCGGTGCAAGTCTGTCTGTCTAGTTCCTGAGTTTAATTCAATCCAACAAACAAACTCTTTACCTTAATAATGTTGTATTTATAATAAAGATACTATCCTTACAAATTAATGTGAATAAGGAAGTTACTTTCAGGTATTATAACACTAATTAATTATAAATATCGATAAACAGATTTTATCGCTTATAAAGTGAAGTGAATAAGGTAAAGGCATGTTACATCTATAAATAACTTGCAGGTTTATGTAGTTGGTGTCGACGTATCGGGTTATGTTCCCAGAACTATTTAACTTAACACTTGCACTTGTGAACCGTTTGATAAGGAATTGTAACATGCTTGTTTGCAACTTAGTGGGACGAGACTTGGTCACGTGGTCGAAACTTGACTGTCTAACTAGTCTTCTTATCGTATGGTTGATGAACAACTTGGTGTTAGAGTTAAAACGGCCTGTAGGCCTCTAACAAGGCTTTACACACCGTTTAAAAATCTCCACGGTGTGCCGCTGACGGTTTTTTTACGATGATTTCCTTCAGCGTTTTTAGCAACTAATAACTAATTTATAGTACGCACATGAATTCGTAAAGACATTTGACTTGGCAGTCCAACGGTCATACCACTCGGCTGTCAGTGCTTGTCTTTTAAGCGTGTTGAGTTTGATCTTCACATCCAGGGCAGGTAAATTATGTATGGTGTGGTGGTATTAGTTAATAGCTTCTAACTAGGATTCCGTCCGCGTGGAAAAAATCTACGCCTCTCTTCCGGAATAAAAAAAGGACTATGTCTTCGATTTGGTTCATCCTTCATCATCAGCCAGAACACGTCTATTGTTGAACAAAGGCCTCCCCCTTGGAGTAGGGCTGGGCAAAGTGCTTGAGAATCGCAATATTGGTGGTGAAGTAAGAGAAGTCGCTGCTGCCCATCTTCTGGATTTTCCCTTAGTCGCCTCTTACGATACCTACGGGAGAAAAGGGGGTGGTTAATTCTAGGCCAGATACCACTCGGCAAGGTTCAAGCTTACGAAATTTCGACAAAATCTATTTAGTGGTTTACCCGTAATAGCTTAATAGACAGACAGAGAAGCAGAGTTAGTTCCCTAATCATCTTAACAGTAATACGGGGTCAGAAATTAATTAAGGCCTCTGAAAACCTTTGGTGTCTACCTACCCGTCTGAAAATGCCTGAGTCCAATATTATTAAATGTGGAATCAATCTTCTTCGGCGAATTGATTGTTTGAGTGTAGGTATCTGTGCCGATCTCTTCAGGGAATATAGGCGTGTACGAATGAATAGGTATGGTACATTATAATCCTATTTGATTTCCGTAACATAGGCAGTCGCTAATCCGCGCGTATCACTCGGACTGACTGTCGAACATAATCCTCTGTCACACTGATTTATTAAGTGTATTGTATTGTATTACATACTTCATAGCGTAGCGGACACAGGGTCGATTCCCGGGTTTGTAGTTGGTCTGTAATTTGACATTTTTACCTATCTGGGATTTTTGAACATGCGAGAAATCTACTTGTTGTGTTTGTAAGGTAAGGTAAGGTTTGTCAGTAAGGTATTACAAATAAATTATCTTTATTCTTCTAAAGATCGTAATAGGTATATCTGAAGGCTGTATTTATGTAGTCGATTAAGAGACTGTAATACAAATGGTTCAAAATAAAACCAAAAGAAAGGGTCGAGGTACCAGAAATGGGCTAGTACACGACTTTTCAGGCTTTGCCTTTATTACAGAGGAATATTTCGATTATGCTTTGCAATTTTTAAGTAGAACCAAACCGCAATATTTTAGTATAATTCCAATAAAGGTACCATTACTAGACCGTACATACATAACAATATACCCGGATATAAAATCGCGAGATGAGAAACATCTGAGACATTCCTTATTTTACGAACACACAAATACTACAGTGTGTACCGTCTCAGATAATACGATACAGTATAACTCCGGCTCTAAAACCTACAGGAATGTGTTCCTAGCTTTATAACCCTCAGAGAAGGCTCAAATCGGACGAATAAACAATCAAATAAAATCACCACAGGCATTCATCAACCACTTAAATGCAAAACCAATATAACAAGACACCCCTTTCACATTCTATTAACTCTTAATAAAATGCATCAAAGTTAATTTTAGAATGGCATTTGGGTGCTAAAAGACGAAGTTAAATTGGTCGATCGTAAGCAGTGATGTGCGAAATACGATTTATCGATATTCCAGTTCAGAATACGGCTCGCTGATTTCATTATTTAGATATTTTAGTTTATTTTTATAAAACTGGCAAACGTTTTATAGCTTTGTTTATATCACTATAATTTTTGTATGAGTTGTTGTTTACTATGGTTCACTTGATATAAGTAGAGCCGTGGATACTTCCAATATTGCGAAGTATTTCAACAACCTTCGATACACAACACTCACATGACAGAAAGCAATATCTTACGTGAGGTGAATAACTTGACAATATTGATTGAATAAAGTATTGCATGATATATCCGCTTTAGATTTATAATCAGATAATTTTAATGTATTTTTACAAATAACTGATTATTACGATAAATCAATTAATCATTAAAATAGATTATATTGAGGCTTTTATAATAGAATTTAATTAGTGTCTACATTTGGTTAAATGTCAAAATTATATATACATAATTCAAGTGTGATATCTTTACTGACTTTAAAAGGTGTAATAACATTTTAAGGTAAATAAAGAGTGAGCCATAAACAATATTCATTTAGTACTTATTTATTACTGATATCGATAGTTGATTGGCATCACTTATCAATCTCTACCAATTTTAAAAATACACCTACTCACTTCGGAATCCAGTAAACCATACTCGGCGTCTTAGAACGAGACACAAAATACTTTCTCATCCCAAGTGTAAGTGAGACAGCAACAAAACAGGATGATGTACGCTTTTATGAACACTATAATGGTTTAAATTGGTCCTTTAATAAGCAGCGGGCGACGTCATAAAGTGCCTCAAATAAAACTGTCAGTTCTCGGGCAATTGTTTATGGCTGACTTTAGTCTGAATGTTAAAACGTCCATTATTACTTGATCCCTCGAGTACGACCATTCACCCTTTCGTTCTCTTTATTTGGCACAAGCCAAAAGGGGGGACGGACCAGGTTGTACTGGTTATGTTGTTGTAATAATGTAATGTGCTTGAGACGATTTGGGATTCAATGGAGCGATGAGTTACGCTGAAGTGTTTGTTTTTGTGGTTATTTTGTGAACAAATTATGTGGACTCGTTTATGAAGTTGGTTATGGATGTGGAGAACGCCGGCAATTGAAAGGTTAATTTAACTGTCAATAAACTTGGGTGGGATTTTTTAATACCGATGGTTTGTAAAATGACTCAGAACTTGGTGCTTTGCTTTGTTAATGATTCCATTACCGTTCGCAACAATGTATTTAAACATATTTGAAGTAATTCCAATTCTAACAACGATTACATGACTACCTCATTCAAACTTCTTCATTCTATTCAGTTTTCAGTTACTCGCAATTCATCAATATCTTTTCCGGTTTCAAAGTCCTCACCCCTCTTTAAAGCCTATACACGACACACGAAACACGACAAACGTTTAAATATCAACTTTTTTGTCGCCACTTCCAAACTCCCTCTCATACAGACAATTTTAATCCTATCAAGTCTTGTCCCTCCGTCCCCTTGAAGTAATCTATCTCAAAACAGGTGACGATTTTTAAAATATGTCACCGAATACCTTTTATCTTTTACTTAAATGACCACCCCACACCCCTTCATTAAAAAGATTCAAAAAATGCTATTCTTCAATTTATTTTTACCATTAACAAAATCTCCCAACATCACTAATCTTTCATCATTCACCCCAATACCCAAAGTCCCAAATCTGGTTTCCATCTCTTTCTTACCCAACGTTATTCCTGCAGATAGAACGAGAAGTGATATATAAGCAATTAATATTAAAACGCGCTAACGAGTAGCCAAAAGGAGGGTAACTTAATAATCAGGAACGATCAAATTCCTTGTGAATCGGTTATTTGATCAAAATAGCTGCCAGTAGATTGGTAGTGTAAGGCTCTGTGCGAACTTGGGTTACGTAAAGCTTGTTTCAATAGTGCTACATTAGAAATGGAGTTTTCAAACCAAAACCAAACCATTGAATACAATGTAAACATAAGTACTGTTGGAAACCTATTTTTAAGAGAAAGAGCTTCCTGGAGACAGTATTCTAACTTTCTATCTCTATATTCTACATGTGATACTTTATTCTTTGTATTATTTCAGAATGTTGTTGCTGCATTGTATTCATTAATAATCTAGGCATTCGAATGAATTTTACCAAAAGTCCAACATCAAGCAGAAATGATAAAAATGTATCGCAAGTTTCATCGAAATAGCGAGAGCTTTTAAAGTATTAAATTGATGGGATTATTAATGGGACTTACTCGTATGCATAATCAATACGAATATAACACTATATTTAGACAGTTCTGAGGACGCCTATATGTATGAGTCTTCTTCATACCTGCTAATTATAGTAAATGTAACCTTTTCCTAGCAACAATGCACACAATGGTCCATTGCATAACTAAGCTGAAACAAAAGTCGCCTCTTCAAAATGTTCCACGCGTTACGCCTTAATGTACTGAAACCTCTAAGCGACAGTTTATATAGGGAGTGCGGCCCATTTCTCGCCAATTATACGTGTGTCAAACACACTCGGAATTGCTCGTCTGCAAACGTATCCAAACGAAAATCGAACTTAAAATCAACACACAGAGCCTACATTCCCATAAAAAATCTCTGCCAAAATGGTAATGATAGAGCCCAGTCTATAAATTGTGCTGCAATAGAATTTATTCTTTGTTGCGTGGGTGTTAAGAGTGGTTGTCGCATGAGTTATAGATCAAAGTGTAGTGTACACGTCGTTGTATGACGTACGCGACAATAATACGGCGATGTTCGAAAATGATGGTTAAGGAGACGATATTTTGGTATTATTCTTTGATTTTTCTGCTTTAAAAGGTCAGGAAGGCCGTGGTTTTGTTATTACTAAAGTACCAACAACATTTCGGTAATGTACAAAATTGCACCAAAAAAAATTAAATACTGCATGCAGTTAAGTCATTTATGATTAAATATTATGTTCAACTTTTTCAATTAGTAGTCTGCATTATTCCTGTCAATTATAATAAATACCTACATCCATCTTTCACAATTACCTTTACTTAATATCATACTAATAAAAACAGTTCCTGTAACTGTATAATCTCATTTATCTTAAACATTCGTCTATCCCGACAATTAGCAGCTCGCTGTTCATGCATATTCATGATCTAGACTTAATACCGGCGGCGTAATAACAGGACACAGCACTGCTGTCTATAATTAGTAGGTACACTTACACAAAGGTTCGAGTTGCTTCAGTTTTAGCATATCGTCAGGTTGAGATGTATTAGTATTAACAGGTTTTTTTTTATAAAATATCTAAGTAAGTTAAGTTTTTCTTTATTAATGAAGACTTTGTAGAAATGATGTCTTTTGATTATGTTTCGATTCTGATAGGCAAGTATTTAATTTTTCCTTTTTTGTGACAATTTTCGTATTTGGATGATTTATTAATAGCTTTAAATACTATACCGAATACACCAACAAATGCGTGTTTATCGTATTTCTGTGTGGATCAGTAAAGGTTTTCATTCGTTGACATAGACTGTCTATACCGCCAAACGTTCCGTCACATTCCGTCCAAATCGATTTCAAATCTTCCCCTTAATATCGAAACTATTCGACATAGAGCTACGATTTACAGCGCGCCCATTTAACACCACGTTATGGAGTGAGCAATTTGGCGCGCCTCAGATGCGACATCATAGGTTTCACAGCTTCATGTCCAGCTAATGCGTTTGATTGCCGCAGAGAACCCTGATTCATCGCGGCTATTTTGGGTTCTGTATGTCTTTGCAATTATTACTGTTTGATGTTTTTGAATGGTTCTGGTTTTAGGTATCCGTTTAAAATAGACTGTAGTGTTAGAATGTTTGTGAATGATTTTGTGGTTGTCTAAATAGGTGGATCGAATTTGGTAAAGGAAGTGTCATTGGTTGTGTCGAGTAATCGTTTTACAGTGTATTACATTGTGTTCCTATGCTAGTCAAGTTTGGAATATTTTGTTGTAGTAATATAAGTATGTCCAATATAGCGTTTAAAATTCTTATAATACCTACTGAATTTGACTATACTACCATTACCATTTTTTTATCAAAACTGTTATCCCTCAGTTCGTTTAAAATATGTATACGATTTAAATTGCACACACAAACCCACCCACTCAATCTCCCTTAATAATTCGCCAAAACAAAACGCACCTTTAATTACCCTACGAAGATAATCGCAGCGATCATAACCCTATTATATCGGGCCTATCCTCGGGCACATCGGGCGCGCTCGGCCACTCTCGGTACAGTCGGGGTTAATTAGCGCGACCCTGACTCCCACCGGGCTGCGGGTACAGTCGGGTACATTCGTTGTGTCGAATTGTCGGAACTCATCCCCATTGATTTGGAGACAAGAGAATTGTGAATGTTCGTATTGCAGGCATCTGAAACACACGACTGTTATTATTTAATTAAGTTCCGGAGGTATGTGACCGCGGCGCATGCTTGTGAATGGCTTCGAATACTATCAACCCTTTGTGCTGTGTGTTTGCATTCCTTCTGTTGTGGCATGTATTACTGTACTATGATTAGGAAAGTTATTTTGAAAAATGACCAGTATTTCGCCGCACCGAGGTACCATACGCAGGGGCATTCACTATATAGTCCGGCTGCCCACGGAAGAAGAGGTTGAAGTTTTGAATTGTTATACTGCGGGACATATCTACATATACCTTTTTGAAATAATTTGGAATGTTTATTACATATCTACACGAATAGTTAAGTTAAGAAGAGTCCTCAATACTACTGTGGGACAGTGCCAGGCAAGTATCATAATTCTTTCTGTAAGTTCCTAACTACAGCACTTAAATAATTATACTACCTAGCATTAAAAACAGTAATCAATCAACCTAGCCAATCGATCATGGTTGTGTCTATAACGACAACAAAAGGTCGTATGAAAAATGTCAGTCTAAGCAATTAGTTGTAAAGACAACCCGATTGGCATTGGCTAAGTGTTTACTGTTTGCACAATAGTTCGTAAGTCTGTTCTTAGACTGGGCATACTGTGCCTGTTCGACGAATCCCAAACTAAAATTCCAAGCGTGAAAAATAAAACTAGGTATGTATTTTTATTTTTTGAAACATCGTGGCATCCTAGGAATGTCTCTTGAATCGTAGGTGCGGTTTAGAAATATAAAATATTACAGACACGAAGATCTGCGGATCACACAAATGTTTGTCCCGTGCGGGAATCGAAACCGCAGCCCCTAGCGCAGCATACCAATCGCTTAGCCACTTTGCCAATCAGGACGTCAAGAAAAAAATGTTAAGATATACAACTCAGAGAACTCTCATTAGTATACAAAACAGTGATTTAAAGTTATCGATATCGTCTAGTAATTATACCTTATTAACAAAATGTAAATATACTTACAGAATCTTAATAAAAAATCCTCTTTAAAACACATTAACGTCACATTGAATCGACGATCAACGGATACCACTTATAATTCTGCTTACGCCATAATGAGCTTAGACACATCCTCAAGTACAGAAGCAGATCTCATAACGTTGACTGCGCCCGCGCACCCGTCTCGTTAATTGTGCGCTTCCCGTCATCAGGTTACATCGGGTAGGGCTGGCTAGGAGTAAAGGCTTTTAAATATTGTAATTTGTATTTCTTAATGGGTTAGGCACTGTTCATTATAGTGTTCATCATTATCATCACCAGCCGGAAGACGTCCACTGTAGAACAAAGGCCTCCCACTCCCTTAGAACGCAACAACGAACGACAGCTTGCTATTTGCATCCACCGGTTGCCCGTAATTCAGACGATATCGTCGGTCCACCTGGAGTGTTAACAGTGTCCAAATCTTAGTATGATTGAGGTTAAAATGTAAGATTGTAAAAATTGGTATAAATATTCTTCCACGGTTTTGAAGTTTATAGATATGGTCGTTACAAATAATTTTATTAACCCTCAATGTACGTATCAATACAGTCGTTGTAAACGATTTACTAAAGCATAAAAAATCTTGAAGTCATGTAATGTGACAACCCTAGGTCGTGATCGGAGCATCGCTGCGCCCGCGCCGTCCGCACGACGGATATGCCGCGCGGTTTGATCTCGCGCATTTGCCATCCAGCGCGACCGTTATAAAGTTCTCGGAAATCAATTCTGCTAAAATTAAAAACATATATCCTGATCAATTACAGTGTTGAGTATTCTCAATACAAGTGTACGGTACTAGACTTTTTACTATTAATTAGATTGTACCTACCCATATTACGTACAAAACTAGGCGATAAAACCATTTGCTTCCAATAGAAATATAAAGTGATTTCTTCTTCTTCGTGAAGACATGAGACAATTACCACATTACGTCACGCTATGGTGCAGAGATTGGTCAGTCAACAGTGATGGTAGCGAGGTGGACCGTCCTGGGTGCCCCGGAGGTACTAAAGTATCCTCACTCGTAGAAGCTCTGCTGAAATATACATAAGTGACAATAATTACACAATTTACCTTTGCCCAACTCATAACAATGCTGGCCCCTTCGAGTTCTATAGTTGTCTTGGCATTATACTTGCCAGTAATAATAATAATAATAATAATGTGTTGCTCCCTGTTGCCTATAGTGGCGACTGTTTAGGGAGCCCATCTAGTGAGTGGCGAGTCACCGTCTGCTAATTTGCTGCATATTTTATGTCAAAAGGCAGACGCCGTTTTTATTCAGTAGAAACTAGAAAAATAACCATTCCACGGAACATCCAAACACAATAGACCAAACCATTTTAGTATCCATTTTTCTCAATAGTCGCGCACCTTCTGGGTACTTTTCATGGCTGCTTTTTTATAGAGCAGTTGTGTGTTAGCCCTAGCTGGTGTCCCATCCCCTTTTAGATTAAAGTTCTCAACGGGCCTCTGCGTGTTGGACCTGTGTCCCCACGTAAGCCTTTTAAAAGTCCAGGTATCATCCGCATGGTTGATAGCCCGAGTAAATAAAATGAGATACAAATAATAATAATAATGTTTTATTGGCATAAAAAAGAGGTACAATTATATTGGAAGCCCTGGCTCCTGAGCTAGGTGAGACCTGTGTTACAGGAGCCAGTGTCTTCACCCGTTTTTGGAACAACACTTTATATGCAATAAAATCTAAGTACATAATGGTTAACTATAGGTAAAAGTAAATAGAGAAAGAAAAAAAAAAATAATAATAAAAAAATGATTGACGTGCTTGCTCTTTTGTGGTCTGAGTAGTCTGAGTGGTGTGGTGAGGGTGCGTAAGTATGTATGGGTTGTGTTGTTTGTGTGCATGTATGTGTATGTGTGTGTGTGTGTGTGTGTGTGTGTGTGTGTGTGTGTGTGTGTGTGTGTGTGTGTGTGAGTGAGTGTTATTGTCATGAGTACTGTTCTTTGATTAAGTGTTCCGTCTGTACGTAATCAAGTGTTTGAAGCCATGATTTAAGTATCTTTTTAGTTTTATTTTTAGTTTGTGGGTTGAAGTTTAGAATTTTATTTGTTTTGTTATACACATATGCAGATAGGAATAGTCGCTGCCGACGTGCCGAGACGGTCTTGCATTTGATCGTGCTACATACATTACCGACGGTTCTTTTATGTTTGATTCCTTCTTTGAACGGTGTGATTGTGTGCTGTGTCAATATGAGATTGAGAAGGTAGAGTTGTCTCACTGTAAGTACTTGACAATCTTCGTACAGTGTTTTTGTAGGGAACCAGTGTCCATGAGTTATGGTGAAATGACAAATCCTTTGCCCATCTTTCCTAAAAAACACCACTCGTGTTTAAACTTC